>JARHVA010000619.1:1435000-2635000 GCA_037957365.1 Torreya grandis
CCTAATCACTCTCTCATCATCCCAAGCATCATCCCTAGTCATCCCTAATAACTCCCTCATTAACCATCATCATTTCTTATCATCCCAAGTAAATCCTTCATCATCTTTCATTAGACCCCTCATCATCCCTAATCACTACCTCATCAACCCTCATCATCCTTAATCATCCTTAATCACCCCCTCCTCTATTATCATCATCCTTAAATTTTCATAACAATCCCCTCATTGTCACTCAGCATGCCTAATCACTCTATCATCATCCCTAGTCACTCCCTCATCTAGTAGAGTATGTTTCAATCCATTAGTCAGTATAAGTTTGTTTCAGACTAAACAATATCTTTTTTAGATGAATCTTGAATGGTGTTTCAATTCCTTTTATTTTGATTAGAGTGTACTAGGATTATTATTCTCATTCATGTCTAGTAGATTAGATAGGGTCATGATGGATTACTCTAGAAAGATTGTTGAATGATTTACATGGTAAAACTAAGATAGTATCCTCTTTGCACTTGCATGGAAAAAATTCATTTTGAAAGATGAGGAATGATGAAAAATTATGATAGATAAAAAAAATTACCGCTTTGCACTTGATTCATATGAGGTGAAATCCCTCTTCTAGACACATTTATTTCCAAATCATTGAGCGAAATGGCTAGATCATTTTAGATCTTCTCATGTTTTTGAGTTATTCTCAAGGAATGATGTGGGTCATGAGTATAAATTATTAGTATTTGTGCCACTAAATTTGTTATGGCATGTTTTTTCCTTGTATTGAAATCTTTGTTATGGCATGTTTTCTCCTTGTATTGAACTACCAAATGCTTTCATCATTCATCTATAGTGTGGTTTCCATAATGTATATTTAGTGTTTGTCATTTAGGTTTATTTTTTAGGGTTTTAGGTTTCAAGTTAAGGGTTTAGGGTTAAAATTTTATAGTTAAATGTTTGGATTTGATTATTTGTGTTATGGCATTTAGGTTTTAAGGTTTAGGTTTTATCTAATTGTAGGATTTAGAGTTTGTGGTTTTGGGTTTGAGGTTTTATTATTTTGGGTTTGTGGTTTAGGTTTCAACTTTCAAGGTTTAGGGTTTAATACTTAGGGTTTTAGGATTAGGGTTTAGAGTTAAAAATTTAGGGGTCAAGGTTTTGGGTTTAGGGTTTCGAGTTTGATGTTTAGGGTTTAAGGTTCATGATTTTGAATTTTGTGTTTAAGGTTTAGTATTTAATATTAAAGAAGTATATGGTTAATGTTTTATGGTTTAGTGTATAGGATTTAGGATTTTAGGCTTATGGTTTGGGATTTAGGGTTAAGAGTTTAAAGTTTAGATTTTAGGGCTTAGGGTCTAGGATATAAAGTCTAGGGTTTAAGGTTTTAAGGTTTTATGTTTAGGTTCTAGATTTTGGGGTTTAGGTATTATTTTTTTGGTTTTAGGGATAATGTATTAGGTTTAATTATTCAAGGTTTAGGGTTCAAAATTTAAGGTTTATAGTGTTTAGGGTTTGGGGTTTGGATTTTAGGGTTAATGGTTTAGGTGTAAATGAAGTGTAATGGGGTGATTAGATACATTTGTGTCTAGTATGAGTGACTATATTTGAATATAATAATATGTCATTTATGAGTGACAACATACCTACATGTAGTATTAGGTATGGGGAAGATGTAATTTTTGAATAATTGTATCATTGTTATATGTATGTTATAGGTTGAATTCTATAGGTAAGCCATTTATGCATATTGATAGACCCATTAATTAAAAACCCACAAATTATTAGGGATTCATCTTGAATCAACCATCAATACTTTTACAAAATATCCCTAGTCATTCTTTTCTCTAAATAGGTTAATCCCTTCAAGACTTGGCTTATTCAATTCCCCCTCTCCTTTCTATATAAAGGTGATAACTCAAGATTATGGTTTATGGATATAGGTTTGGGATTTATAAATTTAGGGTTTAAGGTTAATGGTTCAAGATTCATAGTTTAGGGTTCATGTTTTAGTGTTATGGATTAGGGATTAGGATTTATGGATTATAATTTATATTTTATGCTTAAAGGTTTGATATTTATGGTTTATGGCTCAAGGGACAAAGAGTTTATATTTTAGGGTTTAGGGCTTGGTTTTTAGGGTTAGGTTTTTGGGTATATGGTTTCACACTTAGGGTTTAGGGTGTAAAGTTCAATTTTTTGGTCATGGGGGTTTGGTTGAGGGCTTGGAACTTAGTGTTAGTATTTAGGGTTTTGGATTTAGTGTTTGGGGATTAGGGCTTAGGGTTTAAGATTTAGGTTTTATTGTTTATGGTTTAGAGTTCATGGTTTAGGGTTTGGGGTTTTAGATCTAGGGTTAAGTTTATAGGTTTTATGGATTTAGGTTTAGTGTTTAAGATTTTTTGATTTTTAGTTTTTAATTTGGGTTTAGAATTTTTGGTTTAGGAGTTAATGCTTAAGGTTTATGACTTATGGTTTTAGGATTAAGGATTAGGTTCAAGGGCTTACAATTAGATTTTAGGTTTAAGGATTTAGGATTTTAGGTTTATAATTTGGGGTTTAGGGTTAAGGGCTTACATTTAGGTTTTTGGGTATAGGGTATAAAGTATAGGTTTTAATGTTTACAGTCTATAGTTTAGGGTTTATGGATTATTGATTTTGGTTTTGGGATAATGTATTAGGTTTAAGATGTTAGGGTTTAGGGCTTATGTTATAGGATTTTATGTATATTATTTAGTGTCCATGGTTAAGGTTTTATATCTTAGGGTTTTGGGTTTAGGGTTTAGGTTTCTATGTTTAGGGTTTAAGGTTTAGTGTTTAAGTTTAGGGGTTTGGGTTAATGGTTTAGGTGTAATGGAGTACATTAGGGTTATTATCTATATAATATGTGTAAAATGGTTTCTAAGGGTCTAAGATATAAATTCCACCTAAAAGCATACCTTTTCTGAGTAGGCACATAATCATAGTTGACTGCAATTTAAGCCTAGGTCAGTAAAGAGTACATTTTGAGGAGTTGGAAAAAAATAATGGGTGATGAACTTGACCTCAAGCCTTAACATATAGTTGACACATAAACCCTACACACAATGAGTGCTCAAGAAGTCTGCCTTGGGTTTTATGAGGTTTGGAGGTACTAAGAGTGTGAACCAACCCTAAAAATTTGTCAAAATGTCAACATAAATTTTCCAAGCCCCTCATATCATAATTTTGTCTAGTAAAATAAGGGAAGTGACCTCTATTTTATCTCAGATAGAGGGCACTCCAAAGAAGACAACTCCTATAGGTTTAGTATGAAAAGGGCAAGGAAATGAGTTAGAGACTATCAAAACCTTGAAAAGAGATGTATGAGGATGTGTTGAAATGAGAAAACACACGAGACTCATCATAATAATAACAAATACTCATAGGTGTTGATGACAAGTTGTGTTTAGACTAGGCCTATTAAGCCTTAACAAGGCCTAAAAGCCCTAAGTAGATATAACCTCGCATCCAACACTAAGTGAACCTTATAGAGCATTGGAGGACCTATATGGGGATATATAAGGTGTGTTAGAACCTTTATTTTAAATACAATGCCATATAAAGATCATTTCTTTGCTCAAGAACATGACAAGTTTCATAGAATGCCTTGAAGAGCTCAAGAGGCTATGTTTGGAATCTCACATTAATACGGATACCTAGCATGAGATTCTAAGGAGATAGGATAGGTTGGAGAGGTTCCTAAGAAAGGACCTAATGGAATTTATTTATGGTTCAGATGTCACAATTTTATGAACTATCCTTATGGGGTAAAACTAGCTAAAACCCTTGTTAATTACTCGATTGGGAAGAAGTCGAAGAAAAGGCATCTTGGAGGGGTAGTTTGACTAGGAAATGATCTTGGAATTCTAGAGGACTCCATATGTCTCCTTCCTATCAATTTGAATTTTACCCTATCTATATGGGCATGGTACATAATGGATTTTTTGATAATTTTTGATGTCTTCTAAGTATAGAAGATTCCCAAAGGTTGAGGATCACTTTAGGAGATAGAAGTACACCTAGCCTCCTCATATCCATTTCTTTCCTTATCAAATCACATAAGTACTTATACAATCACTTTCACTTTAGCTAGTCTAAATTGGCATAGTGAATAAAGAGTGATCACCAAGTGAGAAAGTGGTAACACTAATTAGGAGTCCTTTTAAGGTCTACCTCATGGATCTAGAGACTTAAGGACCATTGAAAAGTCTCATACCCTTCCCTGTATGGATTGGATTGAGAAAAGGATGATCATCTTAGTGCTAAATGTGAAAATACGTATAAATAAGGGTGATTATGACTATAGACAATGAGAACACTTATCTAGAGGAATATTGATGATTAGGGACACATTCAATGCATGTTAGAGCTAGTTTATAACCCCCTATTCATAGTGAAATGATCTCATCTATCCCTAGTATATTATGGAGCATTCAAGGAAGGCCAAATTATGAAGGCATCTTTTAAGGAGCGAATTAAAGAATCTTATACTAGATTTGAGGAGTTTTGTGAGCTTACACAAGAGGTCCTTTTTCCCCAATACATTCATAATCCCTCTATCACACCTCATACCTCATTTTCATACCATGAGCCTATGCATCATCCTCCCACCTCATCCCTTCTTGAAAAATATCCCATTTTATGGGAAGTAAGTGAATAAGAAAAAGCTCAAGCCATATATGATCAAGAGGATGTTCCAAGTGACTATGAAGAAGAAATCACCATAGGGACTCCCCTTAGTGAACACAAGTGAAATTCCATCTTATTGAGGAAGAGTTTATTTCATGTTATTTTATGCTTTATTTAGTTGGTTTTGTTTTTGTGTGTGTTCCATAAGTGCTAATGAAGCACAAGTGTGTGGGGTATTATTTTGTGTCTTGTAGGGTTATAATATAAGTGTTTGAGCTGATATAAGAACTAGAGAGTCATAGAATCAATGGTGGAGGTATATTATAGTTTAGGACTTAGGATATTAGGTTTAGGGTTTGGGGTTTAGGGTTAAGGGCTCACATTTAAGTTTTAGGGTTTAGGCTCTAGGGTATAAAGTATAGGGTTTAATGATTTAAATTTATATGTTTAGGGTCAATAGTTTAGTGTTTATGTATTATTATTTTTGGTTTATGTCTAATGTGTTAGGTTTAATGATTCAAGATTTAGGACTTAGGGTCTAGGGTTTAGGTATATTATTTAGTGTTCATGGTTCAGTGTTTATGGCTTAGGGTTTGGGGTTTAGGGTTTAGTAATTAATGTTTAGGGTTCAAGGTTTAGTGTTTAGGGATAGGGGTTTTGGGTTTGTGTTTAATGGTTTATGTGGAAATAGAGTGAACTAGGCTTACTAGTTTCATTCATGTCTAATATGAATGACCATATCACAACCATAGCAAGATGTCATGTATGAGTGACTGAATACCTATGTGTAATAAAATGTATGTGGTGGATGTAATGTATGAATGATTGTATCATTACTATATATATTTTATAGGTTGAATCTTGAAAATTATTCATTTATGCATATTTATAGATTCCAAGGCAAAGATAGAAAACTCCAATTATAGTACATCTCCAACTTTGTTGATTGAGTTAAACCTATTTTTAAGGTCCAATGTTATTATGTAAACACTATAGAATACTTACAAGTAAAGTGATTCAAATAATTTTATAGTTAATCCAAGTCAATATCCTTCCAAGTAGGCCAATTCAGCCATCCAAACCTAAAGAGTAGAGTTTCCATTGAATTCTAATTCTTAAGAAAGTAATAAAGGAAATTGGTTTCTTATCCTAAGAGATAGTCTCCAAACATCTTAATAAAGATTTATAATAATCCTTTAATTATCTTAGATTAATAACACCTTTTCAAGACTAAACACACCTATACACAACATTGTAATAGTGCTTAGGACTTAATCAACATTTTTGGCAATTTGGTGATCTAATTGGTATTTTGAGCTTGTGTAAAGACATATATGAGTATTGTATCATTGTCTTGATATTTTCATTGATTTTTTGAATTGAATGAGTCCAAAAAAAAGGTAGTTATAGACCTCTTTATATCAACTCCTTAAGAGGTAAAATTTTGCCTAACAGGCCTATAAAGGGTAGAGTTGTTGTCATTTGAGTTTTGAGCTTAAGTTATTCATGCACTAAGCAGCTTGAGTTAAATAATTGGTGAAACCCTCATAATATTTTTCAAACAAGTGAAGATGTAAAATTTAATGCTTTAGGAATAACATAAGGGTTTTGCTTGAAGGTAGATTACTATCTTGGGGTTGAGTACCCTATTTTAAGTCAATGAAAGTGTATTTCGATTTGAATATAGAGGCTAAAAAGCCAAGAGATAATACTAAAGAATAAGGTCATTAGTATTTCAATACGAATACTCAAAAGACCTTTTGTGATAGACCAAGAGATAATTTATGGTTAATAAGAGACCTAATTACAAACAAGTTTCTAGAGGACCTTAAAGTAGACCAGGTTGAGTAAGTGGAGCACTTAATTTAACACCAGTAGGAAATAGTAAATATCAGGATATGGATTGTATATTTAGGTAGGGTATACTCCTTGAGATGAAGCTATGACTCAATTATTTAATTAGGTAGATAATATTCAAGTAGATAAAGTAGATAAGGAATACTTAAGTAGGTAAAACAAACATGTAATCCTTCATGGTATAGATCTATTACATACGTAACATGATTTGTAACCTCATTTCTCATTCTATCTTCTGATCCTGAAATTATAAAAACTAAGTATTGATTGGAATGAAATTTTGAAAAACTAACTTATAAATGGTAACTTCTATAGCTCTATAATCAATTTTAAAAGATGCTAAGTGGCCCTAATTTATTATATTTAGTAAAATAAATTTAAAATAAATACTTAACATTTATTTTACTGAATATCTCCTTGCAAAATAATACCTTTAATAGCCAAAAAAATGCCTTTTAGAAGGCTACAATTTCAAAAATAAAAAAATCCATGCCTTTTAAAGGGCGTATGCCATTTGTAAAAGGAGTATGCCCTTTCTAAAGTGCGTACACCATTTGTAAATGGTGTGCATCCTTTATATTCCAAATGGTGTAGGGGTGCACATTTTAGGGTTGAGACTGACCCTTGACTTATTCTTCATTATTTTAAAAAAAAAAGGGCATACAATGTTTTTATCCCCCAAATTTTTGCATCAACCCTCTCTTGAATTTGTAAGCATGGAAAAATAAAATAACATAATTGTTATGGATGAAACAAAGTCTAATTTTTGTTATGAAATCTTGAGTGAGGAACAAAATTTAGCATTTGTTATAATTACAAGAAATTATAATCAAGGACAAAATACATCTCCATTGAATTTGATAATCCAAGTAATGACAACAAGGGAATATTATCTTATTGGAGGGATTAAATTGGCACTTTTAGAGTTATCATAACCACAACATTGGCCCCTTCTACTACTTGCTCTAATAAGATTTGCCACATTTAACATTGGTGCATCAACAATACATATAACCTTACAAATTCCTATTTCAGATTTAAAAAAAATAGGAATAAGGTTAACAACCTTTCAAGAAGAAATTAAATATGTTAGATATATTTTTATTGATGAGATGATATTTATAGGTTAAAATATGCTTGAAAATATAGATTCTTGACTCTGCCAAGAATTTTTAGAAAATGTTGATATGTGCTTTGGTGGAAGGTCAATGACTTTTTGGGGGGATTTAGGACTGTTGCTTTTGGTAGTGGATAGACCTCCATATGCAAGTACAATGAAAACAAAAGTATTATGGAAAAGAATTGTAACTGTTCTTACACTTGAATAAGTTTTTAGACAACAAGGTCAAACTGAAGAACAATAATGGTTTCAAGAACTTCTAATAAATCTAAGAGATGTCAATCAAACCATTAATGACTAGTATTTGTTGATGACTAGAGTATATGCTTCACTTGAAATAGTTGAAAATGAGGATTTTAATGAACACATGCATTTATTTACAAAAAAGTAGAATGTGCATCAACATAATAAGAGAAAATTTTATGCATTGAATCACCCTATTGCTCAAAGCATTACAATTAGAGGACAAAGGAATATTGTTATGGGATTGGATGATAATTGGAATTTGAATTTTTTAGTTTTGTTGGTGTGAGGGTGATTCTCACCACAAATTTATGGATATAATCAAGTCTTGTCAATGGTACACATGGATATATTTGAAGCATTATATACAAACTAAGGATAACACACACTAAACAACCTATATATGTTATGGTTCAATCTGATAACTATAGAGACATTCTTTTTGTTAATGAATCTCCAACTACAATTCCTATCAGTGCAATAGAAAGGGTCCATGTGAGTCAGCTTGATATAGGATTTATAGAAAGATAGGGTTTGACATTTGTGGCAATATTGTGTGTAAATTCATTGCATGGATTAAGGATCACATTACCTTTCACATATGACAAGTTTGAGGAATTGAAGAATGAAAAAGGGGTACATAAAAGAAAAGAGGAAACAAAAAGACTTCAATTGTTTGAGGATCTCCTGTATATGGATGAAATTTCTTAAACTAATTAATATTGTATTGTTTATATATATCATATATGTGTTGATCTTTATCTCTCATTTTAATGCTAAATGTATATAGTTTTAATTTCCTAAAATTATTGTTATAATTCATATATGTCATATCGGTGTTTTTATCTCCTTCCCATGTTATCTAAATTATAGTTATATTGCATATATGTCATATATGTACAGTTTTGATCTCCCTCTTTATATATATTTATATACCAAAATTTATGTTTCTCTCTATTTTTAATGTTAATAATTCATTAAATATTTATATTAAATGCATTTTTATTAAAAATAATCTTTAATCTTACATGGCGGTGAGTGTTACTAGCATACATATCTTAGATAAATTTATGTAAAATATATCGATAGATATCATTCTCAAGGTACTCAAAATTCAATACGATATAGGTGCCTCAAGAATGATATCTATCAGTGTATTTTACATAGATTTATCTAAGATAGTATGCTAGTTATACAAATAATTTTATAATATACAAACAAAAATTGGTTTTAATAATGTTATAATATAATGAAATTACATTAAATTTTAATATAATTCTTGGCATACAAAGTAAGTTATTGAAATAAATAATGAAATATAAAATGAAACCTCTGATGAAAATGAGGATAATATTGAACAAATGCCAATGAACATGAATGGGAGACCATATTAAAAGTATATACCAATAAAATTTGATACATTTTTTTGAGATTGATATGTTGGATTGAATGGATCTTGATAGGAAAGCAACTTATAATACAACCTATAATGAGATTAATAAATGAAAAAAATCTCTCAAATTAATAAACGTAGAAAATGACAATGTCTTATCTGCACTAGGAGAAGTTCCATATAATTTTGGTTATGAAGGCCTTATGAGAAGCAATAAATAAAATATGACATAATTATTAGACATTATAATCAAGGACATATTACACCTCTATTGATATGATAATCAAAGGAATGACAAGAACATGAAAATCTTATTATGTTGGAGGGTTTAAGCTAACTCTTTGAGACATAGTATGTAATCACCATGTAGACCCTTTCTACCAATTTCTCTAACTAGATTTGTATTTTTCAATATTAACACATTTACAATACACACTTGAATGTATGAATGTGACTATCAGGAATTATCGACTCAGTATTGGCTATGTGGATAATGTCAAACAACATAAAAGTTTCCTAAAAAACCCATACTATTTATTGTTTCATGTTCAAATAGCCAAATATTTTCTAATCCCAATGGAAATTTTTTCTTAGATCACCAAAAAATGATAATCGAGAATTTTAAATAATGTTTAGATCACCAAAAATTCTATGGGATGTGGGATGACATTTGTTGAAAATTTAGAGGGAAAATATTAAATGTAATTAAAAGTCATACTCAAACTCATCATGTCAATGTTTCCACACTCTTAAACACAAGTGAAAATGTGCTTCTAGGTGGATTTGCACATGATGGCCATGGAAACACTTGTAATTTTTTTATCTAGATGTGGTTTAAGTGATGGATTTTCACTTGGAGGTCTTGGAGGCATAAATGCTTTTTAGAACTCAACAAGTGATGTCTCTACACTGCTAAAAAATTGCATTTGTGGAGATATCAAACTATTATAGCTACAAAAGCATATATAATTTGTAATCGTACAAGAATAAATTTGGTTTTTTTCATTTTTCATGTTGAATATGTAATTTGATGAAAATGGCCTAAATCCACTTACAAATAACCCATTTACCCATAATTACATGCTTTATTCTTGTTCAGTTTTTGACTGCTCTCTCTTTATGGATAATATTAAACTATTTAGGCCTCTTCAAGGCTTTCCATTAGGTATTTTCAACTATAAGTTTTCATATTCTCTTTTAAGTCTAACTACTTGTTTGAATGACTAAATTTTCTTAGATTGTCTTCTTAATTGTCTGTAATTTAATTTTCCTTGTCAAATAGATTATTTTCTTTCATTAGTCATTTTAATACCAAATAGAACTTCCCTGACCTAAAATATATCTAATTAAAAGTTCCTTTACCTTTTGATCTAATTTCTTTCTTTCTCTCTCTTATAAGAAACACATCCAAGTATGTCCTTTTATATTCAAATCTAGTATAACAACAAGATGTTTACCATGTCCAATCTATGACCAACTTTAATTACATATGATTTATCCTTAAATGGTTTCTTCCTTCATCTTTAATATACATCTAAAACTTAATTATTTCTCATCAACCATCTCTTTTGCCAAAATTTTCCTTTTATTACTCTTTGTTCTTAATCAAGTACAAAACTACTCAATTAGCCATAATTTAAAAATGCAAAGGTCATGAATCAAAATTCAATCTATGAGGGTATTAAATGAAATTTAAATAATCTAATAAATCAATTTTTAACTCTTATTTATCTTCAAATTACAAATACTAATAAAAACTCTCTCGTAAACCTTTTTGTTTTTATGTTTGTCTAGACCTATTGACTATGTTCTAATTATTTATCTTTAATCTAGACATTAAAAATCATAGAATAAACTTAAATACTTTATATGCATCATGACACATCATAATACAAATTTTCAATCCATTTCTCAAACTATTTATCAAATTTTGGGACTTTTAATAATCCAAAGCTCTATTTAAAATTATCTATTTAGACTTAATTCTATGGACCTGCAAAAACTCAGTTCTCTAGATATTATTTTATAGATCTTATTAATACTTAAAAACTCTCTGATCATATTTAAAATACCTAAACATAACTACTCACCAAGTTTAAAGCAAATTCAAATAGTACTTTTATATTTATTATTGTTTTTCTCCCAAAAATGTACAGAGACCAACACACTAGTTGAAAACTAAAAATTATAGTTTAAAGGCTTTTAACACAATTTCAAGACAAAATAATGATTGATTTTTGTCTAAATCAACCTTATACACCTTCTCCAATAATTATTTGTTTTTGTACAAACTCAAATGATGAAAAAATGATAATTTATTCACTTGACTATCATAGTATTGTAATTACAGACTTGAAAACATGAGAATTGAGAATAACATGTACTATAAAGACCTTTGTAGGATAATTTTAATTGTATAAGGGGATATACAATGTCCTTTTCCTTTTCCACTTTATAATTTATTTTTATAATTATATAACTACATAATAATTATTTTATTATCAAACTTTTCAAATAAAATCCTATCTAATAAGTAGACAAAATAAGACAATTTCCTTATTAGAGACTTTTAAAGCTTACCATCACCTGTATTAGGTCCTAAACAACATTCATCAACCCTTAAAACCATTATTTGGCCACCATGCTACCAAAAATATATAGAAGATAACCTTTTACCCAACTATGTACAAGAAAATCTAAATATAAACCTACAAACATGGAGTTTTATTCTCAAATATGCAAAAATGGATAAACACAAAGTTTTAAGTTATATTCACATATCCAAAGGAGTCTACGAAACTTATTTAATCCAAAATCTAATGATATCATTCATGATAAACTTAAAATATTGTCTTATAGTTTTTTTAGATGAAAAATTTGTAATGAATGTGTAAAGTCATTGTATGATGTTCTACTCTAAGTCCAAGTCTTCAAAGTAATATTAGAGCTAGCAGATCTAGTATAGAGGTTAAAATCCCAATAAGTAAAGTGAGTCTATTTAGGGTTTTAAACCATTTAAAAAGGTAAGGTAGTATGTGTGTTAATTTTTCACTATATTTTTAAGAACTATTAACCTTTGTACCTCATGTTATAGCCAATACATCAGTCTGCAGGTTATGTGTAAAGCCTAAATGATAGAATTCTAAGTTTTGGCTAAAATAGTGATAGAGTATGAAGGTTAAAGTTGTATATGGAGAAATAAAATATTCTAAATGGGGATAGATCCTTAAGAATGTGATTTGAGGTTAAGATCCATAGAGAGGACTAGGAGCTATTATAGAAAGTTACAAGCCATAGATCTGAAGAAAATACCTAATATAATTGTATTCCAATATTAAAATGACAATGTGAAATGGCCAAAATAAGTACTTAAATACTATAAATTGGTTTTCAATTCATAAATTCAGAATTCACTTCAATGAAAATTTTTGGGTTAAAAAACTAGATAGTAACATAGCTTGAATAAATGGGTATAATTACTTTGAAACTTCATAAAATAATATTATGATGGATTCTAAACATAGTGTTATGTTTGGCACCACAAACATATTGACATCCTCTAACATGAATTCAAACTATAAATAACATTCCATTATCAAATGTAGATCAATGATCAATCATTACACTTCATTGTTGATAATGGAAGTAAAAAAAAACCTCATTTCTCATAAACAAGTTTTAATATTTAAATTACCACTAATGCCTCATATAAAATCATAATCCATCATATAATGCACCGTAGCATTTATGTAGATTTACAATAATAATAAAAACTATAAATACATACAAAATAAGAACTTATATAATGTCAAGTAAATGACATATAGGCATACAATGTTAATAATATATACATTGCCATATAGTCATACAAAAAATTACATCATCTAATAACATATTATCTAATATCGAGAGAATGTCATATACACATACAATGCCAATAAATTATGTATATTGTTATATAAACATACAAAAAAGTACACCATTTAAGACATCCTAATCATAAAATAGCCTCCCTCTCTTTGTTTTCCTTGAAGAATACTTTTTCTTGGATACCTTGCTTCTAGATGGAGATCCCTCGAATATCTTGGATTGCTCTATGGTCTGACTACGATTCCTATGCTCATAGCTCATTTACAGTTAAACTTGTTCAAATATGAATATTATTAAAAAATTAACATACTATATGTGAAACCAAGTTAAAAACTTAATTTTAAATTAGGATTAAAAAATTATTTAAACATGCACTTACTATAAGCTCATTGTCTTGTTCAATATATTTCAGATGCTCAACTGGCTCAGTGATAGGTTCAGCGGCATGAACATACATGTGAAATGAAAAAGAAATATGAGGTGTCGTAGTAATCATCTAAATTAAATTCTCAGATGTCATCTGACAACCCTACATAGACAACACATTTACATAAGTTATATTTACCTATACATGTAGTAAAATTATATATATAACAATTTAAAATTACAAGTTAATATATACCTATGGGTGTCCCTATATGCATGGCATTTCAACAAAAATGCCTATGTCTATCTCGACTCATAGTGATGGAGGAGTGTCTACTCTAGTCATCCACTGAACAAATAATGTCGCTTAGTCTTCTATAAGCTATTAAAGACATATGACAAATTTTTCTCCTTTATTAAACCAAGAGTGTATTTAATAATAGTGTACTTAAATTTTAAGATTCTTTATATATAAATTTAACTTAACTATAAGACAACTATTGATAGATTAAATATACATAGAGTATAATATTATCTCAAAATTTTACCTGGAAGTTGTATATATGTAAATGGTGTCGTACTAACATGAATAGATGCAGTAGTGGATGGCTTACTAGTTGGCTCCATAAATGTAAACATAGGATAAGTACAATCAAATAATGCAAATGTGGACAGTGACAATAAAGGCATTGTCTTCTCTTGGAACATAAAAAATTATATATGTTATTTAGTTTATATGTAAATTTGTAAATATAACTTAAATTTAATATGAAATTTATATAAAATATACCTAACACATCACTCAAGAGTATATCATCCAAGCCCTTTGAAGCACCTGTGTCATCATCTGAAGGTCCGGTGCATATAACATCACAAAATTTGTAAGGGTGGGGCTCGGTACGCACACTAGGTGGAGTATCTATAGCATCAGTTTTTGAAATCCTACTCATACGCTGAATGAACATATCAGTAAGTATATTAAATGCATGTAGGGTGTCAATCTCCATGACCTCCTTCAATGTAGATGGAATGTTGGGAAGAAGTAGTTTTTGGGTAGGGATCTTTGCAAATCGATTAGGTGCACAACATACCCCTGATCGATCCTACACAAAGCCTTTCTCTCGGTCCTGAAACTCACCATAGTCAAAATAATTTGAACTCATAGATGTCCATCACCGTTGACAATCCTCCCCATTTACTTTGTTGTGAGACAAATCCCTTAGCCTTTTATCTTTTATCAGTTGTAAGTAGCAGGTGTGGACTATATGGCAGAAAAATCCGCTTACAGTACAGCAGTTTTGGGTGTAATGATGATGATGGTGGTGGTTTCTGCAGTGTTTGGTGCAGAGGAGGCATTGGCACCCACTCCGCCAATGTTTACAGGCGCTGCTTCCATGGCGATAGTGCCATCTGCAGCTGCTGCTCTCATCGTGGTCCTCACTGCTTTTTTGGCCTGCTTTTTCCACTGAGCCGTTAGGCACATAAAACGATCGGTACTTAGCTTGTCATTTTTCTGTTGTGTGGGGTTTCGAGGAAGGATTGTTCATTGTCCCTGAGCGCATACACTTTTTCTGATGTCCGGGTGTCGATTTTTTTAAACAAATGCAATCGCACTTGTAATTGATTGTATCCGACAAGATTTTATCTACCTTAATCTAGACTGCCTGTTTCATCTGGAAATTGTGGAGGGCTCTATACCTTGGCATTTAAAATCCTGTGTCTCTAAAATAGCATTATTTTTTAGATATAAAGTATCTGTGCTTTCAAAATAAACAGTTGATTTGAAAAGGTTTAATAGCACTATAAACATTATTTCTTTAATTGGTTTATTGTGTAGAAACGATTAATGAGGTATTGGAGATAAAATTAATAAATATTTATAAAAGAAATATTAATAAAAAATTTATGCAGTTTCATCTTTTATTTATTTTAAATGTTAGTATAAACCCATTTTAAAAAAATGTAATTATGTTATTTGAGATTTTGGGGATAATTTTTTTTAAAAGAAGGTTGTTTTTCTTCATATTAATTTGAATTAGTATATTTTCAATATATATATATATATATATATATATATATATATATTCTTATTATTTCGATGTTGATTCCAATATTATTGTATAATAAGTATTTTAAAATGAAGTGTTTATTCATTTATATTATTTTTATTGCACAAAATAAATATTATGAGCATTATAAAATGAAGTGTTTCAATGTTTATTAAATTTATGATGAAAAATAAATATTAGTGTTTATATTAAATAGTTGAATGTTTTTGAAAATTAAGAATCTTAATACTGGCATGCTAAATTAATATTTAAAAAATAAAAATCACATATAAAATTACATGTAAAGTTTGAAAAAAACAAATAAATTTAAAATGTACCATTAATAAGAGACAAGTCATGAAGCATAAAGGAGATAGAAAATTTATAATTTTTCATTCTAGGTGTCCTCTAACAAGCATTCATAGGCTAATTCAACGTCAAAAGAGATAGAGGAGCAACACAATCACAATCTAATAATTGACAGAAAGAAGTAGAGATAAATGATGTTCAATAAAGATTCAAAATGATTCTCTCAAATAGGGAAGCAAAATACTCTGGATGAATTCCTCACTCAAGTGCCCCACACAAACTCTGATAACATAATTTTAAGCATCCAAATCTTATTTAAAAAAATATGTTAAAATTGTAAGCATTGGATCTCTATTAACACTTTTAGCAATTATACGACACTTGTTACATTAAAATATGTTGATTTTTTAACCGCAATATTCAAACTCTTAAATTGTCACAAAAATAATATTAACAACACTATTAAAATTGATCATCCTCTCCTAGTATCCTCCTTTAAAAACTATATATATATATATAAGTATCATGCATGTTGTTCCATTTTTTTGGTTCTCCCTCTACAATTAACTATTTTAAGACTCCACATTTCAATTATAACTTTCCACACTTCATTTGAATGTATAACTCTTTTTTTTAAATTGTAAAATAGATAATTATTTATATATCAAATATTAAATATTAAAACCTATAACTTCACTCTTGGCTCAATTCAACAATATCTAAATTTAAAAAATGTTAACTTGAATATATATGTCATATTGTAACTATTACATTTATATATAAAAATATATTTAACAAATTTAATATATTATATTTTACAAATTATCCAAGTAGATATCAACATATAACAGATATCTCTATTGTAAATATAAATATATTTAATAAATTTAATATGTTATACCTTACAAATTATGTAACCAGATTATAAATGTCAATGTATAACAAATATTTCTATTTAATAAGATATCAAAATTTATAACTTATCATAAACAGAGATATAGGCACTTATATTAAGCATATTTAGGTAAATTTTAATTAGAATATAATATTATAATAGTTATTTTATAGCATGAGCATATCCTAGAAAATGGATGAATTAAATAATTGGTGTCTCTATTTCAAAAAGATATGTTGTTTCAATAAATTATAAAAGTGATTTAAGATACACATATAAATTAAGTCACTGCATTTTTAAACAATAAACTTAATTTTTAATTTATTTTTAAAAAAATCTATTTAAATAGTTATTATATATATTTTATTTTAATATATATTTTTAAAATGTATTAAAATAGTTAGAAGTTTAATTATAATATAATTAAAAGAAAAAAATCACTTCATAAATAATATATTTAATTATATTGATAGATATTTTTATAATGATATCAAAGAGGTGGTTGAAAAATATTAATAATTAATTATTTAAAAATTGACATTATAAAATAAAAATAAAACAATTTAATTATATCAAAATCCACATGATTAAATTAAAAAATAAAATAACAAACATATATATGATTTAAAAAAATAAAAAACATATACATATAAATAAAATAAATTTTAAAGAAGAGTAATGAAATGAGTAAATTAAAAAAATAAAATACAAACTTTTTACATTTAATAATTAAAAAAATCTTGTAAAATAAATAAATAATCATGCTACCACATCATATTTATTAATAATCATAATAATGAAATTGTAAATATAAATTAGTAATACTGTGAAAATAATATCTATTAATATATTTTACATAAATTTATCTAAAATATATATACTAATTGATATTTACACTTATCTATCAACATATAAAATTTTTAATACCGCTAATTTAAATTTAAAAATAAACAAATCTAAAACTTAATAACATATATATATATATATTTTTTAAAAACTTTAAAATAACGGGAAATGTAAAAACTTTAAACTAAAAAACTAAAACATAAACTAACTAAACACATAATCTGAAAAAGAATAAGTCTCATAAACCGAAAATGAAATAATATAATTATAAAAACTTAAAACACAAACAAGAAAAACAAAATAATCCAACAAGTTATAAACAAAATTTAACCAAAATCACTAAAAACAAAACTATGAATAAAAATAAAAACCTTGAAATAATTATTAAACTAAAACCGCTACCGACCAAAAACAAAACCTAATACAACTAATAAAAAACTATTAATACCACGAAATAAAAAAAAGACAAAACAGTTTCGAAAATTATAAACAGTGGTTGGGTAAGGCTGTTTTGGAGAGGACGATGACGCAGTTGAAGAGATTGCAAGCCGTGCCCAAGGAGTCGCTAATGTGAATCGAGGGATTTGCTCGCCGTGAGGGGAACAACTCATAGGCCAAGTTGTGTTCTGAGGAAGACATAGTGCCGTTTGAAGGAGGACACTGGACGACAGGATGGGGAGGAGAAGCCGTGCGAGCTTGTGCAATCAACTCCCTGCCCACAATGCTCGATCCAAGACAGAATCAAAGTGATGCAAGAGTTGAGACCGAGTCAAAAACCCAAATCCTCGATCTAAATGTTAGACCAAACTTTTGAACGTCATTGTTAATTATACTCTTCCACACTCCTTCGTGTTAATTGTTTTTTTTTAGTTTTTATTAAGTCAGTTTTTAATTAATTAATTGTCAACTCACTCACTTCATTACACTTTTTCACTCCCCAAATATTATTGTAGGAAACACTTATTGATGTAATAAAAAATATTACCACATCATAATAAATAAATAGATACTATACATATAATCATAATTACACCGATAAATATTCCTTACAATGGTATCTGGGAATGAAAGGATGTAATGGCATAAGTAGGTTGGTAATTAATTAATTAGAAGCCAACTTAATAAAAAATAAAAAATTAACATAAAAAGTTGTGAAAAAGTGTAATTAATAATTAATTAGAAGGAGACTTTTTGGAAAATATGAAACTACATATCATTTTAAAAAATGAAATTAATACACACACATACACACGATAAAATCAATCACCAATTCAAACAAGAAAGACCTCAGAGCGCAAAGTAGAGCAGAGAACAACATAAAAGAGTTAAAAAAAAAAGTGAATTTTTAATTCAAATTTTAAGTATTTTTGATATGTATACAAGAGTCATATATATATTAGTTGTTATTTTTGTATAAAATCTACTTATTTCAAATTTCATTACTGTGATTAAAATAAAAATTTCAAAAAAATTTGTCCTAAACCACCACATTACTGTATGGATTGATTCAATATGAAATGATTGAATCTTGAGTACATAATATGTCATTCTCCATCAATCTGTCACAGGAAAATTGAATGCCGTCACACAATTTTTTTTAAAAAAAAATCATTGTAATATGTATTAAATTCCATATAATAATATAAAATTCATTTTAATAGCGAATAATATCACATAAAATTATTAACAAATTATATAATATTAAGGTTATTTAAAATATAATATTTAAATATTTAATTTATTTTATATTAGGATTATGAGTTTTATATCATTTTATAATGTCTTTCTACATAAATTATAATACAAAATGGGAAGTTTTGTTTATATTGATATAATTTTATGTATGATTGTTAATTTTAGTTTTATTTTTTTAAATATGATATTTAAATATTTAAATAATTTTATATTAGGGTTATGATTTTTATATCATTTTATGAGTCTTACATCACTTTAAGATTAAATAGTTATTATATATTAGTTAATATGAATGTATTATAATATCGTTATAGTTATACGACTAATATAAAAGTCTTTAATAAATATTTATGGAATATGGTTCGATGAAAAATGTAGTTTGAAAATGAACAACAGAAAAAAGAATATGGAGAACAAAAGTGAGAACACCGAAGAGAATACTCTCGAGAATACCAAAGACAAAAATGGTAATTATTGATGACAGATGAGGATAGAATAAATAAATATGAATATGAAAGATAAGGATGCATAAAATGTAGAGCCGAATTGCCAATCAAAGAACTAGAAGGACAAATGAGATAACATGATGAATATATGATAATGCATCATGCATAAACTTCTCAACAAGACCAAATTGTATTAAGAAGAAGATTACAAAGATCAATGTGTGCAAATAAAATGATTGATGCAGAAAGAGAACTACTACAACAATGAAATTGAGACAGAGTACAAAGACATCATCTTGAAAATTATAATGTCAATGTGGATGGTAATGATGAAATTTCAATGGAGAGAAAATTAGAACATATGATGAATTTTTTTTGAAATCCATATTCATGAAAGTGAAATTGGAACAAAGTGTGTACGAGAAATCCCACAAGAAAAATTCATGGAGGCATTGTAATTTAATTTTGCTAATTTGGATGATGGTATACAAGGGCTTATGAAGAATCAAATAGAAGCAACCACTATCAAAAGAAGAAATAAAAATAATAATTTTAAAATTAGTGAATAGACATGGCCAAGTGAAATGCAAGGATCCTAGAGATATTGATAATAAGTAAATATTAATATAACCAAAAATGCTGGTATATATTTCAAGACTATACAACAGTTGTTTCGATGTGAGTTACATAAACTTACTTAGCCACATATGTGTTATATTTGTCAAGAGATTTACCCTAGTATGATTATTCGTCAAGCTCATGAAGGGCCTATTTATATCATATATCATCAAGAGAAAGGTGTGTATCAATTTTTTGAATCAAATAACATGGATCTTGGGCCTCAACCACCTGAATTGGTAAACTTAACCCAAGTGTAAGATATGTTGATCATCTGTGTGAATCCAATTCTTTAGGTGACCCATGTAATAGGAGGGAAATAAAAATACAAAGGGAATAGTATTTATTTTCTATAGTAAGTTAAGGAAATTGCCAAAAAAATACCACATCATATTTTCAAATCTTCTAATTAACATAGTGCAAAGAAAGCAACAATGTGGAACTACATATGGCTTTATTGTGAATAAAGATCATGTATATAATTCACTTAAATATAATATTGAACATGATAAGGTATAGAAATATGTCAAGATTGATGAAACAACACTAAAGGATCTCCCAACCAATAAGTATACAATTATGTACAAAAAATTGAACGTAGCTAACATGGAATTTAATACATATTTCAATGAATATGTGTTCCAGGTCGTATACTTGAGACAAATAAAGTTAATATTATAGATCACATGTCATCAATGGAAACCAAACCACCCAATGCCCTAAGATAAATGAAAGTGATTTGAGTTTGGGTAGATAATACAAATACTAATCTAGGTGAACTAATAGCTTGGCCAAAAATTGGTACATCTCCATTGAATGATTATATGACAAAAGGTTTATTAGACATGGATTTCCCAACTCTATTCCTTGATGGAAGGTGTGATTGTTTAGAACCATGACTAAAATGTGTAAATATGCATGAATATGTGAAACAAATGATTCGATATCAAGATAACCATGTTGGAACACACCCTTGATTTAAGTATAATTTCATGAACAAGATAATGTAAAATTGAGCAAAGAATTTGTCAACAATATTTGTAAAGAAAGGCCTTCAAGAAATACCTATTACAATTGATAAATTATGTGAACACATGGATAATATACTATAATCTCACCTTACAAATTGGTTGATATAATTTGAAACTAAATTACTAATCACATGTACTTATTGGACAAAGTGTCATGCAAATTTAATTGACCTATTGCATCAAATTAGAACACCAACAATCCTCTTTAATTTTAGTGTAGCAAACAAGTATTGGCTAGACTTCCATGCACTGATGCCAAGAAATCCACCTACTAGTCCATGTGAAACACAAAGATGGTGGTGAAAAATCATAATTAACCACCCACATATAGTTTCTTATTATATGCACATTTTAAATAAAGTGTTCTAAAAAGAGATACTACAAAAGTTTATAAAGGTTAAATATTTTTGGTGTAGATATGAATGGAAACATAGGGGGTCTCCACATGTGCATGGTTTTTTATGGTTAGATGGATCACTGAATATGGACACCTTAGATTGGGTAAATAAAGATCAAGTTGACATTGCCAAAACATATTTTGATGCAATCATACATGCATGGAATCCTCAAGGAGATGCACATCAAATAAACATAGAGGTATGAATTGATTAATAATTTACTTATCTTATATAAAAAAGTAAATATTATAAAACTATAAATGAATATAATTTCCTATGTGATACAAGGAGGACACAATTTGAGATCACATCCATGTTTGAGGAACATAGTAACCATTAATCAAATAGATCTAAAACAAGACTAAGAGGAATTGATTAATTGTGTGGAGTGTCATACCATGTATAAAGATGGAGCTTTCTTATGAAAAAAAGAGGAGGAAAGGTTTGTAGGTAAAAATCATTATCTTAACAATAATAAGCATTAGTGTAAAAATATGTATGAATTAGTTTTTTATATGAATAATAACATGAATTTTATTTGATGTAGGTACAATGTACCTTGGCCTTTACATCTCGATGGATCAAAATTATGTGTAGATCTAGAAAAAATGAGATAAAAAATATGTGCCAAAAATAAATGTGTTGCAATTATGACATGTAAATGTAGATTGGCAATAGGTACTATGAAAACATGCCATTGTGAACTACATTGTAAAGAATGCTACAAAAGTAGAGAATAGTTCAGAAACATATCAACAAATATTGATGTGACTTGAAAATGTTAAAAACCTAGAAGATCCTATTGCATGAGTGTATATATGTTTTCTAACTAAAACAATTATTTGAAATAAATATAGGTACAATGAAAACATGTCATATTTTACTAGTCTAAGAGTCCTAGAATGCACTAACATCAATATTTCAATATGAAGGTGACATACATGGAGACTATCTAAGGTAGGTGGAACCACATATCATATTTTAGATATTAAGGCTTCCTTGTACACTAAATAACATAATCATACACTTAAAAACACTTCATATGACTTTCTAGGCATGGAATCACTTGCATCAAATATGGAAGGATTGAGAGAAAACAAGGATATATGCATTTCTCTTAACCATTCACTATACATCTCTTCACACAATTTGAAAAGTGGATATGTGAACTCAAATTAGATTTAATTTATTATCTAAGGAAATTAAAATGTTAAAACTATTATGGCTTCACCATAAATGGTGTGGTATTATATTACAGAGGCCAAAATGGTAGTTCTTATGGAACTTGAGAGAGAGAGGAGAAGAGAGAAGTATAAAGGTCACAAGTACACTTTTAAAGTTAAAAAAAGGAGTTATATATGCATGATTAGAATATGTGAAATGAACCATGCTAGGTTAGGAAGCACAAGTTTCACCCTAAGTCATGAAACTCATGAAAAGTGACATGAAACTCCTCATTTTGGGTCAAAAAAATACCTTCATTATTCACCTCTATTTGGACATCCCAAAACTGACTGGGGATATGCATGATGATTTAAATGAGATGGAAGTATTTTATACATGCCTCTCTATGTATTGGTTTTAATCTTGGTCTTTTGGAATCATCTAGGAATGAGCTATCACCATATGTAGTCAAAATAACTCTTCTTTCATGCACCCTACACACTTGGCCTCTAATAAGGCATGATTTTTCCATGAAAAAATATATAATGGAGTGTATGAAACTTTTAAATACCCTCCATGTCATTATAGGCATTAGGCACACCTTAAAATTAGCTCACCTGAAGTCTTCTACCCTTCTCACTAGCTTGATCATTATGTTAGTTTTGACTAGCTAAGATGAAGCAATTGGTTGAGGAAATTATGAGTTTTTATTAAGTAATTAATGACCATATTGAATTATTAAAAATCTCAATATTCCCCTCAAACTTTATTGAATCTCTTGAATGTACCTAGAACCTTCATAATGCATAAAATAGTTAAGAAAACCCTATTTGTACCCTATCTATATAGATTATGTATAGTCCAATAGGATGTGGAGGAGATTGATTGAGTTATATATAATTTAAAATCACTTTTATGGTCAAAATATTCCATTTGGATGCATCTCTAGCTTCATTTCTCTAATCAGGTCTTTGTAAGTGTTTAGCAAGGGTTTTGAGTGTTTTGACCTCTTAAGCTTTGTTAATAAAGCTGAGACATTGGATTTTAAAAATAATTCAAAAACTTCATATTTAAATACCTTCATAAACATCCCTAAACTTCTTATATTCCCATTCATGACCTCAAGGGAGATGTGAGCATCCAAAATTGTCTTGTCAAGCTTAATTCCTCATTTCAACAAGCCTAATGTTGCATATGAGCCCAAAAAAGGATTCTTGATTCTTTCTCTACAAGGTGGAATATAAAACACACCTATAATTAAATTTTTAAAATTCTCAAATAATTTATAATTCATATCTAATTTTATAAGTGAAGTTGGTCTTCCATTTGGCTTTAGGCCTAAATCTTGCTTAGTGGCCCTGACTTAAACCCTTGTGGTTTGTACTATTCTATTGAGATTCACCCATCTGTGATTTTTTTACATGTTTCATGAGATTTTTTATAACCTCATACATCTATTTTTATGGTTTAAAAATCTCCTTATCCATTCATTTACCACCCTTCTCCAAAACTACTAGTTTATGCTTAAGGAGAAGTACCCTCTGTCTAAGACAAAATAGAGGGTACTTCCCCTATTTCATCATACAAAATGAAGATTGTATGAGCTTAATAGATTTTAAAATATTTTATATACCAAATATTTTCCATTTTTTATGTCATTTTACCCTCCAAAACATTGAAATTCTAAGAAAGACTTGTTAGAGACATACTATGTGCAGGCCTCTCCCCACTCGACTATGTGATGCATCATTAGGTTCTTTATTTCTTTTTTTTGAATATTATAGGATCATATTGAAACCTTATTAATAATTAAGTATTTAATTACATTCAATGCATCACTCTAACTTCTATTTTCACCTATATACACTTGCTTAGTTAAGACTGTAAGTATAAACCCCTAACTGTGTCATGTTCTTTAGCACCATACCTATAGGTGTTGTTTACTTAGTTGGACTTGAGACAATATTGAAAACCCTTCCTATAGATTAAATATCCATTTAACATTGATTGTACCCATTATCCACCTTTATCTTATCCTAAACCATCCTTTTTCCAAATTATCCTAGTTAAGTGTCTACCTATAGTCACCTATTGGTGACTATAGGGGACCCTATAAGTGGATTTTATCCCCAAAACCCATGATAAATATTAGTTATAAACCCTTTGAGATACTTTGGAATTATTTTTAATATTATTTCAACAAATAATATTGGTATCTCCATGCACAACTCTACTATGGATGGTATAGAGGTTCACAATCAGCTATAGGTGAACATGTGCATAATGGGACACCTGTAAGTGTTTCATGAGAACCAAACATAGTATATCATATATTTTAAAGATCCATTTTATCATTTGTATGTCCTTCCTCTTGAAAATATATTCCAACCATTAATACATACCCCATTTTCACTTGAAGATGTTAGAGTCACCTTGGAACTTCAAAAGACTGTAGATGGCACTATCATAATTTAGTGGCCAAAGGGGAAATTTTAAGCCTTCTTAATAAGAAAACTATAGGGCCCAATCACCTTATTCATTTTTAAATTTTAAATTTTATGGTGAGTTTTTATAATTAGTTTATTTTGGATTATTAGAGCTCAACCTAACATTTTTCTAAGGTATCTTCAAAAAACCCAAGTGCTTTATTTTGCATGTTTAGGGATTTGATCCTTGAAAACAATCCCTAGATAATTTAGCATGGTTTCCAACCTCCATTTATAAATCCATCATTTCAAATAGGTCTTATCATTTCAAAATAACTCTAATACTTTAAGGATGGTTTCACCATGTGTCTAACCTCTCCGTATAAAATACCTTTATGTCTCTACTAATGCCACCAGTAGGTGGTTGTTTCCATGTACAGGGAGTGGGTACAACTTGGGAAGTATACATTATCTTGACCACCAATGGATTATATATTCATTTTAATGCCTCAAAATTCACTCCTCACATATCAAAGGGTCTAAAACACCATTAAGGCTCTCTTCTAGCATGACACCATCATGAGGTACCTATATGTGCACCTTGGCTAGTATGCAAGTAGTATATGTGAAATGGTATGAGCAGTGATATCATGACCTTGACCTTATAACTAAATTCATGCTCTTCCAAAAATTTAAAATGATAAATGATGATATAAAAATCTTGATTCAAGTTTTACACTTTGTTTCAATTTTGGAAAACTTCTATAGGCACCTGTAGGTGCATGCTTATAGCAAGAAATTGAGTGTAGTAGGAAAAGGTTTCCTTCATGTTGATCATACACAATTTGATGAATTAAATTTTATAACACAATGGATAAATATGTATCCATCACCATATGACTCATTTTCACTCTCTTATGAATGTGTTCCATCCCTAACATAGCCCATTCAAATGATTGTATATGACAATCATAGAGTAGACTGATGGTATGGTGACTTATGACTACACCTTCATGGAGAATTGATTAGAGAATGAGCCTAGAAAGGTGAGTGATTAATAAAACATTGAAAACATGGTATTGAACCTATGTACATCCCCTAAAATCATTGAAAAAACATGAGGATCCTGAAAAATGGTGAAAAGCGACCTGTAACATAGCAAGGGGCATTCACTTACAACTTGAGATAGTTTACATATCAAATCATCATGGAACATGAAAAAAAGTATTAATATCATTAGATAATTGATTTATAATCCTTTGTAATCAATATCAGCATCTAGATTGTACAAAATCGTCCAAATAAGAGCAAAACCTATGGGGTGCACAGATTAACAAGTAAATTGGAAAAGTCAACTTCTTAGGGATAGTTTATAAAGAATAGGCCACCATTCCTCTATATCCAAACATAAAATATAATATTACTGAGTGTATAAAATACCACTAGGAGTATTTTTCCTAAAACCTCTCATGATAACCATTCCAAGTATAACCCTAAATACTACATTTGCTTGCCAAGCCTAGTGGAAGGAGAGATGAGTGGTTTTATTAATTTTTTGAAGTTTTTGATAAAAAAATATCACTGAATTAAGTGTATGTAATAATAATTGACACTCCTATAATGTCCCAAATTGTAGGATGTTTTACAATTTTGTACACCTCATTAAATGCTCAAGTTTTCAAGAAAAATACCTCTTTTTTAAAATAACCTGCCACTTTTTAGTTAATAATAGTTAATTAAGACATAATAGGACACATGGGTCATTAAATCATCCTTTGAAACCTTCAAATTTCCCTAATAGGCTGTCCAAGTCATTAAATGCTTTATTTTGACCCCTAAAATGACTCAAAAGGACATATTTACTAATAAGACTTATGACCAAGAATAATAAAACATTAAATGACATAAATTAATATATAATACACTATATGATATAATATTAAACCCCATATAACCATTTAAAGATAATTTTTTTCCTATAGGGGTCCCAATTTGACTTGCAAGGTCAAATTTGGTCAACAAATTGGTGACTCATAGGGGTAGTATGCCTGTTATATTCAGTAGACCATTAGCCTTATCAGTCCATTGGGATATGAATTCACATGTACATGAATTTTAACACACACATTGCCTTTTAAAAAACACAAAACATAAGGAAAAAACAAGAAGAAGTAACACACAAGACAAGAAACTAATCTAAACACACTTGTGCTTCATGAGCACTTATGGATCACATATACCAAACTAAACAACTGACTCAAACACTAACTAACCTAATATAAAATTCCCTCTTGGATAAAAGGGAAATTTTGAAACCTTCTTTTCTTCATGACATGAATGATTTAGTGAGACATGTAGTCATTTGACCTTTAGCATTGATGCCTCTTTCTTATTCATGGTGTTTGCCAACTTCATTGGCATGATATTCAATGAAAACCAAGTAGATTCATATACATTTCCTATGGAAATTAACTCCTCTTTCATCTAAATAGTCTCAAACTTCTCATGTACTTGTATTTTGATGTGCAAGTTTGACAATATGACAGTCGTCTCAGCCTTGCCCTCCTTATTGACATAATGTGCTTGATGTTTAGAAGCACTAAGATTTCCTTCACCATGTTCTGACATCCATAAATGTGTTTTTACCTCAAATGGATTTCTTGACTATATTTTAGGTACAATAAGATCTGCCTTGATGTTATCATCCATGTCTACAACTTTGTGTACACTAGTATCATCAAATGACTTCATGACAATAGGTTCTTGACTAACAGAATGAACTTCATCTTTATGTTTTATTGAAAACTCGATATCATGTTTAGATTCATCATCAAACTTTTCATTATCTACATAATATTTTGGAGAAGAAAAAACCTTACCCAACCTATCAAATTCCTTGCATATGACATTGAACTTCTGCCATAAATCTTCTTCATGAATTTCTTTTCTAAGGACTATTTCCTTTAATTTGGTCTCATGATACTCTCTTAGGACTTCCACTTATTGAGGAGTGATTTAACATTATTTTCCATCCTTGATAACACATTCATCTTCATTCTTGAAATGCTCATTCACAACTTCATGATCAGACATAGAGTCTTCTCTAATTATCTCTTTCTTCAGGTCTTGGCCACATTCCTCATGGATAAAAATCCCCTCAAAAATGAATGAATAAACTTTTGGATTGTCTTATTTTTTACCAAGGGGAGTCCCTTGGTGATTTCTTCCTCATAGTCACACATGAGATCTTCTTGATAATCCAGGAATTGAATTTGCTAATCTTTACTTGCTTCTCTCAAGATGGGCTTTTCCTCAAGAAGGGGTGAGGTGTAAATTTGATAGATGGGCTCATGAATTTGAAGTGAGAGAGACTAAATATGATATGTATTGGAAAGTGAAGGAGTTGGAAATGGAGGTGTAGTGGAAGGTGAAGGAGTTGGATATGGAGTGCATTTGGGAAAGAGAAAAGCGCTAGTAAGCTCATAGGGAAGTGAATTCTTAGACTAATTAGAAGGATAAAGACCTACATAAGCAAGAGCTACATATTTCCAATAATATCTTTGTGTAAAATCTATGGAAACATCCAATTTCATATGACAAGACTCATAGGAGTAATCTTGAGGATGATAGTCATCATGGTATGAATTATAAGGCTCATATTGGGACTGATAAAGAGGTGTTTCTTGATATGTTTCTTGGTAACCTATCTCATAGGGTTGTTCAACAACATGGTGTCTATATGGAGATAGAAATGAAGGGTTATAAGGCTACCACAAGTCTTCATCTTCTTTTAACCAGCATCATAGCCTTCTTGAAGAGTAATATTACCATCTCCAGTATGATCCTTACCAACTCCAACATGATCCTTATCAGCCCCATTACCAACCTTGTTATGAGTTGTATCAGGCTCATAATTAGGTTGGTAAATATCATACCAAGGTAGATAATGAGTGCCATAAGATTGATAAACTTCACCAACTTGTGTAAAACAATACTCAACACCAAAGTCAGCCATAAAACTTCATTAGGAAGCAAGAACACAAAGTATGATCATCAACAATATTCAAAATGGATACCTAGGCTACTTGACCAATTGATGTAACCTTAGAGTCACCATTGATGTTTGAATTTATGCCTCCAAATGCTAGTTGTTGAAATACAACACTAAAAATAATTTAAGCTCTTAGACTAAGAGTCCTATCAGACATGCCAAAAATTGTTATCACTTGGATTTTCACCCTTTGAGGAGATGTCTCAGCTCTCTCATCTAAGTGGCACAATGGAAACATCTCACTCATTTTGGGTAGTCAATTTGGTGAGATTAATCTCTAGAAATAAGGGCTAGCTCCCTAGATTTGTCTTGAAATGCTATCATCTATATTAACTGATTGTTTATGGGAAAAAGGGTTAGATCTTTCATGAAATGAAACCTATTTTATGGGGTGATGCACCAATATTTTTACCACAAGACTATTATACTCCATCACAAAGAGACAATGCATAAAACACTAGTCTAAGAGTCTTAGAATGCACTAAAATTAGTATTTCAATATGAAGGTGACATACATGGAGACTATCCAAGGTAATTGGTACCATAGATCATTTTTTAGATACTAAAGCTTATTTGTACACTTGAGAACATATCCATACAACAACACTTCATATGACATGTTAGGCATGGAATCACTTGCATCAAACATGGAAGGATCGAGAGAAGGCAAGGATAGATAAATATCCCTTAACCATTCATTATACATATTTTCACACACTTTGAAAAAGTTGATATATGAAATAAAACTAGATTTAATTTATTTTCTAAGGCAAATACAATGTCAAAACTAGCAAGGCTTTGCCATAAATGGTGTGGTATTAGATTATAAAGGCCAAAATGGTAGCTCTTATAGAAATTGAAAGAGATAAGAGAAGAGAGAAGTCTAAAGGTCACAAGGACACTTGTCAAGCTAATAAAATGAGTTATATATGCATTAGGATAAGATGTGAAATTAACCATGAAATTTTACGAAGCACAAGTGTTACCCCAAGTCATGAAACTCATGAAACATGGTATAAAACTCCTCGTTCTAGCTTAAAAACTACATTCATTATTCATGTCTGTTTGAACATATAAAACCTAAATAGGGATAATAATAATGATTTTAATGAGATGTAAGGCTTTCATACATTCCTCTCCATGCATTGGTTGTAGTTCTAGTCCTCTAAAATCCTTTGGGAATAAGCTATCACCATCTACAATCAAAATAACTCTTCTTTCATGCACCCTTCAAACTTGGCTTCCAAGAAGGCATTATGTTTTGATGAAAATATATGGGAGGGAGTGAATGACACTTTTCAATACCCTCCATGGACTTAGAGGCATCAGGGACACCTTACAATTAGCTCACATGAAGTTTTCCACCCTTCTTACTAACTTGGTCACTATGTCAGTTTTGACTAGCTAAGATGAAGTAAAAAGTTAAGGAACTTAGGATTTTTTATGAAGAAATAAATTACCATATTTAGTTAATAAAATTCCTAATATTTCCCCCAAACTTTATTTCATCTCTTGAATGTTCCTAGAACCTGCATAATTTATAAAAACAATCAAGAAAACTATGTTTATACCCTATTCGTATAGATTTCATGCAGTCCAATAAGATGGGGAGGATCCTAAGTGAGTTATCTACAAGTTCCATTAACTTTAATGGTTTTAATTTTCCATTTGGATTCATCTTCAACTTCATTTATCCAGTTGGATCTTTATAAGGGTTTAGCAAGGGTTTTATGTGTTTTGGCCTTTTAAGATTTATTCATAAAGCTGAGACATTAGATTTTCAAAATAATTCCAAAAATTCATAGTTAAATACCTTCATAAATATCCTTTAACTTCTTATATTCCCATGTATATCCTCAAGGGAGATTTGATCATGCAAAATTGTCTTGTTATGCTTGATTCCTCATTTCAACAAGCCTAATGTTGCCTCTGAGCCCAAAAAAGGATTCCTTATGCTTTATCTACAATTTTAAATATGAAACACACCTATAATGACATTTTTTACATTCATAAATAAGTTATAATTCATATCTAATGTTATAATTGAAGTTGGTCTCCCATTTGGCTTTAGGCCTAAAACTTGCCTAGTAGCCGAAACTGCAACCCTTGTGGTTTGTACTATGCTATTGAGATTCACCCCTCTTTGATTGTTTTCCATGTTTCCATAGATTTTTTATAACCTCCTACATCTAATTTTAATTTTAAAACATCTCTCTATCTATCCATTTACCACCCTTCTCCAAAACTACTAATTTATGCTTAAGGGGAAGTACCCTCTATCTAAAACAAAACAAAGGGACTTACCCTATTTAATAATAAAAATTGAAGACTTTATGAGCTTCCTCAAGTTTCAAAAATGTTATGTAAAAAATATTGGCCCTTTTTTAGGTCATTTTACCCTCTAAAATCTTGAAAATCCAAGACAGACTTGTTAGAGATAGATTATGTGCAAGCCTCTCTCCAATGGGATGTGTGATGCATCATTAGGTTATTTCTTTGATTGTTTTGAGAATTATAGGAACATATCAAAACCTTCCTAAGAATTATGTATGTAATTTAATTCCATTCACCACTCTAACTTCTATTTACATCTATGTACATTTGTTTAGTCTAGACTGTAGGTATAACTCCTTGACTGTGTCTTGTTCTTTAGCACCATACCTATAGGTGTTGTTTGCTTAGTTGGACTTGAGACAATATTTAAAACCATTAATAAATATTACATAAAAATTTAAAAATTATTTTACCCATTATCCACCTTTATATTATCCTAAACCATCCTTTTTCTATATTATCCCAGTTAACTGTCTACCTATAGTCACCTATAGGTGACTATAGGTGGATTTTATCCCCAAAACCCATGATAAATATTCATTATAAACCCTTTGAGATACTTTGGAATTAGTTTTAATCTTCTTTCAACAACTAATATTTTTATCTCCATGCACAACTCTATTATGGATGGTATATAGGTTCACAATCAGCTATAAGTGAACATGTGCATAATGGGACACCTACAAGTGTTTCATGAGGACCAAACATAGTATATCATATATTTTAAAGATCCTTTTTCTAAATTTTATGTCCTTCCTCTTAAAAATATACTCCAAACATGAATACATACCCCATTTTCACTTAAATATGCTAGAGTCACCTTGGAATTTCAAAAGATTGTAGATGGCACTATCATAATTTAGTAGCCAAAGGGGCAATTTTAAGCCTTCATAACAAGAAAACCATAGGAACAAATCATCTTATTCATTTTTAAAGTTGAAAATTTATGGTGATGCTATATAATGAGTGAATTTTGGATGGTTATATCTCAACCTAACATTTTTCTAAGGCATCTCCAAAAAGCCCAAGTGCTTTGTTTTGCATGTTTAGGGATTTAATGCCTAAAAATAGTCCCTAGATCCTTTAGCATGTTTTTCAACCTCCATTTTATAAATACATCCTTTCAAATAGGTTTTGTCATGTAAAAATAACTCTAATACTTTAAGGAGGGTGTCACCATTTTTCTAACCTCTCCATACAAAATACCTTTATGTCTATGCCAATGCCACCTATAAGTGGTTATTTCCATGTATAAGTAGTGCATACAACTTAGGTATTATGCATTTTTTTTTACCACCAATGGATTATATATTAGTTAAAATTCATATAAATGCACTACTCACATATCAAAGGGTCTGAAACACCATTAAGGCTCTCATCTAACATGACACCATCATGAGGTACTTGTATGTGCACCTTGGTTAGTATGCATGCAGTAAATGTGAAATGGTATGAGTAGTGATATCATTACCTTGACCTTATAACCAAATCCATTCTATTATAATAATATAAAACTATAAATGATGATATAAAAATCTTGAGGCAAGTTTTACACCTTGTTTTGACATTGGAAAATTTCTATAGGCACCTATAGGTGCATGCTTATAGCAAGAAACTGAGTATAGTAGGAAAAGGTTTCCTTCATGTTGATCATACACCATTTGATAAATTACATTTTATAACACATTAGATAAATATGTTTTAATCACTATAGGAATATTTTCACTCTCTTATGAATGTATTCGATCCCTAACACAACCCATTCAAATGATTGTATATGACATTCATAGAGTAGACTAATTGTATGGTGACTTATGACTGCACCTTCATGGATAATTACTTGGAGAATGAGCCTATAAAGGTGAGGGGTTAATAAAAAATTTATAAAATGGTATTTAACCTATTTCCATCCCCTAAAATCATTGATAAAGCATGAGAATCTTGAAAATGGTGAAAAACTACCTGTAACACAGTAAGGGGCATTCACTTGCAACCTAAGATGGTTTACATATCAAAAAATCATGTAATATGAAAAAAATAATGAATATAATTACATAATGGATTCAAAATCCTCTATAATCAATATCAGTAGCTAGATTGTATGAAATCATCCAAACAAGAGCAAAACCTTTGGGGTGCATAGATTAGCAAGTAAATTAAAAAGGTCAACTTCTTAGGGATAGTTCATAAAGCATAGGACACCATCTGAAAGAAAACATCAAATTTAATATTAATTTGTTTATAAGACACCCCAAAGAGCATTTTTCTTGAAACCTCTCATGATGACCGTACCAAGTACAAACTTGAAGATTGGTTTTGCTTGCCAATCCTAGTGGAGGGAGAGATGAGCAATTTTATTAATTTTTTGAAGTTTATAATCAAATTTATCACTAAATTAAGTGTATTTAATTCCAAGGGACATTATTTAAATATCCCAAACTGTAGGAGGTCATACAATTTTGTACACCTCATTCAATGCTCAAGTTTTCAAGAAAATTCTAAATAAGATACCAATTTTTAGTTAGTAATAGTTAATTAAGACATAATAAGACATGGGGTGTAAAATAATCCCTTTAAACCTTCACATTTCCCTATAATGTTGTACAAGTCATTAAATGCTCTATTTTGACCCCTAAAATGACTCAAAAGGACATATTTACTAATAAAACTAATGACCAAGACTAATGTAAAATTAAATGACCTCTATTAACATATAATACATCCTATTACATAATATTAAACCCCATAAAATGCTATAAAGATAATTTTTTTTACAATAGGGTTCATAAATTTGACCTATAGGGTCATATTTGGTCAATACTTACTTCAAACTTCATTATGCACACCTTCTCATAGGGTCTAGACTAGGCTTCTCAAGACATATTGTACTCAAAACTAGTACTAAAACATGATTTAATGCTCACTTAACCTGAACCTTGATATCAACCTATAGAAGAATCATTAGGTTGCCTTCAAATTATCTCTCAACAAAGAGACATTAGGTTGCCTTCAAATTCTCTCTTGTCACATGACTTCTTTGTCACATCAAGCACACAAGCTAATACCTATAAGATTGCTCACCATACATCTTCACTAGATGCACTTTGACATCAATGACATCAACCTTGACATCAATGATAACACTTCTAAACATGAATGAGATATTTTAAATAAAATTAAATATTTTTCACACTGGTAATAATTTTATAGTCCCATGATCCTTTGAAATGAATGTGATGAATTTACAAGAATTCAATGAGTCTATAGGTCATCCAAATTTTATACTCCATCCTCATTTTCTTAGACTCATACCATATGTTACTCCATGGTGTATACTTCCTATTCTAACTCTTTACTAATTTCAGTGATTTTTTTGGATCCACCATAAATCTTAAAAGATATGTAACTCTTCATAAATAACAAGGGTGGATATGGAATGAAATCCATTTACACAACAATTTTGGTTGTGAGGATAATGGTGATTGCTTTTGCAAAGGATGGCGCAAATATGACAATGGCACTATGTCCATCAATTCTTATAGGCACTAATTCTATGGTGATGGTGCCATCTAAATATTATTGTCTCACTATGTTATTCATTACTTTTTGAAACCCCCTTTTCTCACTAAAGCATTCTAAACATAAAATAATAAGTACTCTTTGTCATTTTTTAGTTGTGTGATGTTTCAAGGAGGGATTATTCAATGTCCCTGAGTGGATACACCTTTTATTATGCGTGTTTACATAATTTATTGATATTTATTTTTAAAAATTACAATCACAGTTGTAAATTGTTGATTGCATCCGAAGTTCTTTTAAAAACCTTTTTTAGCCAATTTTATCATCTACATGTTTCATCTATAAATCTGATATATAGCCATTGAGGTAGTTTGTGCACCCTAATCTATGGGAAAATATTGAAGGTCTTTATACCTTAGAATATATAAGTTTATGTCTTTTAAATAATGTTATTTGATAGATAAAATGTACATGTGCTTCCAAAATAAACAACAGGATAATTAAAAACCTAAACATGAGATGTTGATTGAGAGATAGATGCTCTTTTAGGGTTTTGGCATGTCATTGTTTATTTTCTCAGTTATCCTACCTTATCATTCATATCGATAGTGTCGTATATTCTATGTTTTTTATTGCAATCAACACACTAAACTTTAGGTGGAGTATTTCTATTTAATGGATTCTACCTTCCCTGCTACAACATTTGTTGTAGGAGTGACCATTTGAAGATGGATAATCCACTTAATTTGTGTTTGTTGTTGGATTTTGATAAATCCATGAAGTGCAGTGGTTCTTAAAGGTACAAATTTTTACATAATTTTTCTTTTTTATTTTTAAAATGAAAAAGGAAAATAAATTAGTAATGATTGAGTTAATATAATAATATTAAAACAAAATAAAAATTGAACTATGAATTGTCATTTATAATCAAAAGGTTAATAGAAATAAAAAGTTATTTAAATTTATTATTTTATTATTTCTTAAACATAAGTTTCAATGGGATTAATAATTAATTTTAATGCTTTACATGTTTAAATAAAGTCAAAGGGTGACTTTTAAATCAAGTTCATGTCTAAGCGATCTAGGAAGTTTGTACCAAAGGTTTGTAAAAAGATAGACCTTCTAACTCTCCATCCCAACTTGACATATGTTTACCAAATAGAGTTTATAATGTGTAAATGGTATAAGAATCACTCACTCATGTATTTTATTTCCCATATCCTCTCAGAGGAGTCTATCAATGACTAGTTTCATCACCAGTGGAAGCCTTTTGGCATTCATGTCACTAGTATCTACAACCTTACCAAGGGTTTATTTATGTTTTCTTTCAAAAATCCATATGAGGTCCAAGTTTTTTGGTCAAGTCATATAAACATGATTTTAATTCTATCTAAATCAACCTATGAATTCAAAGTTACAGACTAGGCCTCCCTATGTGTGTCTATCTATATTGAATCGATGGCCTTCCAATCCCCTTGTGGTCCTTCCTACACCATAATTGTCCTTATTCTACCATAATTGGCCTTCTTCCACCATAATCTCTAGCCAATTATATGAGTATTATGCCATGATCCTCCCCATGTTTATTTTGCATGCCCTAATAGATAAGTTTGTGTTGAGGTGGATTTTTTTTTTTAAAAATAAATGAATTCATTGATATCCAAGTCAATACCAAATTTTGGGAGCAAAATTTTGTTTATTTCAACCTCACTAACACCTATTTTCACTACCAATCACCTAACCATCAAATAAAATATTCCCCCCTATGTCCTTGGACACTCCACAAGTTGAAAAGTCTAGGGTGGTACAAATAAATAGTGGTTCAATAATGGTTTCTAATAAATAATCATTGCTTAGACCTAACCCCCCTCCTTGAGTTATTTTTCCCCTAGTAACCAAGTCCTCCTTAAAAGTTATTGATACCACTCCCCAACTTGCTCATGTTCAAAATTCCAAGAAAAATAATGTCTCTCAAGTCTATCATCCTAAAATTAGCTATTTTCCAGCTCATATATCCACTTCAATTCAATTATTCTCTAGGTGTTCATGCAATCCACCCCATGGTGGTGTCGAATCTCCTTGAGAAGATAGTGGGCTAAACACTGCTACATTTTTCTTGGGGATTACCTCCTTCCAAACCAACGTAATAGTTTATTAGTCCTTATCAATATAGAGAATTTAAAATGGAAGATCTTTATGGATGATGTTCCTAAATGAATATTTTATAATGGAATGTTTGAGGTCTCACACATTCCTCTTAAAAATTCTGTGTGTAAGTAGTTTCTCAACACTTGGGTTATTTATATTTTGTTTGTATGCAAGAATTAAAGGTTTATAGTTTCTATCTTGGTTTGAACAAAGTTTTCCTCTTTAATTTTAGCCATGGGAGGTTATCTATCACATCAGGCTATTTGACTAATCCTTGATATTAATGTCTATTCATTAGGATTTATTAACATGTACACTTTAAACATGATATCCCTAATAAAATGTATTTGTGTCATGATTTTAATAGTAATCTAACCATTACCATGTGGCTAGTATGTAAAGATTATAACATGGTCAAAAGTGTTGAGGAAAAAGTTGTACATTACCTAAAAAATGGTGTGTAGGAGAATGTGAATGTATTGGTTTAGATGGTCTAACTTTTGTATTATCATTGATTAGGTATTCAAAATTTTAGGATAATTTATTTTGTTAGAATAAAATATTGTCCATTTTCCTATTCTAATGGACAACCTATCCCTATACATTTAGATCATGTTATTTCAGACAATGCTCCAATTTCCTTCCTAAGTGAAATTGAGAATCTAGTTGAAAGTTCTACATAATTGATTCATCCTAAAAACCTACCTTAAAATACATATAAAAAACATGACTCATTGTTGAGATTTGTAACCTAGCACCTCAACCTCCTTATGCTCCCAACTAGATTGAGTAGTGGAATGAGGCTATTATATGTACCACCACCTTTGTTTGACACTATGGTAAACATATTGCTCATGTTTGAAAGTAAGGTGATGAGGTTATGATTAAATAAATTTGGTTTATTTATTCCATTCTTGAACAAAACCCATTTGATGCACACTTGGAAATATTTTCACCTCTCTTAAACACCAAATTCAAGTGGGAGATAGTTATGTTTCCATAGGGGCACAACTTCATGCTCACCTACATTGGCTCGAAAAGGGAAACAAAGCCTTGAAGGAATTTTTAAAATATATTAAAATAATGAAATATTGTATAATATCAAGGTCATCAAGTCATCCCATCTGAGACTCAATACTCTACCTAAGATCTCCTATGTCTTTCTAAAACATTATAGACTGGCATTCCATGACCAAGAGGAAATTATCAAGATTACTCAAGCCTTGTAGGAATGACTTGATGTGGTTCCTCACAAGCCAAAATATATATATTTTAAGCTTCATAATGCTTCCATGATGGGTAAGTACATGGAGTTGGGGGACATTTTAGGTAACACGATCATGTTAATAAATAATTTGATCACGTTATTTAATTAATACAATTGCATTATTTAAATTATGGCTCGATAATTATTGATCCATAATGTAATCAAAGTATTATATAACATGCTCAAGTTATTATATGAAACTATCACATTATTTTAAATAATAATGTGATCATTTTTTAACATGATCATGTTATTTTTATTTTCCATAACACAATCACTTTAATAATGTGATCGCGTTACCTATGTCACAAAAAAAATTGAAACCTGATTATAAATTCATCATTTTGCATTTGAGTTTCCTTGCTCCCTTGGCTTTCATGATCACATTTTGTGTGAGATAGATAAAATATTGATAGGAATTCATCAAATTATCCCAAGAAGCTGCTAATCAATGATGTCACCATGTAGATGTAAGTGTTATAAATCTACATTTGTTAACCCTAATTTTTCATTATTTTCATTGTTAGGAGAATCTAACTGATAAAATTGTGTAAAATAAACTTGAAATTGAAGAATTAATTAGGATAATGAGGGATCCCACTTCCACTAACCCCCACCGCACCTAGCTAGCCAATTCTTGAGAGACATTATTAAGTCAAATAAACTCTAGCAAGTTAGATTGATAGATGGACTCCATATAGGGATAGTTGTAGGGCTTATTATTCTAAAAAATTATCAACACTTGACGTTAAGAAAAAATAAATATCAAAATCCTCCATTTGTATCTTATTCATTTACCCAACCACCAATGCCCCATTTCCCATAACCACTAATCATTTTTCAATCCATTATTGTGTACATAATTTAATCACAACTAATTTTTGGGATCAATCATCGATGGTGTTTGAATATCCACCATGTAACAACCATGAGGTCCCATTGTATTTTTTAGGAAACTCTACTATGAGTTTATCCTCAATGAGATTTCAAACTATTTTGATTCTAGTGAGTTTTAGGGCTGAAGGAAAGGCTCTATATAGGAATGACCAAGGGCATGTTGCGCACCTAATCAAGCTACATAGATCTATATCCAAAATCTACTTGAGCTCAAAATCCTCTATATTGTTTGGAAGGTCTTAGATATCGATACTTTACATTCTATTAGTTTTCTCGCTTATACACTTGTTCAACATATGAGTAGGCTCTCATAGAGTGATGCTAGAGATATGCCACCTAGTGTGCATACTTGACCCCACACTTGTAGTTCTTATGGAGCTATGTGCACTGAACCTTATGATGACAATGGCATTAGTGGTTTAGATGGCTTGGATAATATTCTTTAGATTGATGAGTTTTTGGCATGCACATTTGATTTACAAACATCAGCCACTACATAGATGTAGGTATATTTTACATAAATGTCACATTAAATTTAAGTTATATTTGCAAGTTTAATTTAGCTAACAATTAATTTACATAGAAATTGAATGATATATATGTCATTTTTATGTCGTAAAAGATGGTAGTGCCTTCATCATCATAGTCAACATTTATAGCATTTGATTTATTGTAGTCATTATTTACATATTTAGATCTAGCTATTATCCCATCCACCACTACATCTATCTCTATTAGGATGACACCTTTTACTTATATGTTTGAGTTAATATTATGCTCTATGTATATTTTCTTTGTAATTTTAAGTTAAATTCATCTATCAAGTATATCGATGCATAGATTCTAACAAGCTTCCCTAATATGGAAAACACACACTTACCTCTATCACATACCCACCTCTAATCTTTTTTTGTCCTTCTTTATTTTGTGTCTTCACCCTCTTTATCTATTTGATCACTTTGCATTATATACATGTTTCTTCACATGTACCTACTCAATAGCTCTTAAGCCTTCATGTATTAACTTAATCCTCCTTCTCTACTTGAAGTCATTTTACTAAACAACTAGGTCTCTAGAATATTTCCTTTTAACATCAACCTTCTCAATTCATATTTTGTTTTATTGTTCTCTCTCTCTCTCTCTCTTTATCCTTAATTTGTTCTTTACAATCTTCTTATGTGTTTTCATAGGTCTTCATGTTAATTTGATTTTATCTTTCCATAATAATCTTAAAATAATCTAACTACTCAATTACATCTCATTTCATGAATCAAACCATTCCACACAACCCCCAAGCTTCCACTTTTCAATTAACTATTCTTTCCTCTTTGACATCTTCCTTCTACTAGCCTTTTTTTTAGGCAAACCTCATTCAGAGTAAGCTAAAAAGTTCCCAAACAAACCAAACACATATTCATATACCCATTTACATGACATAGCTCATTTAGGAACTTTCATAATTTAACTCTCTTTGGAGAACACCTAACTCAACACCCCTCAGGAGTAATTAGGTCTCCTAAGCCTAATTAAAGGCTATTAACTATGAAACCATACCATATGGAGTCAAATCAACTTTAAACCTTCAAAATCCTCTTTCTCCTATATAAATACACGTCCATAGATTTTGGAAATGGGTTGATAAACTTGGGGGTACCCTGAACCTTTGTAAGTTGTTATGAGGTATCACAAACCATTAAAAGGAACCACAATAGTTGTAAGCTATAATAATGGGCTCAATTGTATTTATATAACTAATTTTCACAAATCCCAAAAATATCCCATGAATAATCTCATTCAAGATTAGATAAGGGTATTTCACATGTCTTGAGGATACTTATAAAATGAAGAACACATATCTAGGGGTCCTTCTAAGTAACACTATCTTAAAAATGTTGTTAAGATCAAGATAGTCATATTCTCATTTTGACTTATGTCACCATTACCATTATACATAAATTGACATGTTACCCTTGAAAATGAGTGATATTAGCAAGGGAATTTAAGGTAAATGAGAATAAATTCACATGAAGGGTAAAATACAAGGAATTAAATTTAACATGATTAAGACCCATCATAGTGGGCAAATGTAAATATGACTCATAAATTTGACCCCTTTATCCATTACTAATATATCAATCTATACAATGATATTTTAGTTCATTGGTTGATGTAACCAATAATTATATTACATCAAATCCACCCAAATCAACTTTCAACATAATTGAACAATTTTGACTTTTAAGCTACCTACAACCAACTCAAAATAGATTGCGAATTCAACTAATTGAACTTTAATTTTTTTTAGGACTAAAGGCATATTCATAGCCACAATTAAAATAGTTGACTAAATTAATTATAATTACTTTCAAATAATATAATGTAGACCCATCAGAACCTTAAAATTATTCATGGACTAATAAAACATCACCAATCATACTTAGTGGATCATTAACTTGACAATTTAACTCTAAGAGTCTTATTAGACATAAAGGACCATGACTTAGGCCCCAAAATTAAATTGACACATTAGTTTGCCTTCAAATTCTCTCTCAACAAAGAGACATTGGGTTACCTTCAAATTCTCTCTTGTCATATGGCTTCTTTGTCACATCAAGCACACAAGCTCATACCTCTAAGATTACTGACCATGCATCTTCACAAGATGCACTTTGACATCAATGACATTAACCTTGACATCAATGATAACACTTCTCAACATGCATGTGATGATTTTAAATAAATTTTAATTTTTTTCACACTGGTAATAATTTTAAAGGCCCACGATCCTTTGAAATGAATGTAATGATTTTACAAGCATGCAATGAATCTATAGGTAATCTTAATTTGATAGCCCCTCCTCATTTTCTTGGACTTATACCATATGTCATTCCATGGTGTAAAATTCCTATTCTCTTTCCTAATTTTAGTGATTTATTTTTTAGATCCACCATAACTCTTTAAATATATGTAACTATTCATAAATAACAAGGGTGGATATGGAATGAAATCAATATACACAACAATTTCAGTTGTAAGGATAATGGTGATGGCTTTTGCAATGTATGGTGCAAAGATGATAATGGCACTGAGTCCATAAATTATTGTAAGCACTAATTCTATGGTGATAATGCCATCTACATATTCTTTTATTTTTTTATTCTTGATTAATTTTTGGACCTCCTTTTCCCACAAAGCATTTGAAACATAAAATAATAAGTATTCTTTGTCATTTTTTTGTTGTGTGACATTCCAAGGAGGGATTGATCAATGTCCCTCAGTGGATACACCTTTTATTATGCATGTTACATAATTTATTGATATTTATTTTACAAAATATAAATCACACTTGTAAATGGTTGATTTCATCTAAAGTTATTTTTTAAAACTTTTGTTAACCAATTTTATCATCTACCTGTTTCATCTACAAATCCAATATATAGTCATTGAGATAGTCTATGCACGCTTATCTAGGGGAAAATATTGAAGGTTTCTATGCCTTGGAATATAAATTTTTATGTCTTTTAAATAACATTATTTGATAGATAAAATGTACATGTTCTTATAAAATAAGAAATGGGATGATTGAAAACCTGAACATGAGATGTTGATTGAGAGATTGATGCTCTTTTAGGGTTTTGGCATGTCATTATTTCTTTTCTCAGTTGTCTTACCTTAGCATTCATATCAATAGTGTCATATATTTTATGTTTTTATTGTACTAAATGCACTAACATTTGGGAAGATTAGTGCTATTTAATGGCTTCTACCCTACCTCATATAATTGTTGTTGTAGGTAATGGAATGGATGGTGTCTAAGTGAACCAGAAAGTTTGGACCAAAGGTTTGGAAAAAAGTAACACTTATAACTCTCCCTCCTAATCTAACATATATTTACCTAATATAGTTGATAATGTGCATAAATATTATGAGAATCACTCTCATTGCTTGTTTTATTCCATGTATACTCTCAGAGGAATCCCTCGATGACTAGTTTCATCACTTGTGGAAGCCTTTTGGCATTCATGTCACTAGTGTCTAAAACCTTACCAATGGTTTATTAATGTTTTCTTTGAAAGAGCCATATGAGGTCTAAGGTTTTTGTTTAATTCATATAAACATGATTTTAATTTTGTCCAAATAAACCTATGAATTCAAAGTTATAGACCAGGCATCCCTGTGGGTGTCTATCTGTATTGAATTTATGGCCTTCCAATCCCCTTGTGGTCCTTCCTAAATCATTATTATCCTTCCTCCACCATAATTTTCCTTCATGCACCATAATATCTATCCAATTATATGAGTCTTATGCCATGAGCCTCCCCATTTTTATTTTACATGCCCTAATAGATAAGTTTGTGTTGATGTGGTTTTAAAAAATATTTAAATGAATTCATTGATATCCAAGTCAATACCAAGAGTTGGGATTAGAATTTTATTTATTTCAACCTCACCAACACCTATTTTCATTGCCAATCACCTAATCATCGAATCAAATACTACCTCCTCCATCCTTAGAAACTCCACAAGTTGAGAATCCCATGGTGGTAAAAATAAAGTGGTTCAACAATGGTTTCTAATAAAAAGTAATTTCTTAGACCTAACCTCCCCTCCTTGAATTATTTTTCCCTAGTAACCAATTCCTCTTTAAAAGTTATTGATACCACTCCCTAACTTGTTAATGTTCAAAAGGCTAAGAAGACTAATGTATCTCAAGTCTATCATCTTAAAATTAGTTATTTTCTAGCTAGGATATCCATTGTAATTCAATCATTCTCTAGGTGTTCATGCAACCCACCCCATGGTGGTGTTGAATCTCCTTGAGAAGATATAGGGGCTAAACACTACTCCATTTTGCTTTGGGATTACCTCCTTCCAAACCAACATAATAGTTTATTAGTCCTTAAATATATAGATCATGAAAAAGGGAAGATCCTTATGGATTATGTTCCTAAATGAATAATCTCTAATGGAATGTTTTACGTCTCACACATTCCTCTCAAAAATTATTTGTGTAAGTAGTTTCTCTATAATTAGGTTATTTATATTTTGTTTGTATGCAACAAGTAAAGGCTTATAGTTTCCATCTATAAACTATTTTGAAATTTATTTGGCTTGACACCATCCACTTCTCTACTCAACATGGTGGGGGACACCATGGTGTTGTATCTTGGTTTAAACAAAGCTTTCCTTTTAAATTTTAGCCACTAGGGGTTATCTATCACATCGAGATATTTGACTAATCATTGATATTGATGGCCATTCATTAGGAGTTATTAACATGTGCACTTTAAACATGATATCCCTAAAAATGTATTTGTGGCATGATTTTGATGGTAATCTAACCATTTCCACATTGCTAGTATATAAAGATTATAACATGGTCAAAAGTGTTGAGGAAATTTTTTTGCATTACCTAAAAAATGGTGTGCAGGAGAATATGAATGTCTTGGTTTAGATGGTCTAATTTTTGTACTATCATTGATTTGGTATTCAAAAGGTTAGACTAATTTATTATGTTAGAATAAAATATCTTCTCTTTTCTTATTCTAATGACAACCTATCCCTTTACATTTAGATCATGTTGTTTCAGACAATACTCTAATTTCCTTCCTAAGTGGAATTAAGAAACATCCAATTTAAAGTGCCACATAATTAATTCATCCTCAACACTTCCCTTTTGATCCACGTAGACAACATATGACTCATTGTTGATATTTATAACCTAGCACCTCAGCCTCTTTATGCTCCCAAATAGATTGAGTGGTGGAATGAGGCTATTATATGCGCCACCACTTTTGTTTGACACTATGGTAAAAATATTTCTCATGTTTGAAAGTGAGTTGATGAGGTTGTGCTTAAATATATTTGGTTGATTTATTCCATTCTTGAACAAAACCCATTTGATTTATTCCATATCAATTTATACAATGTGGTTTTAGTTCATTGGTTGATGTAACCACTAATTATATTGCATCAAATCCACCCAAATCAACTTTCAAACTAATTAAACAATTTAGACTATTAACCTACCTACAACCAACTCATAAATAGGTTTCAAATTCAATTAATTGAACTTCAATTTTTTAGGACTAAAGGCATACTCATAGCCACAATTAAAATAGTTGGCTAAATTAATTATAATTACTTTCAAATAATATCAATGCAGTCCTAATTAGAACCTTAAAATTGCTTACTGACTAATAAAACATCAAAAATAATACTTAGTGGATCATTAACTTAGCAATGTAACTCTAAGATTTTTCTTACACATAAAGGACCATGACTCAAGCCCAAAAATTAAATTGACTTATTTAAATAAAGTTAATGAAATAGTTATTTAAATAATTTTTTATTTTATTAAGTGACTTCACTTAAGACATAGTGATAGTAGGACATATATCTTACTTCATTTTATTACAATATCTTATACATGTTTATAATATTTGATGACCAATTTAAGAGCTATGGTTTGTAGGAAGGGGCAGAGTTAGGGAAAGGGGAACTATAAATTTTATTGTTGACCTTCCCTTCTCAAGTTTGAGCCATAAAATTATAATACACATGATATTTTAATTATAATATCTCATTATACCTTTTTATTTGGCCATGACAAAGGTCCAGATTTCAATTGTAATTCCTCATTACATCTCTTACTTTGTCTATGACAAAGGTATAAAGGGTAGACAACCTCTATACTCAACATTCCTTATGCTAGAAAACATTGCATTGGGTCTCAATAGCTTGTAGCCCTATTGAAAATTTTGGCGGAAGATTCACCATTTGTATTGGTACTAAAATCTGTGTTAGCCTCAATAATTACACCTTGTAGTTTCTTCCAATTCAACATCCAAACTATTTGCCAATTTTGTTATTTTGAGCCAAAGTAAGATAATATATTTAGATGGCTAAAACTTAATATATTGGACAAGAATTTCCCTTCCTCAACCTATTTATAGAATGTTATTTACACACACCTTTGTCAAGAAGTAGATTCACTATGACTCACTCCTTTATACTGGTTGGGTGCTTTCCCAAAAATCACTTGTCATCCATCTATTATAAATGAATGTGATATCAATCCATGTATTATATATAGAGATGCATATTAATGACATCACACATATAATAGAAGGATGATGGGAATATATGTGTAGCTCAACCTTTCCCCAGTAAATATATAATGGTATTTTAATTTATCCAAAGAAGTTTTACAAGGACAAAGTTCTTGATATGTCTCTTATTCCTTTTCTCTACCTAACTTTGCCTTATCAAAGTGATACTATTATTTCCACCTCATAGTCTTCCTCTGACACTTCCTACATGTATTAAAATATTTATATTATCTCTAACATGCAAACTATTTGTTATTCTTGTCCATTACATGTTGTATGGTAGTTACACTTCCATGATTCTTGGTTTACATTGTCTTTTCATGATATGCATGTTGTATGGTAGTTACACTTCCATGATTCTTTGTTTACATTGTATTTTCATGATATGAATGGTTTCTATATATAAGATTTGATACTTTATATAAAATTAAGTGAGACCTTGTTTACATGAACAATTGATGGCTCTAGTAGACACTCCTCCTTCTCTATGAGCCAAGACAGACATAGGCATTACTATTACAATTTCATCTACACAGGCACTGACAAAGGTATATATTAGCTAGTAATTTTGAATTGTAAAAATAGACTTGTTTTAATAATTTTACTACATACTTTGGGCAAATATAATTTATGTATATGTATTGTGTATGCAGGTTTTTCCTATGACATCTGATAGTCCCAGTCAGATGATTAGTAGGGCAACTTCTCATGTTTCTCTCATATTTGAGATGCCTATTCAAATATTTGATCATTTCATTGACTTATTTTAGTGTGAGAAATAGATTGAGCATGATTATGACCTTGCAGTAAGTGCATGTTTAAATTATTTTTTATTGTAATTTAAAATTAATTTCTTAACAATTGGTTGAATGTAGTTTATGTTAATTTTGTAATAATACTTGTATTTAAATAGGTATAGCTACAAGCAAGCTTTGAGCGTAGGACCTTTTGTCATACCTTGTATCAATACAAGACATTAAAGGGGTATTCATCTACAATCAAGGCATCCTAGGGAGAGTCTTCTTCGATAAAGGCAAAGAGAGGGAGGCTATTTGATGAATAGGATGTCTTACATGAGATGTAATTTTTTGTATGCCTATATGGAAATTTATGTATTTTTAGCATTATATATGCATATATGACATTCACCTAACATTAGATACTATGTTGATAGATGTAATTTTTTTTTATGCCTATCATGGTAATCTATCTAATTTATATATTAAGTTTTTATTTCATTGTGTGTTATTTTATAGTGTTGTTTTGATCTTCCAAACTATTATCTATTGGATCTCGTATTTAATTTTGTAAAAAAAATTAATATTAAAAAATTATTCTTTTCAATGCTATAAATATCGAATCTCCTATATTTTTTTAAATTAAAGTTTTTATTTCATTATGTGTAGTGGAAATGACTAATGACACTCTTATCTATTTTGCATTTGTCATCACCCATTTAAAACTTTTCAATTTACACAATTTTATTACACTTAAAACCCATAAACAATCATGTTATAACTTGTATAATTCAAATACATAAAAGCATTCATAAATCCCTACAAATTTCTCACTCAGATAAGTATACTTGTAAGTTACCTAATCTTTCACCTTCACCTGGATCTAATGCCTTTTTTACTATCTTTTCTTGAAACTAGGCCTACTTATTTTATTCCTTATAATGCATAGGTATATGGAAGAAGTCTCCAAAACATCTACTACTAGATTTTGTCTTGGTAAAGATCTCATTCAATGCTTTTGCTTTTTCTTGAATCTTATATTGCCAATCTAGTCTTTTTCTTAGCACTTAGGCTTAATAGTCTTATTATTTTTTTACCTGCTTCTTGTATACTTTGGATACACTTCTTGGTGTTATTATACATCTTTAAAACATCTCACATTAATTATCTAACTCATTTCATTTATTCCATTCATAAACTTCCTCTCACTCTTTCACTATCTTCTCACTAGGCAATCCTCTTAGGTTTCAAGTACCAAATCCTAATATAGGTTTCATGAGTACAATATATTATCATTTATAATATTTTATAATTTTATCATACTTTATTTAACCTCCTTCAACCCTAAATCACAATCCAATACTCATTTTCACATACAAATCTACTAATGATCCCACTAAGCTTGTAGCCTCTTTTTGACCTTTTCACTTTATTTGCAAAATATAGAAACTCCTCAAAAGATAAAAAATCATTTAGACCAAAATTTATATTTATACAACTCTTTCTAAAGTTCCATTCTTCAATTCTCTCTGTAGGTACCTTTTCCTTTATAAGCCCTTATCCAATTAGGTCATTCTAGCCCTCCATTCATGACACAATCATCAAAACTATAAAAATATGTATTGTATAGAGTCAAAATCACTTTAATCCTTCTTGAGGAATAAAAATTTGTTATAATACCAAATTTAAATAATTTGACATGGTTAAAATGGGGGTTATAGGGTTTTTGGGTTTGAAACCCTAGTTGTTTGTCTATAGAGGCTGAGAAGCTTCATAATTCACTTTCTTTAGTATTAAGTCCTTCCAAAGGAACCTAAGACCTTCCATAGGTCTATTTTATTTGTCTCCACATTCCTTGATAGGTAATATTCTTTGATCAACCTTCACTTGCTTCAACCAACTCAAAACATAGAAATATATCACTTTTTAGTAGACTATGTAAGACACAGGGCTCTGTCTTCACTTTAAAGGTTACTAAACCCCCAATAAATTATTGTAAAAATTAATTTTCCTCTTATATGTGATCATAATTTGATCAATTTCACAACCATATAGTTTTTAAACCATACACATCCTTTCATTATCACACTAACTGAATAGACATAGGGTAACTGAGTAAAATAGGGGTTTATTGTCTTGGGTTTCTTTGTGTTTAATAGTTCCAAACTCAAGAAATACATTTTTAGTTATTTTTACTCTCCTAAATTACACCAAATTATACCAAATCCATGTATATTTACCTTATTTAGGAACACATCAAACTTTCTTGGCATTTCATTACATAATAAGGCATTGACTGTCTACCAAACAAAGTGCTAAATGTGTAAATAGGGAAACCTTTCAAATAATGGGGTAATGAACATTTGTTACTTATTTTAAATCCAACCTAGACATCCAAATACTCACCATTAACCTTGGATGAATGCATATGTGAATCTACTCAAACAATATAATGACTTTCTTGACATGAAGTTTCAAATACATGAAGATAATATAATTTGGAGATTGTCATAGTCATAATAGAGTAATCATCAAAGAATGTTATCTTTTAATTTCTCTCCCTTTTGAATATCACACAAAATGAACCTTAAAACCTAACACGTCTTTTATCTTACCTATATAGGACTGATAATTTCTCCTTCATGCACCATACTTCACCAATCTCATCATTTATTCTCTTCCTTGACTATAACCTATAATCTCTTGTTTAAACCTACCAATAGAAACAAAAGTGACTTGATCATGGCCTCTAGAAACTTTCAAAATAATATAAAAATTTATGATAATCCAATACTATATGATGAAATATAGATACACATAATCATTCCATCTTTATTCACTTTTATCAATCATGATTACAAAACACAACCCATGAAAAGGACTAGATCATCTTATTTTGAGAGATATGTTATCTTTTCTTCATTTCCCCATTTTTTCTCTAGTCTTGGATCTATCTCTCACCTATCTCTCTTCTCTCTATCCCTTCCATGCAACACAACACCTACAAATTCCAATTCATCCTAATTCAATGTTAGTTTGGGTAGTTACATAACTTATTCTCTTACATCCAACTTGAGGATAGTGTTAACATGACAAAAATTTATTCTTAAGGGTCATCACCTTTATAACTTTGACATGACATGTCTTCAACCCCCTATTTAATTGCTTATGTTACATTTTAATACAACTTCTCTCACCTAACCATTTCAAACTATGCTTCTGCATCACCTTATATCATCCCCTAATACCACCTAATGCACAATTTGCTCTTCTATGTTTAACAAGGCTATGAAATTCCTATTCATGTTTTCTATTATCATTAATAATTATAACCTCACTTATCCACTCTTTTTCTCAACTCAATTCAAAATACACTCTCAAAAAATCTTATTTTAAACTAGTCAATTACTCATTAGGTCAAATACTTATAATAGAGTTTGTCAATATGTTAATTACTCATTAGGTTAACAGCTCAATAGGTCAATTACTCATTAATTTTCTAGGTCTCTAGACCTACTTGTTGCTATAATATGAAAATTTCTCAAAATAGAGTTTTTATATCTTATAAATTATATTTATATTAGTCTTTTATCAATTGTAACATGTTCTAACCCTTACCCAAGTTTTTAGAACTCAAATCAACCAAAATCTCATCTTACCCAAGTTTTAACATGTTCTGTAGGTAGAGATTTTTGTATAACTATAGTTTCAATTTTTATTTAGTAAAAAATGACACTGCCAACACATCTGAGGGGGAATATAACACTTAATAGTAGGTTCTTGGCCTCTCATTAGGCCTGATTAATAAACCCACCACCCATTTTGGCCTCAAGAAAATCCATCCCAATACAAGAAAAATGTAATTTTTTAAACTAAGTTTAAACATACATAAAATAAAAACTATAAGTCATTTATGTGAACCTTTATATCCCTCCCTTACCTCTTTAATCCCTCTAATCATACCCTAGATCAGTTAGGTGGAAGATTTGAGAGCAATCCATTGGTCAAGTTATAGTGAGGGGTCTAAAAATGCAACTTTTTGGCAATGAACAACTTTTTGAGCTCCAACTGGCATTTCTAACTTTGAGACCTCCACCTAATAATATATCACTTGTATCACATCTAAATAGGAAAATTAAATTTTATCACAATGTCATGACATTCAAATCCATCTAGAAGTGCATTTTCACTACCATTTTAGAGTATAGAAACACTAACAACAAATATTTTCAAAGTTTAAGTTGTGGTTGTTTAACTCTAGATTCAATGATTCCTAACTAAAAATTAACACTTAAAACACATCCAAGGGGTGGATAATTTTTAATATTAGGTTTTTTTCCTCCCATCAAGCCTGATCGAGAAACTCACCACCCATTATGGCCTCAAGAACGCCCTTCCTAATACAATAAAAATGCAAGTTTTTAGACTAAGTTCAAACACGTATAAAACAAAAATTGTAAGTCATTTACATGAACCATTAGATCCATATTATACCTATTTAATCCCTCTAATATTACCTTATATTACTTAGGTGGATGCTTTGAGAGAAATCCATTGAATAAGTTGCAGTGAGGGGTCAAAAAATATAACTTTTTGGTAGTGAACAAGCAACTTCTTGAGCTCCAACTGCCATTTCCACCTCTGAGACCTCCACCTGAGAATATATCACTCAAATCACATCCAAATAATCATATTACATGTTATCACACTTCCATTACATTCAAATCCACCCAGAATTGCATTTTCACTACCATTTCAGAGCGTATCAACACTAATAATAAATGTTGTCAAAGTTTAAGTTATGGTTGTAGAGCTCTAGTTTTGATGCTTATGGATTAAAAAATAAAACTAAAAACATGTTCAAGGAGGTAGATAACGTTTATTCCTAAGTTATTTTCGTCCCATCATTCTCGATCGATAAATCCACCACCCATTTTAGCCTCAAGAATGCCCTTCCCAATACAAGAAAAATGCAAATTTTTAGCCTAATTTCAAACACACATAAAATGACAAATATAAGACATTTCCATGAAACATATGATCCATACACTACCTATTTAATCCCTCTAATCATACCCTATATCAATCAAGTGTAAGCTTCGATATCAATTTGTTGGATAAGTTATAGTGAGGGGTCCAAAAATGCAACTTTTTGGCAATGAACAAACAACTTCTTGAGCTCCAACTGGCATTTCAACCTTCAAGACCTCCACCTAAGAATATATTACTTTGATCACATATATATATTTAAATTAAATGTTATCACATTACCATGACATTCAAATTGACCCAAAAATTCATTTTCACTATCATTCCAAAGCATGGAAACACTAAGAAGAAATGTTATCAAAGTTTAAGTTGTGGTTGTATAAATCTATTTTTATGCTTCCTGATTAAAAATTGACACTTCCAACATGTTTGAGGGGTGGATAACATATACAAACAAGTTTTTTTCCTCCAATCAGGCCTAATCGACAAACCCACCACCCATTTAGGCCTCAAGAATGCCTTTCTCAATTAAAAAAATTGCAATTTTTTTAGCCTAAGTTCAAACACACATAAAAAAAACTATAAGTCATTTATATGAACATTTATATCCCTCCACAATCTTTTTAATCCTTATAAATTCACCCTAGAGCACTTAGGTATAATATTTGAGAGCAATCCATTGGACAAGTTGTAGTGAGGGGTCCAAAAATGCAACTTTTTGGCAATGAACAAGCAACTTCTTAAGCTCCAACTGGCATTTTTACCTTTGAGACCTCCTAAAAATATATCACTTTGATCATGTCCAAATAGTTAAATTACATTGTCACACTACCATAATTTTTAAATCCACCCAAAAGTGCATTTTCACTACCATTCTAGAGCACGAAAACATTGGCAATAAATGTTGTCAAATATTAAGTTGTGGTTGCAGAACTCTAGTTTCGATGATTCTTGACTCAAAACTAACACTACCAAAATTTTTGGGGGGATGGATAACATATATAAATATGTTATTGGCTTCCCATCATGATTGATCAACTAACCCACCACCCATTCTAGCCTTAATAATGCCCTTCCCAATACAATAAAAATGAATTTTTTAAGCCTAAGTTCAAACACCCATAAAACAAAACCTATAAGTCATTTTCTAAGCTTTAATCACTCTAACTTGAGCTTATTTTATCTTAAATAATATATATTTCTTTACTGACAGTGCCAACCATGTGAAGTTGGAAGATTATCTAACACCACTAACCTACAAAAAATTATTAGTAAGTAATTAAAAACGAAATATATATGTACTACCTAGAAAATAAAAAACTTTTGGTAAAATCGATTACATATACATTTAAAAATTTAACATACATATTTTAATCTAACAAACCACTAGGATCTACTCTAACCTTGATATTATCAAGAATAGATTCATGGTCTGACTCTCAAACTTTCCATAGTTTCATGTTTAAAGGCCTCCCATGATATTGTGTAATTGAATAATCATTGCAAGATTCAAATTTAAATAGTGAAGTATATTATTGTGCATTTCAAACTCTTTAAACAACCATTGATCTAAATATTTTATAGGATATCATTGAAACCAACTTCTAGTGATTACCACTAACCCAGTGGGATAGTCAATGTTTTCTCCATTTCTAACTGGGGAAGTTAATTTTTTCTTTCTCTCTACACACTGACATAAGTATTAATCAATGCCATCTTCATTATCCTCATATAAAATAACTATAAAAACATTACTTGTATCATAAAAAACCATTTTTAGTAATAATATAAAGATATATAATAAGAATAAATTATACATAATGAAAAATATTCTACCTACTTATACTAGATTAGATACATGGTCAAAGTCATCTGGTGATGTCATATTCATAATTTACAAAGCCATTAGAACCTAATATGTGTTTATTGGAAATAGAAGTTTGTAACTCCAATCACCTTTCCACTCTTGTGACTCACACTCATTCCATATAGAGTCCATGCTTGCAAAATAAAAATGTGTCAAGTGTCTCGTATGAATAGTCCAAGAACTTGTATTTGAGATATGAAATGAGTGGAGGTCACTTGAACCCATTAGAGACATATAATCCTCATACTTTACCAATTTTTCTTCCTCCATTAACTATAAATGTCTATGAACAATAGAATTTGGTTGAGCACCATGACACATGTTCTCATTACACCATTCAACCATAGTTTTTGCATGTGTCAAATGAACACCCTCTTCAAATTTCAACTCCTCCCTTGTAATAGCTCTTTTTACACATGCTCCAACACCATCATACTCCAATTTTCCATGTTTAGCCTTGGTAAAACTCTAAATGTGTTCTACAATAGTGGTAACATGCATCTTGCTCAACCAATAAAATATTTGTGCATTTTTGAATTATGATGTACAATTGTCTAACCAAATATAATGTTGATTGAAATTAATGTTCCTCTAACTAAATTTTTCATAACACTTATAAAAAAAAACCTTGCGCATACTCTAAACAATGTGATCAGTCATCATTGATATAGAAATGGTACTCCATTAATATTTTTTGTTATTACTTTGTACTATTAGGTGCATAAATGAATATGGCAACTTGTGATGATTGGACTTCCATTTGGGGTTGAATGTGTGATTTTTTAGTAAAATCAACTACTAAAATAATCAAACCAAGATTTAATGTATCCTTTCTTATCTTGAAATTTTCATCCAACCATCTAGTCCTATGTGTATGCCTTGCATACTCATAAACAATCTTCTCCCTAAATTTGACCAAAAATTTGGAAATAGGTATCTTTTTTGTAACAAGCTCACACCTTTTCGATTATTTTTCATATTTTACTTGATAAGTCATTGATTTATTTTTGCTTAAACCAACTAATTCATATCCAATTGCACTTTTAATCAACTCATGGACAAATTTTTATAATTCTGGCAATCCACCATAAATGCTGAAATTTCCATTTAAACATGATTTGTTGTAAAATAATTATCCATCCGGTCTTTTGCAAAAGATAGTTGGAATAAATTTCTTGGCTGATTTTGGTAGAAATTCATTGTCACACTCATGTAAAATGTTGTTAGTATGAAAATTACAATGAATATGGAAAAAACATCATAGTGTATTGAAAATTCAACATCTTACCTACAAAAATAAGTGGTGCATGTGTGATTTGTTTTTACATTAAAAAGTTTGGCCATCTAAAAACATCTTTGACAAAGAGAAATTTGTGGATGTTTTTCCAAAAATTTAGAGTACAATTGTGTTTGAGTCATATCCAATAAATGTTTTGGATGCATTTCACGGTTATGAGAACGAACTCTTCTTTTCATAACATCTCTTGCATTGGGCAGAACTTTTGTATTGTCTTTCCAAAATTGAGCAAGTAACTTTTTGAGAGTATTGTCTATAGCCTTGTCCTTTCGTGGAAGTCTACCAGAGAATGCCTAGAGCTCATTGGTATTAGGTTCATTAAGTCTTTCACATCTTTCAATTGCTTTCATTATTATTTTTATGTTTATATTAAGTGTTTGACTTATGTTTGAAACCATTATTTTTTCCCCTATTTGGTCACTTACTACACAAGTTGTAAGTATACATTGGACAACATTACAATCTTAGATGCATGATTTTGGCCATACAGTATCATATGAATCATGTATATTTTTAATAATTTCATTATTTTCATCATCCATGTTAGATTTTCTTAGTCCTAATGTGTACATTATAAGTCTCATCTTAGTCAATTCTATTAGTGAAACAAATAATTGACATATTTTAATATCATAATCCAAATTGTGAAAGAAAGTATCCAAATTTTATTGAGCCAGTTTTCTTGAATGGAGATTGGACATTTTGTTATGCATTGGTTCTAAAATATTTTCATCGACGTCAATTACGTACTTGTGTTTTCTATGCACAATTCTTGGAGGTGTTGTTAATGGTGGAATTTGTTTAGAGGGTGTTTCAAAATCATTATTAATTTTATTGTTTAGAGGTGGGATGGCATTTTTTTCATTGTTTATTTCTTTATTATATGTTTCCATAAAATTTCCTTGATGGTTAATTTTATCATTATTTGTTTCCATCAAATTTTATTCATTATGGGGGTGAAGGATCATACATGGACTCATCATCAACAAAATCAAAAACTTGGAACTTTGAATCTAAACTTCCAACATTATCTAATCCATTATTGTCAATTTCATTATTATTCATTTCATTATGGTTAATTTAATCATTATTCAATTCATTAAGGTCAATTTCATCATTGTTTAATTCATTATTATCAATTGCCTCATTATCCATGGCATTTGGCTCATCATGATTAGGGTTTATACCTTGTCTACCAAGAAATTTTTGCAGTTATATCTTATTTTTCTCTCAAATCTTATAATTCCTTTGGTGTTTTGTTCTTCAACATCTTCATATTCCTCGAAGGTGATCCATCATCCATCAAGGATAATTGACAAGTTTTCAAAGGTGAGGTCAAGTACACAGGTATTGCAGATCCATAGAAGTACATAGAGAATGTTTTTAGGGACATAATTCTCAATTTGGCGTAAAAATAGATGTTGAAATCTGAGCTTAGTCTATAAAAATAATAATGTGATCACATTATTACCTAACATGATCATTTTATTTGTTATACTAGGTTATACTTCAACATACATATTAAGAAGTGTATGTTAAGAATAATGCAATCATGTTATTACATAACGTGATTGTGTTATTTGTTATACTAGGTTCCACTTCAACATACATATTGAGAATCATATGCTAAGAATAACATGATAGCATTATTTAATAATGTGATCATGTTATTCTTAATACTCAATTTGGGTTAGAAATTGGCATTGAGAACCAAATTTTGTCTATATTAAGAATAATGTGATCATGTTATTAAATAACATGATCATATTATACTTAATATAGATTAGGGATTAAGGCATTAGTGCATAGGGTTTAGGGATTAGTGATTACTATTTATGTTTTAGGGTCTAGGGATTAGAGATCAGGGCATGTAGGTTTAGGTTTAAGGGTGTATATAAGGTCTAATCGCTATATGCCATGTTTAAACCTAATTTTTACTACAAAGGATGTTAATTGGGACTAAATCAATTTCTAAATATGGAAAGTTTCTGGTTTACAATTTAGGCTATTATGTTTAGGTCTTAGGTTTAGGGTACACAAAGTCAATCACAAAGATAATACTTAGTATAAATGATGTTAATTAGGGATAAAATGATTGGTTCAAGGTTTAAAAAAGGATGTTAATTGGGACTAAATCAATTTCTAAATAGGGAAAGCTTTTGGTTGACAATTTAGGGTATAGTGTTTAGGTCTTAGGTTTAGGTTACACAAGGTTAATCACAAAGATAATTCTTATTCTAAATGACGTTAATTTGGGCTAAAATGATTGGTTCAAGGTTTAAAGAGTTTATATTTATGGTTTAAAGTCTAAGGATTATGAACTTTAAGCATTAGGGTTTGGGGTATAGGTTTAAGGGTATATAATGTATAATCATGATGGTGATTAGGGCAAATTGGATCTGGTCAACCCCCAAATCACATTTTATAGTCATGAAATTAGGTTTAAGGGGCTCAAAATAGCCCTAATTTACTTTAGATACACAACTAGATTGGTACTCTAAAGGCTAAGTTTTGGCCATAGGTTTAAAAAATGAATTTTATAATGTCTCATGATAAAATCAGTTATATCATAAGGCATGTGTGTTTACGACACGTAATAGGCATTAGGGCATAGGGCTTACAATTTATGTTTTAGGGATTAGGGCATAGGGTTTAGGTTTAAGGACCTGTATGTAATGTCTAATCACTCTATGCCATGTGAACCTCATTCTTACTACAAAAGATGTTAATTGGGACTAAATCAATTAGTAAATAGGGAAAGCTTAGGGTTTACAATTTAGGGTATAATGTTTAGGGTTTATGGTTTAGGGCTTAGGTTTTAATGTATATATGGTTTAGGGTACGTAGGGTCAATCATAAAGATAATTGAGGATAATTTGAATCACATGGACCCATTTGTGACTATAGAATGTGTTTTGGGGTTGTCATTATACCCTAGATGTCATCGTGTAGATTGAGTGAATTCATCAAAATGGAAATTAGTCATGTGATTTAGGCCAAATTGAGCACTAGAAACTTAATTATTAGTCTAAATGATGTTAATTTGGGATAAAATGATTGAATCAAGGTTTAAAGAGTTTATATTTATGGTTTATAGTTTAGGAATGGAGTTTTAAGGATAAGGACTTGGGGTATAGGTTTTAGGGTATATAAAGTACAATTGTGAAGGAAATTGAGGTGAATTTGAGTTATTTGAACCTATATCTATGAGTAAATAATGTGAGGTTGAGCTCAATTAGCCCCCAAATTAACATAGATCAAGCCTATTAAGTAAATTGTGGTTTAATGAGTGATAAAATTTTGACCAAGTTCATCCCTATGAACCTAATTCTTACTATATATATAAAGGATGTTAATTAGGGCTAAATTTATTAGTTTAGGGCCTATAATTTAAAGGGTTTGGGGTTTAGGGATTATGGATTAGCATTTAATGTAAATGGTATAGAGTTTAGGGTTAAATTAAAATGGTATAAGGTTTAAGGTTTACGATATCAGATATAGGGTCCAATCACTAAGGTAATTGAAGAACATTTGAGCTACTTATTTACCTATTTATGACAATTACCTTCATGTTTGAATTTTTGATAAAATTATGGTCATTTATGCCATGTACATGTTTCATACATGTTATACAATTGATTGAGCCATAAATTTTATTTAGGGGCTCAATTTTACCTAGTTTACAAACCCTAATTACTCAAATTGACTAATTGGATCAATTCATGATAGAATTGATCTTTTGATTTTGCCCCAAATAATATCTTGCTCTTGAAGGAGTTCAAATTGGTCTCAAATGTCTCCTCAATTAAAATAATCAAATAGCATCCTCTTTGGTTAATTAGTTTGAAGGGGCTTGAAATAGCCCCAATTTAATTCACATGCACAACTAGAACGGTACTTGAAAGGTGAAGTTTTGGCCATAGGTTTAAAAAAGTGCATTTTATGACATCTCATGATAAAATTAGTTATATTGTAAGGCATGTGTTTTTGTGTCATGTATTGGGAATTAGGGCATAGGGCTTATAATTTATGTTTTAGATATTAGTGATTAGGGAAGAGGGTTTAGGTTTAAGGACCAATATATAATGTCTAATCACTCTATATCATGTTCAAACCTAATTATCAATACAAAGGATGTTAATTGGGACTAAATCAATTGGTAAATAGGGAAATTTTATGCTTTAAAACTTAGGGTATAGTGTTTAGGGTTTATGTTTTAGGGATTAGGTTTTAATGTATATATGGTTTAGGGTACACAGGGTCAATCAAAAAGATAATTGAGGACAATTTGAATCACTTGGACTCATTGGTGACGATAGAATGTGTTTTTGGGTTGTCATTATACCCCATGTCATCATGTAGATTGAGTGAATTAGTCAAATGGGGTAATCAGTCATGTGATTTAGGCCAAATTCATCCCTATGAACTTAATTATTAGTCTAAATCATGTTAATTTGAGATAAAATGATTGGTTCAAGGTTTAAAGAGTTTATATTTATGGTTTAGAGTTTATGGAATAAGATATTTAGGGATTAGGGCTTAGGGTATAGGTTTTAGGGTATATAAGGTATAATCATGATGGTGATCAGGGAAAATTTGAGCTCCTTGAACCTAAATCTATGAGTAAAGAATGTGATTTTAGGACAAATTATCCCCCACATAATCACATATTGAGCCTAAAAAGTCAATTGTGGTAATGAGTGATGCAATTTTGACCAAGTTCATCCCTGTGAACCTAATTCTTACTATATATAAAGGATGTTAATTGGGGCTAAATTTATTGGTTTAGTGTTTATAATTTAAAGGGTTTAGGGCTTAGGGTTTAAGGTAAATGGTATAGGGTTTAGGTTTTAAGTTAAATTGTATAGGGTTTAGGGTTTAAGATATCGGATATAGGGTCTAATCACTAATGTAATTGAAGAAAATGTGAGTTGTTTGTTCACTTATTTGTGATAATTACCTAAACATGTTTGCATTTTTGATGAAAGTAGGATCAATTAAGTCATACATGTTGCAAAAAATTTATAAAATTTATTAAGCCATAAATTTGGTTTAAGGGATCAATTTTTCCCAAATCATGCCCTTATATACACAATTTGACTAATTAGATCAATTCATGATAGAATCAAACTTTTAATTTTGCCCCAAATCATATCTTACTCTTTAAGGGGTTCAAATTGGCCTCAAATGCCTCTTGGAGTTAATGAATCAACTCTTTACTTAATTATATATGACATGACATTAGGGTTAATAGCACTCCAAATCATATTGATTATATAACTTAAAATATGTTCATGTGGCTCATATTGACCCTAATTACCTCCACAATTGAAATAATTGACATTTTCATTTATTATTTGATGACTTCAAGTTTATTGATCTCAAAACCACATTCTATACATGTAGATCTTACATATAAATAAATTATGTTTCTTTGCTTCAACTGAGCTAATGGAATTGGAGCTGATCAACCCCATAACACATTTTGTAGTCATGCAATTAGGTTGAAGGGGCTCAAAATATCCCTAATTTACTTCAAATGCACAACTAGATTGGTATTCCAAAGGCTAAGTTTTGGCCATAGGTTTAAAAAATTCATTTCATGACATTTCGTGATAAAATCAGTTATATCCTAAGGCTTTTATGTTTACGACATCTATGAACTTGACAAAAGACAACTTATTATATGAAAAATAGGGTACTAACGCTTTGATATACCTTGAAAATAGATCCTTATATAACTTCACTTATTGACTCAAACAATCTTATCAGAGTCTCAGACAATACTATAAAGTTTATAAAAGTTTTTTACAAGTTCCAAACATTACCAATTATCCACAGAAACCAACATAGTCTTGTTTAACCAAATTTAGCCTCTTTTAGGAATGTATACACTCTTGACACAAAATATAATGACCTTTGATTTATTTTTTGTTGTTACAAAACACCATTTGAATCTTGTGAAGACTATAAATTCCTTTTCAAATACCAACTTTCAAATAACTAATCCTTAAACATTTATAATATCACTGAACTCTCTTTTGAACGTAATACTCTAGGTCCATTAGTACTCAGTCAAAGGATCCTTGTATTCTAATTGGTTTTTGGATAATATAATTTATTTAATTATGTAAAAAATGAAGTATAAATCAAATCTACCAAATTATGAGTGAATTGGATTAGTGAATCACCAAAAAATAACTTTTGAATTCTTGACCCTGTCTACGATGAACTAGGACTATCTACATTTTAAAGAAGATTAGACTCATGTGAAATGAACAATAAATTGATTCATAGGTTAATACATCTTTAATTATCATTCAATGCTACCAAATATTGACAAGAACATTGATACCAAACAACAATATTAATCAATCAAACTTTGATCTTAAGACTATTAGGCCTAATGGCTCCTTTAGTAGGTCAAAATGCAAATTTGGGTTTTAGGGTGTTGTGAATATATAACTCGGTAATGTTATTAACATATTCATATTATTAAGTAATGTGATAATGTTACTAACATAGTTAATAACATGATCACGTTAATACTATAATCATATCATTAATGAAATCATGATATTTGAATTTAAATTTAATTACCATGCCTTCTGCCTTGAGAATGGCTTGGATTCCCAAGGCAAAGGCTTGGATTGTCAATGTAAAATTGAGTTTCAAGAGTCATGATTAAAAAATAAAAAAAATTAACTTTGATCACCAAATACACTAAGAATTTCAATGTGAAATTTAAATACTTAATACCATCATGAGGAGCACACTCTCTTCTTTCTAAAAATATGATTTTTATAATTTTTGGACTAATTTAAGGTTTCAAACTCTGTTGATTTCTAACTATACCTTTTTTAGGCCACTACAAGCCACAAATAGACATTCCTATACATGTTCATGTAAGTTATATTTCATTGATCCAAGTGAAAAATAAGTTATATGGTCACAAACTATGCTTAATTCTATATACATTCAAAAAAAAATCATTTCTTTGAGGTAGTTAGGTGCATCGCATGGATGGCTATCCATTTTTTTCTCAGTTTTCATGATCTATTTACTTGCAAAATCCATAAAAAAAAGTATTCATTAAATAAATATAAAAAAATATAGGTAAAAACTAGAAGATATTATCTAAATTTTCCCCAAAGGGTTACAAATAATATTAAATGCTTCTCAAAAAATGGTGCATCGCACAGCTGTCTATCTACTATGCTTTCTAAAATAAAATAGGAATTTCTCTTCAAATTTTATATGTTTGACCTAGTTATACTTAACCATTTTTTTTTAAAAAATAGTGTTTTGGAAACTAGACTCAAAATAATACATTTCATTTTCTTACACCATCTTCAAATTTGGAGTGTAGATATCTCAAATTATCTATAGAAGTTTAGATTTCTGAAATTTTAGGAAAATCATGTCAGTAGTAGGCCATGTTTTGTCCCCCAACTTTTTACACTTACCCTGTCTCTCCATGAATTCTCAAAGGCTCTCCTTAGCATTATAAATGACAAATCCCCTAGCCTTGATGGATTCCTTTGTGAGTTCTACAAAGACACATGGGAATTTATTGGGCCTGATCCACTTCAAGTCTACAAAGAAGGTCTAAAAAAATATTTGGGCTCCATTATTAATCAAGGTAATACTAAATTCATACCTAACACTAGATATCTTGAGCTTATCCCTAGTTATCACTCAGTCACTCTTTTGAATGTGTCCTACAAGATCTTTTCTAAAGCCCTTATGAACCATCTTCATCTTATTTTTCCTACAATTGTCAACCCATAGAAAACTGGGTTTATAAAAAGCAGATACATTCTTGATAACCTTGTTTATATTTTCAAAGGTATGGAATTAGGAAGGGCCTCCTATTATAGAACCATTTTCCTAAAATTAGAATTTTATAAAGCCTATAATAAGATTTAATGGTCATTTATATTAGTTATGTTTCAAGATCTTTCCTTTGCCTAGTTTTTTATCCCCATTGTCCAAACCTTATTTGTTGATGCTTCAACTTACCTCACTGTCAATGGGCTCAAATATGGTCTTGTTATCCTCCATAAATCTATACAAAAATGTTACTTTCCAAAACATTGTACATCATCTCTAAGAAAGCTCTAGGTTGTCATTTGGACCATAAGGTTGAGTGGGGTCTCATCAAGGGTAGTATTCTTCCCTATTGGTCCTCTCAACCCATTAGTGTCCACTTTATTGATCATGTCTTCCTTAATCCTAAGTGGTAAGTAAATCCTTCCAAATAATTTATGTAGTGTTTTGATACATTATTTTGAGCTTATGGTTTAAGATTACAATGGAGAAAAACCCAATGCTTCAGATAGAGTATGAATCCCATGCCTAATTGGTTACTTCAATGTAGGTTAAAATGGATTTGTAGATGAAAGAAATTCAAATTTAAGGGCATCCCATTTTCCTTTGATAGTTCCCCTATATATTTATGCCAATGTGTCATTAACAAAGTGGGAAAAAGTGTAGAGTATTGGGTTATGAATCCACTTTTTTCAGTGGGGAGTTTTAAGTTTGCACTAAAACTTTTGGCTACCACTCATGTCTACTATTATTCTTGATGGGCTACCACAAAGGACTCCTATGAAAATCATGTTGTATTTATAATGGATTTCACATGGTCTAATTCCAAGCAAATAAGGTGGTTTCATAGAGTTTCAAATGACACTTTTTTCCTTCCTCAAGAAAATGGATAAATGGAAGTTATTGATATATACAACCAAAATATTACCCTATGTGCTAAGTTAGTGATTATATCCATTGAAGTAAGTGAATGAGGGAAAATCCTTCTTCTATATTACATTTTCATTGGCTCTTTTTATGGTAAATTTGGATGGAAAAATATTAGATTTTATACATTGCTTATCACTTTTGCTTTGGTTAAAATCAAATATTTTTTTGTGGCCAAAATATTTTAGAAATCCTATGATGCTATTAAGGGCCATCTAAAATGGGTTTGCTTATAGCTTTTATAGTATCTCTCATTCGGTGACCATAAAATTTGATGGTGTGCCATCATGACCACTACTATCCTATTGTTGGAAGAATTTCTTAGTATAAAATCTTTAAGTATTCTTAATAAGGGGATACACACTATAAATGATTTGATTTTTACTCATTATTGGACCTTATGGCTTGTCTAAAAATAAAAAATTAAGTTAAAAAATTCATGGATGACATCAATGAGGACAACATGAATGACGTGTTCTTAGGTGGACTAAAAGATAACATTCAAATTGATGTTTGCATGTTTAATCCAAGTTCAGTATCTAAATTCATAGCATTAACATGCAAGGTAGAGGAATGAGATCTAGGAAAATGAAAGGTTTTAATTACTCATAGAGAATGTGATTCCCCAACACAAAGGACATATATCATAATTCCACCTTCATTATTTCAAACATAAATGGAAAAAAGGACATAAACATGGTGATAAAAAGTAAGTATCAAGAATTATATAATATTTTGATTATGATAGAAAGTGGAGTAAAGGACATAAATATGGTGAGAAAAAGTTTTTATACATTTAAGAAGGCAATGAAAATGATAAATATGATGTAGCCCCATGTGGGTGTGGGTAAAATACACAGGAGGAATCTGTAATTGTCCACCCTACTATCTATTATCATGCATTTTTAGGTATTAACATGCCTCAACTCGTTATTGTTGTGGGATTCCTAAAGAAACATAATATGATAATTTTTATTGCCTTATGGAGTTCGCATAACTTCTTCAATAGTAATATGCCTATATGGTTAAAATATTTCACTTAGTCCACTCCAAAATTTTAGTTCTTGATTGCAAATGGTAAAATAATCAATTTTTTTGGGAAATTCCATAGTATTATTCTTGATATGGGAGAATACAAGCTATATTATCCTTTGTTTAGTATTCCCATTCCTAGGGAATACATTATTTTGGGTACGTAATTACTTATAAATTTGGATACAATAGAGAATAATCTATAAGAATTTCTCATATACATCCATTCTAAAGATTGGTAATTTGAACTAATTTGTTTACAATAAGAATCTCCACATTTGGTTAGTTTGCACTAGATGATGAAGATTCTCAAAAAATGGGCTAAAATATTTTTATCATGATTGTTCTCCATAGAATTTTAACCAATAAAGGCATATACACATCTTTATCTATAGAGCATTATTGATGATGACGTAGATATTTTTGGCACCATCTTAAAAGGATTACCACATAGTAGTGAACATGATCATGCCATTCACCTATTTTGAGGTAGTCAACCATCCAACATGGAATCATACAAGTATTAATATTCCTAGAAGATTAAAATTCAAAATATGGTATATGAGATGCTTGAGGTGGGTATTATCAGACATAGGCAAAGTGATTATTCATCCTCCATGGTCATGGTTCATAATAAAGATGTGACACTTGGAGGATGTACCCAAATTGTAGAGAAATCAATAAGTAAACCATCAAATATAAGCTCCATATTCAAGTAATTTATGATTTTCTATATGAATTACATGGTGTTGTTTATTTTAAAAGACTATATTTTCATTATGGGTACCTTTAGATTTGGATTCACAATGAAGATATCCCTAAAATAACTTTTAAAAGTCATGAATGACATTATGAGTGTACAGTCTGGTCATTTGGTCACACAAATGCACCATCTACATTTAAAATTTTGACAAACACATTTTTTAAGACTTTTTTTGACAAAATTTGTGTTGTTATTTTTCATGACATCCTAATATACAAAAAAACTTAGGAAGATCATTCACAACATGTGAAATAGGTATTGTTAGTTTGGGAATAACATCATATTTATGAAAAACCTTCAAAATATGTTTTAAGAATCCAATAGGTGGAGGAATTAGGTCATATATTTTCACATGAAGGGGTCAAAGTTGACCTTCATAAGATCAAAGCTATGATAGAATGTCAAGTGCCAAAAATCCTTGATAATATCCAGGATTTTAGGGGATAATAGGTCACTCTCATAGATTTGTTAAAAATTATGTTAGGATAACAACACAACTCACAACCTTATTGAAGAAAGACTCTTTCCAATTACACAATAAAACTACTTATGCATCAGAGAAGATGAAGGAGTCTATGTGCACCACTCTAGATTTGGCCACCCCTATTTTTTTCCAAAAATTTTATTCTTGAATGTGATGCATCACTTATGCAGGAAAGAATATTTATTACATTTGAAAATCATAAACTCAAGGGTAAAAATAGGTTGAATCCAATCTATGATAAATAAAATTTTGTCATTCTTCATGTCATCAAGCAATGAAGTCTTTATATGATGGGTAAACACTTTAAGGTAAGACTAATCATGATAATCTAAAATATTTTTTGGAACAACAATTATCACTAGAATAAATTAAAAAATAGGTGGCTAAAACGTTAGGATCTAACTTTGAAATAATATATAAGAAAGGAAAATACATTATTTTAGTAGATGCACTATTCAAGAGGGATGAATTTCTTAGGACATTATTATATGCAGTGACCACTTAGAAGGAAGATTAATTGGAAGATCCACATGCAGAGTGGGAGAATGATATGGAAACACATGTTTTGATTTAGAATATCCAACATGGTTATAATGCCTTGGCCAAATTTGAGTGGAAATGTAATGCATTATGATATAAATATCACTTGTACCTATGTTAGAAGTCTAGCCTCAAGAAAAATATCCTTAAGGAGTTTCATTCATCTCCAAAAGGGGGGCACTCAATATTTTTGAATCCTATCATTTAATTAAATAGAATTTATTTTAGGAAGGGCTCAATGGGATATACATAATTTTGCTAATAATATGCTAACAAATGCAACGTGTCCCACCAATAGAACCAAAAATGTTGGGTCTTTTCCATTAGCTTTGCATAAATAAGTATTATTTACACACCCAATAAAAATAATATGCCAATGATATTGTGCACTAGAATATCAAATGAGGAGTAACCTCACATTATCACTCGAGCCACATAGCATGGACCGGTCCTCATCATTTCTATCACATGATGGTGATTAGGAAAATCTTACTTAGACATTTGAGTTACTACATTTAGTCATTATTACTACCAACACTAGTCTAGATTTAGTCATTTTCTGAATTCATATATTACATATAACTAGTATAATAAATCAAATTTAACACCAAATAGATTCATCACACCAATTTTCAAAGAATATTAGTTCTATTGATCAATTTGGTAAGATTACATAGGTACATCATTCAATACATGTTCTCTAGATTTATATCTTCATAATAACAACACAAATATATTCAACACCAACAACTTCTACATAAAAATAATAATGACAATAAAAACAACTTCTTCTAAACAAATGAAAATGGGTATTCATACATAATTTAACCACTTTCCTTGGGTTACAAAATTAATACATTAAATATGATAATCCAATGAATTTTTCAAAGAAAGAAGTCATGGTGAGCCATTACAATTAAGTTACTTATGAACTGAGCCAAACATACCCTATGTACCTTCTCTATGCTAGATTTTCATGTTCATGTTCCTCTACTTTCATGGACTAATTCTAGATTTGAACTCTCAATAATCTCTATTGCTTCTATAAACTGCTTTGTAACTGTCTATGCTCCCTATGTTCTTATCCTAGTCTTGTGTTTCTTTGAGTCATGTGTCTTCTACTCATTCTATGCTTCCTTATCTTTCATGACTAACCCTTCCAAACCACATTCTTTAATTTCATTCTCTTATGTTTCTCTCTTCAACTTCGTGGTCTTGCATTTCTACCCCTGTGCCCTTATAACCATCTAGTAATAGAACCATGTACATAGTTTTATTACTTTATAACCAAACAAAAATCATCAATTCCATTCATTTGGCATCGACGTAAAGTCTAACTAAGAGAAGGGAAGAGAAAATACTTGGTTGAAAATGAGACCAAGTCAATGAAAAACACTCCTAAAACCTGAATTCGATAATGAAATGTTGAAAGAGAGGTTCACAAACACATTTTAGTGCATTTAAAAACAATATTATATAATTTTGTTGCATTTTTATTGAAATTTTTTATTTTTTTAGAACATGCATATGATAATGTGCCAAGTGGTAATGAACAACACCCTGACCCTTCTATCCATCCAAACCCATAAAATTCTACTATCCTTCCTAATATACAAACCTCTCCTATCCCTCATGTAGTTCCTCAATCCTTCCAAGGTAGTCAAGAGGATTTAACAGCCTATTTCATTGAAAATAACATCAAAATTTTGAATTTGATTAGAACATTGAGGGATCCCCATGAAAATAACCCCCATCAAATTTCTATGGCAAACACATTACATACATTATTATGAGAAATTGACTCATTAACAAGTCAAATTGATAGTCAAGATGAGTATAGAAATATATGTAGAAATATTATTCCAAAACATTGTCTACATTCACTATGAGAGATAAACACATAACTAAAGCCCAAATTTATGCCCTATTCAATGATGGGAAAATTGTTATGGTGCTAGACATGACGTCCAAGTGAATTCTAATTCACTAGTGTACTCATGATTTGAACAAAAAAAAAATTTGGGATTGATAGTGAATGGTCTTTGATCACCCACCTTGTAATAATAATAAGGTCCTAATGTATTTTTTTGAGAAAAATATATTGTGAGTTTGTGTTGAATGAAAATACAAATTATTTTTATTTCTTAGAGTTCTAATATAAAGGGAATGGATCTATGTAGGATAGGCCATGTGCACATCATGCACCTAATCAGCCTGGGAGATTACGTATCAAAAAAACACATCCTCTTAAGACCCTACACTCTGTAGTTAAGGACAATGTAGATTTTAATATTTTTCATGTGATAAAGGTACTTATTGAAACCCTAGTTTAGTATATGAGTCAAGTTCTTCATATTCTTATTGGTGAGGTGGACATGGCAAGGCTTCATCTAGCATTACTATTTGATGAGCTCACTATTATAGATCATGTGGTGATATATGCATTGGACCTGAGGAGGAGGAGGATGAGGATATCATGAAACCAACTCATGGTGGTATTTTTATGGGCCTAGATGATATCAATCTCACTATGTTTTAGTCATTTATATTTTATATGGATAACATAGCTACAACTTCCCAAGTATCTTTAATATTTTACTTGTTGCAAAAAATGTCAGACTTGTTAAATTTCAAATATTGGTACAATCTAAAAGGTAATAATTATATTTCATGTAGAAAGATCAGTAATGTATATGAATTTTTTATGTTTCAATAAGATATTAGATACCACAAAAGCATGTGTGTTATTATTACTACACCTGTATATACCTATACATATATGATTTTAAGGATTAATTAATGTTATGGTTCATTTTACATGTATTTTTTTGTATATATGTGTTAAAGTATCTAAAAATGATATTTGATTTATTCAGATGATGACCACATTAGACACTCTGCCATCTATTCGATAGAGAGTAAATGTAGGTGTTGTTACTATGATTTCATCTGCATAACAACTCACTGAGGTACATGAGAGTTATTGTAATGTTTAAGTGTAATTATGGATGTGTGTTTTTTAATTATCCTCTGTACTTATTCAAATAGCTGATGCATGAAATAATTGTCTACACAAATTCCTTTGGTGATGTCTTCTAGTCCTATTGAATTGATTAGCAGGAATGGCATTATACAATTAACAATTTAATTTTTAAAATTTTCAATTATATATGTTTTTAGGGACCCATCCCTTCTATTATCATGAGCACATCACTAGATCCTATAGGTGATATGTTTCACACTCTTGTTTGCTATCATAAACCTCTCATTGACCCCATTGAGTACCATGCCCAAATTGACCATGACCACTAACTTGTGATAAGTTTCTCTACGGATATTTTTTGTATCTTTTTAAAAACTTTTCTTGTATCTTGTTCCAGTACATGTAAATTTTTTGACAATATTTGCATATGAATAGTTAGAGCTACAGGGGAGTTTTGAGCATAAGGGACTCATAATCATCAACATCTGACACCTCTAGTTATGAGCAAACAATCGAAGGGTGAGGATTATAAAAGGAAGGCAAAGAGATTGATGCATTTTGATCATTATGATCATGTCTTATGACATTTTTTTGTATGTCTATATGGCTTGATGTATAGTTATTTGGCATTATATGCCTATATAGAATTGACCCATTATGTTGTATTATGTTCACATTTTTATTCCTTTATATGGATTTTATGGATATTATATACATATATTTTTCAACATTTAACTTTTTAAATATTCTCATTGATTTCACCTTTTAGATTTTGTTGTAATTTATTACATATTCAATTGTAAGTTCACATTACTGTATGCCTTAAACTATTTTAGCATTAAAAATATATCTTGTAATCTGTTGAGTGTTATTTATAATTTATGTGAAATTTATGTATAATTATATTACGAAATTATTACAAAAGGTGTGGTAAGTGATCATAGAATATATTTTTTTAAGTTGAAAAAACTATATACCAAAGAATCATTCCCTTTGTTTCTAAAATTTAATTTATAATTTCTATGGTGTTATAAATCACAATAAATATATAAGTTGTTCGAGAAAAATTAGTTGGGAATGAAAAGGATAATACTTTATGATGTACGTGTTCTAATAGGTCTTGTAATCAACTAGGTCCTTGTCTTGTTCTTAATCATGCTTAGAGACTTCTTGTAATTTTTATCTTAAACTCAATTAAAGAATCCAAATTTAGATAAATAATCCTTTATCATGGTTTTTTGGCTCTTCTTAGTCCTTTCTAACTCTAAAAAAAATATCTACCTTCTTTGATACTTGACTATCATAAAAAGATAGGAAACACAAACTTTCTTAGACCTTATAAATCAAGTTTATCACCTTGTCAACTATTTAATTGGCTCAACCACTATACTATATGAATTCCAAGGGTCCTTGCATTCATATCAATGCTATCTGCTTTCATTACTTAGCTCTTATGTCTCGTTATGTGGGATTCTTTCAATAAAATAGAATTATACAATTTTAAGACCTTACTATCAAATTTATAGACTGAGAAAAGGGGATAAATTTATACTTAGGTTATCTAAAACCTTAAAATGATATTTAACACCTCATAAACATCTTATTTTACCTTTATACAAAGTTTCAACACCTTTCCATAGTTCGTTTACCTAGAAAAGGGTGTTCGCCAAGTCTTATTTACTATAGGTATGTCTTATCTTGAATAAGACTATCTTATTCTTGAATTAAATCTTGAAACAATATTTGAATTAATTAAGATTTATTATGACTGGCATGGATTCATTTACTCTGATTAGTGTTCTCTAACTAAAAAAACTATGTATGCATTAATACTATGTACACAGTATTAGATATATGCACACACACCCCTAAACTTAAACCCTTAACATTAAAACCTTGATCTCTTGGACTTTATAACCTTAAACCTAAACCCTAATCCCTAAACCCCAAGCCTTCAAAAACCTAAACCATAAATCATGAACTCTTAAACCATAAACCAATTGCTTAAGTCCCACTTAGCATTTTTTACCTTAAGAATTAGGTTCACATGGTTCCATTTGGTGAAAATTACACCAATAATTTCCCCAATTAACTAATTCACTAAATCTATGATGACATGGTGTCTAATCAAACCCAAAAGCACAATTTATGCTTAAAAATAGGTTCAAATAACTCAAATTATCCTTAGTTCCCTTTGTAGTTAGACCCTAAACCCTACACCCCATACCCTAAACCTTAAAACCTAAGCCTTAAAACCTATACCCTAAATTATAAATCCAATCCTTAAACCCTAAGGCCTAAACCCTAAAGCCTAAGCCTTAAACCTCATACCCTATACCCTATACCCTAATCTTTAAACCCTAACCCTTAAAACAACTAAACCCAAAATTGTAAACTCTTAAAACCCTAAACTAATCATTTGAGTGATAATTACCATCATATAGACTATGACTTAGGTTCACAGGGTTGAATTTGGCCCAAATTACACCACTAACTATCCTAATTGACAAATTCACTCAAACTACTATGACAAGGGGTTAGTCGAACCTAAAAACACATGTGATAATAAATATGTTAAATCAACTTAAATTATCCTTAATTACATGTGTGATTAGACCCTAAACCATAAAACTTAAACACTAAGCCTAAACCATAACCCTAAACTCTATATCCTAAATTGTAAACCCTAATTATCCCTAAACTCTATACCATAAACCTTAAACCCTAATCCTTGAATCCTAATCCATAAAAAAACCTAAACCATAAATCATAAACTCTTAAAACCCTAAAATAATCATTTAATCCTTAATTATCATCATTTAGACTATGAATTAGGCTTACAAGGATTGACTAGGTCCAAGTCACACTACTAACTACCCTAATTAACTAATTCTCCCAATGTGTGATGACATGGGGATTAATCAAACCCAAAAACACATTTTGAATTCACAATTAAGTTAAAGTAGCTCAAATTATCCTCATTTGCCTTTGTGATTGGACCCTAAACCTTGAACCCTAAATTTTAAAACCTAAACCAATCAATTTAGCCTTAATTAATATCCTTTAGAGCAAGAATTTGGTTTACAGAGATCAATTTATCCTAAATTGCATCATTAATTACCCCAATTGACTAATTGAATCAATATTTGATGATTTGGGTCCTAATTGAGCCCAAAATTATATTTTACAGTCACAAATAAGTTAGAAGAGCTCAATTTAGCCCCAAATACCTTTGTGATTAGACCTTATACCCTAAAACCTAATCCCTATATACCTTAATCCCTAAGCCCTAAACCTTAAACCCTCAAACCTAAACCTTAAAACCTAAATCATAAACCTTACACCAATCAATTTAACCCTACTTAACATCATTTATAGTAATAATTATTTACTTTGGGATCAATTCAGCACAAAGCACATTAATTATTGGCCCAGTTGACTACCTATGTAAATTTTTGATGACATTAGGGATATTATGCCCCAAATCTCATTTTCACTCATAAATAGGTTTAAGCATCTCAAATTGTTCTCAATTACCTTCATGATTGGACCCTAAACTCTATATCATATACCTTAAACCCTAACCTAATAGATTTAGCCCCAATTATACATAAACTATACATAACCTAAACGACCTAAATAATATAACCATGTGCATTAGACACTTCCATTTAGGAGATAACGACTCAAAAATACCTCTGTAACTCACTCAAAACTGTCAATTTTCCTCAATGACCGATCATGGTGACTTTGAACTCCAACACTTATGTAGACACATTTCATGACTTATGATGCATGTATATGGTCCTATGGCATCTCTATATCATCCTCAAATATAAATATCATATGGTCTAATGAAAAATATTGGTCTTTCAAACCAATCTCATGACCTTATATCTCACTATCTTATTTAAACTAGACAGGTGAACTTGTGAACAACTTTTTAACCATATTCACCAACCTCCAAAATTTATATCAAACATGAACATGTGTTACAATTCCTAAATAACATATCTATGCACTTGGTTTTATCATTATATTATGGAAACACATTCTAATTTATCTTCTCATTGTTGCCTGGGTTTCTCACTATTTGCACCATTAGACCTGTTAGTGACTGGGTAACTTGGATGACCTATTTATCACACTTGAGGAATATAACCTATCCAAAAACCATCATAGACATGAAACATGACCTCTACATTTTTCCTTCATCCATTTTCTTACTATGTTTAATGTAACTTTTGACTTATACAATAACTTCTTTAGAAACAACCTTGTAACTCAACATTTTCTCTCTCCTCTCTCTAACAAATACCACTTAGAGGAACTTGTGAGATTCCAATATAATATCCAATATATTACCTAATAAATTTAATCCATCTTAATCAATTTTAAATAATATTTTCAACATTGGGTCTTCATTAGGGTATTAAGAGGGTTTAAACTAGTTTTCATTCTTAACAATCATTCGTAAAGCATAGCCCCTCAATACAAAAAATAATGACTAAAACTTTGATATATTGCCCTTAACCATATACCATGAACTAATTAGGTTCCCATGAAAAGGTTTTATGAGCTAATGAGCACAATAAAATCCTTCTCGGGTCGAGAACCCTTCATTTTAAGCACTCGAAAGACCTCTAGACAACTTTTTAAGTCTTTTCCTTCAAAATATGACCTTAAACAACATGAAAAAACTTGAAAAAACATACATCACCTATAAAAATTATTATATTATCTCAAACACCTTGAAATCTGATCGTGATCCCTCATTAGGCCACATTTTCTCTCTTTGCTTTCTATACCTTGACCTGCAAACCATATTAGGCCTTAAAACTAACCTTCACGTCTCTTTACATTCACTCTCCACCTTACTCACATACTCAAGAAACCTATATCATGCTTAAACACTACCTTACACCTTCACATGCCCTGACAACATATCATGATACCTCATTATGCCATGCATGGTTTAAGATAGGTCTAGATGCAGACCTAGGCTGAAGGTCCTACCCTTGTAAGTTCACCCTAAAACTATCATGAGTGTTACAATGTTTTAAATACATGCTATTGTAACCTTCATAGCTTATCACATACTTGAGTTCATTCACCTCATCATACCACCAACTCATACCTTTACAATACCATGATTAGACATAGGCTACTTAAGCACTTGACCTCAAAGACTTGTACCTTCATGTAACCATAAGGCATTATTTGCCTTTAAATTCTCTTTCATGAAAATATATTTCAATGAAAACACTACATCAATGCCCCATGTTACATCAACACACTACCAACTAGGCACACTCTTTTAATGATATCAACCTCATGCAAGATGCACATTTGACATCAATGATAATATTCAGCAATCTCCCCCTTTGTCATTCATGGAAACCACTCTTAGAAAATTCTCTCAACCTCCATCAATGCCCCTTGTTACATCAACACACTACCAACTAATCACACTCTTTCAATGACATCAACCTCATGCAAGATGCACCTTTGACATTAATGATAATACTTAATAATATCCCCCTTTGTCATTGATGGCAACCACTCTCAAAAACTTCTCCCTCATTTTTAACATTATCCCCCTTTGACAGAAATGACAAAGTGATGTATGCAACTTCTTAGATCACACTCCTTACAACCAAAACACTCAACACATAGGACTATGAATTAATGAGTCATAATACAAACATGTTCCCCCTATCTTCATGCATACCTTCTTGGAATTATTCACCTACTCTTGGAGATAATGAACCACCTGATTAGCTCCCCCTAAGTTCTTGGCTTCCTTAATGACTACTAGGGGTATTAATTACACCCAATTCCTATCTTAGGTGTTTAAATGTTGCCTTTGAAAGTGGGTTGGTTAAAAAGTATACAATTTGATCTTGTGTAGAAACATATTCAAGTCTGACACTTTGTTCACTTACCTTCTCTCTTCGAACATGATACTTGATGGGAATGTGATTAGTCCTTGAGTGCATCACAAGGTTATTTGAGATATTTATATCACTTGTATTATCATAATAGATAGGGATAGGACCATAATACTCCACCTTGTAGTATTTTAAAGTCTATCTCATTCATAGGACATGAGTGCAACAAAACTACTACAATGTACTTAGCTTCACAAGTGGATAATGTTACTGATGGTTTCTTTTTTATTATCCATGAAACTAGGCACCCTCCTAGGAAAAAAATCCTCCACTGGTACTCTTCCTATCATCTATACTTTCTACCTAGTTTGCATCTGTATAAATTATCACATTAAACTTCTTGATCCTTGGATACCATAACCCAAACTCCATAGTCCCCTTGAGATACCTGAGTATCTTTGTCACTGCTTGAAGATGATTTTCCTTTGGATCTACTTGAAACCTTCCCATAAGACTTATTGCTTGTATGATGCTAGTTCTAGAGGTAGTGGTGTATAGCAAACTTCTAATCATTAACCTATATGATGTCTGATTGACCTTTGGAGATTCATCTTCCTTGCTCAACCTACACCCTAAGATCGTAGGTGTACTAACTTCCTTGCAATATTCCATCTCAAACTTCTTCAACATCTATCTTATGTACTTGTCTTGTGAAATGAATATACCTTTTTTTATATTGAGTGATTTGAAACCCAAGAAATAATGATAGTTTTCCCATCATGGACATTTCAAACTCTTTCTTCATCACATCTGCAAAGGCCTTGATCATGTTCTCATTATTTATACCAAAGATGATGTCATCCATGTAGAAGACAACTATTAATTGATGGCCATATTTTGTCTTTATCTACATATTAATATCTACAACTCCTCTTTTAAATCATTGATCTAATAGACACCTGTCATACCAAGCTCTAGGAGCTTGATTTAAACTATAAAGAGCCTTTTTTAATTTATAAACATAGCCCATATCACTTGATAGTCAGAACCCCTCATATTTCTCTATGTACACCTTCTCTTCCAAATTTCCATTCAAAAAAGAAGATTTGACATCCATCTAGTATACCTTAAACCCTTTGAATCTTGCATATGATGGAAATAAATTGATGGCCTCCAATCTTGCTAATGATGAAAAGGTATACTCAAATTCTACCCCTTCGACTTGTGCATATCCCTTGTATACCAATCTAACCTTGTTCCTAGTGACTTATCCATATTAATTCAACTTATTTTTAAACATGCATTTTGTGCCAATGACATTCTTGTCTTTAGAGCTAGAAACTAGTTCCCAAGTCTCATTCTTCTCTATTTGGTCTACCTCTTCATTCATAGAACCTATCCAAAAAATTTATTTGATTTATTCCATAAGATCATTAGGTTTAATCTTAGATAATATAGAAACCTTATCTTGATTTAATTTGCATACCAGTCTTCCTCTTGCTTGCATATTTACATTCTTATTGCCAATGATTTGAGATTCAGGATGATCTCTTTAAATTTATCTTTAAGGGCCTTTTGAGTCTTATCTCTCCTCAAATTCTTATTCTTCCTCATCAACCTATATTATTTATTCCTCATTATTGAAGTACATATTTTATGATATATCCTTTTACTATGTGTGTGATGTATGTGTTTCATCAAAATTCACATTGATGTTTTCCACTATCTTATGCAACCTCTTGTTATAACATCTATAGGTTGAACTTACTAATGAATACCCTAATAATATACCTTTATTAGACCTAGAATAAAACTTACCTAAGTCTTCCTCATCACTTTTGATGAAACATTCACTTCCAAACACTCTAAAGTGTTCCACATTAGTAGGTCTGCCTTTTCACAGTTCATAAGGGTTCTTGTTGCCTTTAGTCCTTATTTGTACTCTATTCAAGATGTAGACTATAGTACTCATTGTCTCTCTCTATTACCCATCAAATATTCTAGACTCATTCAACATAGTTCTTTCCATCTCTTAGACTGCCCAATTCTTTCTTTCCACTACCCCATTTTGCTAAGGTGTCCTAGTTGCTAAGAACTATCTTCTTATCCCATGGACCTCACATAAGTCATAAAAATCATTAGAACAAAACTCTCCTCCTTTTTCATATCTTAGGTACTTGATCTTCCCATTCTTCTCATTCTCAACAAGGTCCTAAAATGCCTTAAACTTATCAAGATCTTATGACTTTTCTTTCAAAAATGCTTCCCAAGTCATTCATTTGTAGTCATCTATCAATGACGTTAAGTACTTATCTCCTTGAATGTTTTGGATTCATATAGGCCCACAAAGATCAGTGTGTATTAATCGCAAGGGTCTTGTAGCAGAATACTCCTTGGAATTGAAACTTCTTCTAGTCTTCTTACCATGTTGCCATGCCTTGCAAAGTATGTTTGTAAGTTTGGTGATCTTAGGCATATTCTTCATAGACTTTTTAGTTCTTATCTTACTAGATTTTCAAATTTTAGGTGAACTAATCTTTTGTACCATAGCCAACTTCCATCCATATGGTTCATAAATCATCTCCCCTTCTTGATCTCATTCAAGACATATCGATTGTTCTCAGTCGTCTTAGTATTGGTGATTAGCCTTCTTGATTTGGCTCTCCTTATCTCACACCCTCTATCATAAAAGGTTAGAGTGTGTCCTTGGTTGCACATTTAAATTACACTAAGAATATTATGTTTTATGCCTTCCACCTACAACACATTTTCTATCTTGGTCTTCCCACTGTCCAAACTCAAGATACCCTTGTTAACTATATTGGCAGTTGTGTTGTCTCCAAATATCAATGTTTCTAAAAATTATTCTTCAATGAGATGAAATTATTTTTTCTCTTATCATTTAGGGTGATCAATCACTATTTATATACCATTTCATGCATTTATCTTGAATGTGAAAGGTAATATAAGCTAACATAGATCCATTTTTAGTCATTTATTCCTCCTTAACAAATAATCCATCTTGACTCTTGGGCTTAATATGATCAATCCTAACTTTATTTGTCTTCCACATCAATGTTTGATACTTCTCATGCACTCTATAATATCCATATACCTTGTTAAGTCCTATTGAATGATCACTCCTTATCCCATGGTCCTATGATAATTTATCCCTTGAGACTATTCTACAATCACTTGATCTGTGACCAAAGATATGACAAGAAAAGAAACCATTGAAAGAATTGAAATATCACATTGCATTGGGATGCCTTATTGGTCTCTTCATGTTATCTTTCATGTTAGTGCTTTTAACTTATTATATCTTCTCATACTCTTTCTAAAACTTGTTCATCTTGTCTATGAGTTGCTCATGCTCAACCTTCAAAGAATATAGCTTTGTCTTCAAATGATCATACTTAACTTATTTTGATCTAAATTTTATATTGACACTTTATAACTAATTTTTGAGAACCTTGATGATTTTCTCATCCCTTTTGGCTTCTATGACCTAGTCACTGTTCAAAGTACAAATCTTTCCCTTAAGATCCTTGACCATAAATCTCAACTCATGCTTTCTCTTATTTTGATGCTTCAAATCATCTAGGGAACTTATGAGCTTAGATTCAAGGTCTACTTCATTTTTTCCTAACTCACTATCATAGAAAACTTATTCATCATACATGTTGTCTTCTTGATCACTAGACATCTTATGCTTCTTAAGATCACCGTCAAGCTGTTAGGCCTACTTCAAAGGACCAAGATTTGATACCAATTATTGGAAGCATAATGAATGAGAGGGGAGGTGAAATAGTCTTCAAAACATTCATTCAATTTCACTTAACTTTCATGAACCATTCATACAAACATATAGATCAATCAAAGTGCAAGAAAACATACATATAAACATGAAATACAACACATCACATATGTGAGAAAATATGAAGGGGAAGAAAACTCACTGATATATGAAAATGGACTGTATTCTTATAATACAAAATCCAATTTTATTTAAGAACTAACTCCACATGGAACACCAACTCCAACTAGCCAATCACCGACATTCAAGGAGGCATCAACCCCCTATATGACTCATAACCAAATTATCCACTTAATTACTTTGATAACCTTTATAACACTATGTTTATCACACAAAAAATGATTATCACCTTCTTTATCTCTTCTCACTTTTATCCCTCTCAAATTTCTTTCTAACGCCTCTTCACTTAACTAGGTCTCTTCAAGGCTGATTAGGTCATAAGAACTTGATTTTCATACTCAATCCTCCTATTAGATATTCATAATAATCCCTATACTCTCTTATGATGGTCTATAACACCTCCTTCCACTCAATGATATTCTATCTAATTCACTCCACAATCTAACCAACTAACACATACAATTAGGCCTAAAAAGCCTTGTTCTTATACAAGCCTCTTGCTCATACATGTCTTGGTCATCAACATACACTTGTTAACTTAGATTTGACACACAATATGCCTTATGACACATTAAAATTAAGAATCAGTCATTACATTATGTCGGTCATAACTCAAATAGACTAAATCCTTCTTTAAGTCTCATGGAGACCTAATTCCATTAGGCCTACTTTAGGACACATTACCTTATGACCCCTTGAAACACTCTATACCTCTATACACAACACAATATTTTTATAAAATAATAAAATAGGCCTTATCCAACATCCTCTAAGTACCATGACACCCTTTAGATCTTACCACAACTTGAAACACTCCATTAGCATTGTTCACATTAGACTTTTGAACACATAGAAAATTATGTCTTGATAAAATGAAGATAACACATCATTTATCCACACAAACATGAAAATAAATCACTTGTACAAAACCTACATGACCTAAAAAATATAACCATATGCATTATATACTTCCACTTAAGATATAAGGACTCAAAAACACCTTTGTAATTCACTCACTCAAAACTTCAAGTTTTCTTCAAAGACCAGTCATGGTGACTTTAAACTATAACACCTATGTAGACACATTCCATGACTTATGATGCATATATATGATCATATGATATCTCCAAACTATCCTCAAATATAAATATTTTATGATCTAATGACAAATATTAGTCTTTCAAACCAATCTCATGACCTTATATCTCATTGTCTTATCAAGGAACTAGACAAGTCAACTTTTGAACAACATTTTAACTATATTTACTAACCTCCAAAACTTTTATAAAACATTAAAATGTCTTAAAATTCTTGAAAAACATTTCTATGTACTTGGTTTCATCATTTTATCATGGAAACACATTCTAACTTATCTTCTCAATGTTACCTAGGTTTTTCACTATTTGCACCATTAGGCCTGTTAGTGACTGCCTAAATTGGATGACCATTTTATCAAAATTTAGGACTATAACCTATCCATAAAAAATCATGGAAATGAAATATAATCATCTACCTTTGTCCTCCATCCATTTTCTTACTATGTTCAATGCAACTTTTAACATTTACAATAACTTCTTCATAAAGAAGCCTATAACTCAAAATTTTCTCTTTCCTCTCTAACCAATACCACTTAGAGATACTTGGGAGAGTACATTACAAGATAAAATATATTACTTGATCAATTCGATCCATCTTGATCACTTTTGAGCAACATCTTCAACATTAGGTCTTCATTAGGGTTCTAAGAGGGTTTAACCTAGTTTCCACTCTTAACGATCATTCATAAAGCATAGTCCCTCAATCCAAAAAATAATTCTTATAATTTTTATCTAGGACACTTCTCCATCTACCATGAAATATTTAGGTTCTCATTCAAATATTTGACTAGCTAATGAACACAAGAAAATCCTTCTCGGGTTGAGAATTCTAAGCACTCGAGAGACCTCCAAACATTTTTTCTTGTCTTTTCCTCTATAATATGACCTCACACTACATGAAAAAAATTAAAACAATAAACCTCACCTTTGAAACTGATTACATGAGCTCAAACACCTTGAAATTGTATCATGACCCCTCATTAGGCCATACTCTCTCTCTCTTTACTTTCTAGACCTTAACCTACAAATCATATTAGGCCTTAAAAATGAGCCTCATTCCTCTTTCCATGCACTCTCCATATTATTCACATACTCAAGCAACCTATGTCATGCATAAATACTACCATACATCCTTTACATGCCTTGACAATAGATCATAATACCTCATTAGGCCAAGTAGGGTTTAAGAGAGCTCTAGATGTAGACCTAAAATGAAGGTCTTACCCTTGTCGGCTCACCCTAAAAATATCATGAGTATTATAATTCCTCATATACATGATCAAACAACCTTCACAACCTCCCACATGCCCGAGTTCAATCACTACATTATACTACTAACTCATACCTCTACCATGTCATGACTAATCTTAGGCTACTTAATCACTTGACCTTAATGAATTTTATCTTCATGAAAACATAAATAATTATTTTCCTTCAAATTCTCTTTCATGATAACATCCTTCAATGATAACACTCCATCAATACCCCTTGTTACATCAAAACACTACCAACTAGGCACTCTATTTTAATGACATCAATCTCATGTAAGATGCACCTTTGACATCAATGACAATACTCAACATAATTTATCCCAAATCACACAAATATTTAACATAATTAACTAATTGGCTCAATATGTGATGATGTGGGGGTTAATTGATCCCAAAATCATATTATGTGGTCACAAATAGGTTCAAGGATTTCAACTTGGCCTCGATTACCTTTGTGATTAGATCTTATACACCCTAAAACATAAAATGTGTGCCCTAAGCCCTAAACCCTAAATCATAAACTCTTAAGGCTCTAAACCAATTATTTTAGACTAAGAAATTTAGGTTCACATGGTTTAATTTGGCCCAAATTTCACTATTGATTTCTCCATTTGACTAATTGGCTCAATTTGTGATGACATGGGATCAGTTGAGCCTAAAATCATATTTTTTAGTCACAAATAGTTTCAAGGAGCTTGATTTGGCCCCAATTACCTTTCTGATTAGACCTTATACCCTAAAACCTAAACCCTATATACTCTAAGTCCTAAACCCTAAACCTTGAATGGTAAACCCTAAACTTTAAATCAATAGATTTAAACCCACTTAACATCCTTTAGAGTAATATTTATGTTCATAAGGCTCAATTTAGTGCAATTTACATTATTTATTACCCAATTGAATGATTTTCTTAGGTTATAATGATGTTAAGGCTTATTGTGCTTAAAATCACATTTTGTAGTAAAAAACCTATTTAGCTGAGCCAATAACATCAATATTACAATATCAATTACTAGTTTACATTTTTTTGATGTACAAAACTTTAATGTTAATAATAATTTAATATACCAAGGCCATTCATGAAGTTTAAGAATTAAAAAAACTATAATAAAATAATAAGATAGCGAAATGCATGTGGAATACATGTAAACTATTCTATGTACATGGTAATTTTACATACATAGTTCTTATGTTTGGCATTTGAAACACATATTAGAAGGCTCAAGAATGGCTTAGATTCTTAATCCTAAGGCATGGACCTAAAAACTCATAGTCAAATGCATGTTTTCGATAAAAAATAACAAAATGCAACTTCAGCCATGTTGAACACTAAATTTAATTGAACTTTTTCTTGAAAATATTACTATAACATTAACTAGACTCTCCTCTTTCTAAATATATATATTTTATTTTATAGTTGTTATCTATATTTATTTCTAAGTATGTCTTTTTATAGCACTATATACCATAGTTATACATGTTCATTTTTTTTTTTTTTTGTATCTTTTGATTCATTGATTCAAATTTTAAAAAATGGTTACAAACTAGACCTATTTCTATATACCTTTCACAAAAACCTAATTTTTGATATTTTTGAGGTAGTTAAGGGACACATGGTCAGCTATATATTATTGGTCATATTTCAAGGTTTATTAACTTGTGAAATTAATTAAAAAAATAAATATTTATTAATTAATTTTAAAAATATATAGGTTACAAACTAGATGATCTTACGTAACTTTCCAACAAAAAGTTTTAAAAAACAACTAAATGATGCTTAAAAAATGATGGGCCTCACATAAAGCTATATACTCTATTTTTTCTAAAAAGTAGTACTACTTCTTTGAATTTCTAATGTTTAACCTACTTATACTTGACCATTTAAAAATAATAATAATCTAGAAACTAGACTCAAAATGATATAATTCATATTTCTATGACATCTTCAAAATTTGAGTTTAGGTGTCTCAAATAATCCATACAAATTGAGTTTTCTTTTTTTTAATAAAAATGTGACCACTTAAGACCCCCTTTTGGCCCCCTAATTTCATGCACTTACCCAGACTCTAGACTTCGTCAAACATTACCAGAAAATGAAGACATGAGTTTTGGTGGTATATCTATGATTTTGATTGGATATTTGGGTTAGCTTTTTCCTATTAGTGTTAGACCACTCAATGATAGTAACAAATATGTAAAACTGTTGTGGGAAGAATTCAAAATAGTTGTTACTTTAGATCATATATTTAGATAATAAGGAAAAGGCGACAATCAACAAAAGTTTCATTGACTTTTCATAAATCGAAGAGATGTAAATCTGACAATTGATGATTGAAAGCTTTTGATGACAAGAACCAATGTTGGAATCGATAGAGCCACTAATAAAGAGTTTATAATTGTGTTCATTTATTTTTTATAAATTATTTTTTGCATAACCACAATAGAATAAAATTATATTCATTAAAAAAACATGTTGCACATAGCATTGTAACCAGAGTAAGAAGTGTCAATGCACCAACAATAAGTCCAAATGATGAACTTAATGTAGAGTTATTAATTGTTATAGATGTAAGGGTCATGTTAACTTCCAATCTTTAGATAGAAGAAGGTATTGTAAATGGAACTCTAGAGTATATTAGAAATATAATAGAAAAACATGGGAGTGCCCCACTAAAACCACCGAAATATTTTATGATTGAGTTTGACAGTTACTCAAGAATACCATTTGAAGATAAAACTCTATATTATATTTATTTCACCAATACAAATGGGATACACAAACCAATTACACTTACGGTTGGCTTGGACATTAACAATACAAAAATCATAATGTTTGACTCTTTCAAAGGACACAATTGATATACGTAAAAAAGAAAGAACAAGATTAACATTTAATACATATGACTGTGATGTTTGTGACACAGTTTGATGAGTATTAAATGATTATTTAGTTTAAAAATTTTATCTTATGTATATTATACTTTTGGGTTATTTAATGTAATGTATTAGATAATTTAATATAATGTATATTATACATGTAAAGTTTTATGAATGAAATTATATTATATGTTAAATAAGTATGTAATATGGACATAAGCTACTAGCATATCTATCTTAGAGTAATTTATGTAAAAAATATCAAGAAATATAATTTTAAAACACCCATCTTATATTACATTTGTGACATACGTAAAATAAACACCTCGAAAATAATATCCCTTGACATTTTTACATAAATTTATCTAAAATAAATACAATAATTATTGATCATTTACAATTCATAATATTTTTATTATCTTCTTTTAGTAAATAAATCTAAATTACTATTTAAAACTATATATCATTAATTTACTTTGTGTAGTCATTTTACCACATTAATTTATATACCTTTTTATAAAACACATATATTGAGATGGCGTTTTTTTTGGCATTAATTTGTATATCACATTAAGCGTTAGCCGTTTCTTGTTGGCACCGCATCCTTTGCACCGACTGCCTATTTTGGTTAGAAAACAAGTTTGTGTTTCCTTTGCTCGTCGGCTTTGCTAACATGGCGAAACATTTTATTCGCGGTAGGTGTCGCCCAGATATTAACTATTTAATATTTAATTCTGGTGTCCATTATCCGCGGAGGTCGGTCAATCGGAAGTGTATAAATACCCGTGTACACAGCCATCCTCCATCATTCGCCCCTTACCCGTTCGGTTTATCTCAGACCTGTGTATTTTTTCGGGTTAATTTGTACGCGTTTGTGGTGTGGAAATGGCAGGAGCAAACAAGTTCGTATGCGCAGCCGTGTTGGCAATGGCGATGATAATGGTGTCTGTGAAGGCCGCGGTGGAGGCAGAGGCGCCGAGTCCATGGATGCTTACGGGCGCCGCTTCTATGGCGATGCTTCCTCTCTCTTTCGCAGCTGCTCTCCTCGGATCTTTCGTCGCTGTTTTAGCCTGTTTTTTCCATTGAGGTGTTCAGTAGATAGATCGCTTTTTTATTTGTTTTCTGATAGCTATGGTGCTTGACAGATTGTTGGAGATTTTTTTATTAAATTGTTTACCCATTTAGAAAATAAGGCGAACTTCTCATTGAGCATTTATATAGTTTCTACTGAGAAATATTGCTTTGGCTGTGTCAATCGGCGTCGATTTTCAGTGTAATTCATTACCATTTGAATAATATCAAAATACATCTCCAAAAAATCAATGTGCACTCTCTCGGTCAATGTGTTGGTGAACATTAACTGAAGATGTATTCTTTGATTTGCAAATTGTTAATCGCTGCAGTTCCTGCAATAACGGGTTTGCACAGATGATGTAATGATTTCCGATATAAGTATATACAATTAAAAATGAACCTTTATTATTAATTATATATTTTTGGAATAGTTTTGTACTTTTGATTTAAATAAGGGTTATTGATATATTCATTGATTTTTTTTAGTTGGTAACTTCTCTGTAGCACTTTTTTGTTGTCGTTTCTCTTTTTGGTGTTACATTACAGGCATATTCAGAACAAGCAGTTATTTCTGGAGTGTACTTGTATAGTTTCTACAACGAGTCATATATGATTTTTTTTTTTTTTTCAAATAATTATTTAATGTTAGTTTGGACGTAAATAAATCTTAATTTAAATTAAGATTCTGATTTTTATTAGCAATTTATAATCGATCAAAATGTCATTCAAAATTTATTTGAAAAAATATTTAATATTTATAAAATAAAAATTATTGTTCATAATAAATTTAATATTAATGTTGTCCTCGCTGATAGATTATGTAATTATTTAATTTAAATTAAAGCATAACAAATATGTCGTTTGTGAATCTGAGCATCTGGGCAAAGGCTTTGACAATTTTTTCACTGAGGTAACATGTTTGTATACACCGAATAAATTTGAAGTTTTATTATGAAAGAGTAATTTTTAAAATATAATTTAGAAAAAAATAAAATTTTAAAAATATATTATTATTATTTTTAAAAAAAAAATTGTTGAAGTATCATGTAATCAAATTATTTTTTTATTGTTTCATGTTTCTATTCTATTTATAAATAAATTATGCCTCATAAATAAATCTAAACAATCCCTTCCGTTCATAATAATATGTAGAGAGCTCTTCACACCACCGAAGTGCTCTGATTCCCCTCCCAATTTACCATGACAAAAATAGAATCCAGATCGATAGTGAAATTTCTTTAGAAAAAGATCTATTTGCTAAATTTCGAATCATTCACAACTGCAATGGTACCTAAAACCTCTCTTTTATCCCAAAAAAGCAATTCATTTTCCAAATGGCTAAACAATGAAATTAACAGGAAAATCCCTCTACTGCGAAACGCTCAACAATCGGCCTCACCTTGGCCACTGGCCATTTAGGAAGGGGAAGATAAACCAGATTGAATCGTAATGACAATTATACACTCACAACACCTCAGCGGAAATATCAGACCAAAAATGCCATGAGAGATCTCACGAGACCCACGGCTACAGATGGCACCACCGCCATTGAATCAGCAGCGCCTAGTGTAAGCATTGACGGACTCGGTGCCTCTGCGTCGTCTGCAGCATACTCTGCAGACACCATCATTAGCACGGCCAATACCGCTACGCAAGTGAACTTGTTTGCCCCTGCCATTCTTACTGGTAATAAATCCCAAAAACGAATCACAAAAATATATCTGCCCGTGTTAGATCTCCCCCAATGTGTGAGGTATCTGCAACAATGACTGAATTATATAAGGGCCCATTGAATATAAAAATTCAATGGCTATATAATTTGGTAATTTATTCTGAAAAATAGGAGCAGCTACATTTTAGGAAGGAGAATTTTAACTCTTTAGATGCTAGGGCTTAAAAATTTGCAGGTGCTGCAAATAAATTGTAGGATGAGGAGAAAAGAAATCGTGCATTTTCTAGACAGCCGACGGACGGAAGGAAGGAAGACGAGGGTTTCAAGCAACGGAAATTAGCCCCCAATTAGCCCCCACATCATGAATGAATGTGATTTTGAGCTAAATTAGTTTCCACATCATCATAGATCAAACCAATTAAGTCAATTGTGGTTTAATGAGTGATAGAAATTTTGATCAAGCTCATCCTTATGAACCTAATTTTTACAATATATAAAGGATGTTAATTAGGGCTAAATTTATTGATTTAAGGTTTAGGGTCTATAATTTAAAGGGTTTGGGGTTTAGGGCTTATGGCTTAGCATTTAATGTAAATAATATAGGGTTTAGGGTTAAATTAAAATGGTACAAGGTTTAGGGTTTAAGATATCGGATATAGGGTTCAATCACTAAGGTAATTGAAGAACATTCGAGCTACTTATTTCCTTATTTATGACAATTACTTTCATGTTTGAATTTTTTATAAAAGTAGGGTCAGTTTTGCCATGTACATGTTTCATACATGTTATACAATTGATTGAGCCATAAATTTGATTTAAGGGCACAATTTTACCTAGTTTACAAACTCTAATTACACAAATTGACTAATTGGATCCATTCATGATAGAATCAATCTTTTGATTTTGCCCCAAATCATATCTTGCTCTTGAAGGAGTTTAAATTGGCCTCAAATGCCTCTTCGATTAAAAGAATCAAATAGAATCCTGTTTGGTTAGTTAGTTTCAAGGGACTTGAAATAGCCCCAATCTAATTCACATGCACAACTAGATTGGCACTCCAAAGGCTAAGTTTTGGACATAAGTTTAACAAAGTGCATTTTATGACATCTCATGATAAAATTAGTTATATCGTAAGGCATGTGTTTTTGTGGCATGTATTGGACACTAGGGCATAAGGCTTATAAATTATGTTTTAGATATTAGTGATTCAAGAAGAGATTTTAGGTTTAAGGACCTATATATAATGTCTAATCATTGTATGTCATGTTCAAACCTAATTATTTCTACAAAGGATGTTAATTGGGACTAAATCAATTAGTAAATAGAGAAAGTTTATGGTTTACAATTTAGGGTTAGTGTTTAGGGTTTATGTTTTAGGTCTTAGGTTTTAATGTATATATGGTTTAGGGTACACATGGTCAATCACAAAGATAATTGAGGATAATTTGAATCACTTGGATCCATTTGTGACTATAGAATGTGTTTTTGTATTGTCATTATACTCCATGTCATCATGCAGATTGAGTGAATTAGTAAAGTGGGGTAATCAATCATGTGATTTAGGCTAAATTGAGCTTTATGAACTTAATTATTAGTCTAAATGATGTTAATTTGAGATAAAATGATTGATTCAAGGTTTAAAGAGTTTATATTTATGGTTTAGAGTTTAAGGATTAGGATATTAGGGATTAGGGCTTAGGGTATATAAGGTACAATCATGATGGTGATTGAGGTAAATTTGAGCTCCTTAAACCTAAATCTATGAGTAAATAATATGATTTTGGGATAAATTATACCCCACATCGTCATAGATTGAGCCTATGAAGTCAATTGTGGTAATGAGTGATGTGATTTTGACCAAGTTTATCCCTGTGAACCTAATTCTTACTATATATAAAGGATGTTAATTGGGGCTAAATTTATTGGTGTAAGGTCTATAAAATAAAGGGTTTAGGGCTTAGGGCTTAGGGTTTAAGGTAAATGGTATAGGGTTTAGGTCTTAAGTTAAATGGTACAAGGTTTAGGGTTTAAGACATCAGATATAGGGTCCAATCACAAACGTAATTGAAGAAAATGTGAGTTTTTTTTTCACCTATTTATGATAATTACCTAAACATGATTGCATTTTTTATGAAAGTAGGGTAAAATAAGCCATACATGTTACATAAATTTTATACAATTTATTAAGCCATCAATTTGGTTTAAGGGATCAATTTTTCCCAAGTCATTCCCTTAATTACACAATTTGACTAATTTGATCAATTCATGATAGAATAAAACTTTTAATTTTGCCCCAAATCCTATCTTTCTCTTTAAAGGGTTCAAATTGGCCTCAAATACCTCCTGGATTTAATGAATTAGCTATTTGGTTGATTATATATGGCATGACATTAGGGTTAATTCCATTCCAAATCATATTGAATATATAACTTAAAATATGTTCATGTGGCTCATCTAGACCCTAATTACCTCCAAAATTGAACTAATTGACATTTTCATTTATTAGCTGAAGACTTCAAGTTTATTGAGCTCAAAACCACATTCTATACATGTACAACTTACATATAAATAAATTATGTTTCTTTGCTTCAACTGAGCTAATGAAATTGGAGCTGATCAACCCCATAACACATTTTATAGTCATGCAATTAGGTTAAATGGGCTCGAAATAGCCCCATTTTACCTCAAATGTACAACTAGATTGGTATTCCAAAGGCTAAGTTTTGGCCATATGTTTAAAAAATTCATTTGATGACATCTCATGATAAAATCAGTTATATTATAAGGCATGTATGTTTATGACATCTCTGAACTTGACAAAAGACAACTTATTATGTGCAAAATAGGATACTAATGCACTGATATACCTTGAAAATAGATCCTTATAGAACTTCACTTATTGACTCAAACAATCTTATCAGAGTCTCAGACAATACTACAAAGTTTATAAAAGTTTTTAACAAGTTCTAAACATTACCAATTATCCACAAAAACCAACGTAGTCTTGTTTAACCAAATTTAGCCTCTTTTAGGAATGTATAGACTCTTAACATAAAATACAATGACCCTTGATTTATTTTTTGTTGTTACAAAATAGCATTTGAATCTTGTGAAGACTGTTAATTCCTTTTTAAATACCAAATTTAAAATAAGTAATCCTTAAACATTTATAATATCACTGAACTCTCTTTCAAACATAATACTCTAGGTCCATTAGTACTCAGTCAAAGGATCCTTGTATTCCAATTGATTTTTGGACAATATAATTTATTTAATCATGGATAAAATGAAATATAAATCAAATCTACCAAATTATGAGTGAATTAGATCAGTGAATCACCAAAAAACAACTTTTGACTTCTTGACCCTATCTAAGATGAATTGGGACTATCTGCATTTTAAAAAAGATTAGACTCATGTCAAATGAATAATAAATTGATTCATAGGTTAATACATCTTCAATTATCATTCAATGCTATCAAATATTGATAAGAACATTGGTACCAAACAACAATATTAATCAATCAAAATTTGATCTTAAGACTACTAGGCCTAATCGCTCCTTTAATAGTTCAAAATGCAATTTTGGGTTTTAGAGTGTTGTGAATATATAACTCGGTAATGTTATTAACATGTTCATATTATTAAGTAATGTGATCATGTTACTAACACACTTAATATCATGATCACGTTAATATTGTGATTGTGTCATTAATGCAATTATGCTATTTGAATTTAAATTTAATTACCATGTCTTCTAGCTCGAGAATGGCTTGGATTCCCAAGGCAAAGGCTTGGATTGTCAATGTACAGTCTAGTTATGAGAGTCATGATTAAAAAATAAAAAAAATAAACTTTGAATGCCAAATACACTAAGAATTTCAATGTAAAAATTTAAATACTTAATACCATCATGATGAGCACACTCTCTTCTTTCCAAAAATATGATTTTTATAATTTTTGGACTAATTTAAGGTTTCAAACTATGTTGATTTCTAACTATACCTTTTTTAGGCCATTACATGACACAAACATATATGCCTATACATGTTCATGTAATTTATATTTTTTTGATCCAAGGGAAAAATAAGTTATATGGTCACAAACTATGCCTAATTCTATACACATTTTTAAAGAAAAACATTTGTTTGTGGTAGTTAGGTGCATTGCATAGATGGCTATCCATTTTTTGTCAATTTTCATGATCTATTTACTTGAAAAATTAAAAAAATATATATTCATTTAAAAAATATAGAAAAATATAGGTAAAAAACTAGAAGATATTATCTAAATTTTCCCCAAAGGGTTAAAAATAATATTAAACACTTCTCAAAAAATGGTGCACCACGCAGCGATCTATCTACTATGCTTTCTAAATTAAAATAGGAGTTCTTCTTCAAATTTTATATGTTTAACCTAGTTATACTTAACCATTTTTTTTAAGTGTTTTGGAAACTAGTCTTGAAATAGTAAATTTCATTTTCTTACACCATCTTCAAATTTGGAGTGTATATATCTCAAATTATCTATAGAAGTTTAGATTTTGAAAATTTTAGGAAAAATATGTCCACTAGTAGGCCACGTTTTGTCCCTCAACTTTTGCACTTACCCTAGCTCTCCATGATTTCTTAGAGGCTCTCCTTAGCATGATAAATGATAAATCCCCTATCCTTGATGGATTCCCTTATGAGTTATACAAAGACACAAGTGAATTTATTGGCCCTGATCTGCTTCAAGTCTAAAAAGAAGGTCTAATAAAAAATATTTTGGCTCCATTATTAATCAAGGTAATACTAAATTCATACCTAACACTATGGATCTTGAGCTTATCCCTAGATATCACTTAATCACTCTTTTTAATGTGTCCTACAAGATCTTTTCTAAAGCTCTTATGAACCATCTCCATCTTATTTTTCCTACAATTGTCAAACCATAGAAAACTGTGTTTATAAAAAGGAGATACATTCTTGATAACCTTGTTGATATTTTCAAAGGTATGGAATTGGAAAGGGCCTCTGATTAGAGAACCATTTTCCTAAAATTATAATTTGATAAATAATATAATAGGATTAAATGGTCATTTATAATAGCTATGTTTCAAGATCTTTCCTTTGCCTAGTTTTTATCTCCATTGTCCAAACCTTATTCGTTGATGCTTCAACATGCCTCATTGTCAATGGGATAAAATATGGTCTTGTTATCCTCCATAAATATATACAAAAATATTACTTACTTTCTAAAACATTTTACATCATCTCTAAGAAAGCTCTAGGTTATCATTTGGCTCATAAGGTTGAGTGGGGTCTCATCAAGGGTAGTATTCTTCCCTATTGGTCCTCTCAACCCATTAGTGTCCACTTTATTGATCATGTCTTCCTTAATCATAAGGGGTAAGGAAATCCTTACAAATAATCTATGTAGTGTTTTGATACATTATTTTGAGCTTATGGTTCAAGCTTACAATGGAGAAAAACCCAATGCTTTAGATAAATTATGAATCCCATGCCTAATTGGTTACTTCAATATAGGTTAAAAAGGATTTGTAGATGAAATAAATTCAAGTTTATGGACATCCCATTTTCCTTTGATAATTCCCCTATATATTTGTGCCAATGTATCATTAACAAAGTGGGAAAAAGAGTAGAGTATTGGGTTATGAATCCACTTTTTTCAATGGGGAATTTTAAGTTTGCACTGAAACTTTTCGCTACCACTCATGTCTACTATTCTTCCTAATGGGATACTGCAAAGGAATCCTATGAAAATCAGGTTGTATTTATAATGGATGCCATATGGTCTAATGCCAAACAACTAAGGCAGTTTCATAGAGTGGCCTATGACATTTTTTGTCTTCCTCAAGAAAATGGATAAATGGGAGTTATTGATATATATAGGTAAAGTACTGCCCTATGTGCTAGGTTAGTGATTATATCCATTGAAGTTAGTGAATATGGGAAAATAATTATTCTCCATTACATTTTAATTGGTTCTCTTTATGGTAAATCTAGATGGAAAAATATTGGATTTCATACATTGCTTATCACTTTTGCTTTGGTTAAAATCAAATCTTTTTTCGTGGCCAAAATATTTTAGAAATCCTATGATGCTATTAAGGGCCATATAAAATTGGTTTTATTATAACCTAAATTACCTAAATAACATCAAAATGTGCATTAGACGCTTCCATTCAGAAGATAAGGGCTCAAAAACACCTCTACAACTCACTCACTCAAAACTACCATGTTTCCTCAAAGACCAGTCATGGTGACTTTGAACTCCAACACTTATGTATACACATTTCATGACTTGTTATACATTTATATGATCCTATGGTTTATATATAACATCCTAAAATTAAAATATTATATGGTCTAATGACAAATATTGGTCTTTTAGACCAATTTCATGACCTTATACCTCACTGTCTTATTTGAACTAGACAGGTCAACTTGTGAGCAACTTTTTAACCATATTCACTAACCTCCAAAATTTATATAAAACATTAAATTTTTTTAAAATTCCTAAAAAATATATCTATTCCCTTGGTTTTATCATTCTATTTTGAAAACAAATTCCAATTTATCTTCTCATTATTGCATGGGTTTTTCATTATTTGCACCATTAGACCTATTAGCGACTGGCTAACATGGATGACCTATTTATCACAATTGAGGAATATAATCTATCCAAAAAAATTTATGAACATGAAACATGACCTCTACATTCTTCCTTAATCCATTTTATTACTATGTTCAATGTAACTTTTGACTTATACAACTTCAGAAACAAGCCTGTAACTCAACATTTTCTCTCTCCTCTCTCTAACCAATACCACCTCGAGGTAAATTTGAGATTAAAATACAAGATAAAATATATTACCTAATAAATTTAATCCATATTAATTACTTTTAAAAAATATTTTCAACATCAGGTCTTCTTTAACGTTCTAAGAGGGTTTAAACTAGTTTTCATTCTTAATGATCATTCGTAAAGCATAGCCCCTCAATACAAAAACTAATGACTGAAATTTTTATATATTACCCTTACCCATATACCATGAACTAATTATGTTCCCATTAAAAAAAATTATGAGCTAATGAGCATAATAAAATCCTTCTTGGGTTGAGAACCCTTCATTTTAAGCACTCAAGAGACCTCCAGGCAACTCTTCATCTCTTTTCCTTCAAACTATGACCTCAAACTACATGAAAAAACTTGAAAAAACATACCTCACCTATAAAAATTATTATATTATCTCAAAGACCTTGAAATATGATCATGACCCCTCATTACGCCACATTCTCTCTCTTTACTTTCTATACCTTGACCTACAAACCACATTAGGCCTTAAAACTGACCTTCATGTATCTTTACATGCACTCTCCACCTTACTCAAATAATAAATCAACATCTATCATGATTAAACTCTAACATACATCCTTCACATGCCTTGAAAACATATCATGATACCTCATTATGCTATGTAGGGTTTAAGATAGGTCTAGATGCAAACCTAGACTAAAGGTCCTGCCCCTATAGGTTGACCTTGAAACTCTCATGAGTGTTCTAATACCTTACATACATGATCAAATAACCTTCACAACCTATCACATACCTTAGTTCATTCACCTTGAAACTCTCTTTGAATTTGTCTTGAAGGGACTTTTGAGTCTTGTCTCTCCTCAAATTCTTATTATTCCTCATCAACCTATATTATCCTCATTATTTAAGTACATATTCTATGATATATAGTTTGACTAGGAGTGTGATGTCTTTGTTTCATCAAAATTCACATTGATGCTTTCCACTATCTTATGCAACCTCTTGTTATAGCATCTATAGGTTGAGATTACTAATGAATAGCCCAATAATATACCTTCATCAGACCTAGAATCACACTTACCTAAGTCTTCCTCGTCACTTTTGATGAAATATTTACTTGAAAACACTCTAAAGTGCTTCACATTAGCAGGTCTACCTTTTCATAGTTCATAAGGGGTCTTGTTGCCATTAATCCTTATCTATACTTTATTCAAGATGTAGACTACAGTACTCACTATCTCTCTCCATTACCCATCAAATAATCTAGACTCATTTAGCATAGTTCTTTCCATCTTTTGGACTTTCTTATTCTTTCTTTCCACTACCCCATTCTGCTAAGGTGTCCTAGTTGCTAAGAACTATCTTCTTATCCCATGGACCTCACATAAGTCATAAAAATAATTTCCACCTTTGTCATATCCTAGGCACTTGATCTTCCCATTCTTCTCATTCTCAACAAGGGCCTTGAATGCCTTGAACTTATCAAGAGCTTATGAATTTTCTTTCAAAAATTCTTCCCGAGTCATTCATGTGTAGTCATCTATCAATAACATGAATTACTTATCTCCTTGAATGTTTTGGATTCTTATAATCCAACAAAGATTAGTGTGTATTAATTTCAAGGGTCTTGTAGTAGAGTACTGCTTGGACTTGAAACTTATTCTAGTCTACTTCCTATATTGACATGCCTTGCAAAGTATGTTTGTAAGTTTGGTGATCTTAGGCATGTTCTTCACAGACTCTTTAGTTCTTATCTTGACTAGATTTTCAAGGTTTAGGTGAACTAACCTATTTTTCCATAGCCAACTTCCATCCATCTTATTCACTAAGCAACTCTCCTACTTGATATCATTCAAGACATATTGATTATTCTCAGTCCTCTTAGCATTGGTGATTACCCTTCTTGATTTGGCTCTCCTTGTATCACACCCTTTATCATGAAAGGTTAGCGTGTGTCCTTGGTTTCACATTTGACTTACACTAAGAATATTATGTTTTATACCTTCCACATACAACACATTTTCTATTTTGGTCTTCCCACTGTCCAAACTCAAGATACCCTTGCCAACTATATTGGCAGTTGTGTTGTCTCTAAATATCAATGTTCCTACAACATTCTTCTTCAATGAGATGAACTTGTTTTGTCTCTTGTCATGCGGCTTGATCAATCACTATCTATATACCATTTCATGCATTCATCTTAATGTGAAAGGCAATCTAAGCTAACATAGATCCCTCTTTAGTCTTTTGTTCCTCCTTAACAAATAATCCATCTTGACTCTTGGGCTTAATATGATCAATCCTAACTTTATTTGGCTTCCAAACCAATGTTTGATCCTTCTCATGCACTCTAGAAGCTCCATATACCTTATTAATTCCTATTGACTGATCACTTCTCCCATGTTCCCATGATAACTCATCCCTTGAGACCATTCTACAATCATTTGATCTATGACCAAAGATATGACAAGAAAAATAACAATTGAAAGAATTGAAATACCTCATTGCATTGGGATGCCTTAATGGTCTCTTCATTTTGACTTTCATGTTAGTGATTTTAACTTATTCTAACTTCTCATACTCTTTCTAAAACATGCTCATCTTGTCTATGAGTTGCTCATGCTCAACTTTCAAAGAATCTAGCTTTGTCTTTAACTGATCATACTCAACTTGTTTTGATCTGATCTCTTTATTAACGCCTTCTAACTAATTCCTGAGATCCTCGATGATCTTCTCATCCCTTTTGGCTTATTTGACCTAGTCACTCTTCAAGGTACAAATCTTTTCCTTAAGATCCTTGACCATAGATCTCAACTCATGCTTCCTCTTATTTGACTTAGCACCAAATTAACTAACTCCACATGTAACACCAACTCCAACTAGCCAATCACCCACTTGACTAGGCTTTAGCAAGCACCAACTTTCAAGGAGGCATCAACCACTTAGACGACTTAGCACCAAATTAGACACTTAATTACTTTGATCACCTTCATAACACTAAATTTATCACACAAAAAATTATGATCACCTTCTTTATCTCTTCTCACTATTATCCCTCTCAAATTGCCTTATACGCCTCTTCACTCAACTAAGTCTCTTCAAGACTAATTAGGTCATAAGACCTTGATTTTCATACTCAACCTCCTATTAGATATTCATGATAATCCCTCTACTATATTATGATGGTATATAATACATCCTTCCACTCAAGGATATTCTATCTCATTCACTCCACAATCTAGCCAACTAACACATATAATTAAGCCTAAAAAGCCTTGTTCTTATAAAAGTCTCTTGCTCATACATATCTTGGTTAGCCACACACACTTGATAACTTATATTTGACACAAAATATACCTTAGGACACATTGCAAGTAAGAATAAATCATTACATTATGTCGTTCATAACTCAAATAGACCAAATCCTTCTTTAAGTCTCATGGAGACCTAATTCCATTAGGCCTACTTTAGGACACATTACCCTATGACCCCTTGAAATACTCTACACCTCTATACACAGCACAACATTTTTATAAAATAATAAAACATTCCTTATCCAACATCATTTGAGTACCATGACACCCTTTAGGTCCAACCACCACATGAAACACTCCATTAACACTATTCACATTAGACCTTTGAACACATAGAAAATTATGTCTTGATAAACTAAAGATAATACATAATTTAGCCACACAACTATGAAAATAAATCACTTGTACAGAAACTACATGACCTCAAAAATATCATCATATTTATTATACACTTCCACTCAAGATATAAGGACTCAAAAACACCTTTGCAACTCACTCACTCAAAACTACAAGTTTTCTTCAAAGACTAGTCATGGTGACATTGAAATCCAACACCTTTGTAGACACATTACATGACTTACGATGCATATATATGGTCATATGAGATCTCCAAACTATCCTCAAATATAAATATTCTATGGTCTAATGACAAATATTAGTCTTTCAAACCAATCTCATGACCTTATATCTCATTGTCTTATCCAGGAACTAGACAAGTCAACTTGTGAACAACATTTTCTCCATATTTATTGACTTTCAAAACTTTTATCAAACATTAACATGTCTTAAAATTCTTTCAAAACATCTCTATTTACTTGGTTTCATCGTTTTATCATGAAAGCAGATTCCAATTTATCTTCTCCATGTTACCTAGCTTTTTCACTATTTGCACCATTAGGCCTGTTAGTGACTACCTAACTTGGATAACTAGTTTATCATAATTGAGGGATATAACCTATCCATAAAACATCATGGACATGAAACATAAGCATCTACCTTCTTCCTCTATCCATTTTCGTACTATGTTCAATGCAACTTTCAACATTTATAGCAACTTCTTCAAAAATAAGCCTGTAACTCAACATTTTCTCTCTCCTATCTAACCAATACCACTTTTAGATACTTGGAAGAGTAAAATATAATATAAAATATATTACCTAAGAAATTCAATCCATTTTGATCACTTTTGAGAAACATCTTCAACATCAGGTCTTCATTAGGGTTCTAAGAGGGTTTAACCCAGTTTCTACTCTTAATGATCTTTCATAAATCATAGTATCTCAATCCAAAAAATAATTCATATAATTTTGATCTAGGATAATTCTCCATCTACCATGAAATGTTTAGGTTCTCATTCAAATATTTGACTAGCTAATGAGCACAAGAAAATCCTTCTCGGGTTGAGAATTATAAGAACTCGAGAAACCTCCAAACAATTTTTCATGTATTTTCCTTCAAACTATGAGTTCACACTTCATGAAAAAAATTTAAAAAATAAACCTCACATTTGACAATGGTTACATGAGCTCAAACACCTTGAAATCATATCATGACCCCTCATTAGGCCACACTCTCTCTCTCTCTCTTTGCTTTCAAGACCTTGACCTGCAAATCACATTAGGCATTAAAATGAGCTTCATTCATCTTTCCATTCACTCTCCATATTATTCACATACTCAAGAAACCTATGTCATGCATAAACATTACCATACATCCTCCACATACCTTGACAACAGATCATGATACTTCATTAGGCTAGGCAGGGTTTAAGAGAGGTCTAGATGTAGACCTAAATTGAAGGTCTTACCCTTGTAGGCTCACCCTAAAAATCTCATGAGTATTATAATTCCTCATATACATGATCAAATAACCTTCACAACCTCCCACATGCCTGAGTTCATTCACTGCATCATGCCACTAGCTCATACCTCTATCATGTCATGACTAGTCTTAGGCTACTTAATCACTTGACCTTAAAGACTTGTACCTTCATGAAACCATAAGGAATTAGTTTCCTTCAAATTCTCTTTCATGATAACATATTTCAATGACAACACTCCATCAATACCCCTTATTACATCAACACACTACTAATTAGGCACACTATTTTAATGACATCAACCTCATGTAAGATGCACCTTTAACATCAATGACAATACTCAACATAATTTAGCCCAAATCACACAACTCTTTAGCATAATTAACTAATTGGATCAATATGTGATGATGTGGGGGATAATTTATCCCAAAATCATATTATGTAGTCACACATAGGTTCAAGGAGCTAAACATGGCCTCAATTACCTTCGTGATTGGACCTTATATACCCTAAAACATAAAACTTGTGCCTTAAGCCCTAAATCGTAAACTCTTAAGGCTATAAACCAATTATTTTAGACTAAGAAATTTAGGTTCACATGGTTTAATTTGACCCAAATTTCACTATTGATTGCTCCAATCGACTAATTGGCTAAATTTGTGATGACATGGGATCAGTTGAGCCTAAAATCATATTTTTTAGTCACAAATAGTTTCAAGGAGCTCAATTTGGCCCCAATTGCCTTTGCAATTAGACCTTATACCCTAAAACCTAAACCCTATATACTCTAATCCCTAAACCTTGAACTTTAAATGGTAAACCCTAAACTTTAAACTAATAGATTTAAACCCACTTAACATCCTTTAGAGTAATATTTATGTTCATAAGTCTCAATTTAGTGCAATTCACATTACGTATTACCCCAATTGAATGATTTTCTTAGTTTATGATGATGTTAAGGCTTATTGTGCTTAAAATCACATTCTGTAGTCATAAACCTATTTAACTAAGCCAATAACATCAATATTACAATATCAATTACTAGTTTACATTTTTTTGATGTGCAAAACTTTAATGTTAATAATAATTTAATATACCAAGGCCAATCATGAAGCTTAAAAATTAAAAAAAACTATAAAAAAATAATAAGATAGTGAAATGCATATGGAATACATGTAAACTATTCTGGGTACATGGTAATTTTACATACATAGTTCTTATGTTTAGCATTTGAAACACATGTCAGAAGGCTCAAGAATGGCTTAGATTCCTGAGCCTAAGGCATGGACCTAAAAACTCATAGTCAAATGCATGTTTTTTATTTAAAAATAACAAAATGGAACTTCAGCCATGTTAAACACTGTATTTTATTGAACTTTTTCTTGAAAATATTACTATAACATTAACTAGACTCTCCTCTTTCTAAATATATAATTTTTATATATTTTTTTAATTTTATGGTTGTTATCTATATTTATTTCTAAGTATGTCTTTTTATAGCACTAATGCCATAGTTATACATGTTCATTTTTGTTTTTGTATCTTTTAATTCATTGATTCAAATTTAAAAATGGTTACAAACTAGACCTATTTCTATATACATTTCACAAAAAAGTAATTTTTGATATTTTTTGAGGTAGGTAGGGGGCACATGGTTAGCTATATATTATTGGTCATATTTCAAGGTTTATTAAATTGTGAAATTAATAAAAAAAAACAAATATTAATTAATTAATTTTAAAAAAATATAGGTTACAAACTAGATGATCTTACCTAACTTTTCAGCAAAAAGTTCAAAAAAAACTAAATGATGCTGAAAAATGATGGGCCACACATAAAGCTATATACTCTATTTTCTCTAAAAAATAGCACTACTTCGAATTTCTAATGTTTAACCTACTTATACTTGACCATTTAAAAAAATAGTAATTTAGAAACTAGCTCAAAATGCTATAATTCATATTTCTATGACATCTTCAAAATTTGAGTTTAGGTGTCTCAAATAATCCGTATAAATTGAGTTTTCTTTTTTTTATAAAAATGTGACCACTTAAGACCTCCTTTTGGATCCCCAATTTCATGCACTTACCCAATCTCTAGACTTCATCAAATATTACCAGAAAATGAAGACATGAGTTTTGGTGGTATATCTATGATTTTGATTGGATATTTGGGTTAGCTTCTTCCTATTAGTGTTAGACCACTCAACGATAGTAAAAAACATGTAAAACTATAGTGGGAAGAATTCAAAATAGTTGTTACTTTAGATCATATATTTAGATAATAAGGAAAAAGCGACAATCAACAAAATTTTCATTGACTTTTCATAAATTGAAGAGATGCAAACCTAACAATTGAAAGTTGACAATTGTGTTCATTTATTTTTTATAAATTATTTTTTGCATAACCACAATTGAATAAAATTATATTCATTGAAAAAACGTGTTGCACATAGCATTGCAACGAACGTAAGAAGTGTCAATGCACCAACAAGAAGTTCAAATGATGAACTTAATGTAGAGTTATTAATTATTATAGATGTAAGGGTCATGTTAACTTCCAATCTTTAGATAGAAGGTCTTGTAAATGGAACTTTAGAGTATATTAGAAATATAATAGAAAAACATGGGAGTGCCAAACCAAAACCACCGAAATATGTTATGATTGAGTTTGACAGTTACTCAAGAATACCATTTGAAGATAAAACTTTGTTTATTTATTTCACCAATACAAATGGGATACACAAACCAGTTACACTTACGGTTGGCTTCGACGTTAACAATATAAAAATCATAATGTTTGACTTTTCAAAGGACACAATTGATATAGGTAAAAAAGAAAGAAAAAGATTAACATTTATGACTGTATCTCGTGTAAAGTCCTTTGAAGGACTAAGAATATTACCACAATTTACATATCGCTGTATGAAAAGCTGAAAAAAAGGAAAATAACTTTCCAAACGAAAGGTTGTGGAAGAGAGATTGAATCTGTTAAGAGTATAAATAATTTCATGTACTTATGCCAATTTTTTTCTATGAATATAAAATTATTTGTTATTTGATATTTTATGTAATGTTTATAACACATTTTGATGAGTATTAAATGATTATTTAGTTTAAGCTTTTATCTTATGTATATTATACTTTTGGGTTATTTAATGTAATGTATTAGATGATTTAATATAATGTATATTATACATTTAAAGTTTTATGAAAGAAATTATATTATATATTAAATATATATGTAATATGCACATAAGCTACTAGCATATCTATCTTAGAGTAATTTATGTAAAAAATACCAAGAAATATAATTTTGAAACACCCATTTTATATTACATTTGTGACATAAATAAAATAAACACCTAGAAAATAATATCCCTTGACATCTTTTACATAAATTTATATTACATTTGTATTCTCTTCCTTAAATAAATCTAAATTACCATATTAATTTATAACATTAATTTATTCTGTGCCGTCATTTTACCATATTAATATATATACCTTTTTATAAAACACATATATTGAGACGGTGTTTTTTGGCAAGAGCGTTAGCCGATTCTTGTTGGCACCGCATCCTTTGCACCGCATATTTTGATTAGAAAACAAGTTTGTGTTTCCTTAGTTTGTCGGCTTTGCTAACATGGCGAAACATTCATTATATTCGCGGTAGGTGTCGCCCAGATATTTACTATTTAATATTTAATTCTGGTGTCCATTATCCGCGGAGGTCGGTCAATCGGAAGTGTATAAATATCCGTCTACGCAGCCATCCTCCATCATTCGCCCCTTAGCAGTTCGGATTATCTCAGACCTGTCTATTTTTTTGGGTTAATTTGTACGCGTTTGTGGTGTGGAAATGGCAGGAGCAAACAAGTTCGTATGCGCAGCCGTGTTGGCAATGGCGATGATAATGGTGTCGGTGGAGGCCGCGGTGGAGGCAGAGGCGCCGAGTCCATCGATGCTTACGGGCGCCGCTTCTATGGCGATGCTTCCTCCCTCTTTCGCAGCTGCTCTCCTCGGATCTTTCGTCGCTGTTTTAGCCTGTTTTTTCCAATGAGGTGTTCAGTAGATAGATCGCTTTTTTATTTGTTTTCTGATGGCTATGGTGCTCGACAGATTGTTGGAGATTTTTTTATTAAATTGTTTACACATTTAGAAAATAAGGCGAACTTCTCATTGAACATTTATATAGTTTCTACTGAGAAATATTGCTTTGGCTGTGTCAATCGGCGTCGATTTTCAGTGTAATTCATTACCATTTGAATAATATCAAAATACATCTCCAAATATCAATGTGCACTCTCTCGGTCAATGTGTTGGTGAACATTAACTGAAGATGTATTCTTTGATTTGCAAATTGTTAATCGCTGCAGTTCCTGCAATAAAATAAATCTTAATTTAAATGAAGATTCTGATTTCTATTAGCAATCTATAATCGATCAAAATGTCATTGAAAATTTATTAAAAAATTATTTAATATTTATAAAATAAAAATTATTGTTCATAATAAATTTAATATCAATATTGCCCTCGCTGATAAATTGTGTAATTATTTAATTTAAATTAAAGCATAATAAATATGTCGTTTGTAATTATTTGACAATTTTTTTCACCAAGTTAACATGTTTGTATACACACAATAAATTTGAAGTTTTATTATGAAAGAGTAATTTTTAAAATATAAGTTAGAAAAAAAATAAAAATTTAAAAAAATTTAAAATATATTATTATTATTTTTAAAAGAAAAATTGTTGAAGTGTCATGTAATCAAATTATTTTTTTATTGTTTCATGTTTCTTTTCTATTTATAAATAAATTATGACTCATAAATAAATTTAAACAATCCCTTCCTTTCACAATAATCTGTAGAGAGCTCTTCACACCACCGTCGTGCTCTGGTTCCCCTCCCAATTTACCATGACCAGAATAGAATCCAGATCGATAGTGAAATTTCTCTAGAAAAAGATCTATTTGCTAAATTTCGAATCGTTCACAACTGCAATGGTACCTTAAACCTCTCTTTTATCCCAAAGAAGCCATTCATTTTCCAAATGGCTAAACAATGAAATTAACAGGAAAAACCCTCTACTGCGAAACGCTCAACAATCGGCCTCACCTTGGCCACTGGCCATTTAGGAAGGGGAAGATAAACCAGATTGAATCGTAATGACAATTATACACTCACAACATCTCAGCGGAAATATCAGACCAAAAATGCCATGAGAGATCCAACGAGACCCACGGCTATAGATGGCACCACCGCCATTGAAACAGCAGCGCCTAGTGTAAGCATTGACGGACTCGGTGCCTCTGCGTCGTCTGCAGCTTACTCTGCAGACACCATCATTAGCACGGCCAATACTGCTACGCAAGTGAACTTGTTTGCCCCTGCCATTCTTACTGATAATAAAACTCAGAAACGAATCACAAAAATATATCTGCCCGTGTTAGATCTCCCCCAATGTGTGAGGTATCTGCAACAATGACTGAATTACTATGACAGCGGAACGAAGGCAAATGAGTGACGAAACTGGCAGTGGCGAGGGATTCTAATAGTACTGCACCGCGCACGGACCTCCAATTAACGGCCACCATTAGCACTTAGACACTAACATGCGATTTCGACCAGGAACTTACAGCGGGATCCCATGGAGACCAGTACTGTTCCTAATTTTATGGTGCAGGGGCCCATGGAATATAAAAATTCAATGGCTATATAACTTGGAAATTTATTCTGAAAAATAGGAGCAGCTACATTTTAGGAAGGAGAATTTTAACTCTTTAGATGCTAGGGCTTAAAATTTGCAGATGCTGCAAATAAATTGTAGGATGATGGAGCAAAGAAATCGTGCATTTTCTAGACGGCCGACGGACGGAAGGAAGGAAGACGAGGGTTTCAAGCAACGGACGGAAGAGCGAAGGACCTGCGGCAGCGGAAGTTCGCAATGGGGTCTGCGGCTGAGCTCTGGGGCTGCGACCTTCCTCCCCCTCCTGCCGACCTTCGGTATGGTGCCAGGGTTGTTTACAGCTAGGGGTATGATGAAACAAGGTTCTGGTCTCTCGTACAAAGATGTTGCTCGTCCTAAGGCTCTTTCAGTTTTGGCTTTTCTGTCGGTTTTTCCAAGTCTGTACACTGTAGAGAAATTAAATGATATACCAGTAGTAAAGATCTCTAATTGTTATTAATGATATCAATCGCTGAAGGGGAAGTGGTATAAATGTCCATCGCCGTTGACAATCTTCCCCATTCATTTTGTTGTGAGACAAATCCCTCATCCTTTTATCTTTTATCTGATTCCAGTAAGCATTTTTATCAGTTGTAAGGAGCAGGTGTGTGAACTAGATGACAGGAAAATCTGCTTACACAACAGTTTTGGGTGTAATGTTTTCTGCAGTGTATGGTGCGGAAGAGGCATTGGCACCCAGTCCGTCAATGTTTGCAGGCGCTGCATCGATGGCGATGGTGCCATCTGCAGCTGCTGGTCTCGTCGTGTTCCTCATTACTTTTTTGGCCTGCTTTTTTCACTAAGGCGTTCGGCATATAAGACGATCGGTAATTAGCTTGTCATTTTTCTCATGTTGTGTAGCGTTTCGAGGAGGGATTGTTCAATGTTCCGGAGCGCATACACTTTTTGTGATGTGTATCGCTTTTACTGAAATCTGATATACTGAACTTTTGGAGGCCTTTATGCCTTGGCATATACAATCCCATGTCTCTGATATGGCATTATTTTTTAAATATAAAGTGTATGTGCTTCCAAAACAAGTGCCGTGTAGTGGTTTTAGTGCTTGATGGTTTGTATGTTGTTAACTGCTTGCAGGGTGTTTTGTATACGATGGGGTTGGCAAAATGCATGAGGTATGATATATATATATAGTTTTGTTAAACAATTAAAAGTTTTAGATTGGAATGTATTACCATTGTATATTGACGATCCTGGAGAATACTATGAACCATTGCTATTGAAGCAAAATGGAAACTCAAAGAGAGTTGGAACTGACAACGATTTTTTAAAATTGAAATGTATTTTTTTTTGGGTTAAAGTGGAAACTACTACCAAGAAGACATAGAGATTGTCGGCAGTGCAAAGTGTTGTGCTTGCTAAAATTGAAATGTACTTTTTGCTATTTAAACAAACCATAACATTGTCATATAATTTGATATGAAATTTTGAACTTAGAATTTCCTTTTGTAAGTACTTCAACGACCTCAATATTATACCAAAGCCCAACCTCTTCAATATTGCATTAAAGCATGTTTAAAAAGTAGCTTTATGAGATATACAAATACAAATATAGAAAGTAGCACATAAACACTGCACCGAAGTCAAATTAAAACATGGAAAATTATTTATTAAATATAATTTATAAGCATAGTACAATAATTGTAATGTTGAAATAATTCAAGCAAGTCTAATTGATGGTGGTTTAAAACTCAATCACATTTAATTTTATTGAATGTCATGCACCATTCTTCTTGCAACAATTAGCAAATTATTAATACCATTAATAAATGAAGCGTATTGCGTGTGTCAGAGAGTTAGAATTGGCTTGGATTCTAGAATGACATGACGAGCAAGAGAAAATACTAATAAAATAGTATAAATGTAATATTATAAAATTATATACCAAAATATTAGACTAGTTTTTTATAGTGCAATGCTAAAGGTTGGATAATCTCAAGAATGACATTGGTCCAGTAGAGGGTTCACACACACACACACACACATAATGGATTGGCATTTTTAAAGGTAGATGGTAGTGAAAAATAGATCTCTCAAAGGAGATTAACAGAGGAAGTCTAAGTGATAGTGGTTCAAAACTCATTCACTTTAATTCAATGACATGTGTACTTCTTCCTGCAAAAGTTAGCAAGTTATTAATGCCATCAATAAATGAAGCATATTGTGTGTGTGAGGGAGGTAGAATTGGCTTGGATTTCCAAATGACATGACCAACAAGAGAATAAGAGTTGGCTTGAAATGTCATCACTAGTTTGATGGCAATTTCATAATCAGTTTGAAATAATAGCTAGACTAGAAATTGACTTTGCTTGATTTCCTAAGGCGCCAAATCAAGCTTGAGATTGCTCAGCTATTAGGAAATAGTAAGGTAACTGTGACTAATTAAAGGGTCTTCTAATGCATAAGATCTCATCCAAGTCTAATCATTTTAATATAATTCAAAAATGATATTCAAAATTGTCCTAGAAATATATGTCTATAATCAAGAAGTCTAACACCACATTTTGCAATATTCTAAGAGACTTCTACCTATGTGGATAGATTTTTACATGTGAAAGCTTATGAAAATAAACTTGTATTCTAGAAACCTTTTGTAACGATGAAATGGATTTTTTGTAGTATTCATAATTGGTGTTTGGTACTAATATTACCAAAAATATATATAATATAGAATTATGGTTATGCCCTTTATTTAATTTTCAAGTAAAAATTTCCCTATTATTCCAGGAAAACATGTTAAGTTTATGAGTTAATTTATGCTAAAGAGGTTTCTCATCTAATTCTTGTCATTTTACTATGATTCATAAATGATATTCAAAATTGATTTTGAAATATAAGCTTATAATCAAGAAGTTTAACACCGTATTTTACAATATTCTGAAATATTTCTACCTATGGGGATAGATTTTAGTTATAACAAGTTGTAATGGGAGGAGATACATAGGATTTGTAGCCACGACATGATAACACTAAGGTTATGGTATAGTCATAGAGTTTATATCATGAGGGGGCTTTATGTAGAGGGTTCTATATTAATGCCTCTAGGAGTGGATGGAAATTCTCATCAAAATGAATGTGTAAATGGGTAGGGCTAGAGAAATGATTTGCCTAGTACTGATGGAAGCATTCATTCTTATAATTTGCACATCATTAGAAGTTCAATCAGGTTTACACGCTAAATGTAATAATGGAAATTTGACCTTCAAGATAGATTATAGGTACAGTTGATCATGATGAAAGGCATGAAAGTGATAATATTGTGAATGGTGGACATACATTTAGGATCAAACCATTATATAGGAAAAGAATGGTGTGTGTGCCAATTCAAAAAAGGACGTAGTATATATTTTAGGGAATAATTTTGTACAAGTGTTAACTCATAGATATATCAGGATTACAGGTTTTCCTATGCAGGACTGAAATTTACAAATGGAAGATTCTAGTTTGAAAAGTGTTAAGTTTGAGATTATTCACATCTTGGTATTTATTTACATTTAGCAGAACCATGCTCTATTGCATGTAATGATTAAAAAAAGCACCTTGAAATTTGGGATAGGTTAATTGTCTAACTCTAAGTGATCTTGATTTTCTAAAATTGAATAAAAACTCATTGTCTTACATCTATAAAATGGGAATTAAAATTTACATCTTAATATTATGATGTAGATGTAACTTCAAAGAATATGCATGTACTAATAACATGATCATGTTGTGCTAAATTGTGAGGTTTAAAACATGATAAGGCATCTATCAACACATAATCAAAATCATACTTTTATCAAATGTTATAGGTACAAGCATTTGTCAAATTTAGATTTAGACACAAGGCATGTGAAATATCTAATGAAATGCCTCAAAGATGCAAGGTTAAAAAAAATCATGCCACAAAACTTAGATCCAATGGGAGTAATTTTCTAATGTAGATGATATTTTTTTAAATTGATTCACACCACAAGATTTGATATGTATATAATGTTTTTAAACAATTAACGTAGTGTAATGTAATTCTACAAAGAGTGATTACCTTTACAAGGATTGGGATTTTATGGTTTGAGTTGAGCTTGCATGGTTGATTTGTTAGGAAAATAAAAAACTTATAGCATTTGCAATGTAGTTGTGAGTATTACTTATACAAATTAGATTTTTTATTAATGTTGAGGATTTTGTAAATAGTTACAAAATTTTACAATTGGTAAATTATTAGGCAGTCGCATACCTTATTTTTAATTCATGGAATGATATGCCTAATGACAATATTTTTATCGATTTTGAAAATGCCTTGCATGGGGAATTCTGATCACAGATAGATCATGCTTTCTTTATTTTGTAGATAATCTTTGTATGTTATTGTCCATAGTGTAGGGAATGATTTGTCTAGCACTTGATATTTTTTAATGCATTGCAAGTTATTATTGGCTTTGATTTTTAAATTGCACAACATTCAGTGTGAGTAGAAGTATTGGCATTCTTTATTGCAATTGTTTTTATGATTTATGGATTCATGCATGGGCTAAAATTGGTCCACCCCCAGATTACAATTTGTGTAAATAGGTTTAAATGGTGTTGAATATGCCTTTACAATTGATAGAGTATCATGCACCTAGTAGATATGGTTTATAGTAATGTTTCAAAATGATTTAATTTCCACCAAGTAATCTAATATCACACCAAAAAATAAGCAATTGCAATAGAAATATGAATATAATAAAATGTACCTCTATTATTTTATTGAGGAGGGCTTGTAGGTGATGGAAATCTTTTTTGGCATTAACAAAAGTGATAAATGTGGGTTGCATGCTCTGCAGTGTTTTGTCTTCTATTTGGGTCCATTTTTCTAAGTTTTTGAAGAGGAAAATAGTTGGTTCCTTTCTACATATTTTTATTTCTATGTCATTGTACTCATGTATGAGCGTGTGGAATAAATAAACCTATTATTTAAAAACATAAAAGAAATTATTTTTTTGGATGGCAAGGATGCAATCTATTTTTGTAATAGAATTACAATATATGGATTTTTACCTTTGCTATGTCAGTTGGCAAGTTACCATCTTTTGTGTCCATTGTAAGTTGATTGCCTATTTTTTGTGCAGATATATGGATGGATGCTATTGTAGCAATGGCATAATGCTCTATCTTTCTCAAAAGTTGGTGTATTATGGAGTTGGGAATGAATGTATGTTAAAAGTAGACTTATTCAATGCATTCTATTGCGGTGCTATTATTCACTAGTACTATGAAATTTGAATCACCTTTATCATAGTCACTTTTTGGATAAATTGAGAAGTCTTTGATAGATATTGAATTTTGTGGCATAAGGTTTTATTCATGTCTTTTATCCATGTTTCAGCTACATTTAGTGTTATTTTCATTTCATCTTTTGTGTCTATCATGTCAATTTGGAGTAGCTCTTTTGCCTTTTTCTTATCAAGCACTATTCTATATACGACAAGAATATCTCCTTCAAAAGGTTGTCCACTTCTGCAACTGTTTATGTCATCAATTCTTAAGGGTATGTTCTACCATTTTTTAGGCCTACATGATATAAAAAAATACAACACAATCAAACATAGTCAAAGAAAAACTATCATATTTACATTTTGAAATACAAATTTATCAAGATGTTAACTAGAATGAATTTGTCTAATGGAAAAGAACTAAGCCAAAAATAGGAAGGGAACTTATAGTTCATAAGGACCCCATGAAGACAAGAGCATAAAAATCTAATCTAACATAATTTGATAGTAGGAATTGATAGTAAAAAAATACAGTAGAAATTTTCAACAGAAAATTGAGAAATTAAATTTTATTGCAGAAATTACTATCATAAATTCACAATAGAAATCAATAGCTGAAATTAAATCAGCAATTTGACAATAGAAATCACCATAATGATCTGAAAGATTTATTGAGATTAATATATATAATATGAGATCATATTCAAGGATATATATATATATATATATATATATATATATATATATATATATATATATATATATATATTGTTGTTTGTCAATTTCAGACTAGACATGCATTCATGAAATTTTATATATATATAATTTCATGAATGCATGTCTAGTCTGAAATTGACAAACAACAAAATAATTATGTATCATATATAACCAAATGCCAAAACATAGATAAGGAATTTCCAACTGTGATGGAAGCTTGTAGAAATTTGAATCCCTAACTAGTTACTATTCATGATCAAGCTTGTAATTCAACATAGGTTGGAAGTATTCTTACCAAAGGATAATAAAATAGGTTGGAATAGTGCCCATATAATAAAGGTTTGAATAAAATATTTTGCATGCATTTCCCATGGAAGACAAGACATTGAAAAAACTAATAGATTTCATATGCTTGGGATAAAATTCACCACACATATGGCTATATGGATAGGTGGGATGAAAAAATTGAAACACCTTTGTTAAATACCAATTTTGGGTAGGTCAGCAAAAACTAAGGAAATGGCACTTAGAAAGGGAGCGATAACTTTTGGCCATCTATAAACATATGTAGATCAGAAATTAAAAATCTAAGAGCAAAGATTTAAAATTAGACATCTGAAAAATAAAATAACTAGGATGTTAAATTCATGGTGTTTTAAATGCTTGAGCATGTGTTATTGTAACTTGAGTATTCTTGAGCTTTGCCTTTGTTGACTAACAAAATTGTAAATACATACATTTTTTATTGTTTGGTTGCATCCATTTCTTCAATAGTTGAAGCCCTATTATCAAAATTATGAGGGATATTATAAGTACATGTAATTTGTGTTTAACAATAGATTATGACTCTAATAATGAAATTGTAGATGCTTACCTTTTTTTGGTGTGGTTATGTAATTTTTTGTAGGTTTAGATTTATTTTATTATTATGGCTTTGATGACATGAGTTTTAAGTTCATGGAAAACAAATATAAATCATACATTCTTGAATTACACATTGCCAATGTAAATATGCTTTGTTTGTATGTGAATTGTTTTATTCATATAAGTTGTTTATTTTTGTCTGGAATGTTGAATGCAATTGAAATTGTGTTGTGGTCAATTTGATATGCATGAAACAAAGTTAATTATATTTCTCTTTCTTGATATTTGTCCATAGGTGATCTATTATGGTACCTACCTCTATTGTTACTGCACTTGGGAGTAGAAATAAACTATGGTTTGTCATGAAGCAGTACAAATGTGTATTAAAGGCTCGAATGTGTGTTGTTGTAACCCAAGTATTCTTGAGATTTTCCTTTGATAACTAACAAAATTATAAATGCATACATTTTTTATTGTTTGGTTGCATCCATTTCTTTAATAGCTGAAGCCTTGTTAGCAAAATTACAAGGGATATTATAATTACATGTAATTTGTGTTTAAAAAGAGAGTGTGACTATAATAATGAAATTGTAAATGCTTACCTTTTTTTGGGTGTGGTTGTGTCATTTTTTGTAGGTTCAGGTTCAATTCATTGTTATTCCTTTGACGACATGAATTGTAAGTTCATGGAAAGCAAATATAAATTATGCATAGAATTACACATTGCCAATGTAAATATGCTTTGTCTATGTGTGAATTATTTCATATATATAGGCTATTTTTTTAGTTTGAAATGTTTAATTTAATTAAAATTGCAATGTGGTCAGTCCAATATGAATGAAACAAAGTCAATTGTATTTTTATTTCTTGATATTTATCCACAAGTGGTCTATTATGATACCTACCTCTGTTGTCATTGCACTTGGGAGAAAAAACAAACTGTTATTTTCCATGAAATGGTGCAAATGTTGTTGTTCACTTTCATTTTATGCCATGTCAATGTTGAAATGATTTACTATATTGATTTTCATGTTTGGTTGTAGAGTTAAAGTGATTTTTTGTATGAATGTTAACAAGTCTACAAGAGGGGCTATTGGCACCAAATAGATATTTGATATTCATTTTGACATATTTAGAAAAAGTAATTCAATTGTGATTGTTTCTATGTTCTTTGTTGTAAATGTTCCAATGCTTTGTTGTGAAGTCATTTTCTTACAGCATGTCAAGATACATGAATATTCATTGCAGTAAAAAAAATTGAAGTTCTCATTGAGCAATTTTCTCTTTGGGCTTATTGTTGTTTGAGTTTCTTGTAGGCAGAAGAGAGTTGCTTCCATGAGTTGGTAATATGTACTATATTTTTGAAGTGCAATTATAATCCGATAGTGTTCAAAGATCATATGGTGAAATAATTATAGTTTTTTTGGGTAGTGTTTCCAATTCCATTTCATTGTGTAGTGTTTCCAAGCCTTTCCATTTCAGTTTACACTTCGTCTGAGACTATGAAGCTTTGGTCAGTTACTCTTTACAGTACAAGGTGCAATGACTAAATGTTTTTCACTTGAGATAGTCTAGTCTAAATAAGTCCATGGTGGCCATGGGGGTCAAAAGCTAAAGAATTATTTGTTAGCCCTTGTGACCTATGAATTTTCCTTACACATTTTATTTTGTATAGGGAATTTCTCTCGCATTGATGTTTTCTTCTTTTAATTTATTCTTTTTGTAACTCTTGTTATAAGAGTCCATGATTTGTTAATTCTTATAGTGTATGAGCATTTCATTATTTTTCATTATAATTTGCCTACATTGGCATCATGGAATTGTATCCATGGAATTTTAGATGATGTGCTTTTGTAATATTGGAAAATTCCATCTACACCATTCACTAAGCCATCATGTGTATTGTAATTTTCCATAGTTAGCTTAACCAGGATGTTTTTTATGGTTATTTTCTTAGCCAAATTTTTTTTTCACTGTGTGTATAGTCTTTTTTTTATTTTGTCAATTTGTATATGGTTAATTTTAGTTAGTGTATATGTTTCTCTCCCTGCAAAATATTAAGCATTTTGATGTTATGAATTTTGACATCTTTGTTTCTATAAAATAGATATGAGAATGTTGGGTCAAGTGGAGGACTTCTATGGCAGTGTTGATTTAAGTATTAAATCCTTGTTGTTATTGCATTGTTTATTTTTATACAATTTAGAATTGAGGTAAATTCAATATTTGGTTGCCTCATTACTTGTTTCAATTGAAATAATTTAACATTGTTGACCCAAAATGTGTATGGTATTGTTTCACTTTGAATTTTAGGTTCTTTAAATATCCAACTGTAAAGAATAGGTTGTGTCTAGTATAAATCACCACTAAAAATGGCATCCATGTTTTCGAATGGCTTTGTATGTGTGTGCATGAATTCACATAACCTTTTGTCTATGTTATAAAACATTCATCCACCTATTAGAGATACCTTGTTAGTAAGCATTACATGAAGTTGCTTGTACTTCTTACTAACAATATCTAGAGTGTTTGAATCTAGTGGAAGCATTTTCAACATTTTGTATGGAAATTAGAAAATGGAGTGAGCCATTGCACCATTTGCATTGTAGGTATCTTTTCTAGTATATGCAATGATAATACCTTTGGCTTTCAGAGGGTCACTATTAAGTTGTCTATTGTAGAAATGACATAGTGCTTGGTAAATTACTTATGTTGTATATTCCATTCCTATTCAAAGTCCCCCATTAAAAATAAGTGAATTGTTTCATTTGGAGAAATTTGTTTTCTTATTGTAACATATTTAATGATTTTTTATCATTCAGAGTTCAATTGTTTTTTCGAATTGAAGTAGTCGTCTTTGATTATTAGAAATGGTTGCTTACTTATTTTGAACTTGATTTATGGTGGGATTTTTATTTTTTGTAATTTGATTTATATCATCACCAATATTTTACTCATCATTCCTAAAAAAAACATTCATCAAATTCATTGTCATTTTAAATGTCAAATATTGTATTTTTTGCTTTATGCATATGCATGGCAGCAATGTCGATGTCACCCCTTTTTTTTGTATCTCACTATGAAATGGGCCTATGTATTTTCTATGATTTCAAAATGTATGAAGTAAGTTAAGAGCCAAGTTTTAGAATCTTTTTTTTATTTTTATTTTGGTTTTCGATATGTTATGAACAACATCATTGTTTCTCTACAATAATTTTTAGGGTCAATATGTTTGTTGTACCTCAGATAGCATATGATTTGTGGCTTTTGGCACCTCTTAATATTTCTAGTTGTTCCTATATAGTATGCTACATATTTTTCTAAGCATGCATGAATTTACATTAAGACAAATACCGTATCTTCTCTTCATAATATAACCGAGTCGCATTGGCGAAACATTCGATGGCGAGGCAAGCAGCTTAGGGTCGATCGTCAAGCAACTCATCTTGTATGTGTACCATTAGCTGTACACTTCTTCCAACACAGCATCTTTTAAGAGAGAAAAATTAAAAAACAATGGAACAAACATGGCCCTGGACGTCACAGGCTATTGACAGGTTTTGTAAATTATGTATTCGTTCGGCTATGATAAGGCCAAACAAAATTGTTTACCTAGTATAATTGAGTTCGTGGTAGGAATCGCCCAAATATTTTATACTTCCTTTAATAATAAGTGGGCGTTATTGACAATGTCTTTCGGTGGCGAAGTGGTATAAATGTCTATCATTATTAACAGTCTTCCTCATTGACACAAATCCCTTAATCTTTAAAAAAATTCTGACTCCTGTGAGCATTTGTTATCATTATAAGCAGCAGGTGTGGAGATGGCAGGAAAATCCGCTTCCACAGCAGTTTTGGCTGTACTGATGATGGTGGTAGTTTCTGCAGTGCATGGCACGAAAGAGGCATTGGCACCAAGTCCGTCAATGCAGCTAGTGATCGTAGTTTCTGCTTCGATGGCGATGGTGCCATCTGCAGCTTCTTGTCTCGTCGTGTTCCTCACTGGTTTTTTGGCCTGCTTTTTCCTCTGAGGCGTTCGACACATAAAACGATCGGTATTTAGCTTGTCATTTTTCTGTAGTTGGAGTTTCCAGGAAGGATTTTTCGATGTCCCTTCCTTCATTTTCGTATGGAATTGAATTAGTGGCTCCTATAATTCTTTTATTCTATTTCTTTATATCTGATGTCCGTATGCCATCGTATACTAGACATTCTAAAATGATGTTGTTTCTTTATTTCTATTGTTTTTATAGTGCACAATATATTAAGTAGTTTGAAGTTTTTTATCAACAATTTTAATTAGGTCAAGAGTAGTTCTTATATGGATATCAACGAATGTTGGAAAATTATAATAAGTGTAAATGTGTTTATTTTTAATAGTTGACATAATAAATTAAAATTTGGAAAAAAATAATTAAAAATTTTAAATAAACTAACAATGAAATGTAAAGAAGTTAGGAAATTTATAATTTTTTATTATGGGTATTATTTAACAGATATTTATAGGCCAACTCAATATTAAAGGAGATGATAGAGCAACACAATATAATTATTTCATTGTGTAGTGTTTCCAAGCCTTTCCATTTCAGTTTACACTTCGTCTGAGACTATGAAGCTTTGGTCAGTTACTCTTTACAGTACAAGGTGCAATGACTAAATGTTTTTCACTTGAGATAGTCTAGTCTAAATAAGTCCATGGTGGCCATGGGGGTCAAAAGCTAAAGAATTATTTGTTAGCCCTTGTGACCTATGAATTTTCCTTACACATTTTATTTTGTATAGGGAATTTCTCTCGCATTGATGTTTTCTTCTTTTAATTTATTCTTTTTGTAACTCTTGTTATAAGAGTCCATGATTTGTTAATTCTTATAGTGTATGAGCATTTCATTATTTTTCATTATAATTTGCCTACATTGGCATCATGGAATTGTATCCATGGAATTTTAGATGATGTGCTTTTGTAATATTGGAAAATTCCATCTACACCATTCACTAAGCCATCATGTGTATTGTAATTTTCCATAGTTAGCTTAACCAGGATGTTTTTTATGGTTATTTTCTTAGCCAAATTTTTTTTTCACTGTGTGTATAGTCTTTTTTTTATTTTGTCAATTTGTATATGGTTAATTTTAGTTAGTGTATATGTTTCTCTCCCTGCAAAATATTAAGCATTTTGATGTTATGAATTTTGACATCTTTGTTTCTATAAAATAGATATGAGAATGTTGGGTCAAGTGGAGGACTTCTATGGCAGTGTTGATTTAAGTATTAAATCCTTGTTGTTATTGCATTGTTTATTTTTATACAATTTAGAATTGAGGTAAATTCAATATTTGGTTGCCTCATTACTTGTTTCAATTGAAATAATTTAACATTGTTGACCCAAAATGTGTATGGTATTGTTTCACTTTGAATTTTAGGTTCTTTAAATATCCAACTGTAAAGAATAGGTTGTGTCTAGTATAAATCACCACTAAAAATGGCATCCATGTTTTCGAATGGCTTTGTATGTGTGTGCATGAATTCACATAACCTTTTGTCTATGTTATAAAACATTCATCCACCTATTAGAGATACCTTGTTAGTAAGCATTACATGAAGTTGCTTGTACTTCTTACTAACAATATCTAGAGTGTTTGAATCTAGTGGAAGCATTTTCAACATTTTGTATGGAAATTAGAAAATGGAGTGAGCCATTGCACCATTTGCATTGTAGGTATCTTTTCTAGTATATGCAATGATAATACCTTTGGCTTTCAGAGGGTCACTATTAAGTTGTCTATTGTAGAAATGACATAGTGCTTGGTAAATTACTTATGTTGTATATTCCATTCCTATTCAAAGTCCCCCATTAAAAATAAGTGAATTGTTTCATTTGGAGAAATTTGTTTTCTTATTGTAACATATTTAATGATTTTTTATCATTCAGAGTTCAATTGTTTTTTCGAATTGAAGTAGTCGTCTTTGATTATTAGAAATGGTTGCTTACTTATTTTGAACTTGATTTATGGTGGGATTTTTATTTTTTGTAATTTGATTTATATCATCACCAATATTTTACTCATCATTCCTAAAAAAAACATTCATCAAATTCATTGTCATTTTAAATGTCAAATATTGTATTTTTTGCTTTATGCATATGCATGGCAGCAATGTCGATGTCACCCCTTTTTTTTGTATCTCACTATGAAATGGGCCTATGTATTTTCTATGATTTCAAAATGTATGAAGTAAGTTAAGAGCCAAGTTTTAGAATCTTTTTTTTATTTTTATTTTGGTTTTCGATATGTTATGAACAACATCATTGTTTCTCTACAATAATTTTTAGGGTCAATATGTTTGTTGTACCTCAGATAGCATATGATTTGTGGCTTTTGGCACCTCTTAATATTTCTAGTTGTTCCTATATAGTATGCTACATATTTTTCTAAGCATGCATGAATTTACATTAAGACAAATACCGTATCTTCTCTTCATAATATAACCGAGTCGCATTGGCGAAACATTCGATGGCGAGGCAAGCAGCTTAGGGTCGATCGTCAAGCAACTCATCTTGTATGTGTACCATTAGCTGTACACTTCTTCCAACACAGCATCTTTTAAGAGAGAAAAATTAAAAAACAATGGAACAAACATGGCCCTGGACGTCACAGGCTATTGACAGGTTTTGTAAATTATGTATTCGTTCGGCTATGATAAGGCCAAACAAAATTGTTTACCTAGTATAATTGAGTTCGTGGTAGGAATCGCCCAAATATTTTATACTTCCTTTAATAATAAGTGGGCGTTATTGACAATGTCTTTCGGTGGCGAAGTGGTATAAATGTCTATCATTATTAACAGTCTTCCTCATTGACACAAATCCCTTAATCTTTAAAAAAATTCTGACTCCTGTGAGCATTTGTTATCATTATAAGCAGCAGGTGTGGAGATGGCAGGAAAATCCGCTTCCACAGCAGTTTTGGCTGTACTGATGATGGTGGTAGTTTCTGCAGTGCATGGCACGAAAGAGGCATTGGCACCAAGTCCGTCAATGCAGCTAGTGATCGTAGTTTCTGCTTCGATGGCGATGGTGCCATCTGCAGCTTCTTGTCTCGTCGTGTTCCTCACTGGTTTTTTGGCCTGCTTTTTCCTCTGAGGCGTTCGACACATAAAACGATCGGTATTTAGCTTGTCATTTTTCTGTAGTTGGAGTTTCCAGGAAGGATTTTTCGATGTCCCTTCCTTCATTTTCGTATGGAATTGAATTAGTGGCTCCTATAATTCTTTTATTCTATTTCTTTATATCTGATGTCCGTATGCCATCGTATACTAGACATTCTAAAATGATGTTGTTTCTTTATTTCTATTGTTTTTATAGTGCACAATATATTAAGTAGTTTGAAGTTTTTTATCAACAATTTTAATTAGGTCAAGAGTAGTTCTTATATGGATATCAACGAATGTTGGAAAATTATAATAAGTGTAAATGTGTTTATTTTTAATAGTTGACATAATAAATTAAAATTTGGAAAAAAATAATTAAAAATTTTAAATAAACTAACAATGAAATGTAAAGAAGTTAGGAAATTTATAATTTTTTATTATGGGTATTATTTAACAGATATTTATAGGCCAACTCAATATTAAAGGAGATGATAGAGCAACACAATATAATTATTTCATTGTGTAGTGTTTCCAAGCCTTTCCATTTCAGTTTACACTTCGTCTGAGACTATGAAGCTTTGGTCAGTTACTCTTTACAGTACAAGGTGCAATGACTAAATGTTTTTCACTTGAGATAGTCTAGTCTAAATAAGTCCATGGTGGCCATGGGGGTCAAAAGCTAAAGAATTATTTGTTAGCCCTTGTGACCTATGAATTTTCCTTACACATTTTATTTTGTATAGGGAATTTCTCTCGCATTGATGTTTTCTTCTTTTAATTTATTCTTTTTGTAACTCTTGTTATAAGAGTCCATGATTTGTTAATTCTTATAGTGTATGAGCATTTCATTATTTTTCATTATAATTTGCCTACATTGGCATCATGGAATTGTATCCATGGAATTTTAGATGATGTGCTTTTGTAATATTGGAAAATTCCATCTACACCATTCACTAAGCCATCATGTGTATTGTAATTTTCCATAGTTAGCTTAACCAGGATGTTTTTTATGGTTATTTTCTTAGCCAAATTTTTTTTTCACTGTGTGTATAGTCTTTTTTTTATTTTGTCAATTTGTATATGGTTAATTTTAGTTAGTGTATATGTTTCTCTCCCTGCAAAATATTAAGCATTTTGATGTTATGAATTTTGACATCTTTGTTTCTATAAAATAGATATGAGAATGTTGGGTCAAGTGGAGGACTTCTATGGCAGTGTTGATTTAAGTATTAAATCCTTGTTGTTATTGCATTGTTTATTTTTATACAATTTAGAATTGAGGTAAATTCAATATTTGGTTGCCTCATTACTTGTTTCAATTGAAATAATTTAACATTGTTGACCCAAAATGTGTATGGTATTGTTTCACTTTGAATTTTAGGTTCTTTAAATATCCAACTGTAAAGAATAGGTTGTGTCTAGTATAAATCACCACTAAAAATGGCATCCATGTTTTCGAATGGCTTTGTATGTGTGTGCATGAATTCACATAACCTTTTGTCTATGTTATAAAACATTCATCCACCTATTAGAGATACCTTGTTAGTAAGCATTACATGAAGTTGCTTGTACTTCTTACTAACAATATCTAGAGTGTTTGAATCTAGTGGAAGCATTTTCAACATTTTGTATGGAAATTAGAAAATGGAGTGAGCCATTGCACCATTTGCATTGTAGGTATCTTTTCTAGTATATGCAATGATAATACCTTTGGCTTTCAGAGGGTCACTATTAAGTTGTCTATTGTAGAAATGACATAGTGCTTGGTAAATTACTTATGTTGTATATTCCATTCCTATTCAAAGTCCCCCATTAAAAATAAGTGAATTGTTTCATTTGGAGAAATTTGTTTTCTTATTGTAACATATTTAATGATTTTTTATCATTCAGAGTTCAATTGTTTTTTCGAATTGAAGTAGTCGTCTTTGATTATTAGAAATGGTTGCTTACTTATTTTGAACTTGATTTATGGTGGGATTTTTATTTTTTGTAATTTGATTTATATCATCACCAATATTTTACTCATCATTCCTAAAAAAAACATTCATCAAATTCATTGTCATTTTAAATGTCAAATATTGTATTTTTTGCTTTATGCATATGCATGGCAGCAATGTCGATGTCACCCCTTTTTTTTGTATCTCACTATGAAATGGGCCTATGTATTTTCTATGATTTCAAAATGTATGAAGTAAGTTAAGAGCCAAGTTTTAGAATCTTTTTTTTATTTTTATTTTGGTTTTCGATATGTTATGAACAACATCATTGTTTCTCTACAATAATTTTTAGGGTCAATATGTTTGTTGTACCTCAGATAGCATATGATTTGTGGCTTTTGGCACCTCTTAATATTTCTAGTTGTTCCTATATAGTATGCTACATATTTTTCTAAGCATGCATGAATTTACATTAAGACAAATACCGTATCTTCTCTTCATAATATAACCGAGTCGCATTGGCGAAACATTCGATGGCGAGGCAAGCAGCTTAGGGTCGATCGTCAAGCAACTCATCTTGTATGTGTACCATTAGCTGTACACTTCTTCCAACACAGCATCTTTTAAGAGAGAAAAATTAAAAAACAATGGAACAAACATGGCCCTGGACGTCACAGGCTATTGACAGGTTTTGTAAATTATGTATTCGTTCGGCTATGATAAGGCCAAACAAAATTGTTTACCTAGTATAATTGAGTTCGTGGTAGGAATCGCCCAAATATTTTATACTTCCTTTAATAATAAGTGGGCGTTATTGACAATGTCTTTCGGTGGCGAAGTGGTATAAATGTCTATCATTATTAACAGTCTTCCTCATTGACACAAATCCCTTAATCTTTAAAAAAATTCTGACTCCTGTGAGCATTTGTTATCATTATAAGCAGCAGGTGTGGAGATGGCAGGAAAATCCGCTTCCACAGCAGTTTTGGCTGTACTGATGATGGTGGTAGTTTCTGCAGTGCATGGCACGAAAGAGGCATTGGCACCAAGTCCGTCAATGCAGCTAGTGATCGTAGTTTCTGCTTCGATGGCGATGGTGCCATCTGCAGCTTCTTGTCTCGTCGTGTTCCTCACTGGTTTTTTGGCCTGCTTTTTCCTCTGAGGCGTTCGACACATAAAACGATCGGTATTTAGCTTGTCATTTTTCTGTAGTTGGAGTTTCCAGGAAGGATTTTTCGATGTCCCTTCCTTCATTTTCGTATGGAATTGAATTAGTGGCTCCTATAATTCTTTTATTCTATTTCTTTATATCTGATGTCCGTATGCCATCGTATACTAGACATTCTAAAATGATGTTGTTTCTTTATTTCTATTGTTTTTATAGTGCACAATATATTAAGTAGTTTGAAGTTTTTTATCAACAATTTTAATTAGGTCAAGAGTAGTTCTTATATGGATATCAACGAATGTTGGAAAATTATAATAAGTGTAAATGTGTTTATTTTTAATAGTTGACATAATAAATTAAAATTTGGAAAAAAATAATTAAAAATTTTAAATAAACTAACAATGAAATGTAAAGAAGTTAGGAAATTTATAATTTTTTATTATGGGTATTATTTAACAGATATTTATAGGCCAACTCAATATTAAAGGAGATGATAGAGCAACACAATATAATTATTTCATTGTGTAGTGTTTCCAAGCCTTTCCATTTCAGTTTACACTTCGTCTGAGACTATGAAGCTTTGGTCAGTTACTCTTTACAGTACAAGGTGCAATGACTAAATGTTTTTCACTTGAGATAGTCTAGTCTAAATAAGTCCATGGTGGCCATGGGGGTCAAAAGCTAAAGAATTATTTGTTAGCCCTTGTGACCTATGAATTTTCCTTACACATTTTATTTTGTATAGGGAATTTCTCTCGCATTGATGTTTTCTTCTTTTAATTTATTCTTTTTGTAACTCTTGTTATAAGAGTCCATGATTTGTTAATTCTTATAGTGTATGAGCATTTCATTATTTTTCATTATAATTTGCCTACATTGGCATCATGGAATTGTATCCATGGAATTTTAGATGATGTGCTTTTGTAATATTGGAAAATTCCATCTACACCATTCACTAAGCCATCATGTGTATTGTAATTTTCCATAGTTAGCTTAACCAGGATGTTTTTTATGGTTATTTTCTTAGCCAAATTTTTTTTTCACTGTGTGTATAGTCTTTTTTTTATTTTGTCAATTTGTATATGGTTAATTTTAGTTAGTGTATATGTTTCTCTCCCTGCAAAATATTAAGCATTTTGATGTTATGAATTTTGACATCTTTGTTTCTATAAAATAGATATGAGAATGTTGGGTCAAGTGGAGGACTTCTATGGCAGTGTTGATTTAAGTATTAAATCCTTGTTGTTATTGCATTGTTTATTTTTATACAATTTAGAATTGAGGTAAATTCAATATTTGGTTGCCTCATTACTTGTTTCAATTGAAATAATTTAACATTGTTGACCCAAAATGTGTATGGTATTGTTTCACTTTGAATTTTAGGTTCTTTAAATATCCAACTGTAAAGAATAGGTTGTGTCTAGTATAAATCACCACTAAAAATGGCATCCATGTTTTCGAATGGCTTTGTATGTGTGTGCATGAATTCACATAACCTTTTGTCTATGTTATAAAACATTCATCCACCTATTAGAGATACCTTGTTAGTAAGCATTACATGAAGTTGCTTGTACTTCTTACTAACAATATCTAGAGTGTTTGAATCTAGTGGAAGCATTTTCAACATTTTGTATGGAAATTAGAAAATGGAGTGAGCCATTGCACCATTTGCATTGTAGGTATCTTTTCTAGTATATGCAATGATAATACCTTTGGCTTTCAGAGGGTCACTATTAAGTTGTCTATTGTAGAAATGACATAGTGCTTGGTAAATTACTTATGTTGTATATTCCATTCCTATTCAAAGTCCCCCATTAAAAATAAGTGAATTGTTTCATTTGGAGAAATTTGTTTTCTTATTGTAACATATTTAATGATTTTTTATCATTCAGAGTTCAATTGTTTTTTCGAATTGAAGTAGTCGTCTTTGATTATTAGAAATGGTTGCTTACTTATTTTGAACTTGATTTATGGTGGGATTTTTATTTTTTGTAATTTGATTTATATCATCACCAATATTTTACTCATCATTCCTAAAAAAAACATTCATCAAATTCATTGTCATTTTAAATGTCAAATATTGTATTTTTTGCTTTATGCATATGCATGGCAGCAATGTCGATGTCACCCCTTTTTTTTGTATCTCACTATGAAATGGGCCTATGTATTTTCTATGATTTCAAAATGTATGAAGTAAGTTAAGAGCCAAGTTTTAGAATCTTTTTTTTATTTTTATTTTGGTTTTCGATATGTTATGAACAACATCATTGTTTCTCTACAATAATTTTTAGGGTCAATATGTTTGTTGTACCTCAGATAGCATATGATTTGTGGCTTTTGGCACCTCTTAATATTTCTAGTTGTTCCTATATAGTATGCTACATATTTTTCTAAGCATGCATGAATTTACATTAAGACAAATACCGTATCTTCTCTTCATAATATAACCGAGTCGCATTGGCGAAACATTCGATGGCGAGGCAAGCAGCTTAGGGTCGATCGTCAAGCAACTCATCTTGTATGTGTACCATTAGCTGTACACTTCTTCCAACACAGCATCTTTTAAGAGAGAAAAATTAAAAAACAATGGAACAAACATGGCCCTGGACGTCACAGGCTATTGACAGGTTTTGTAAATTATGTATTCGTTCGGCTATGATAAGGCCAAACAAAATTGTTTACCTAGTATAATTGAGTTCGTGGTAGGAATCGCCCAAATATTTTATACTTCCTTTAATAATAAGTGGGCGTTATTGACAATGTCTTTCGGTGGCGAAGTGGTATAAATGTCTATCATTATTAACAGTCTTCCTCATTGACACAAATCCCTTAATCTTTAAAAAAATTCTGACTCCTGTGAGCATTTGTTATCATTATAAGCAGCAGGTGTGGAGATGGCAGGAAAATCCGCTTCCACAGCAGTTTTGGCTGTACTGATGATGGTGGTAGTTTCTGCAGTGCATGGCACGAAAGAGGCATTGGCACCAAGTCCGTCAATGCAGCTAGTGATCGTAGTTTCTGCTTCGATGGCGATGGTGCCATCTGCAGCTTCTTGTCTCGTCGTGTTCCTCACTGGTTTTTTGGCCTGCTTTTTCCTCTGAGGCGTTCGACACATAAAACGATCGGTATTTAGCTTGTCATTTTTCTGTAGTTGGAGTTTCCAGGAAGGATTTTTCGATGTCCCTTCCTTCATTTTCGTATGGAATTGAATTAGTGGCTCCTATAATTCTTTTATTCTATTTCTTTATATCTGATGTCCGTATGCCATCGTATACTAGACATTCTAAAATGATGTTGTTTCTTTATTTCTATTGTTTTTATAGTGCACAATATATTAAGTAGTTTGAAGTTTTTTATCAACAATTTTAATTAGGTCAAGAGTAGTTCTTATATGGATATCAACGAATGTTGGAAAATTATAATAAGTGTAACTGTGTTTATTTTTAATAGTTGACATAATAAATTAAAATTTGGAAAAAAATAATTAAAAATTTTAAATAAACTAACAATGAAATGTAAAGAAGTTAGGAAATTTATAATTTTTTATTATGGGTATTATTTAACAGATATTTATAGGCCAACTCAATATTAAAGGAGATGATAGAGCAACACAATAACAATCTGTTAATTATCAAGATGAAGTAGAGATCAATGATGTATAATAGAAAATCACACGATACTTTCAAATGAAGAAGTAGAAACCCATGTACGAGCTTCGTACTTGTCATGAAAACTAAGAACAGATAACTAGTGAGCAGATTTTAGATTGAATCTCACATATACATCTATATCTTATTAAAAAAATTGTGTTCAAATTGTAGGCACTAGTTCTCTCTCAACAATGTCAGCAATTAGACTAAGCACTTTTTGTATCAAATCTGGTGGTTTTTTTCCCGCAGATCAATAATATTAACAATACTATATAAATTGGTCATCCTCATCTCCACATCTGTACTTATAACCTATCATGCATGTCTTTCTTTTTTTTTCCCCCTATTTAACCAATTTTTGTAAAACTCCCTGTTTCATTTACAAATTTCCACATTTCATTTGAATATATAAATTTATTTTTTAGCATTGAGATTATAAAATATAGTAATATTTATATCTTATATATTAAATATTAAATATTGAATATAATTAAGTGGATTATAGTTTAATGATAAAGATGATAGTATAAAAAATATAATTTGTTCATCCATCAAAATATAAATTTAAAGAAATATCAAAAAGATCCTAGACAAATTTGACTACATCTAATCCAAATAAAAATAATATATATTAAATACAAATTTATGCAATGATATCTAAATTTAACAAATATTATACCTAAATTATTTATGTCATATCTACATATATAAATATCTTTAACAATTAACAGATTTATTATATTATATTTCACAAAATATCTAACCAAATTATAAATATGAATATATGATAGATATCTCTATTTAATTAGATGTCAACTTATAACTTATCATAAATAGAGAAATAGGCACCTATATTACACATATTTAAATAAATTTTAAGATTGTTATAAATATATAATACATAAAGATGCAAAAATTAAATATTTAATATTATTAAAAAAACATGTTTCAATAAATATATATGTAATTCTGAATTATCATAATATTGGCTTAAATTATATATTATAAATGTCTTGACATTTTTTAAAATATAATTTATATATTTTAAATTAATTATATTAGTATCTTAGATATTAAATCTAAAATATATAGATTTTTAGATATCTAAAGCAAATCTAGAAATTCTATGCGACCCATACTAGAAACTAAAACCATGTATAAAATAAATAAAAGTTAAAGTATAGCTTAATGAAAGTATTTGTTTTGGAAAATAAGAAAAAGCGGAGTGGACGGCCAAGGAAACCCTAAGCGACGAGGAAGCCCAGGTGTCTGCAGCGACGGCTGGGTCTACAGCAGATTTGCAGTTTTCTTTCACCCTTGTCGTATGGCGTTAGGATGGTATGCAGTTGGTGGTTTGATGAGTCAAGATTCTGAATTTTTATTATACAGAGATGTTACTCGTTCTAAGATTTTATCGGCTTCATTTTTAGTTTATTTCATTTTGTATATTCTGGAGAAATCAGAGGAAGTATTTTTTGAATTTACAGATTATGCAGATATTTATAATTTTAATGGTTTTTTATTTTGATTAGAAGATTTGATTCAATGGATTGAGGTTAATTGGACCAATTATTATGTAATATATTTTTGTTTCAAAAAAGTTTTCGTAATTTAGTTTTTTGAGTTTAAGGATTATGAGAGACTTTTTAAGGAGGGACCTTAGTTTTGGGAAAGAGCTAGATTTTTTGTTTTTCCTTGGTTCTTTGATTATGATCCCTCAACTATGGTGGTGTCTAAAATATTAGTTTGGGTTCAGTTCCCAAATCTCCCTCTTCCCTCTGACACCTCTCAATAAGTGAAGTTATTGGTAACACGTTTAGGAAATTCATCAAGATGGATTTCGAGCGGGTTAAACAAAGGTTGTATACCTATGCTCGTATTTGTATGGAGGTGGACATTAGCAAAGGTCTCCTAGATAGAATCCAACTCAAACATGATAATTCTCTTTAGTTACAAACCTTGGATTATGAAAACATAGCGTTCAAATATCGTTTATGCCACCAAACTAGTTATCTCCAAGGGGTTTGTCCTCATGCAAGTAAGTCAAAAAATAAAAAGGATCAATCTTCTTACCCTAAAGGTTTGCAATTGTATGAACACTCTTATCCAACCAAGGTCACAACAAAATCTAAAGATGGTATGGGGAAGAAAAAAGGCTCAGAGTTTTTTGGATAACTAACACTGACAGTCTTCTTGCGAAATGACATCTATAATTAATACTATAAGGGGAGGTATCAAGAGATCACACAAATTCAAAACTTCTAGATCTAATCAGGATCAATGCTTATTTGAACCCCAACACATTTATATATGATTATTGTTAGCCCAATGAATATTGGTCATCTAAAATTACACTGAAATTCAAAAGAAAAAGAACAAATAGATCATCATATAGATACTAAATATGGTCATTTCCGATATTTTCTTTTTTTTTTTCTTACTAACTTTTTATTATTTAACTTTATTTTATCTAATATAACTTAAATTTTGAAATATGATTTTTTCACTCTTTTTTTTTTTTTTTAAATATTATTTTATAATTTTTTATCTCAATATTTCAATTAAAAATTATAATATAATCAAATTAAAAAAAAAAAAAAAAACTCCATAAACAATAAATTTACTTTAATATTTCCTTTAAATGATATCCCGTTTGAATATCTAGTTAACGTATTCTACTTTAATAAAAAAAAATTAAATATTCCATTTTAGCATTTCCTTTTGATAGCCCACTTGAATATTTAGTTTGAAAGATATCTCGTTTGAATATTTAACATATATCTCGTTTGAATGCTTTAGATGCAAGTTTACAATTAAATTGCCTTACAAGTGGGTTTTCCATTGACTCATACTTAATTTTTTAAAATTAATATTTTAGATATAATGTAATGTAATAAATTTAAGATATGCAATATTCAAAGTTATAAATGGAGAAAATATATATATTTAAGATTATAAAGTAACATGCATTAATAATATACAACTTTTCCTAAAGTTTCGTCGTGTATAGTTAATATAATTTAAAATAGTTAAATCATTTTTTAATAATAAATTAAAATTTAATTGATAATATATGTATGTAGGGTAATATGGTTCATTCAAAGATAATTTAAAAAATGAATATAAAATGAAAATATATATTGATAGAATGGAATATGTGTCATTCATTAGGACACTAGATTTTAATTGTATAATCCTAAAATTTAAAGAGGAGGAAAGTGGAAGTTGAAAAAATCAAGGGTTATTGTAAGGGTATGACCAAGCTTGTGAAACATCCATGAATAAGAAAGTCAACAATTTATTGAAATTTTTTGGTCAAAGTTATTAGTGTAGCAATCATTTTATAATATACAAGCAAACATAAGCTTTGATGATGATACAATAAAATTTAATTTGGTTACATTTTAATATAATTTTTAGCATATAATATGGATTATTGAAGCAAATAATGAGATATAAAATGAACCATGTGATGAAATTGAGGATAATATCAATCAAACACCATTGAACATGAATGGGAGATCATATTAGACTTATACCAACAATAATCACTACAAGTTTTTTCTATTGATATGTTGGGTTGAAGGGATCTTGATAAGTAGGCATCTTGGAGTACAATGTACTTAGGTGAATCATAAATGATGCAACCTCTCAAATTCATAAGCATAAACAAATAAAATATCTTACTTGCATTAGAAGAAATGTCAGCTGATTTTTTTTATGAAAGCCTATGTGAGAAACAATAAATAGTATTTGACATATTTATTAGACATTACAATCAAGGACTGTTTAACCCACTTTTAGATGGGGTGGTTTATGGTTAAAGGGGTAAAATAGATTATGCAAAAGGATGAAAAAAATATTCTAGATTAGACCAATTAATTGAAAACTCAAATAAATAAATATTTTGAATAAAAAAGTTGAGTTATACTTAATATAGAAAGTTCACTCAAAATAATAGTTTGATTGCATAAACATGAAGAAGAGATAATACTTAGTTTATCTAAAAATGCACAAGTATATCTAAGAAATATAGAGGTAGAAATAGGTAGGGAAAAAATAAGGATTCAGTCATTATGTTCAATAGGCCTAGACACTTGCGCCAACCTATAGACATTTGTATTGAATGAACTATACTAGAATCATTCATTAATAACATTTAAAATACGTAAAATTAGAATAAAAATAAGCTATAATACCTCTCAAAGAACAAACCACAAGTTGAGAAATGACTTTTAAAATGAGAAACTAAACTTATCAGAAAAAAATTCACGTAATAAATTAGTAAGCTTGTCCACAAAATCTTCACAATACAACTCTTAGGAGTAAGAAAAATTTGAGAATAAGAGAGAGAGCTTCAAGTATCTATTCAAAATAGAATGAGGATATGGCTCTTTAAATAGAGTAAGAATAAGAGAGTGAGAGTTATAAGGAACCCAATCATGACCTTTCAAAGCCTCCTAAGTTTGTGCCAAGTGTCATATTCCATTTTAAAAATGAATATAAGTGTGTGACATGTGGAACGAGGAGTTACTTGTGCAAGTAAATCTCAAAATCCTAATGAGGATAAAGAGGAAGGTGACACCTCATAGGATCCATATTTATGTGGAATAATAATTCACATAAATATAAATTCTCCACACATGAATAAAACTTAGAATTAAAAAAATAATCCCAAATAAAGGGTAATCCTAACACTCACCCTTAAACTTTATTTAGGGGTTTTACAAACAAACAAGAAGGGAGGAAATATTACTAATTCTCTCCTTTGATGAGAACCTCCTTCGATCCTAACATGTTATAAAAGATTGTAAATTTGTCTTTGCATAATGGCTTTGTAAAAATATTAGTCATTTACTCTTGAGTAGCACATAAAGAGAGAAGAATTTGATTGTATTCAAGAAGTTTATGCTGAAAGTGATGTTGAATCTCAATGTCCTTAGACCTTGCATGGAAAACTATATTATTTGTTAAGGCAATTACACATTTATTATCACAAAAAAATTAGAGTAGGCAAAGTTTTAGAGTGGCCCAAATCTGTAAGAAGTCTTTATAGCCAAACTATTTATTTGAAAACATGATTGTAAGCTTTATACTTAGATTTGGCGGAAGAAAATGATACTATACTTTTTTTTTTTTACTATTCCATGAAATTATTCTAAAACTTAAAGAGAAATAATAACCACTTGTGGATCTATGATTATTAGAACCACCACCAACCCAATCAAAATCATGATAACCTGTCAAATAAAAATTATTATTCAAGGTATACTCGATGCCAAAGTTAGAGTAACTTTAATATAATGAAAAAATCTTTTAGCAACTTTAAAGTGGGTAGTTTGAGGTTTTAACATAAAACGAAAAACTAATATGACATAAAAATAAATATCAGGAGTATGAATAAGATAATTCAAACTTCCAACCAATTGCCTATATAAATTATGATCAACATTTTCAATGTTCATGTCATTACGTGATTTTACACCAAGTTCAAAAGGGGTGAAAATAAGTTTGCAATCTAACATATTAAATCTAGATAACAAGTCATATGAATATTTAGATTGAGAAATGGAAATGTTATCTTTTTTTGTCAAATATGAATGCCTAAAAAATAATGTAAGAGACCTAAATATTTCAATTTAAATGTGTTCTTTAAAGCATTTTTAGTTCAATAAACCATTGAGCTATTACTACTAGTTATGATCAAGTCATCAACATATAAAACAATGATAATTATGCCACTTGGAGTTCTTTTGAAAAAAATATTAAGATCATTAGAGATATGAGTAAATCCTTGAGCTATAAAAAATTAATATATTTTAGAGTACCATTCTCTAGGAGATTGTTTCTAACCATAAATAGATTTGTTTAATATGAGAACAAGATTCTCATTTCCTGTCTTAATAAAACTAGAATGTTGAAGAATGTAGATTTCTTCATGAAAATCACCATTCAAGAAAGTACTCTTAACATCCATTTTATAAATAGGCCAATGCATGTGAGCAATAAGACATAAAATAACTTTAATTATGGACATATTAGCTATGGGTGTAAAAAAATTATTATAATCAATTCTTTCAATTTGATAAAAACCTCTAGCAACTAATCTAGATTTATAGTTTTCCACTTGATTATCATAATTTAACTTGGGTTTAAATAACCATTTATAACTTACTAAATTATGCCCTTTAGGGAGGGGGAATAGTTCCCAATTATGATTAGATATGAAATAATTGTATTCATCATGTATTGTATTTTTCCATTAAGGGTGATCTTGAGCTTGTTTAAGAGTTTGAGGACCATTATTGTGTATAAATTTAGACATCAAAGCATAATTACAAAATTATTGTCTAGTTCTACAAGTATCATTAAGATACACCAATTCTAGAAGCTTATAACATTGTCTAGGCCCACGTAGATAGAGCTTTAAATGGATCAAGACTATAAGGAGTTGTAATTTTAGGAACAACATCATTATTCAAAAAATTATTTTGATGATCTCACTAGAATCAAATGGAAAAGAAGTAGAAAAAATATCAAGAGAATTTGAATTGAAATCACAATCTAGTGTACCATCTTCAATAATTCTAACATCCCTTTTAATCTTAATTTTGTTAGTTTGAGTATCATAAACCCTATAATATTTATATGATTCATCATAACCAACAAAGATAAAGGTTTTATATTTTGAGTCTAGCTTCTTACTTTTTTCCTTAGGAATATACACAAAGGAATCATAACCAAAAACTCGTAAATGTTGTAAATTAAGTTTTCTATCACTATAATTTTATTCAAGGGTAATATTTAAAATGAATTTAGTGGGATTCATATTAATGAGATAAAAAACACAATACATAGTTTCATCCTAAAAAAATTAATGCATCTTTTTAGCATGCAACATACACCTAGCCATTTCAGTATTAATCCTACGTTTATGTTCGGCGATACCATTTTGCTTAGGTGTGTAAGAAATAGTATTTTCATGTTTAATACCTTATATTTTACAATATGAATGAAAATAATTATTAGCATATTCATTACCATTATCAATTTTTAATATACGTAAAGTGAATCTATATTAATTTTTAACAAATACATAAAATTCAATGAAAGTATCCAAAACTTGATCTTTGGTCTTTAAAAAATAAATTCAAACTCTCCTAGGGAAATAATCAATAAAAATTAAAGCATAATTTGCACCATTAATAGGAGTTCATATAATTCATAAAATATCACTATGAACTAAATGATGTTTTTTAGTTGCATGCCAAGATTGAGTTTTAAAAAAATATTCTCTTATTTTTTCAGCCATACATCCACTAGAAACTAACCCAGTTGCAGGAATAACAAGCAAACCATGCACCATATTTATTTTATGTATAAGTATAATATTTTGGTAATTAATATGCCCTAATATTTCAAGCCATAATTTACCATCAATATAAACAAGAAAAACATTATTAGAAGAGAAAGAAGAGAATTCAATAAACTTAAACAAGTTATCATCATCTATAATGACAGTAGAAATAACCTAAAAAAATTGTTTTCATGATTTAACATAAGGACTGCCATTAAATAATTCTACTTTATAGTCTTATTTGCATAATTTTAAAATGGAAAGAATATTTTATTTTAAATCAAGAATAAGCAAAATATCATTCAATTCATCATTATAGATTTTAATAGTTCATATGGCTTAAACATTGCAAGAAGTATGATTTTCAAGACTTACATAATTATTAGAAAGATTTAGTTCTAAACAATCTTAGCATTAGATGTCATATGGTTAATAGCATTAGAATTAATAATCTAATTAATAGGAGAAACATGCAAATCACAAGTAAAAATAGCTCTAGTATTAGAGTTATGTTTGGTTTGAGTCTTAGTATTACTAGTGCTAGCATTGTGTTTGGACTTAAGCCTCTCACTTTTAATATCTCATTTATTCTCAAAACAATGATCTTTATTATGAATTTTTTTTAACATAATAGTTGTATTCTAAATTTTTCTTAGGTTTTGAGTTAGATTTTTTATCTTTTTTGTCATAAGTATTATTTGAATTCTCTATCATTATTGTGTTGTTGTTTAGACACACAAACATATTCATTGATTTTAAGACTACCAAATTGAATTAAATTTTATTTTTGTTGCCACAACAAAATATAAAATAAATAAAATTTAAATTGAGTAGATAAAATAGGAAATGCAAGTTACAAATGGACTTTTGTAATAAATTGATAAAATGGTCTAGGCAAGTACTTTTTCATGACAATATGAATTAAATTTAAATCTGAAAGTTTAACACCTAAACTAGTTAATTGAGAATTAAAAAATTGAAATTTAGTAAATAAATTATGCATAATTCTAAACTCATCATACTTTAAATCAGAAAGTTGATCCTTAAATAGTTTGATGTTTAAACTAAAAACCATATAGAACAAAAAAAAAATTTAAATTGTCTTGTGAGTATTTTATAATTTTTTGAAAAGTTTCAAAAATGTATCCTATTCCCCTTGCCATTCTTAGCTTGAGATTCTGTAGTGAATGAAAAAAATGGTGGTATGGGTTTAAGGGTAGTTTCAACAGTAGCAAATAGTAATGTGATAATATATAGTGATAGATCTATGTCCAGTAAAGAAGGCAGGGGGCATGTTATTGGTGAAGGTGGGCAGAGGCACTCAACAAAGGGGTTATAATTGATCGGCTCTACCAAAGGGGTAGAGATGAAAACTAATGAGAATCTAGGGGAGGAGGCTTGATTCCCCTCTTATGTTGAGTTAGTATCCAGGAACAAGAAGACTGGAAAACCACTTACTCCATCCACGGTTGGTGTTACGATTAACTTTTAAGGAGATCAATTATTGTAGTTTCTAGACCATGAGCGAGATATGTCATCTCATGGAGTGATCTATCATTTTTATAACCTTTGGCCTTCTCTCCCAGACCTACATGGCTAGATTACAGAGAAATGGAAACCAATGTTGAAAGGTAATCTTTGAATTTACCCTTGTGTTAGGGGTTTATTTATTCTTATTTTTGATCTATTAGATGATAAAAATTTAATGTTCCAGGACTCCTCGTGGTCTTGGGGGTAAATCATTTTTATGTTTAAGCTATGGTACCCTTTTTTTTACCCCCTTATAGAGGTTTTTAATTTCTAACCCATTTAGGTGAGACCGCCTTATCTTCCCCTACAATTTTGGGTAGAAGACTACCTCAAAGCCATAGGGAACACTTTTGGGTGAATTTGTTTTAATGGATTCCAATATTGAATCTATTTATTAATATACTTTTGCCTGCATTTTGGTTATCCTGAAGGTCTTTGAAGATCTATCAAAGTATGTGGATTTAAAGGTCTAAGATCAAGTCTGGAAATTATCCTTTGATTATGAAAATTTACCTTTCCGATGTAGAAATTATTTTAAAATAGGGCATTTGGCCTCCACATGTAAGGTTGTTAAGTGAAGGAAGTGGGTTTCATGGTGGAAGACTACTATCCCTAAGCATATTATGGTTGTAAATGATAGTGAGAACATTGATTCAAAGAAGGGTATTTCTCAAACTCTAGAAGACAATTTGGTTTTGGGCCTATCCCCTGAGGATGATCCCAGCCAATATTTGAATGACATAGATTCTAAAAGGAAGACATTGGACTCAGCTCAAGAATTCCCTAAATAAGATATCTCTAGGGAGATAGAACTAAATATTGAAACAAATTTTACAAAGGTATAACCTCATGACAGTATAACATCTATTATTTTAAATGACAATTCATAACCCTTCAACTCATTCAAAATCATTTTACCCATCTCCCCAGATTTTGTATAAGGGGAAGTGGACAAAGTACAAAAGAAGAAGAAAAACATAAAATTTAACTATCTCACATTACCTTCGACTTAGGAGGGATCTATCTTTTGGAGTATGTGTTGAACATCCCATTGATTAGCTGCACCTAGTAAAAGTTTCATGGAATATTACCTTACTACAATAGGGTTGCTTGAGGAAATTAGTTTCTATTGCTTGGTTGTGTTCAATTTTGGTCCCTCGACATATTATTTTTTGGTTGTTTTTCCTTTTGGATTTTTTTTTTAAGAGGCATCCCATGTGATCATTAATTTTATATCTTTCTTCCTTTATAATAAGTTATGGGACCTTCAAAACCCATGACCTTTTTCCTAGTCAAATGAAAACTAATACAAATATTTAATAGACTTTGTGAAGTCCACATGAAATTATCAATAGATATTACATGCATAAGAATGATGTATGAGTTTGAAATAAAATATATATATAACATACTAGCAACCAATTGTGTAATGCAAGGAACAATTTGAAATTACATTAAGCAATTTAAACTATTTAAGAAAGTAAATCTATGCCATGAACATAAAAACCACTTTGATTATTAGAAATTTTCCTTAATAACTAAGCAAAAGGAGATTAAGGATAAAATTGAAATAAGAACTAATCAAGAGGTGAATTAGATTGAAATATTGTAAAGAGATTAAATAACTGAGAAGACACGTTGCATTCTATAACTATGTAAAACCAACAATGAACCTAAACTGGCAGAAACATGATTGCAAGCTCTTAAAGAAAAGATCACATGAAAGAATTAAAAATAATGATTTAAACTAGAGACTATTCAATCATGATTCTTCACTAAGCAAACTAATTGACTATTCATGAATATTTTTAGTGGACACATATGATATTGGTGTTATTTCTAACTAATCTTGATATTTATGTTATTATGGGATAGTAGAATATTACTTAAATACATGATTACTTACTGTGAGTTGGTTAATATATATGTTTACATTTTAAATATATTAATGTATTGTTTTAGTTATATTTATTGCTATATGTTTATTATTGATATGATCCAATTACCTACATGTTGTGAGGTGGATGCAGGAGAACTTAACCTTCAGAGTGTGCTAGAGGGAGAGCATTCTTAGAGAGGATGATATAGATGGAGACATCAAAGGTTGACAAAGAGGTGGTGAAACCCTACACACACTATAGTAGTTAACACATGGTAGAAATAAATTAAAAATAATTACTTATAATGCATTTATTTATTTCTTAGAGTATTGTTTTTTATGGTTTGCCAGAGTAGGTAAAAGTATCACAATGAATTCTTTTTCATGTTTGGCATGTTTTATTACTTACGTTGGTAGGAAATTATTTTGGCAAAAGTGAATTTAAAATATAGACTATTAGTAATTATGAAATTTATATTTTAAATGTTATAAAATTCATGTTTGATAATTGATTTAATTAAATCATGTATTTTGGAATTTAATTTTAAAACATATTTAAAAATGTAAATTTCATTGAAAAGGAAAAAAAACAAGAAAAGACAAATAAATAAGATAAAAGGGAATTTAGAGGCTAGATTTAGCCAAAAAAAATAAAAAAAATTAGAAAATCTAAAAAGAAACAAATTTAATAGAAAGATAACAAAAACTAAAAAAAAAAAATTCTAAAAGATACACCACTTCTATTAATGAAGGGGGTTTCTAAAAATAGATCATCATATATGAGTTTTTGAGAGGGGGAACAAAAAGAGCTAAAAGAGATCTGGAAAAATGGCATAGTGTCATCAGAAGGAGAAAAAGGAAGCATAGTAGAAGATTTTCACCATTATTGGATTGGAGGCAATGTCTTAAATTTGAATAAAGGATAATGGAAAAATATTGAATGTTGTTATCCATAAAATCTATATATTTGTTTTCCATTGTCACCTCTCTAAAACTTTTAATACAGCGATAGGCTTGGAAAACTAGATTGTATGTTAAATAAATAAAAAGACATGTTGAAATATAGTAAGTTAAGTGGGGGCATCTAGATTTAGAGCTTATGAGATTGTACATGGATTTTACTTGCAAAATAAATCAGTAAAATTAATCATATTATTTATTCCACACTTGGTGTCATCCTATTTTTACACTTATAATTTTAGTAATTAAAAAAAGTTGTATCAATAAGGGAGCTTGTTAGTATAAAACTATTACATGTTGTTTGGAATCAATATAAAATAATATTTAGCATGTTTGTTAGTATAAAACTAATTGCAAACAAAAAGAAAAGGAATAGGTCAATGTATTTTGGTTATATGGAGAAAAACATATATTTTAGAAACACCTTAAACAGTTGAAGTCAATCTTGTCACTAAACATTTGTTCAGATCTGCTAAGACGCTTCCTTGACCAGTTATAGAGAATTCTATAGGGGTTGTTATGTTTCAATATAATATATGTATGGCATATGTATCGACCTATTTTAGTATAATTTAGATATGTATTTAGTTATGGCATAGGCATCGATCTACAAGAGAATTTATTCCAACCTATTAATATTCTTTCTAGAATGTTAAAATAGCATAAGCATCAACCTAATTTAGATATGTATTTAAAATCATGTTATTATCTTTTGTTCCATCCTGTTGTAGAATTTTTTAGGGACTGGCATATGTTTTTTTGAGTCATTGGAGATCTAATTAATTTAGTAGTATAAGAGTTGTTGAATGCTATGTAAACATGTTCAATAGTGTCACCATATAAGAGTTTCTAGCTTTGAACTATGTATATTTTGCTTAGGTGAATCACTAAAATCAGAACTAGAGAAACCATTTTACAATATACATAGGCATGGTTATCATTATTTAATTAAAGCCATTAACTTATCCATGTAAACAAAAATTTATACATTGACTTACTAGCATTACAATACCAGATGAAGGTAGTCTAATCAAGTGGTGTGTATGAATTTAATTGATGTATAGATCACTTTTATATTACTATTCTTAAAGCTTTGGCCAAAGTATGTTTAGTGAGATATTATCATTTCATGAGTATGATTTATATGTATGTATGATATCTTTCAATAGATCAAGTTTTCTATGATACACTGCATGTTTAGTTTAGTTTAGAAATTATACAATACATGGATACTTGCTTGTCTTTCATGCACCGTCACTATCTACTCATACATGAAGGGAAGGCCATTTCTTAATGGGATTAGTATGGGGGATCATTGGTCCATGGTTAGTGTGAAAAAACACTTGGATGGTGTTCTTCCTCCCCATAGTAGTACTACTTATCAAGACGACACTTGAGATTACCATATATATTTGAAGTTTAGGAACTATGCTCTAAGAAAGCCATGTATCTTATTTGTAAATTGTATTATATTTTACTTATTATTAAAAATTGTCATAAAGAGTTGTAATTAATTTTTATTGCACATTGATAGTGGTGGCTATTTATTTGTATCAATTATGGTTGAGTTGTTATAATTAATTTTTATGTTTGCATTTTGACATACTCTCATGATGTTAGAGATCCATGATTATGATGTAATATGAGTGTTTTTATTATCATGCATGTTTACTTTATATGATATCTTTTATATTCTTGGGATGTAATCTATTTTAGTATATGTGTTTTTTTTAAATAATGTATTTCTAGGTAGATTCCAGTGGGGATGTTATATGTGGTATCAAAGCTAGGGTTCAAACTCTATGACCTAATAAGTCCACTAACATTTTCATATCCTTCTGTTGACAAAAAGAAGGATAGTGAAGGAAAAAAATTTTGAAGAGGTTATTTCAAATTCTAATGACAACAATGCTCCATTTGATCCTAGCTAATTTGCCACTAAGTAGTAAGAAAAGATGGACCAGATTATTACAGTTATGAATGAGAGCAAAAATTTGATTATATCTCTAGAGCAAGTACATGATCCACTGAATGTTTTATAGATCCTAAGATGTTTAGTAAGTTTTATAGAAGATTTGGTGTAATGGCAAATGCATGGTCAGTACAGTACAAGAATGACTCAAAAATGTCATGGTTGATAGTTGTTTAGGTGAAGCAAAGATTATGTTGACCAAATTTATAATAGTTGTGGATTTTTATGTAACACCTCTAGGATCATATGATGTGATCTTATGAATCAATTAGATTTCAAAACATAAATCCAAGGTTGATTTTTACCTGAAGAAGGTTGAGTGTCTTGATGATTTTAAGAATTATACATAAATTTAGGGAGAAAAAAGAGAGTTGAAGCTTAGGTAGATTTTAGCTTTGAAACTTAAGAAGGCTTAGGAAAAAGGGTGCTAAGAGTATATCAACAAGATAAATGAAATGGAGGAATCTAAGGAACCATCTCTTAAATATTATCTATTTTTCAAATATTTTCATGATGTGTTTCTAGAAAAGTTGTCAAGTTTGCCTCCTAGACATGAGTTCAATTTTTATATCAACATTACACCTAGTTTGGAACCATAATCTAAGGCATCATACAAGATGACAACCACTGAGTTGGTTGAACTGAAGGCTCAACTTGAGGAATTATTGGCTAAGTGGTTGATTAGGCCAAACATGTCACCATGGGGTGCACCATTTATCTTTATCAAGAAGAAATATGGTACCCTTTGATTATGCATTGATTACATAATGTTGAACAAGGCAACCATCAAAAATAGGTATCCACTACCTCATATAGATGATCTTTTTGATCAAATGCAAGGAGCAATAATATTTTATAAAATTTATCTTTGAGTGAGATACCATTAATTGAGAATTCAAGATGAGGACATTCCAAAAATAGCATTCAAAACTTGGTATGGGCACTATGAGTTTACAATTTTATCATTTAGACTGACTAATGTTCTAACAACATTCATAAATCTCATGAACAACATATTCAAAGATTATCTTGACCACTTTGTATTAGTTTTTCTAAATGACATTCTTATCTATTCAAAGAATGAAGATTTGCACCTTTAGCATTTTGAATTGGTTATGCAATCACTGTAGAAGAATAAGTTGTATGGCAAGTTATTCAAGTGTGCATTTTTTTAGGAAAGAGTCTAGTATTTGGGACACATTATCTCTACAGATGGTATCTTTATAGATCTAGGGAAGATTAGATCCATTATGGAATGGTTAGCACCAAAGAATGTGTATGAGGTTAGGAGCTTCAACGGGTTAACAAGCTATTACAGAGGTTCATTCCAAACTTTTCCAAGAGCTAATCTAATTACTTCCTTAAAATGGAATACTCATAGATTTGTTTGGTTAGAGAAGTGCGAACTACATTTTTAGGAGTTGAAAATAAAGCTTACGTCCACACCAGTGTTGAGATTTATTGACCCTAATGGTCAATTTTTAGTGGTCATAGATACATCAAGAGACGAAATAGGAGTCCTTATGCAAAATGGTACAATAATGGCTTATGAGTCATGAAAGATAAATCCATATAAGGTGAATTATGCCCCTCATGATTTGGATCTTGAAGGAATTTTTCACTCTTTGTAAGTGTGGCGGCATTACTTGTTGGAAAAACATTTTGAGCTGAAGACAGATAACTTGGGACTCAAGTATATTTTCACCCAACCTGATTTGAATGTTCGTTAGATACATTGGCTTGAGTTTTTATTTGAATATAATTTTTATATCAATTATATCAAAGGCAAAGAGAATAGAGTAGCCAATGCCCTCAGTTGTAGAAGTTACATAACAATAGCTACTATCAGGAGCACTTTTAGGGAACTAGTGATTGAATTCTCTCCAAGAGATGAATTTCATGATCAAGTTAGAAAAACATTATCATATAATGCTTAGAATCCTCAATACAAAGGATTCAATTTAGAGAGTGATGGTCTATTACATTACAATAAATAGATGTATGTGCCAAATCATGAGAATTTGTTGATCATATTGCTAAAGTAATTATACATTTTCCCATATTTTGGACATCCAAGTGTAACCAAGCTCATGGTAGAGCTTAGACCACTATATTTCTAGAAATTAATCGAGAAAGATGTAGTTGATTATGTGTCATGATGTCTAGAGTGTCAATGAGTAAAAGTTGAGCATATGCATTCGACTGGATTATTATATCCACATGATATCCCAGAATGGAAATGATAGGTGATAAGTATAGACTTTGTCCAAGGGTTATTGATGTCATGGAATATGCATGATATTATCTTGGTAGTTGTTGATAAACTAACCAAAGTATCTCACTTCATACCAAGCAATTTAACAGATGATGTAGCTACCTTTATGAAGAGATTTGTTAAGGAAGTGTATAGGTTTCTTGGTTTTCCATAGAAGATCATTTCAGATCATGATTTGAAGATAACTTCAAGGTTTTGGATGAATCTAAATTTATCTCTTGGTATATAACTTAATTTCAGTATATCTTACCACCCAACGATTGATGGATAAACTGAGAGAGTTAATCAGGTGCTTGAGGATCTTCTCTAAATGTATTGCATGGACCAATAGTATAATTGGGAAGATTATCTTCCATTGGTTAAGTTTGTATATAAAAACTCAAACCAATCAACATTGAAGATGGCACTATTTGAGGCACTTTATAGTAGAAGCTACACAACACCCATTAGTTGGGATAGGTTAGAGGATAGGGTAGTCTTCGAACCTGAGATATTCTTAGAAATGGAAGAACAAGTTAGAATAATCAAGTAGAGATTGGTTGAGGTTAATGATAGATAGTAGAGTTATGAAAATCTAAAGAGGATAAAAAGGCACTTTGCAGTTGGTGATAAAGTATTTTTTGTAGGTTAAGCCACAGAAGAGATTAAGTTTAGGAAGTCTAAAAAATTATCACTGAAATATGTGGGACCCTTCAAAGTGTTATAAGTAGTCAATCCTATAGTGTATAGGCTTGTGTTGCCACCAGCCCTAACTCTTTTACATAATGTCTTCAATTTTTCATATCTTACGAAATATACGAAATATATAGTTGATCATACGTATGTGTTGGATTGGAATGTTTTGCAGGTTATAGATCCATAGGTGGTCATTATAGAACCAATCAGGGTAATTGACATATGCAACGTTTATTTGCATAATAGAGAGATGTCATAATACAAGGTTTAGTGGGACTCATAATCTAAATATAGTGCTACATAGGAGGACTATGATGAGTTCTTCTTAAAAAAATTCACATTTATTTACTTGATTAGATACTATTATACTATGTTATCTTCGGTTTAACAATATTTTTATTTCAGAACATATGTTATAATAAGAGTCATTCTAGATGATGACTAGCTTTAAGAGGGAAAGATTTATCCCAATTTTTTGCTAAGCAAACTAATTAACTATTCATGCATATTTTTAGTGGACACATATGATATTTGTTATATTTCTGACTAATTTTAAGATTTATGTTATTATGGGATAGTATAATATTTATTAGATACATGATGATACATGATTGCCTATTTTGAGTTGGTTAATGAATGTATTTAAATTTTGAGTATATTAATGTATTGTTTCAATTATATTTATTATTATATGTTTATCATATGATATGATCTAATTACCTACATGTTGTGAGGTGGATGCAAGAGAACTCATTCCTCAAAGCATAGTACAAGGAGAGAATTATTAAATAGAGTGACGTATATGGAGATGTCGAATGTTAACAAAGAGCTGACAAAACTCTACACACAACACAGTAGTTAGCACATGGTAGAAATGCATTGAAAATAATTACTTATTGTGTGTTTATTTATTGCTTGGAGTATTGCTTTATGTGGTTTACTAGAGTAGATAAAAGTATCATAATGAATTATTTTGTGTATTTGAAACATTTTATTATTTATACTGGTAAGAATTTTTTTTGGCAAAAGTGAATTTAAAATATAGATTATTGGTAATTATGAAATTGATATTTAAAATGCTATAAAATTCATGATTGATAATTGATTTAATTAAATCATGGATTTTGGCATTTAATTTTTAAATATATTTAAAAAATAGAAATTTCATTGAAAATTTTATTAAAAAAAACAAAAAAATAAGATCAAAGCAAATTTAAAGACTAAATTCAGAAGGTCAAAAAAAAAGAAAGAAAGAAAGAATTAAAAATTATAAAATCTAAAAAGAATCAAATTTAATAGAAAGATAACAAACAAAAAAAACTAAAGCTTTCTAAATGCTACGCCACTTCTATTAATGAAGGTGTTTTCTAAAAAGAGATCCCCAGATATGAGTTTTTAAGAGGGGGAACAAGAGGAGCTAAAGGATAATCTAGAAAAATGGTGTAGTATAAATAGAAGGAAAAAAAGGAAGCGTAGCAGAAGATTTTCACTATTATTGGCCAGGTAGGCAATGTCTTAAATTTGAATAAAGGATAATGAAAAAATCTTGAATGTTGTTATCCATAAAATCTGTATATTTATTTGTCCTTGCCATCTCGCTAAAACTTTTAATATAGTAATAGGCTTGGAAAACTGGATTGTATGTTAAATAAAAAAAGGACATGTTAAAATATAGTAAGTTGAGTGGGGGCATCTAGATTTAGCGCTTATGGGACTATACATGGAATTGACTTACAAAGTAAATCAAGAAAATTAATCAGATTACTTATTCCATGCTTGGCATTGTCCTATTTTTACACTTATTATTTTAGTAATTATAAATTGACATATTAATAAGGAAGCTTATTAGTATAAAATGGTTACATGTTGTTTGGCATCAATATAAAATAATCTTTAGCATCGTTGTTAGTATAAAACTACCTGCAAATAAAAATAAAAGGAATAGGTCATTATATTCTAGTTATATGGAGAAAAACATCTGCTTTAGAATTGCCTTAAACAGTTGAAGAAGTTAATATTGTCACTAAACATTTGTTCATATCTGATAAGATGCTTCGTTGACCAGCCATAGAGAATTCTGTAGGGGTTGTTATGTTTCAAAATAATCCATGTATGGTATAGGCATCGACCTATTTTAGTAGAATTTAGATATGTATTTAGATATGACATTGGTGTCGATCTATCAAGAGAATTTATTCCAGCCTGTTAATATTCTTTCTAGAATGCTGAAATAGCATAAGCATAGACCTAATTTAGATATGTATTTGAAATCACCTTATTATCTTTTATTCTAGCCTGTTGTAGAATTTTGTAGGGACTGGCACATGTTTTGTTGAATCACTAGAAATCTAATTAATTTATTAGTAGAAGAGTTGTTGAATGTTATGTAAACCTGTTGAATGGCATTGCCATATAAAGGTTTCCAGCGTCGAACTATGTATATATTGCTTAGGTGAGTCGTTGAAATCAAAACTAGAGAAGCCATTTGGCAATATACATAGGCATGGATATCAGTATTTATTTAAAGCCATTAAATTATCCACGTAAACAAAAAGTTAATACATTTTTCCAAATTGTATATGTAATATATAAATCTTATTAGCAATGTATAAATCTTAACAATAATATTTCGATCCAGTTCCCTCTACTTTATAATTTTATTGTCACAAGGAGTGCGTAGAATGGATCGCTATATTAAGTTCTTGCATGTTTTAAACTAGCTTAATAAACTATAATAGATGTATTTTGCCTATGATATAAACTTGGGACGTTGGAAATTTATAGGTGTTTAGTTGTATGAATACTCAGATAAGAATAATGTATGGCTGGCGTTGCTATAGGTAGGATTCAATAACTCGATTAAAGCCAAAAACTAATGAATTGGCTTGTTGTTTTGTTTACCAAAATTTACACTTAAAAAATACACTTTAGTTGAGACATTTACCATAATGTCAAAATTTTATATATTACAAACTGGTCATAACATGATCTTTAATAGCAAATATGATGTTGTCATTCAATATGAAACATCAGTTATTAATATTTGATCAGGAAGCTTTAATTAGTTGAATGTACATGGAAGGTTTTATTTAGAAAAGCATAGATTTGAAAAAAATAGGTGGTTATTGTTGTCACTTGAACTTTCACCCAATGAGGAGATAGGACAAGCTTCTCCTCATTCAAGTGAGACAATGGAACCACCTCGGAGTTGTGGGTATCCCTTTTAGGAGGTGGATTTCTAGATTAGGGGTTAGCTCCCCTTGATGCATCATTGAAGCTCATGCTCCTACTACTAACAACTTAGGGGGATCAAAAGGGTTAGAATAATTGAAAGTAAACCTATTCCATTGGAGGTGATGAACCAAAATATTTTTTCTAGTCATACCTTTAACATACACTTAAAATTAAGGACAAATAGCACATACACTTCATTCAACATCAATCTCCCCTCTCACATCAATACTTCAGCATGGGGTTTTGGAGATGACATAGGATAGGAGGAACTAAAAAATAGGCATTCTAAGACACTCTATTGAGTAGCCTACTCACTACACCTACAATCTACTTTAACACTTCTTATTGACCTGCAAGTGGGAGATTACAAACACACAAGGTACGAAGGAGAGAAACATGTGAAGATAGACAAAACTTACAGTTGCACAAGACTAACATCCATTGCACACTTAGTGAAATATTTTAATGAGTTAGAATGCATATATTTATTGATTCAAGGTAAAATTTTGGTAGGATTTCACCATACCCAGGCAAAGAGATCTATATAATGGCCAAGAAGACTCAATTTATAGAACTTGGAAGAAGAGAGAGAGAAGGGAGTTGAAGAGGCAAAAGGACATGTGTCACCAAATTAATATCAATTACGATTTCATGTGGAAGATAGGTGGAGTGAGTTATGCAATGTCAAATAGGTCAACTTATCCAAACAAGTCATAAGAATAGTGAAAAGTGGTACAAAACCTATAATTTTGGCATAGGAAACTACCCTCATGATTTGCCTTACAAAACTACCTTTATCCTAACATATGTTCAGGTCTAATGGTTGATATGAGAAATAGGGGTAACAAAAAAAGTCTCCACATGAATTGGATTGATCCCTGACCATCCCTATTCTTGTAGATATGTAAAATCATTCTTGGCAGTCTCAAAAGGACTTTTTCCATGCACCTTCTCCACTTAGCATTCAAAAAATCCCAATTTTACAAAATGATTCATGAAAATGATGCAATGATGCTTGTAAAAGGTTCCCATATCATCAATTTCAATCAAAAAACCATTAAAAGGCTTCCTTAATTGCTTTTCACCACTTTCCCTAAGTGTTCACTAGTTGGCTCACTGGACTGGCTGAAATTGAGGGCCTAGTTGGGGAACTTAGAGGTTTATTCATGAGATGAGATGAATTATTGGATTTATCTTAAGTGTAAATCTTCTTTCCAAAGTTTTTTTTCATCTCCTAACTCCTCTTGTAGCCTACACACCACTCAAAATGGTCAAAATAAGCCCTATTTTCCTTTGATCTATACATTTCTATAAAAAATCACATGGATATGATCCCCATGGATTTTAAAGCAACTTGTCTTCATCACTCATGATTAAACTCATCCATCTGGAGGCACTTTCATCTTGGTTTCTACCATCGGGTCTGTGAGGAGGGTTTGAGAGGGTTTGGAGTGGTTTTTGGTCTTAACATTTGTTCATAAAAAATAGACATTGGAATCCTCTCTAAATTATACTTGTGTATTATTAATTACCCTCTCCATCATCCCAAATCATCTCCATGTCCCATGCAAATCTTGGTGGAAGTTCTAAGCACTTGAAGTTGACCATTCATGCCATTTTGGGCTTTTTGTGAGAGTTTGGGAGCCTTAAAGCCAAGAATTGGCTTCCTGATGAATTTATTTTCAAAAAAATGGCCCACACACCTGTATATGAACCCCAAAAACATTTTCCTATCATTTTATTATCTCCTCAAGAATCAAAAATGAAAACATACCCTTGTTTGGTACTAGGCCTAGACCTTGCCAATAGGTTTGCTTGCCATTTGAGACTCCACCTGACACTCCAATGTCTTATTTTGAATTTTGATGGTTTCAAAACATATATTATACCCCTTAAAACATTTTCCAATCAATTTTAATGCATTTTAAAGTCCAAAAATATATATGACCCTCAATTTGGCTTTTAGGCCTAAGGATTCCCTTCATCCATGACTGCAAACCTCTTTGGTTGGGACAACTTGTATACTTATAGACCTTATAATAAGGTTTTTTAGGTATATTTATGTCCCCTTCATCTTATCCAATCATAAATTTCTCCTTTCTAGCCTTTTGTTTCAACACTTTACCACTTTTCCCAAAATTGGCACCTCTATGCACACTAGAAATGACCCTACTCTGAGACAAAATAGAGAGGGTTTTCCCTATTGACCTTGGAAAATTTATGATTATAGAGTTTCATATAGGTAATAATGGTACTATATACCAAATTTTAGCTCCTAATTCCTCCATTTGGTCCCCCAACTCAACAAATTTATAAGGCAGACTTTTGGGAAATGCATAGTTTAAGGGTAGGTAGGGTTTAGAATGTGTTTGGAAGCCTAATTTTTTTTTTTTTGGTTTTTATTGGATTATTTAAGAAAAATTTATGCCTTACACAACATATTTAAACCAATTATATTTCATTTTCCTTCCAAACACCTTGTCTCATACTTCTCAAGCCCCATCTCATGTATTGCTTTACTATACTGCTTGTACGGACTGAGACATAATTTTCTAGACCTGTGGGTTTTCATGGATGACCTTGACCTCAAAAATATATTTAATGTATTTTATGATCTTCAAAACATCATAATACCTCATTTTCATGCTCCATTGAGCTCCAAATATCCTTTACCCTTGACTAAGATCAATTTTCTCAATACCTTGACTATGGGTGCATGTTTCCAAGCCTGTAGGTTGGCCAAGGGGAATTTGGAATATGTTTTAGTCTATATATTGATTTTTGATCTTCAATTTAGCATTTTAAGACTCACATTTAGACTTAGCTTCTTATTTAGGAGTCATTACACCATCTTTTTTTTTCCAATATTTGAAACATTGCCCTCACTACCTCTCTACAATGTGTACAAATAAGGGATGGCTTAAAAGGGGTAGTTGATGCAATATCCTCCTTCTCCATCACCTAAGTGCTCAAGATTTATTTTTATATCCCTTGTAAGTGTTTCCTCTATTTGGACAAGGTCTAGGAATTTCACATATGGCGCAAGTTGAAAATTTCCTTCAAACTCCTATAGACATCACTGTCACAATTTAGTGAGTTTTAACAACTTTTGGAGGCTTCAAAATCCATCTTCTCCTTATCTTTTAAAGATAAAAATTGGTAGAGGTGTTGTTTGTATGTGGGAATACAAAATTAACATAATAAGATCTCCTAAAATAATCACATATTCACTTTATGTAAACCATAATAACCCCCAATATCTCTGTTTGGAACTTTTAGGGACTGTGAGCCCAAAATTACAGTCACTTTCTCTTGACTTTTCACAACCTTGTGATCACTCTCTGTCAAGCCTGGACCCATCCAAAATGAATTTCAATTATATTTAAAGGCTTGAGACCATTTGGAGGTTATATTTTTGTCATGATAATGTCAACATGCTCCTATAAGTGAAGCTCTTGGCTATGTAGACTGAGATAGCCCCTTAAGAGGGCAAAAACATGTAAAACAAGGTCTTCCAAGCACCACAAAACACTTTTAAACCATTTAAACACCACAAAAATATGATCATAATTAAAAATAATAATAAAACACCTTTTCCAATGTGGAGAAACCATTCATAAAGCAACAAAGCTTACTGTCAATGCAAACTAGGCCATTTACAAGCATGTACAAGCCTAAAGGAGGATTTTCCAAGTATCTAAAGTTTATAACACCAAAATAATCATTATAATGTCCTAAAAAACATGTTAAATCTCTTTGAAAAAACCATTCCATCAATCCAAAGCAAGAGAAGTTAAAACAGATTCAAAAAGAGACCCTCTCATGGTTGAATAGGTATAAAAAGTTGTCTGGGGTGTTAACAATCATTCATAAATGGAGAGGAACCAAATTTCAAATTCATATTATGGATTTTAATTAGACTCAGATAACTATCCACCCCCAAGATAGTTTCCTCCAACTCAGATTGTACGACCCATAGTGAGTGCTTGAAGTTAACCTTCCTTTGCATGCCAAGAGGAAAAGGAAGAAAAATGAGTTGTAGATGAAATTTTTTATGAAATTTATTCAATTAAAATGTTTTAATTTCATATTATTAGGTTAAGAGTCACACCACCACATTTTCCAAGTGGCACACTTCTCAAAGAAGCTATACAAGTAACTATTTCTCTCTCTCTTTGGCCAATAAAATTGTCTTTTGTCTAAACAACCTATAAATTTTAGTTAATGACAGTTGATAAATACATCCTAGGACACATGACACTTGATAAAACTCCTAGACACTTTTATAATTCCTAATAAATCTATACAAAGCATTAAATGCACTATTTAGACCCCTCAAAATGACATAAATTGATAAATAAACCTAGAGAACACTTAACCAAAGCTTGTAAAACATTAATTAACAATAATTGACCTATGAAACACCTTATAACAACATATTACACCCATTTAAATTCCTTAAAGGGAAAATTTTTATTAGGGGTGCCATATTTTGACCTAAAAGTCAAAATTGGTCAACAAATTGGTGACTCATAGGGGTAGTATGCCTACTATACTAACTAGAACAGTAGCCTTATCAGTCCATTGGGCTTATGGAGTCATATAAATATTGAGGTAAACAAGATACCCTAACCATTGACTCAAACCTTGATCAACAAGACAAGCATTAACTTCCTCAAACACACAAAGGAAAGAGACACAACAAAGACTAAAGCAGACACACTTGTGCTTCTTAGCACTTAGGGAAAATAAACACAGTAGAAAGAAAATAAATATATACATTTATCTTGCTCATACCTCCCTTATTTTATCAAAAGGTAATTATTTTAAGTCTCCTTCCTCACTAGATGAGTGAGGATGCCAGGCATGCTTCTTCTTGGATGGGATACTAGATGACTCTTATTTCCTCTTTGATCTTTGTCTTTATTCATCATCCAATAAAATCATCTCCCATACATTATTACAATGGTTAAGGTTCTCTTGAACCTCAAAGCATTCCTAAAACTATTGCCCCTTCATCTTATCTTGACAAATCTAAAAATCCATGTATGGAACAACTTGTAATTTCATCTCTCCTTAAAGGATCTCATCATCCTTTTCCATTCTCATAATCTCTTCAAACTCTTCAAGGAGAATTGAAACAAAACCATTTTAAGGTGTTTCTTTATTTCATTCAAGGATGTCTTCATGGGATTGAGAGGTTGATGAAGGGGTGAAAGATATGTCTAGGAAACCTATAGTTTCCTTAGATTTGGCACTTTTATTGAAAGTTGTAGAAGTGGGTTTAGATAGTTTACCTTCCCTTGCCATGATGGACTGCCTCAAGGCCTGATTGGCTAATTCAAACTCCCTTTCAAGATAATCTCTCCCACTTAAAATCCTCTCCCAATAAATAAACCTACTCAACCATGATGTTCTCCTCCCTTGGGCTACTTTCTTGGATGGATTTATAAGAAGGGAAACTTTGGGAAGTACATGAGGGGTTTGGGGTATTAGGAAGCATGGTTGGAATAGCTTTTGTAAGAGGTAAGGATGGCACACTTGAAGGTGAATATGGGGACTTTTGAGGTTTCCAAGGTGGAATTTGTTCATAAAATTTTAATCTCTCCTTTATATTAAAGATCAATCCATAAACATCAAGCATTTCATAGGTAAGATTGGCCAATTATCCCCCTTTATAGGTATCCACTCCTTGATTTGTTCCAAGGCATTCCTTACACTCTCAATACAAGCACTAGGTATTATTTCACCATAACCATGTCTAGTGTCAACGTCTAGCATGTATTCTTGGTAACCAAGGAGAGTTTTTTTTAAATTAGCAATGGAATGGATTGGAAAGGGGTTAGGTGAGCTAGATGGAGCACAAAATTTATAAGGTTGATCATTAGCAGCATATTCTTGATGGGGATCATGACAAGGTTGGCCAAGAACTTGTTCATAGTTAGGAGGAAGAGGCAAAGCTGGACATAACTCCTCAACTTGTGTTAAAACAAGCTCAAACTCACAATTCTCCATGAATTACTTCACAAAAGAGCATAAAACAAGAAAAACAACTTCAATTGGTATACTTTGATTGCTCAACCAGCAAATATGTACTTAGAGTCACCATTGGTGCTTAGTGAGGTTCCTCTAAAGGCTGGTATCTTGAGAAGAACACCAAAAATTCTCAAGGAAAGGACCTCTAGTCCCACTGGGCATAAAAAAAAACTATTATCACTTAAAATTTCACCTAATGAGGAGATGGGACATGATTCTTCTCTTTCAAGTGAGACAATGGAACCACCTTGAGGTTGTGGGTATCCCTATTAGGAGGTGGATCTCTAAATTAGGGATTAACTCCCCTTGATGCATCATTGAAGCTCATACTCCTACTACTGATAACTTTGAAGGATGAAAATGGTTATAATAATTGAAATTAAACCTATTCTATTGGAGGTGATTCAAAAAAAAAATCTCTACTCATATCTTTAACATACACTTGAAACTAAGGACAAATAGCACATACACTTCATTCAACATCAATCTCCCCTCTCACATCAATGCTTCAAAATGGGTCTTAGAGATGACATAGGATAGGAGTAAATAAGAAATATGAATTATAAGACACTCTATTTAGTAGCCTACTCAATACATTTATAATCTACCTTGACACTTCTTATTGACTTTCAAGTGGGAGATTACAAACAAACAAGGTAGTAAGGAGAGAAACATGTGAAGGTAGACAAAACTTACACTTGCAAAAGACTAACATCCATTTCGTGATTAGTGAAATAGTTTATGAAGTAAAACACTTTTCTTTATTGATTCAAATTAAAATTTCGGTATGGCTTCATCATACCCAGACAAAGAGATCCATACAATGGACAAGAAGGCCCAATTTATAGAACTTGGAAGAAGAGAGAGAGAAGGGAGTTGAAGAGGCACAAGGACATGTGTCACCAAATTAATACTAGTTAAAATTGAATTTGTAAGATATTATTGTAAATATATTCCATTTAATATAGGTCAACTTGTCCAAAAAAGTTATTAGAATAGTGAAAAGAGGCAAAAAACCTACAATTTTGGCATAGGAAACTGTCCTCATGATTTGCCTTCCAAAACTACATTTATCCCTACATATGGTCAGGTTTTATGGTTTTTATTAGCAAGAGGGGTTACAAAAAATTCCCCACATTCATTTTATTGATCCCTCACCATCCCTATTCTTGTGGACATGCAAAATCATTTTTGGCAGTCTCAAAATGGCTCTTTTCCATGCACCTTTTCCACTTGGCATTCAAAAACTCCTAATTTTTCAAATTTATCCATGTAAAATAAGGTATGAAACTTTTAAAAGTCTCTCATATCATTATTTTAAATTAAAAAAACCTTTAAAAGGCTTCCTTAATTGATTTTCACCACTTTCCCCAAGTGTTCACTAGCTAGCTCACTAGATTAACTAAAAGTGAGGGCCTATTTTTGACACTTAGAATTTTATAAATGAGATGAGGTGAATTTTTTGAGTTATCCCAAGTTTAAATCTCCTTCCCAAAGTTTTTTTCATCTCCTAACTCCTCCTACAACCTACACACCACTCAAAATGGTTAAAATAAGCCCTATTTTCCTCTGATCCTTATAGTTCCATACAAATAAATCACAGTTTTGTGATCCCCATGGAATTTTAAATAATTTATATTCATCATTCATGGTCAAAATCATCCATTTGGAGGCACTTTTAGCTTGGTTTCTACCATTGAGTCTATGAGGAGGGTTTGGAGTGGTTTCTGGTCTTAATGTTTAATCATAAAGAACAGACATTGGAATCCTCTCCAAATTCTACTTATGTCTTATTAATTACCCTCTCCATCATCCCAAATCATCTCCAATTTCCATGCAATTCTTGGTGGAATTCTAAGCACTTGAAGTTGACCATTCATGCCATTTTGGGCTTTTTGTGAGGGTTTACAACCCTTAAAGCCAATAATTGGCTTCTTGATGAATTTATTTGAAACAAAATGACCTAAAAACTTGTATATTAACCCTATAATCATTTTATTGTCTCCTCGAGACCCAAAAATGAAAATTTACCCTTGTTTGGTACTAGGCTTAGACCTTGCCAATAGGTCTGCTTGCCATTTGAGACTCCACCTGAAACTCCAATGGCTTATTTTTAATCATAATGGATTCAACACATATTTTATAGACCTTAAAACATGTTCCAATCAATTGGAAGGCATGTAAAAGGCCAAAAATGTATATGACCCTCAATTTGGCTTTTAGGCCTGAGGATTCCCTTCACCCATGACTGCAAACCTCCTTGGTTGGGACAACATGTATGCTTAAAAACCTTATATTAAGGTTTAATATGTTTATTTAGGTCCTCTAAAACTTATCTAATCACAAATTTGTCCTTTCTAGCCTTTTACTTGAACATTTCATCACTTTTTCTAAAATTGGCACCTTCATGCACACCAAAAATGACCCTACTTTGAGACAAAACATAGAGGTTTTTCCCTATTTACCTTGGAAAATTTATGATTTTAAAGTGTTATATACGTCCTAAGGGTGTTCTGTATCAAATTTTAGCTCCCAAATCCTCCATTTTGTCCCCCAACGCAACAAATTTGCAAGGTAGACTTTTGGGAAAAGCATAGTTTGAGTGTAGACAGAGTTTGGAATGTGTTTGGAAGCCTAATTGATTGTTTTGGGTTTTATTGGAGTATTTAAAGAACATTTCTCCAATACACAACCTAGTTCAGCCATTTATAGTTCATTTTCCTTTCAAATACCTTGTCCCATGTTTCTCTAGCCCCGTCTCATGTATTACGTTACTATACTACATGTACGGACTATGACATAATTTTCTAGGCTTTTGGGCTTTCATGGATGACCTTTGACGTCAAAAAGGTGTGTAAGGTCTTTTTAAAGCTTTAATACATCATATTTCCATCATAATACCTCATTTTCATGCTTTATTTGAGCTCCAAAGATCCATTACCCTTGACTAAGATCAATTTCCCAATACCCTAATTGTGGGTGCATGTTTCCAGGCCTGTAGGTTGGCCAAGGGGAATTTGTAATATGTTTGACTCTATGTAGGGATTTTTGAGATTGAATTTATCCTTTTAGGACTTATACTTAGACTTGTCTTATTCTTTAGGAGTCCTTACACCATCTTTTTTGTGCCAATCTTTGAAACACTTCCCTCACTACCTCTCTACCCTATGTATGGGCCTAAAATGGGTATTTCATGCAATATCCTCCTCCATCACCTAAGTGATCAAGACTAATTTTTATATCCCTTGGAAGTGTTTCCTCTATTTGGACAAGGCCTAGGACTTTCACATATGGTGTAAGTTGAAAATCTCCTTCAAACTCTTGTAGACATCACTGCCATAATTTAGTGAGTTTTAGCAACTTTTGGAGGCTTCAAAATCCATCTTCTCCTTATCTTTTCAAGCTCAAAATTGGCAAAGGTATTGTTTTTATGTGGGACTACAAAATGAACATAATATGATCTCCTAAAACAATCAAATCTTCACTTTATGGAAACCACAAGAACCCCTAGGATTTCTATTTGGAACTTTTATGGACTGTGAGCCCAAAATTACAATCACTTTCTCTTGACTTCTCACAACCTTGTGATCACTCTCTATCAAGCCTAGACCTATCCAAAATTTATTTCAAGTAAATTTAAAGGCTTGAGACCATGTGGAGGTTGTGTTTTAGTCATGATGACATCAGCATGCTCCTTTAGGTGAAGCCCTGGTTGTGTGGATTGAGATAGCCCCTTAAGAGGGAAAAAACATGTCAAACAAGGTCTTTCAAGCACCAAAAAACAATTGTAACCCATTTAAACACCACAAAACTAGGAGAATCATCATAAAATTAATAAAACACCTTTTCCAATGTGGAGAAACCACTCATAAAGCAACTGAGTTGACTATCAATGCAAACTAGGCCATTTGTAAGCATGTACAAGCCTAAAGGAGGCTTTTCCAAGTATCTAAAGTTTATAACACACAAATTAAGCATGATAATGTCCATAAAAACATATTTAATCTCTTTCAATAAACCATTTCATCAATCAAAATAAAGAGAAGTTAAAATAGATTCAAAAAGAGACCCCCTCATGGTTGATTAGGCATAAAAAGTTGCCTAGAGTGTTAACCATCATTCATAAAGGAGGAGGTACAAAATTTCAACTTATTATTATGGATATTATGTAAACTTATAGCACTATCCAGCCCCTATAATATTTCCTCCATCTCAAACTGTATGACCCATAGTGAGTGCTTGAAGTTGACCTTCTTTTGCATGCCAAGAGGAAAAGGAAGAAAAATTAGTTGAAACTGCATTTTTTATGCAATTTATTCAATTTAAATGTGGTAATATCCTATTGGGAGGTAAAGATTCACACCGCCACATTTTATAAGTGGCACACTTCCCAAGGAAGTTATACAAGTTCCCATTTCTCTCTCTTTGGCCAAGAAAACTACCTCTTGTCTGAACAACCTAAAACTTTTAGTTAATGACAATTTATAAGGGCCTCCTAGGACACATGGCATGTTATCAAACTCCTTGGCACTTACACAATTCCCAATAAACTTGTATAAAATATTAAATGCACTATTTAGACCCCTCAAAATAACTTAAAATGATAAATGGACCTAGATAACACTTAACCAAAGCTATTACAACATCAATTAACACTAATTGACCTATGAAACACCCTATAAAAACATATTATGCCCCTTTAAATTCCTAAAAATGAATCTTTTTATTAGGTGTGCCCTATTTTGACCTAAAAGTCAAAATTGATCAACAGTTATTATAGATTATAAACCATATTTGATTTACCTAAAAACCAAGTAGATTATTCCACATATGGTGTCATTGCTAGCTGATTTGTGATCATGTGGAAATGACATACAAACTTTCTTATCTGGAGCTAATAGTACCTTATGTAAATATAATAATTTTGGTATTATGAGATAACCTTGTGGTGTATTGTTATATGAAACCATCACATGGAATTTGGCATCATAACAAGCTATCTATTTATGATTATTAATAGAGTGTTTTTCTTAAATGGGTGTAAACATGCCTAGTAGTATATATTATTACCTTGGGGTGTGCACTTAGGTTATAAACCATATTAAATAAATATACATATTAGATCTTTATGAGGGTACATAAATATGACTCTAAGAATATAACAATTTGTATTTTATGTTTCATATGAATTGATGAATTGCTTGTTTATACATGGTTGGTTGGATAAAATCCTAGATTTTGGTGAATTTGTGACTACTTAATTTGACTAGATTATGGATTCTTTGTAGTTATGCTTAAAATCACTAGACTATGGTAATATGAGTTCTCATAGGATGAAGTTAAACTAAAAATAAATTGTATTATTTAAACTCTACAATTAATTATGTGCTTACCAAGGTGGTATAATTATATTTATTATTTCTAGTATGGGATAAAAAATAATGTAAGGTTCATGCATATGTTTGACAGAATAAATGTATGTTGAAGTTACTCCTATGTTTAACATGTTATATGGTGTGTTTTCGAGTAGGCTGTAAATTATATGTATCTTGTGGTTGAATTTTTATTTGATCAATCTACATTATTAATGTGGATTAGGGATTGAGATAGACTTCATTGTCTTACTAACATTACAATGCCAAATGAAGGTAGTCCAAATCAAGTGGTGTGTATGAATTTGATTGATCTATAGATCACTTTTATATTAATATTCTTAAAGCTTTAACCAAATTATGTTTAGTGAGACATTATCATTTTATGAGTATGATTGACCTGTATGTGAAATATCTTAAAATATATTGAGTTTTCTATGATACACTACATGTTTAGTTTAGTTTAAAAATCTTACAACACACAGGTACTTGCTTGTCTCTCTAGATTATTGCACCACCATTATCTACTCATCTATGAAGGGAGGGACATTTTATGATGGGATTAGTGTGGTGGATTTTTGGTTTATGGTTGGTATGAAAAAGTACTCGAATGATGCTCTCCCTCCCCACAATAATACTACTTATCAAGATGACACTTGAAACTACCATAGATTCTTGAAGTTTGGGAACTATGCTCTAGGGAAGCCATGTATCTTATTTATACATTGTATTATATTTTACTTATTATTATAAATTATCATTAAGATTTTTAAATAATTTTTATTGCACATTGATAGTGGTGATTGTATACTTGTATCAATTGTGGCTTAGTTATTATATAATTACTTTCTATATTTATGTTTTGACATACTCTCATGATGTTAGAGATCTGTGATTTATGATGTAATATGAGTGTTTATATTACCATGCATGTGTAATTTATATGATATTTGTTAGATTCTTGGGATGTAATATATTTTGGTATGTGTTTTTATTTTTTTTTAAATCATGTATTTTAGGGTAGATCCCACTGGGGATTTATAGAGATTGAAAATGTCATCCCTAAACCAAAAGAGAGGCATTATGGGTTGAAGTGTAAATAGTAAGAGTGCTTAAGAAATAAAATTAGAGACTCCACCCAAAGTAAAATAAATAGGCCTAAGACTATGTAAATGAATAATAACCAAATATATTGTACAAAATAAAGTATAGATATGAACTGCACGAATGAAGACCAACAACAATGGGCATAGACAATTACATCAAAGAAGAGAAAGAAGGTTGCAATTTTAAAAATAAGAAATAATTGACTAAATATATGAAAGAGTTAGCGTAAACATTTTGAGAAATAATAAAAAAGACTATGCTAAAGAGGGATGGTGTAACCAAAGAAGAAAAAGAGCAAAAATAATGTTCTTCATTGGATAAAAGGACAATAACTAGAAGATAAAAACAAATAAAACGCAAAACTAGAAACCTAAATGCATGTAATCATAAGAAGAATCTAGGAGTGATTTTCTTTTTCTTGAAGCTTAAACAAGGAGATTAATAAAAAAATGCAAATTTGAATATCCTAAACTAAGATCAATAAAAATGCTAAAGAAAAGAGATTTTTTTTCATGGTTTTACATAAAAACTTGAACAAAAAAAGAAAGAGGAGAAAAAACTATGTGGACGGCCTCTCAAAACTAGGAAGAATGGAAAATTATCCTTATGATCAACTTACAACAAGTCATTAGATATCAAAAAAATCAATAAAAAATATGAAGAATATGAAACTATTTTTTTAAAAATTACAAGGGTACAGCCCTAACAAAAAGAAAATCTTTAAAATATGCACACTCACAAACCAATGTTATAAATAGTAACAAGGATCTAAAACCATGAAGGAATTATACCAAAATTATTCATTAATAACATTGAAAATGTAGAAATATATAATAACAAGAAGCTAGAATACCTCTCGAGGAGCAAATCACAAGTTTAAACACAAATATTAAAGTGGAAAACCAAACTTATCAAAAAAAACTCATGTGTTAAATTAAGAGGCTTGTCCACAAAATATTCATAATACAACTCTTAGGAGCAAAATGGATTTGAGAAGAAGAGAAATTCAAATATCTAGTTTTAAAAAAAATAGGAGGAGAGGGCTCTTTAATTAGTGCAAGAACAAGGAAGTGGGAGTTATAATAAATTCCATCATGACTTTACAAGGCCTTATAAGGTTATGCCAAGTATCATATTCCCTTAGAATGTGAATATAAATGTTTGGCATGTAGGGGGAGGAGTTACATGTGTAACTCCTGAAATTCTAAGGAGGACCAAGAGGTGAGTGATACCTCATAGAATCTAGATTTATGTGAATTAATAATTCAAATAGACATAAATTCTTCACATATGAACAAAACTTAGGATAAAAAAATTATCCCAAATAAAAATTAATCTTTTCATGCATTGATGTTTCTATCATGATCCTAATGCAACTATATTATATGAAACATTCATTATATTGTGGACTGATCACCTAGAGCCTTATGGGTTTTCTATCACATTTTTGCTAATATATTTTACTCTCACACATAGGTTGTCAGTGATTGTATGTGGATCAAACCCAAACTCTTCACCTTATGTCTTTTTACCTTTCCAAAAATGGTTTAGTGAGCTCACAATGTAAATTTAATCATAAGGACCCCTCTATCAATGAGTAGTGCTTACATATCCAATAGTCTAAGGAGGACCTTAGTCATATGTTGTTTTCCCATAGGTGTTGGTTTGTGTGTGCACAAGGGTGAAGTAGACTATATACAAGGGCATGCAGTGATGTATCTTGTAACTTGAAAAATAATGCTCATGGAATATTCTTTGAGTTTTTCAAAGCTATAATATGATTGCCTCTATGATTGATATGAAAATAGAGAAGAATATGGTAGTAGAACTTAGTTGTCAATTGATTTATTGAGATTCAATAGGTGTTTCTTGGTATTTTCAAATTATTAATATGTTGTTAATACCTTAACCTATATGATCCATAGGGATATGTGTGGGCTCACCTATGGCACACTCTTCAATTTTAACTACATTCATTAGTTAATTATTGCTTTAGGCTGACTTCTTAAGATGTAAAGGTGGGATGAATGGGTGTGACTCTCCCTATTAATTATATATATAGGGATGAGTGTGGCTCACTCAAAACATTATATTAATTAATTATATTCTTATTAATATATTGTGGAGGTTTCTCCTTGAAATGTCTTATCATATATTTTAGTTATATTGTGATATATTACTTTAATTGTGAAGAAAGTTCATTAAAAGTGGTATAAGAGCATCAAATTCTGTAAATAATTTTGTTTCTGATATATCTTGCAAATAATTGTGAATTTTTAAGTAATTTTATTATTGTAGTTTGAGCATCATATAATGTGTCCAATAAAAAAATGTAAAAAATCACTTTTAAAGGAGTTATCACATTTTTACTATTTTTTTATAAAATCACTATATAGTTTGAAATTTAAGGAAATTTTCATAATTTATTACATTTTTGGAAATCTTGAAGAAATATAGATTGTGTTCATTCTTTGTTTTTTCTTATTGGAGGCTGACATATTATCAAAATTACTTGGTCAAAGTTGGGTCAAAGGTGAAAATTAGGGTTGGCATTATCCAATCTTGTTATGGCAGGACCACAAACTAGGGGTAAAATCAAGAATTATGAAACTCCAAGTAAAAATCTTAGTAAAGAATAAATGGATTTAGAAACAAAAATTTATGGTTCTTTTACTCCAGAGTTTTCCTTACTAAATCACAAGGTGAGTCAAATTGAGTATGATTTTTGTGGCCTATAGTTTGAGATGACAAGTAAAGTAGATCAAATCAATCAGCATTTGGATGATCTCATGCATAAACTCATTCCAAATTTTAATGTTCATAAAAATTCCAAAAATAAGCCACAAATCACAACTACTCAACAAAAACATGGTGTATATTTTAGACAACCTAACCCAAATCCAAATACACCACATTTAAGGAACATTACTCCAAAATTAGAAATGTGAAAGTTTGATGGGAAGGATCCACTCACTTGGAAACCAAATGGAGAATTTTTTTGATGTACATCATATCTCTGATGGATAAAAGGTGGCAATGGAATCATTGTATTTTGAGCCAAAGTAGTTTATTTGGTACAAATTACTTTGCACTTAAAAGAAAAAAAGTGTCTTACTATTACTTGGTCAATGCTAAAAATGCACTACCATCATAATGTCACAAAGAACTACTTTATCTAGTTATCAACGCTATGACTATTTTAATTAGCACACCCCATCTCATTTTTTTGAATAGGGGCCCATTACAAGTCTAAAAATCCTAGTTTTGATTGAAAAGTCTTTTTCATTGGCAATCATATGAGTATTTAGCAAGATTTTAAGTTTCAAGGCTCTTATTTCTCATGTTGTTGGTTCTTTTTAAGTACACTATTGTATGTCAAGTGCAATTAGTAATTTCTCATATCAAGGTCTTTTCCACTTTGTGTGATTTTCTTAAACTAACTTATTAATGTCTTTCATAAGTTGTTACTTGTATGTAGGTTTTTTGAGTTTACATGAAAATCAAAAATGTAAAATCCTAAGTCTTTCGTGTCTTCTCAACTCTTTGTCTTTGAAACTTTTGGGATTCATGTATTTTGGTCTTCACATATTTTGGCCATCTCATGTTTTGGTTTTCACAATTTTTTCATTTTCATGTTTTTTAAACTTTATGAGGTTTGGGTTTTTACATAGTAGGGTATTTTGAATTCATTACTTTTAGTCATCTTAACTTTTTCAAGTCATGTATTTTGGCATTTCACATCTTCTATACTTTCCAACTTTAAAATTTTTAGAACTTTTTAGTCTTTGCAGATTCAAGTCTTCACATCTTCTAGTCATCACTTTTTGTGGCCATCACTACCTTTGGTGTTTGTATATTTTTATCTTCACGTATTTTGTTTTTATGTTTCATGTAAAATGGCAAAGGATTATTTTGACAAAATTTACGAAGCATAAAAACCACATGTCATCACATTTTATGAATTCAAAGTGTCACATGATTTGATCAAATATAAATTAACAATAGGTAAAACACTTGAATTTCAATATTATGCCACTTGGTACATCTACATCAACATCAAACTAACGACCAAATGATACATGCCTAGAGATGATAACATGGTATTTTCCAAATTGAAAGTCTTTGTGGAATACTCATCAAAGTGAGCTACCAAGTTTAAATTAAATAATAAAAATAAGCCTAAATACATTGGACATTAATAATGCACAAACTATAATTAATGTATACATCTTTGATCTATATGATTTAATTTTAAATTGATGTCTCAGTATCGATTAACAAATAACTTAAGAGAACATGCATTCTACAAAGAGATGAAAAACTTGGTTTTCTGCATTTACCTACTAATTGCTTCCATAAAGTTACCAATTAAACTATTATGTGAATATCACCATTAATCCAAACATCAAAAATGGCTTCATCATCTAAAGCCTTCAGGGGAGCATTGTCACCATAAATTTTTCCACCAAGGATTCCACTAAATACATGGACACAATCTTTGACTCAGTTGTGTTTCATGGTGTATTTGTGAATTATACAGCTATATGGGACTCTGTGGATAATTTTGATGCATACTCATGTGAGGAAAGTTTATTAGCTAAGTAAAAAAATTGGTGATTGATTTATTATCATTGAAGTGACAACAATTACACTTTAAAGTTGTTAATCCTAGAGTGATGCCTTGCATCGACTTACTTTGATATTTGTTCTTTATGAGAAAAGTAATTTATGGCTTCTTATATCTTATCAATTGAAGAATAGTCATGGATTGCATTTTGGGAGATGATTTATAGAGGTGCTTAAGGCTTCCACTAGAATATACCACATATGATGAGCATAAAATCACGTCATGGAGGAAGACTAACATAGTCGAGGACACATTGAGGAAATGGATAACTCTAGGGGAGAAGGTAAGCCTCAAAGCCACTACTCTGGTGCCCATCACCAAATTTAGGATAGGAGTTCACATCAGAATGACCATACTAAATAGATTGTATGGGTGTACCAACATCCATTACCTTTGAATTGAATGGGTTTTATTGCTTGACCTAATGATAACTTTAAAATTAAAATTTTCCTTGGGTGAGATCATTAGAATCAAACTCTGGAAGAAAATGTTCCAAAAATATAAAAGACTAGTCAGAGGCCAATTTTTCATGATGTCCTACCTACTAGACATTGTCATGGACAAAGTGTATGTGTATAATGGATCACTCTAGATCCCAACCCTAGACTATATAAAAAATAGAGTATGTGAATTCTTTTCTTTTCTATATATTTATTCCTACATGCTAAATATTTTTAGAATTTCCAAGAACATGTATCCTTGAGTCTGAAGGGAAATTCATGAGAATCCATTTGATCAAGCCTCTGATAGAATAAATAAAACACCATTTCCAAAGGGGTATTATTGAATATACTTAAATTACATAGTAATAATGATTTTCAGGGCCAAGGTTTCACCCTTGTGTTTACCCAAGTATGTCCCAGATAAGTTGGTGAAGCAAGAGATGGCATACCAACTCTAGTAGAGTATTGATAAAGAGATGAGGAAGAAATAAAAAGGTCTATTCCATGGATATTTCATTATCATAGGCCAAATAAATTATACAATAAGGAAGAACTTTGGTGATATTGGAAGCATAAAATAATTGTATTCATTGGTATCTTTATAACATAAGGATTGGGACCCACATGGCAGCATTCAAAAGCATGTAGCAGGCCTGGATATCCCTTACCATCATGAGCCCTATGAATATGAATTCATTTTTATAAATTTTAAGGATGACGGATGGGTTGACAGATGATCTCCTAAGATCAATTCAAATGGATCCCTTATTTATAATTATAGAGGTATAAATTTGATTTTTACCTCTAGGTGGATGTACTACCTCTGAATATTGATCCTCATAGCCTTTCCAATCAATTAAACTAGAGGAAGAATCTTCCCAAGAACCCCCACAATATGTGATAATGGCTGTAAATAAAGAGAAAGGTGTGGCGGAGGCCCCTATTATAACTATTTCACTTGTTGGAGTAAAGGAGCCAATAAATATTGATTCTTCCAACTCTACAAATTATAATCTTCCTATTGTAAGTATAACACTTGATTCTTCAAATATAAATGTTTTATCTTCTACTCCTTAAAAGGACACTCCCTTAGTTGAGAAAATAATACTTTATTGTAAGAGGAATCCCATAGCCCTTAAGGACACTATGAGTTCAACTGTTGGGCTATTATCACAGGAGAAAGTTATGGCCTAAGGGAAAGCACTAGAGAAGAATGAGTTTGAGTCACTAATGCAACAAGGACAATCCCCTCTGGTATAATATCCTAAATATGAGGAGGAAGAACTTGAAATGGATAAGGTTTTTAGTCTCTAAGGAATCAAATGGAAAAACCAATGGAAATGGATAAATTAGGTGATGTCCCTACCATTATTATTTATATTTTCTCTTCAAAAAATTCTATTACCACTAACATTAGTCCTATTCAACAACATCATAATATTATTATATAATTATACCCATAAACTACTAGATTAACTATTATGAATATTGTCCTTGCTTCTTCCCAAGCATTGATAATAACTCCTAGGGCTAAGAAGGTCCATTTCAAGTCAATAATAGGAGTCTCTATTTTGGATCAAAGTGCACAATTATATATTCTATCTACTCAGTTAGGTCTACCTATGCCACATTATAATACAACTCATCCAACTTCACTTGTATAATCTACTAGAGATGACAAGAAGATAACCTAAAATATGCATCCAATTCCCTAAGTGCATAACTTGGATTAGTAGAAGATCATTTTCCTGTCTCTACCTTACCCACTCCAAATAAGTGCATTGATGTTTTATTTAGAATAATTTTTATCAAATGCCACTACTCAAGATTCTCAATTAGTTAACTTAGGGGAATTGGTAATTCTCCAATGGGTAACAGACTTGAAATTCCAAACAAACCAAAGACCCAATCTAGTGATCTCTAAACTTCACACTATGAGTTCCATTTTTTATAAATCGATAGGGACAATCTAAAGGGTTAGGAAAATCAAAATGCAAGATGAATATAGTAGGTGATTAATCCTTGAGGAAAGATAGGATGTATTTTCCCTTTCTAAGAGGAAGAATAGGATAACTGAGGAGTCTCCTTACAATTATGATTTTATAGTTTACTTAGGAACACATACTGAAGCCTTGATGGAACTTAGTAGAGGCACTAAACCAGCTAGGGAAGAGCTTTAATAGGATTTGACTTAAGTGCTAGAGTAGCAACAAATTATGTGTTCCCAAAGAAATATAGGATGATGTCTAGAATACAACCCTGAGGTTGTACAACATTCTAGACAACATGAATACAATGAAAATTGAGATGTCTCCCCATTTTATTGAGACATATAAATTATTTAATTCTTTGAAAGAGGAAAAGAATAAATTAAACTTTCTTATAACCTACATTACCAATACGGCCTTCAACCATCTATATTTGATGAATCCTTTTGAGGTAACTAATTCCCTCAATCTTTTAGTTATCAAAACCCAAGAGGATAAACATTGGGTATCTAGTACACAAGCCTTGATTTCAAAGTTGATTGAGGACAAGAAGTAGGTTATACAAATTTTAAAAGAATTAAAATTATCTCATGCAAGAGACACTTCATTAAAGTTGATGCACAACACTAATTTTGATAAGCTCCTCCAGAAGGTACTTATAAATTTCAAACATGGTCTTTAGGGATGTGTATTAGAAGATATTGAGTAGGAAATTGGTTTTTCCATAATGAAGGTGACTGAAGTATAGATATTTTGAGTGGAGTTCATTATTACAAAAGTAGAGCACAAATTCCTATTGATATAAGTATCATCATGTTTATTGGATTCAACTCTATATTATCCTCCAATAGTAAATTCATGATGAGAAAAGAAGGCTAAGGAGTTGATGTAAATAAAAATCAATAAATAGGATATAGAATCAAATAAGTCAACTATGTTCTATAAAATAGGGAACATAATAGAGAAAAAGAGAACATTGTCATGTACGCTGACTTTGTATTGTTGAATAGGGAACATGATAAGAAATAAGAATACACAACTAGATAGGTCAACTTTGTACTACAGAAAGATAATCTAAATAGTTTATAAGAGACTGTGTCAATAGGGATGATAATGTTCTAAACATAGAGAAAGATTTTTCAATATGATATCTAAGCAAATGAAATTAATCACACAAGCAATTGAATCAATGTGTTTGATACAATTGGAACACACAATACAAACTTTGCACTAATGCAAGTTTTACAATAAAAAATAAAATGATTAAAGAGCAAGAAATAAATTAAAAGTAAATGCTAAATAATTGATCATTAATAAGTGGTATTAAGTTATAATGTAGTTGTAAATTAATGTGATAAAAATTTGGGTGTAAAAAGGAAATAAAAATCAATCTCAGGATGGTTTCAAGAAGTTTAGGCTGAAAGGGATCTGTATTGTTGATGGTATTGTCTTGGTATTAAGGCCTACACCATCACTTTACATTCCTATAGTGATAAGGCTATTGGGTGATTTACCAATATATACTATCAATCACATGTTTATACTTGGCCATAAAACCAAGTCGGCTTCCCCCTTGGTGATGAAATTCAAGTACGTAGGCCTTAGGAAGACAAATGTTTAATACTTTTTTTAAAGTGATTTGGAAGTGTGTGCAAAAGAGAAAAATAATGTGACTAAATTAGTAATTTTTAAAAACACCTAATTAATGTATGTTTTCTAATCATGCAATTAACTAAAAAGAAAGGTGAATTAATTACTAGCAAAAAGAGGTTAATTCCTTGATTATGAAAAGTATAGAATCAGTTTAGGTGATATTGTATGCAAATAATGTAGAATAGAGTTGATTGGATTGATACTATTCTATGAAAGTAAGATCTATAAGAACACAATAAAATAAGTTGACTATGTATTCTAGATATAAAATAGAATACATAACTGTGTCAAACTAGTCGACCTAGTTGGATGTAGGGTTGCAGTTTTATAGACTACAAACTTGTGAAAAATAATATTGTGAATGAAGAATTGAAATGATAGAGAAGGTAAGAATAAACCTTGGTGGGTTTAAATATGTTTAGATTGAAAAAAATTATGTTATGATGCTTAAGTGTTGAATCCAAAAAAAATCTAAAAGATTCAACTAGCTCAGTGGAGTTTATAAAACATGTGTGCTAAAAAGAAGTTGTGAATAGAGTCAATTGGTTTAACTATGTTTTCAAACCTATATGTTGAAAGAGGAGACTTGTGAACAAATTTGACTAGTTTGGATATGTATTAAAATTTGGAACTGAAGAAGAAGATTGTGCTGAGCTGATCAACCTAGTCACCTGTATATAGAGAAGACTTACAGAAATAGAATAGAGTCATTTTAGATTTATTGTGTTTTAGATATATGCATAGATTATTATAATTATACTGAGAGGTTTGATATAGTAATATAAAAATAAAAATATATAATATAATGATAAAATGAAAGCATGAAATAAAACCTATAAACATCGAGTTCACTAGAATGTATATAAAGATAAATGTAATTGATCTAGTAATCAATCCTAGCTCAAAGAAAATAAATCCTACTTACACTTTCGATTATTGATACATTAGATATTCAGGTTCATAACCAAAATAGATCCATTAGACCTAACCAAAGGATCTCTTACCACAATAACATTACTAGAGAGGGTTCCAAAGCCTCTAGTCAAGTAACACTATGCAATAACCTTATCTAGGTCATATGTTTCCATATTCATAAAGTATATGTAAAGCAAAGTAAAATCTAATCTAGTGCTCACCAAAGCTTTTGGGACAAAATGGGGGTAAAAAACTTAAAAATCAACAAACATGCATATGAGAATCATAATTATGTTATGTATAGGTAAAACCCTAATGCATGAGAGATAAGTACAAATTCTAACCTATTTACTTTTACAAAGTAAGAACAAAGTTAGGAATATGTATCTTTGAAGATGAACCTATCGAGCCTCAATCTCTATCTTGGCCAAGGTGCTTTGCAAGTGGTTGTTATGGTATGTAAGGATAACAATGATAAGTCAGCTATAGGCTACACAAATTATATATGCATCCAAAATAATTCTCCACAAGACAAGATCCATATTTCCAAACAAAGTATTGAACCCTAAGATATGTTCCTCAAGTAGAATGGTGGATAATCAGATGCACAATATATTTTTTTCTTCTCTTTTGTTTCTCTATAAATGATGAAAATGGATGTGTATATATAGCAAGATCTAACTGTAAACCTTTCTAAAAGTTTAGCTGACAAGGTCAACCTATTTGATCCATATTTTTAATTGATAAAAATAATTTATATCCCATTCTAGGTCAGCCATAGCTAACCTAGACCCATAACTTGATTTTTAACAATTTGAATACAAGGTCAGCCCATGCTGACAGTGTAATGTAAACTATAAAAAAATGGTTTTAGGCTTAGGTAGGTGCTATGAAAGGTGGTGAAATGCTTGGAGGAGTGTACAAGAGATGAGGCAAGGCTTAGGGAAGTACATAGGAAAAGGTTGTGTAGATAAAAATTGATAGTATAGAGGACAACAATCCTGCAAAGCACTAATGGTCTTCCCACCCCTTTCACCATGCACCCTTTAGGGCATGCACTCAAAGAGATTGAGACTCAAAAAGTTATTTCAAGAGAGAAAACATTAGTAATGGATAAGGTTTGAAAATATTATGTGTATACATAACGCTTGATAATGAGTGCCCTTAAGTTTCACTAAATAACTTCAAACCTAGCTTATAAATATTAGAATGCTTTAGAAACTTAAATGAAAGAAAATTTTCCCTTTGAGCAGTATAATTTTTTAAGTGATTGGTAGATGATGGTTTGAGAGGATTTGATGTGCTTATATTGAAGGATATTTGAAATATTTTCATGAACTGACCTTGCCAAAAGTGTGTAAGGGGTAAAATTCAACATCTTAAATTTAAAAAATTATCATTAGAGAATCAAGTACAAGGCCCCATTAGTGGACAAGACTGCAATACAACCATGTCCAACCAAGCATGGTCTTATCCTAGAAAGATAGAGACTATTGGAAGTGGGTTTATAAGATTATATTAGCATAATAAGGATGCATGAATGATGTTTTGAGTAGTTTTAAAGAAATTTTTTAGACTAGTAAATGTTGTTATGTAGATTTCAAGTTAACAGAATGGTGAATAAGCCAAGTAGGGTAAGGATGTCAATATTAAACATTATCAAGCACTTAATAATTAAACTTGAGTGTCTATATTTTCTCCCACTTTATTCTAGTGATGCAAAAAATTGAAACTACTAGAGTAAAGGAGATGAAAAACCAAGTGTGTATACACGCTTTACATTTTAGTGTGAAGTTTAATCGTGAAATATGTCTTACTATGAAACATGCAACAATATCACTAAAATTAGTTATTTTCCATATTTGAAAGTTGAAAATATGAAACTTGAAATTTAAAATTTGAAAAGAGAGAAAGGAAAGTGTACACCTGAAATATTATGCAATCTAATTATCATGAAACTTTTTAAAATGGAGAATTATATTCCCCCTTGTTGAGGCACTTGGAGAAATGTTAAAACTTTGGCAAATTGAGAGTGATAAAATCTCAATTTGAAAAATTTTGAAATACCTTGAGTTGGAAATATTTTTTTGATCTAAAAGTGCACTTTAATGTAACAAATATTGTACATTGTTAGTCTTAAAAATATATGGGTGAAAAAGTCACACCCCACAAACTAGGTCACATCAAGATACATAAGACTTAAAAATAGAAAATAAAATAAAATGGCCACCCAAGGCCACTCAAACCACAAGTTACACTAACTCAAGTGCACATCAACTAAAAAATGGTAATAAAGATATAAACAATAAAGATCTAGACTAAGTAGTAATAACGACCATAGCATCTAGTAGAAGAGGAAGCGGTGGAGGAGAAGTGGAGTCTCCTCCCCATACTACCTAAGTGGGATAGTCATTGTCAATAGGTAAAGTATCCAATCCATCATATTACTACTTTTTTTCATATTCTTCCTATTGGGAGGGTGAAATGGAAAGGGGCAGTTGTAGGAACTTATTTTTTGGAGGTGGGGCCAACCCCACCCCCTCCACCACCACCTTTATTAGCTTTTTCAAACCCACTTTCATGTGGGGACAACCAATGATAATGAGATTAAGGGATATTTAAACTTCAATACCGGTGATGTTGAGTCCCCCATCTACATCTATGAGGAGGAGAGTGGTGGTAGGGGGGTCTAGAGGCTCATCGCTAACAACACAAGGAGTATTCTCCCAATGATCCAAGAGGATCTACATATGGTGAATCTCAAACCAAACTTTATCATTTTGGACCTATATTTGGAGGGTAACATTTTAAATTACAAATTGTTTAGTTATAAAAAATCTCCTTTCTATTTCTTCGTGATTAAAACAAGTATTGTTTCTATTTTTCCAAATCTAAAAAAGAATGTCAACATAGAAAATCTACTAAAATCTATTGTATCTTGCAATAAGTAAGGTGAATTCCCCCAAGAGAGACATTTTCCAAATTTGGGTTTAAATAGATTGATGAGGGTATGAATCTATCTCCAAGAAGACTGGGTATGAGAACAAGACTAGAAAAGGTGTTTAAGATTTTCTAATTGGTGACAACCTAGGCAAATGGGATTTAAAACCTCTATGTGCTTGAGATAGTAACCTATAATAAAATCCTAGTAGAGAATTCACCAAAGTAAATGGGATTTTTTAGGATCTATGAGAGCATCCCAAATGGTAGCAAACCTTATATACCAAACAGTATAAAGGGATCAGAGATTTCATCAAATGATAGTTTTAGTGTTAATGTGTTGAGGAGCCAATGATTTATATCCTAGTCTAGGATAATAATGATAAAACTTTGTAGCTATAGGCCAATGCCAATTTTCTTCCACCGAGGTGTAAGGGAGGAAACAACCATCTTATGTAAATAGTCCTCAAGAATGGAACTCTGAATCTTAGAAATGGATTCTACATCTTCATTGTTAAGATTGAATTTGTCTCTCTCAAGATTCCAAGGGATCTTGTCCCAACTAATTTTTTATAAAATATCCCCAATGGTTTTATTAGGTCCTTTTTAAATAATCTCAAGCTCTTGATCCAAGGGACCATGGCAAAGGTAACATTATGAAAATTGAATGTTAGGGACCACCATAGGGAGAGATTATAGAGAGATACCATTTTGAAACCCCTCTCCTACCTAGATGACACGATTTTTGAGTTTTTCTCAAGCCTTCTAGATGTTGTGCATAACAAAGGTACCTCTCATCTTAATAATAATAAGGGAAATGAGAATATTGTGGATACCAACACCTTACTAGGACCTTTTTCCTAATGTTCATCCTTGATAAATTTAATTCCTTAACAAAACTTTCTAGGCTTCATCACCTTCCAACCCTCTGATAATCCACTTGACACTAATATTTAGGTCTTGGATTTTAATGTCAATGAGCCCAAGTCCTCTTTCTTTTTTACATTGATAAAAAATGTCTCAAGAAACTTTTTGGAATCCTTTGTGGCCTTCATAATTGGTACATAGAAAATATCATACATATTTCTTCAATTTATCATAGGTAGAATTAGAAGGAGCCTAGCTAGAGGATTAATAGACATGAGTAGTATCGAGAACCTTACTAGAGTATATCTGAAATTTTTATGCTAATGATAAGGGTTTAGTAATTTATAAGGATATTTTTTTATCAACCCTTTAAACCACATAAGACCAAAAATCATCAAGTGAGGATCAAAAATTGAAGGGAATACCTAAGCATTTGAACCTAACTTCAAGTAGAATCCACTACCATTGAAATCCTTTCAACCAAGGAGGTTTGAGAGAGAGAGATTGGAGATAGCACTGAATTTTATTCCATTGGATGGAGGACCTAAAAGTAAGACAAAATATATCAAGGCATTCCATATCATTTTAAACAACATTCTCTTCCTCCTAAAGGGTAAGGAACAAGTTATTGATGAAGTTTGCATTCATCTAATGGTCTAAATTAGGGGGAGAAATACCCTTCACCAAACCCCTATAAGCATAATTAGAAAAAATATAGTTAAATCCTTTAATAACCAAAACATAAAGATAATGAGATAAAGGTCAACCCTACCTAATATATATGAATCTCAAAACAATGAGATTGGGCACCATTGATAGTAATTAAAGCACCAACATCTTGAAAAAACATGTTAACAATTTGCACAAACTTGGGGCCAAATCCAAGAGCCTAAAACATTACTATAATTAGGGGCCACTATATTCAATCATAGTTATCAATTTGTTGATATTTTTCAATCCTTTGTGCACCACTATCATGGTGTGTTTTTAGTTTATCCCATCACTCCTAAACGAGAAGCTACTCTCTCTCTCTCAATGCCTTATCATTATATCTTTTAAGTTATTTTTAAACATAGAGAGTAGCTTTTGATAGACCCCTTAGTTAGAATTATCTTAATGAATTTATTTTATAGATGGGTACTGACAAAGCCCTAAGATTTGATGATTTTTTTTTTAGTTTTATCAAACCCTATGGGATGTTATGGGCCTTGATCTTCATAGAGTCTATTTCAAAGTTATTTTGATTAATTCTCTAGGCCCTCTCATTAACCAAGGTAATATTAAGTTTTTTCCTAAGGATGGCAATCCTAAATTTATCACTAATTAGATACATATCACCCTTCTAAATGTATCTTTAAAAATTATTGATTAATCTATAGCCCTCCAAAATTAGTGTGTAACCCAATTGTATACCGTGACTAATAAACATTGAAATAAGAAATATTTACCAAAACATGGAAAATTCCTTAGGTAAATTATTCTACAACCTTTTGACCAAAATGAGGATCCTAAATTGCATGAGAAATAATCCTTACATGTAAGGGATCATTGACCCATGCTTCCAAATTTTCTTGCCAATCCCCATGGAATAGATTACCAAAGGTCCATAAATATATTATAACTAACTAACCAAGGTGATCAGTAAAAATATTCTAATAAAGGTTTTCTTTGGTAATATCACCATGACTCTCAAATTCATGTGCAATAACAATACCAAACCAAATACAATTAGTAGTTGGGTCCTAGACCAAGCCTTGGCTAAACTTTGAAAATATTTATTTCATAATTCTTTTCAAATCCTCATATCCATTATCATACTACAATAATGCTTTATAATAAGAATGACCATGTAAGCATAAACTCCAAATTGAAGAGGCATACAAATTTAGAGGAACACAACTTCGATCTCATATGCATTGAATAAAATTTGGAGATAGTAACCAATGAATTCTTTTGTCTCCTTCATTCAAGAGTAAGAAATATTTTATGCTCTAATTCTCATTTCAATATGTAGAGTACTCTATAAAATAATTGAAGGGGTGAAACCACCAAACTTGACTCGCTATAATAATAAAAAGTGCAACCTTATACATTGAGTGTCACTAGAATCTAACATGACCCATTCACAAAATGAGATGAATCACATTTTTTTAGATAAATATTGATTCTATTTGAAAATTTATACCTTTGAAACTTTTTAAATTTAAAAATTTGAAAATTTTCATATATAAACATGAACATGAATGAATATCATGCCCCCTATATTTGTATCATATTAATATTGAATGTCATTTGATATTTGTGGTTGTTTGAAAAATGTAACTTGTAACATTAGGAATGAGTGTACATGCATGTTGCATGCCCCCATAATCTAAAAATTATGAATTATATTATATTATAAAATTTGTATAGTGTTATAAATCTAAAATTTGTTGCTCATGAAGACTTGAATTCTTAAGACAAGCCAATTGTGATACCTCCTTTTTGAGATGAGAAATGTAGACTACAAACCACTAATATCAAAAGGGAATTGTAAAATATCTGAAATATGTAATCATATAATATCATATAAACATTTAAAATATATTACATCATATTATGGAATATAACATTTATTTTCATATGAAACATGTGTTAGATAGATATAGCATTGAAGCACATAAATATGATGTGAATGATATGTATCATGGCACAAGAATAAAGTAGAAAATATAATTAATGCATGATATTAATCATAACACCATAATAAAAATTAATGAATAAGCAAGTGATGCCATACAATGTTATGCATTTTGCATAATATGTCACACATAAGGCCTAAAGGCCACATACAAGAGACATGTTAATGTTACATAAACACACAAGGCCAAGGGCCACACTCAAATGGCATGATGATGCCATAAAATAAAGAACATGTATATGTTTCACACATAAGACCAAGGGCCACACACAATAAGCAATCAAATATTGTCTTATCATTAACAACAATAATGTTTTCACAATCCATTTCAATGTGCTAGGTTATTTCTGGTTGTAACTGTGTTAGAGCTTTTTAGTCATGTCGTAAAGTAAGAATTGAAAGAGAAAAATAGAGTAAATGAAACTCGTCTAGATCAATCATTAGTATCAATACTATTGTTAGAAAATAACATATCAATGTACCATAATAAAAATTATGAGTTATTATCAAACATTTGTATGATATATCTCTCAACATGGTAGAGAGGTTATGGATGGAAACATGTTGAAATGTTCATGGAGAAAAAATATATGCCCACAATTAAGCAAGGCTACTAGGTTAAAAAGGAAGCCTAACATCAAAGAACCATGTAAAATTATGTCATGTATCACATTCACATACCTCATGAAAAGCATTGTGTATTGAAAACTAAAATATGCTATGTATTTAACTTGAATTAAATACCATATATAAAAAACAAACTAGTAACATTTTAAAATGCTTGTAGGACATGATTTTTTATTTTTTGAAAATATTTGAGTTTTTTTATTTTTGACATATATGATTTTTTTAATTTTTTTAATACCTTAAAGTTTTTTAATTTTTCTATATTTGAATTTTTTTGAATTTTTTTAAATGTTTGAACTTATAAGAGTTGAAAGTACTAATAAGTGAGGCTTCAAAAATAGAAAAATGAGAGGGATTCAAATAATATTTAACAAGGTACTGAAGCATAGTAGGGAAAGAAGGGGAAATCAATATTCCCCTAACGTATGTGAAAAATAATTATATCAATATAGATAAGGATTCGCATGCCCCCAATTGGAAAGAATCTATGTGCTCATGTACAATTTAGTAGTAAGTAGATGTGATCATGTAAGTGTCGAGGCATGATAAGTATGCAATAGTAAGCAAGTGGAGTGTGTAGACACCTTAATTATACCACATTTAGTGTCATGATTAACTTTTCCTGGGATATTGACACAATCACCTAACTTATTTACTAATCTACTGTCTAAAATATGTATTTTATCCTAAGTCCACTAATATCATCCCCCCCACAATATTTAAATATTTAATTAATAAAATATTAATTAACTAATCCATTTATAATTAATCATGCCTGCATAATTCTACAAATAAATAAATAAATAAAAATAATTAATAATTCCAAACTCTAAGTCACAAACCACATCCTCAATTCTCTTAACCAAGATGTTGACTCAGCGAAGCATTTCCCCAATTCTCTCAACCAAGTGTTGAGTCATACAATCAATTCCTTGAAACATTAAATTAACTTGGTGAGTCATTCCAACTACCTTGAATCATCCATACTATTTTTAAACCACCCATCCAACTTTTCCACATTTCTCAACCACTTGAGGAATTGACTTCCTCATGGAAATAAAGGGTCGAAACCAACCATAAAAAATTAAATTATTTAATAATTAAAAAATATATTTGACCATCCATTCCTCAACTGAGAAGTCTATAAATTTAAAATCTTTCTCCATGTTGAAATAATCCATCATCGAGTTATCAAATCACTATCAAAGTTTCATTATGCATCCCCTTGAGAATCAACATCATATACCATTATGTTGTTGAATTTATTTTGAATTAGATGGTTTTGTTGATAATCTTGCACATATTTTAAAATGGTTTGAGAAACTTTATTCTTGATATAACACATGACATGATACATCATGATATGAAATACCTTGATGACATGATTGTAATATTCATAAGTGTATACTCAAAACTCGACAAGAAGAGTAAACAAATAAGTAATAAAAAATAAGAACACACATAAAAGCACAAAAAAAAATGCATGTCATTCATTACTTTTGATGTGAAAGGGGATTGGGACTAACAATATCAAGTGCTATGAGACTAGGAGTAGTCGTAAGTTAAATGATTTGAGGATGATTGAGTTCTTCATCCATTGACATCTTTAAAAATTTTCATGAAACATGATATTTTTGGTCCCAATCCACCTTCACATCATGATTTTACCATCACTCTAAAACCTTTGTGCACTATCCAACATACCTTTTTCTTCATCCTCCATGGTAGCACCATCTATTATAGGGGTTGTGATAGTATCTTGGTAAATTTGGAAAAAGCCAACTTATAAATCAACAAAGTTCTCAAAGACATATTTAGAGTGCATACCTAAAATATCCAATTTTGTTACAATAAACCAAAATAAATATAATTAAATTAAAAAATAGAAATAATTTGTCCATAGAAGAAAACAATTTTTGCCACAGCTTGGGGAAGTACCCTCATAAAAACCATTTTTTAGCATCATGCCTAAAATTAGTTCTTTACAAGTATCTTACATTTAGGGGTAAGCCCATTCCATCTCAGCCATATACATCCTAAACCATCCTTGCCTATCCTAAGTTATCCTTACCATTTTTATCCATTTTATCCTTGCATATCCCACACCATCCTTACTTATCGCAAACTATCCTTGCCATTATTATTCATTTGATCTTTACCTATCCTACACCATCCTACCCATGCTAATACATACTTACCATCCTTACCTATCTAAACCCATCATTATTCATCCAATTATTTCCATCATATCATCAACCTTCATCCTAATTTTTACTTTAATAAGGAAGTGGAAAATTCTTGAGACGTGTTCTTAGAAATATCTTGGTATTTCCTTAGAGTAGTACTTTAATTACTAGACACTTGGCTCTTAGGTAATGTGTTCCTTAGAGTTCTCATTTTTAATCCTTCAACTATTCCAATCCACTATCACTCCCATCAATGGTACTAAAATGGGACTTTCCTTTTCTCATTGCCTCTTCAAAACTACACAAAAACCAAAAACATAATAAACTCTAAGAAATCCAAAAAAACATTAGAAAACTTAGAAAATCCAAAAACATTACACAATCTAGAAATTTTTTATCTTGCCCTAAATCCTATTATAATCCTTAATAAATCAATCAAAGCATCCATTTCTTCCAATCTCATAACTTTTTTAATGGGATATATCGTTCCCAAATCCACCCTCTTTCATATATCATTACTTTTGGGCACATCAAAATATGCATATTTTTGGGGATATTTCATTCCCAATCAAACCCCCTTGCATATATCATTTCCTAAGGTAAAATCAACATATCACCATAGATCACTAAACAACAAGATTTTTAACTTGATGTAGGACATGTATTTGTTTTTTTATTTTTTGTGGTCTTGTCTATTTGTTTATTTTTCTTATTGAGTCTTGATTTAATTTGTATGCATATAAAAATAATGTCATCATGGTTTTCCATATCATGGTTCATCTTATTACATGCCAACATAAAAATAAGGTTGCTCAAATCATGTTGTAACTCCATGCAAGACTAAGAACATATTTATCAAACCACATCATTACCTCATCGAAAAACATACATCACATCTATAACACATGTCAAATAATTCAAATAATAACTATCCCACTTAACATTTATTCTAATCACCCGTAATTAACTCCCTAAACAACTAGTGTGTTTCATCCATAATCTAGTGGGAATGTTATGGCATACATCAAATAATTACTTGTATCTACCAACAACCTACCAAATCTATGTTATTCAATCACGTGATCAATCAACGTTAATCTATACAATTAGTTACCTTCTTAAGTTATGTTTATCCATCAATCAAAATAACCAAAGCATTCATCCAGTCTAAACTCACACCTTTTTGGGGATATATCATTTCCAATCCACTCCTTGCATATATAGTTACTTTGGGAATATCAATCCATCATCAAATCTAATGAAAACATGCAAGAATTAGCTCAAGTGTGTTAACTACATCCATGATTTAATCTAATTCATTTATAGCATCCATACCATCATCTATATCTAATACATCATCATCCTCCCATCCATTCATCATATCCTATTATATTCCAACCTTTATTCATTCCTCACCCACCCTTTGATTCTTCCATATTATTCCTTTCCTTTCATTTTTGAGAACCCATTTGTCTCCATCTCCACATGCCATATTGATGGGGAATCATCCCCAACTAACTCATTACATCATCTTATAACCAATCCTCGAGACATATTGTTGTACCTATCTCTCTTCTACCTTTATTCATTCCTTGAAAAGGTGTTGTTTCTCCTAGTCACAACACCCTTTCAAGGAAGAAAATGTAGATGATTTTACTCTTTATTAACTCTCCAAAATCTAGATTTTATCTTAGTCCACTAACATCATTTTTTCTCACTAATTAAAATAGTTAATTATTAAATATTAATCAACTAATCTATTTTTAATTAATCAAGCATGTATAACTCCACAAATAAATAAACAAACTAATTAAAATTAAAAATATTGACTCACCAACCATCTCTTTGCTTCTCTCAACCAAGAGGTTGAGTCACCCAACTATTTCCCCAATTCTCTCACCCAAGTGTTGAGTCATCGAACCAAATTCTTGAGACTCAAAACTAACATGATTAGTCATTTAACTACCTTGACCTATCCATGTAATATTTCAACCACCCAACCAAATTCCCCACATATCTCAACCACTTGAAAATTTTCTATTCCTCATGGAAATGACTCAAATCTAACCATCTAAAATCAAATTATTTAATAATTCCAAAATAAATCTGACTATCCATTCCTCAAACAAAAAGTCTGTAAATTGACAAGATTTATGTTAGGGATAACCTAATGTTACTACTCATAATTATATATTTACTGTAAATTAAATTACTATTTATTGAATGGTATTTATCGTATATTAAGTTAGTAGCTAGTTATTAGAATATATTATTTGGTTGTATATTGTTATATGTTATAACAATATTACACATATAGTTTTGAGGGAGATTCGGGTGATTGTTTAGTTAAGAATTTGTATGGATCTACCATCCTAAATATAGGAAAATTATTTCCTATATATTTGTAATCATTTGTATGAATTTATATAGAGTGAATAAGATTATTATCAGTGTCATTAAAAATCTCTATGTATTCACTATGTTTAATATGTGAATCTCTTTTTTCTATGTTTGACTCTGATTAATCTCTTTATCTAGTATTAGAGAGGGTGGTGTCTAAATGAGATTGTGTGTCAGTTATTGGAGTTTTTAGGAGCTTTGATTCAAGCACTCAACGTTTTTGGATCTATTTTATTTTTTATTATTATAGACATAGGTAAAGTTTTATTTTCTTTATTTCTTTGAGAAAGATGAGAAATTAATTTGATATATGCATATTCTCTATGCTCTGCATCCCTGTATGATGGAATTTTAGAATTTCTACAACCTGTAATTAAGATTCTATAGACTACAGGAAATTAGACTTTGAGGTATTTGATTTTTGCATTGATCAATCATCGATGATGATAAATAAATCATAATATACTTTGAAGACTAGAACAAATTATTATATTCTTTTCAAATCTAGAAATTAATGTCACAAATGGCATCAAATCTTTAGGAGTATCTTAGTGTTGCCAAATTTGACATGAGCCTATTTTAATCTAAAAAAATTGAAATGAAATTATCATTTTTAGAGTCATGTTGAATACGAGATTGTATTTATATAATCAAATCTACATGTTCATCCCATGATGCATCTACCAGAATCATCATGGCATTGTTAGCTTATGAGATCACTATCAACCTCACTTATCTCTATGAATTCATTCTTTTGTTGTTCAATTAGAATAAATCATTTATATTTGTTTTAATCTATGCACACTCAATAGAGGAAGGTTTATCCAAGAAACACTAAGTGCATCATCATTTTTCAAAACTCAGTCATGTTAGATTGTTGTCTTCCATTGACATGAATTTACACTGACTACATTGATTGGTTTCCACAACTTGGCTATGAAACTTTGCATGTATTGCCCAGATTAATTCAAACATACAATGTCAGCTTAGGTCTTTATCATATTAGCAGACCCTGACATCACATCAACTACCATTTGGTCATTTACATTGCATCTTTATATATAGTCTTTGGAAAATTATTGTAGAGCATGCAGCATCATATGCAGCTCATATTTAGGGATTTCACCCATTTTCATGTAAACCTACCTATCATTGTGCCTGGAGTTTTTTGCATAATCTTTGACATAGCTTGAAGATTTATATTTTTAATAATATTCAGTTTTGTGTTGATTGATGTTCACCTTCTAGCTCGACTTCCAAACAAATCTATGTGAATTGGGTACTTTGCCTAGCATAACTCACCTACCATTTTGTAAAACAAGTTTTGGTCTATAGTAAGTCTTTTTATGGTTTGGTTTTCTATTAAGTTGATATTCATTTGTGTCAACTTATTATGAGTTATTATAATTATTTGTTGGAAACTTTGAGTTTTAATTTAGAGTTAATTTAAGTTGTCCAAGTAGAATATTGGTTCAAGTGTCTATAGTTTTTAGATTATCTATTAGTAGGTGTTTATCATTTGTATCAGTAGTTGAGTCTTGTTATATAGAGTTGTTAATATCAAATTCAAAAATTAGTCTTTGAGTCTAAATATATATCAAAGTATTTTTATTAAGTTGTTATAAAATGTATTTAGTTATTAAAAAAACATAAAATCATTTTTTTGATAGTATCAAATATGTTTATAAAAATATCTATATTCTAATTGAGTTTATGAGTTTCAAACAAAGAGTAAATTATATGTCTTCATTTTATGGTATGTTATCAATAAATATGTCAAGTCAATGGTTTGTCAGGATCTAGACAATAAAGCTCTGATACCACTTTGTCAGGATTAGGAGCACAATTGATTACCTTGTATAAGAAGCTAAACACGGAATTAAACCAGAAGTAATAAGTAACTAGAAATCAAAAACAATATAGAATTTGAGAGACAATACAATCTTGTATTCAACTTATCTAGAAGGAAATATAATGAAGAGATCACACTCTTCCCACACCTCTTGGGCATACCAGTAATTCTCCCTCAAGAGTTCTTTCTCTCACAACCAATTACAACCACAACTCAAACACAGAGTTGTACCCTCCACTAGTCAGTAACAATACTTCCAGTACACCAAGTACTCAAAGTACTCCAAGTATATCTCCCTTGATCTTGCAACAACCAGCAAATCAAATGATCTTACTTACCATGTAGATCTCCCCTAATCTTGCAACAACCTACAGATCAACCTGATCTTACAATCAGAGGGATCTCTTCCTTGTCCTTGATTACAATACAGCCCCATGAGTCTATTATATAGATCCCATGCAAACAATAATTACACTTCTAATTACAATAATTAGAAATGCAAACTCAAGACTAAAATTAGTCTTTTACATGCAAACAAATTGTCCTTCTAAAATAAGACCAGTTCTAGAAGTGCATACAAATGCATGCACACACAGGCTGCTGACATTGGTGCCTGTCTGACTGATGTCAGCCGACCCATAACTGACATCAGTTACTATGAACACTGAATATGACTGATGTTGGTTGTGCTACTGATGTTGGTTTCTCTATAACTCATCAACCTCCTCCATATTTGCATCAGTGAAGCTTTTAGCTCCACAACCTAACAATCTCCTACTTGGAGATAAATAGTTACACCTATACCTGTACTTGTACATCATATAAGTTTGTTTCCTGGCTTGTATCCCTCTTCAAGTTCAATCTTGAAGACCAACCACCACACATCCTGTAGTGCTATCCCTGTCATCCAAGTCCCCTACCACATCCATTTCTACATACACATGTAGACAAGTGCCTGACCCTGCATCGCATGTATACCTACTGTTGGTCCCTCTCAGATACCTGAGAATCCACTAAACTACTTTCGAGTGATCCTTTCCTAGATTGGCCACAAACTTGCTAACAACACCCACTGCTTGGGCAACATCAGGTCTAGTACACATGTACTTAACCTCATCATGTGAATTGGAACACTGTTCTATGAACTATCCATCCATAAGTGTGCTAACCAGTTCTGCATCCTGTATATTGAACCTCGCCACTACCTTATTCACATAATCATCCTAAGACAAAATCAACATGTGATCTTCCCTGTCTCTAGGAATACTCATGCCAAAGAATTTTGTTACTTCCAAATTCTTCATGACACACCTCTGAACTAACTTTACCTTTAGCTCGGCAACTCCCTACATGTGTGACCCTACAACAAGCATACACACTACATACAGTAACAAGATAATGTAGCTAATATTATCCAACTTGGTAAAGGAAACACAATGGTTACATTGGCATTGACTAAAGCCATGCTTTGTCATACACCTGTCAAACCTCTATTGTCTTGTAGCTTGCTCAAGACCATATGCCCTAGCCTTCCATCTCACGTGTCCATTCTCTCTCTTCTATAACTTGGGAATCCATTTTTCTTTTAGTGATTTCTTTTTGGCTCACAACTCTACCAAATCTACCATTTGGTTCTCTCCCAAGGAATCAATTTCCTCATTCATGCCATGCTCCCACTATTTCTTGGATTTTACCTGCTCTACTTCTTTAAAACTTCCTGGTTCTTGACCATTAGTGAGCAACAAGTAGTGTAAAGAAGAGGAATAATAAATTTGAGGCTTACTTACCCTTTCAGTCCTCTTTATGGGTGTTTGAGACTCCTTAACAGCTTGTTGTCTGCCCAAAATCCATTTTTTGGTCGACCCTATTTTGCACTCGACTAATGTCAATCCCATCTGATCATCGACCCCAGTTCCCTAACCAACGTCGATGTCCACCTAGTCATCGATGTCAGTTCTCTGACTGACATTGGTATCCACCTACCTGACACCATCGACTCTGGTCTACACATGACCGACGTTGGTGCCTGCCTGTTTGACGTCGGTTCCACCTGACCGATGTCGATAACTATGTTTTCCTGTGAGTGATGACTTTTTATCTACGAGCTTACTTTGAATCATGACCTTATCCAAACTACCCTGCTCAAAATTATTCAGCCCCTTGAGCTGATCTCTGTCCATCATCTTCCCCATAAACACCAAGGCTTTTTTGTTCTTGTCAAAAACATCAAATTTCCTCTTTTTGCAATAAAATTGATCCTTTCTTGTAGCATCAGTATCAAGAAACCTCACTTTTTTCTATTGCCTACAAAAATCTCGATCTATGTTTTTTGAATCTGAACTCTTACCTTTTGACTCAAGAACATGCATTCCCTTCTTATTCATGTGACCAAGCCTATGGAGCCACATCTTTGCATCTGCATTTGAAGTAGATAAACCAGAAGGAGAATCATTAATACAAGTAGATAGATAAAGAGTACCTACTTTCTTACCTCTCACTAAAACAAGTGCACCCTTGAAAACTTTCCAAGATTCTACTGTGAGAGTTACTATGCATCCCTCATCACCCAACTTTCCTACAGAAATCAAATTCTGCTTCAAGACTGGGACATGCATGACATCCTTCAACACCCATGTGTTTCTCGTCTATAATTTCAGCCACACTTCCCCTTTGCCAACCATTTGACAAGGCTTACCATCCCCTAAATAAATCTCTCCAAAGTCTCCCTGGACATAATCATGGAAAAATGCTCTATTTGGGGTTGAATGGAAAGAGGCACCAGAATCTAAAACCCAAGATTCTACTTTATCCAAGGAACATACAAGAGCATCATGTGCAACAATACCTGTAACATCTGCTTCTTCATTTCTTTCATGTTGATCTTCTACCAACCTGCAATTTTTATTTATGTGCCCTACCTTTCCACAATTCCAATAGATTATACTGCCATGTCTAGATCTAGATCTCTTGCCTATCTTTAACCTTGATTTCCCTTGCTCGATCTTCTCTCTTTGCCTTCCCCTACTTTCAACACTTAAAGCATTTCCTAATGATTCCCCTATGCTTTTCTTGTGAATTTCTTCATTCAAGATTACACTAACAACATCATCAACTTTCAATATATTTGAAGCAGACGCAATATTACTAACTGCCATTACCAAACTATCCCAACTTTCAGGTAATGAGCACAAGATTAAGAGATCCTTAATTTCATCATCAAAATCTATATTGACTGAAACTAACTAATTTACTAATCCATGGAAATCACTAAGATGACTATGTATCGATCCACCTTGCTGCACTTGCAAATTAAATAATTGCTTCATAAGAAATACCTTATTCGAAGCTGAGGGTTTTTCATATAAATTTGCCAAAAATTCTATTAACTCTACCATTGTCTTAGCCTGTGATAAGTTGGAAATCACAGACGATGCCAAGCTCAACCTTATAGATTCCAGAGCCTTCTGATCAAGAACCTTCCATTCTTCATCTTTCATATCCGTGGGCTTGCTTGCAACCCCACCCAATGGTAAGTATAGATCTTTCTAATACAGATAATCTTCTATTTGCATCCTCGATAATTGATAATTCTTGCCGTTAAACTTCTCCATTCTTAGCATACTTTCTTCTGCCATTGCTTTACTCCCACTCAACAGAAACCCCTGAGAGTGACCTGTAATCAAACACAAACCTACTCTAAACCAGGCTCTGTGAACCTGCAACCTCGCTCTGATACCACTTTTTAGGATCTAGAACATAAAGCTCTGATACCACTTTGTCAAGATTAGGAGCACAATTGATTACCTTGTATAAGCAACTAAACATGGAATTAAACCAGAAGTAATAAGTAACTAGAAATCAGAAACAACACAAAATTTGAGAGACAATACAATCTTATATTCAACTCATCTAGAAGGAAATAAAATGAAGAGATCACACTCTTCCCACACCTCTTGGGTGTACCAGTAATTCTCTCTCAAGAGTTTTTTCTCTCACAACCAATTGCAACCATAACTCAAACATAGAGTTGTACCCTCCACCAGTCAGTAACAATACTGCTAGTACACCAAGTACTCAAAGTACTCCAAGTAGATCTCCCTTGATCTTGCAACAACCTACAGATCAACCTGATCTTACAATTAGAAGGATCTCTTCCTTGTCCTTGATTATAATACAGCCCCATGAGTCTATTATATAGATCTCATGCAAACAATAATTAGACTTCTAATTACAATAATTAGAAACGCAGACTTAAGACTAAAATTAGACTTTTACATGCAAACAAACTGTCTGTCTAAATTAAGACTAGTTCTGGAAGTGCATGCACACACAGGGTACCGATGTCAGTGCCTGTCTGACCGATGTTGGCTGACCCATAACCGATGTTAGTTACTGTGAACACTAAAGATGACCGACGTCAGTTACGATGCCGACACTGATTTCTTTATAATTTAGCAACCTCCTCCATGTTTGCATCAGTGAAGCTTTTAGCTCCACAACCTAACATGGTTGAGTCATCACTGTCAAAAATTGTGTGTCATCATATTGTCAAAGTTAAAATTAATTATTTGTACAAGGATGCATTATTAATTAAATGCGACATCTTAAATGTCGAATGTGTCAGTCTTGTTTGGGGGACCCCATTTCAATAAAAGCAACATACACATGAGATTAATCTACATTCTTGATGAGTAATTAATATCCTAAATTAGAGGAAGGAGGAAATGAAGTCTAGAGAATCTAGAGCCTCTTGTCAGTCACCAACAATAGGGCCCATAATGATTTGGTGACATATTATGTGTGGTGTGATTATTTATTTGTTATGTGTTTCAACTAAGAATAGAAGTGCATACTTGTTCAAGTATTGAAATAAATGAGTGTCCATTTATGTATTTCCCCTTGAAGTAAAAATTATGATAAAGACTTATATAATGTTGTAGCATTATGTAAGATTGTTAGTTGTCCTATAAAACTACATGTTATTTGTTGGTTGTTAGTTAACCACATGTAAAACCATCTTTTGTTTATAAATTATTGGTAAACTGAGTGTAAAACTATTATATATTTATAGGTTGTTGGTAAACTGAGTGTTAAACCATCTGATATTTGTAGGTTGGAAGTTAGCTGAGTGAAAAACCATCATGTGAATTTTTGTGAGAATTGCAGTATAGGATGGTATCTTCTTCATGTTCGCACTAAGGAGATAATGTTAGGGATAACCTAATGCTAGTGCTCACAATTTTATATTTACTATAATTTAAATTACTATTTACTAAATAGTATTTACTGTATAGCAAGTTAGTAATTAGTTATTAAAATTTATTAGTCGATTGTATATTGTTATATTTTATAATAATATTATACATATAGGTTTGAGGGAGATTCGGGTGATTGTTCAAGTGAGGTTTTGTAGGAATATACCATCCCAAATATAGGAAACTCATTTCCTATATATTTTTAATCATTCATATGAATTTATATAGAGTGAATAAGATTATCATCAATGTGATTAAAAATCTTTGTATATTTGTTATGTATAATATGTGAATCTCTTTTTGTTATGTTTGACTCTGATAAATCTCTTTACTTTCTCTATGTTGAAAAAAATACATCATCAATTTTTTTAATCTCTATCAAATTTTCATTATCCATCTTCTTGAGAATAAACATCATCTATCATTACACTCTTGAATTTCCTTCACATTGGAGATTACAATTAAGTAACCACATACCAAATTTGTAAGATTCCATCCAAGTTAGCAAATAAAATATCTTTATTTGGTTGGTAAGGTGATGGTATATTATATTTTTCTTCATTAATTCTCCAGTTGAGGTTATATGTCAAGTTTAGAATAGAGAATCAATTTTCATTGTTTACTTTCTAGTTTAAAGTTATAAATTTTGTGTTTTACATTCTAAAACCATTTGAAAAATTATGCAATATTATTATCAAACCATTTGTAAATCAAATATCAATAAAGATTCAATTTTCATTGTTGCTTAAATCATTTTCAAATATGTGCAAGACTAGCATCAAAGTCATCCAATGTGAATAAAATTCAATAGCGTAATGGTAGATGATGTTGATTCTCAAGAGGATGCACAATGAAATTTTGATATCAATTTCATACTCGATGATGGATTATTTCAACATGGAGAAAGTTTGTCAATTTATGAACTTCTCAGTATATGAATGGATGGTCAGATTTATTTTGAATTATTAAATAATTTGATTTTGAATTATTAAGGAAGTTTTATTGTGCATCCTATTGAGAATCAACATCATCTATGATGCGTAGTCCTCAGACTGCAACCAGGGAATCTATGTTAAAACTGTTATACTAGACACATATGTCCCTTACATATAAAATCATAAAAATGACCCTGCAGAGTCTGTAGATTTAAGCCTACAGAGTTTGTAGATTCAAACCTGTAGAGTATGTAGAATCCAGAAAGCTTTGAGAAATGGAGAATTTGAACGCACTGACCTGTAGCCTATACCCTCTTCATCTTATCATATCACACTCACTTCTAGCTAATAAAATGATTGATGCACTTTGTTCCCTGAAATCTTGCTCAACAGTTGCAACCTCGTGCTTTGATTCAGACTCCATCGTGTCAGGATCTAGGAAGCACAATTGATTACTTTTATATAAGCAATTAAACATGGAATTGAACCAGAATGATTAAGTAACTAGAAACTTGAAACAGCAAAGAATATGAGAAACAATACTATCTGTATTAACACTCTTCTTGAATACAATAAAGAAATCTTCCTCTCCTCCTCACACCTCTTGGGTGTATAGTATTTCACTCAAGAGTTCTCACTCTTTCTCAACCACAACTAACTCAAACACCTGAGTTGTTATCCCCTCCTTGATAGCTCAGCTGATCTCCTTGACCTTACACCTTGCAGATCTCCTTTGACCTTGCCTTCTTGCTTCAATGCTTTACTTGCCTTAATTACAATACATGCCTCATGAGTCTCTTAAATAGGATCCCAAGCATACAATAATTAGACTTCTAATTACAATAATTAGAAACACAAGCTCAAGACTTAAATTAGTCTTCAACATACAAACACTCTCAGACCTCTTAAAATTAGACGAGTCTAATTTTGGAAATGCATTCTGGAAACACATGCAAGAGCATGCACACGCACAGGTGACCGACGTCAGTTGCTATCGGTCTGCTCCTGATCGACGTCGGTAATACTATCGATGCCAGTTACTAGTTGCACTCAGTAACTCCCTGATTAGCCTCTTGGTGAAGCTTTTAGCTCCATAACTTAACAATCTCCCACTTGGAGATAAATAGCTACACCTGTACAGCAACCTCCACTAATCATCTCAGGCACCTCCATCTTCAAGCTCAATTTTGAAGACCATCCACCACACATCCTATGATGCTACACCTGTCATCCAAGTAACCTACCACATCTGAACCTACATACCATGTAGAGAAGTGCTTGACCCTGCATAAATACCTGCTACTGGACCCTCTCAAATACCTGAGAATCCACTGAACTGCTCTCCAGTACTCCTTTCCTGAATTGGCTCTGAACTTTTTGACAACTCCCACTGCTTGGGAAAACTCAGGTCTACACTCGACCTTATGTGATTTTTGACACTGTTTTAAGCTCAGCTTGAACTGTCTAGCCCTTGGTGTGCTTACCAATTCTACATCCTACAAATTAACCCTCACCAACACCTCCTTCACATCAGCTCCCACTAGAGACAAAATCAACCTGTGATCTTCCATGTCTCTTATGCCAAAAAAGTTTGCTGCTCCCAAACTCTTCATGACATACCTCTGAACTAACTTTACCTTTAGCTCAAAAACTCCCTGCATGTGTAACCCTGCAACAAACATACACACTACAGTAATAGGATAATGTAGCTAATATTATCCAACCTGGTAAAATAAATCACAATGGTCACATTGACCTTGACTAAAGCCATGCTTAGTCATATCCCTGTCAAACCTCCATTGCCCTACAGCCTACTCAAGACCATGTACCTTGGCCTTCCATCTCACGTGTCCATCCACTCTCTTCTCTAACTTGGGAATCCATTCATCTATCAGTGCTCTTATCCTAGCTGACAACTCTACCAAATCTCCCACTTGGTTCTCTTTCAAAGAATTCATGTCATGCTCCCACTGTTTCTGGATTCTACCTACATTGCCTCTTCTCATCTTCCTAGTTCTTGACCATTAGTAAGCAACAAGTAATATAAAGAAGGTGAACAATGAATCTGAGGTTCACATACCCTTTCATTCCTCCATATGGGTGTTTGAGACTCCTTGACAACTTGTTGTCTGCCCAACATCCATTCCAATGACTTATCTTGGCCATCTCTCAGTCTGCACCCGATCGACGTTGGTTCCATGTGACTGACCCTCCTGTCGACATCGGTTCCCCCTAGCTGACGTTAGTCTCTGCCTGCCCGACACTACCGACTCTGTTGGTCTACACATGATTGATGTCGGTACCTGCCTGATCGACATCGGTTCCATCTGACCGATGTTAGTAACTATGTTTCCCTGTAAGTGATGACTTCTTTACCATGAGCTCATCTTGGATCAAAACCCTATCCATACTACCCTGCTCAAAATTATTTAGCCCCTGTGACTGATCTCTATCCATCATCTCCTCCATAAACATTAAGGCTTCCATGTTCTTGTCAAAAACATCAAATTTCCATTTCCTACAATGAACTCGATCCATGCCCTCCGAATATGAACTCATACCTTTTGACTCAAGAACGTCCATTCCCTTCTTATTCATGTGACCAAGCCTACTAAGCCACATCTTTGAATCTACAGCTGAAGTAGATAAATTAGAAGTAGAATTAGTAATACAAGTAGATAGATAAAGAGTACCTACTTTCTTACCTCTTGCTAAAATAAGTGCACCCTTGGAAACCTTCCAAGAATCTGCTGTGAGGGTTACTATGCATCCCTCATCACCCAACTTTCCTATAGAAACCAAACTCTGCTTCAGAACTGGGACATGCATAACCTCCTTCAACACCCATGTGTTGCCCATCTGCAATTTCAACTGCACTTTCCCTTTTCCAACTATTTGACAAGGCGTACCATCCCCTAAATAAAGTTCTCCAAAGTCTCCCTGGACATATTCATGGAACAATTCTCTATTTTGGGTTGCATGAAAAGAAGCACCAGAATCTAAAACCCATGATTCTACTTGACTATCCAAAGAAATTATGATTGCATCCTGTGCCACAATACCTGTAACATCTACATCTTCCTTACCTTCATGTTGATTTTCTTTATCCTTCAACCAACACTCTTTCTTTGTGTGTCCTCTCTTTCCACAAAACCAGCAAGTGATATTTCCATTTTTGGAGTTGGATCTCCTTCCCATCTTTGACCTTGATTTCTCTTGCTCGACCTTCTCTCTTTGCCTTCCCCTGCTTTCAGCACTTAGAGCATTCCCTGATGATTCACCTATGCTTTTTGTGCAAATTTCTTCATTCAAGATCACACTAACCACATCATCAACTTTTAAGATTTTAGAAGCAGACGCAGTATTACTTACTGCCATTACCAAACTATCCCAACTTTCTGGTAAAGAGCATAAGATTAAGAGAGCTTTTATTTCATCATCAAAAACAATATTGACTGAAGCTAACTGGTTTACCAAACCATGGAAATCACTAAGATGACTATGTACAGATCCACCATCCTACATTTGCAAAGTAAATAACTGCTTCATAAGAAATACCTTATTTGAAGTTGAGGGCTTTTCATATAAATTTGCCAAAGATCTTATCAACTCTTCCGTTGTCTTGCACTGTGATAAGTTGGAAATCACAGATGATGCAAGGCTCAACCTTATGGATCCCAGAGCCTTCTGATCAAGAACATTCCATTCTTCATCCTTCATATCTGTGGGCTTACATGCAACCCCACCCAATGGTAAGTACAAATCTTTTTGATACAGATAATCTTTTATCTGCATCCTCCAATGTTGATAATTCTTGCCGTTAAACTTCTCCATTCGTAGCTTACTTTCTTCTGCCATTGTTGTACTCCCACTCAATCAGAAACCCCTGAGAATGACTTGTAATCAAACAATAACCTGCTCCCTACAACCTTGCTCTGATACCAACTATCAGGATCTAGGAAGCACAATTGATTACTTTTTTATAAGCAATTAAACATGGAATTAAACCAGAATGATTAAGTAACTTGAAACTTGAAATAACAAAGAATATGAGAAATAATATTATATGTATTAACACTCTTCTTGAATACAATAAAGAAATCTTCCTCTCCTCCTCACACCTCTTGGGTGTATAGTATTTCACTCAAGAGTTCTCTCTCTTTCTCAACCATAACTAACTCAAACACCTGATTTGTTATCCCCTCCTTGATAGCTCAGTTGATCTCCTTGACCTTGCACCTTGCAGATCTCCTTTGACTTTGCCTTCTTGCTTCAATGCTTTACTTGCCTTAATTACAATACATGCCTCATGGGTCTCTTAAATAGGATCCCAAGCATACAATAATTAGACTTTTAATTACAATAATTAGAAACACAGACTCAAGATTTAAATTAGTCTTCAACATGCAAACACTCTCGGACCTCTTAAAATTAGACGAGTCTAATTCTGGAAATGCATTCTGAAAACACATGCAAGAGCATGCACACGCACAGGTGACCAATGTTGGTTGCTATCAGTCTGCTCCTGACCAATGTTGGCAATACTGTCGATGCCAGTTATTGGTTGCACTCAATAACTCCCTGATTAGCCTCCTGGTGAAGCTTTTAGCTCCATAACTTAACACACCGACTATTAACCATTTAATGCATAACCAACCTCAATAGTGCCTTCTGTATTATTGCTCAAATTCATGATCAAAGAACTTACAGTAAAAACCCTATTCGCCTTACAAAATTCACTTTAGGTTTCTACTGAAATAGACTCAGTTCAGCTAATACAAAATTCTCCTATCAACGCTAATTGGCTCGGCTTGGCATTGCAAAATAAAGGAAGGCATACCTACCTAGTTGGCTGCTTTGACCCATTACATAGTCATACTTTATGACCAAGGATCTCTATATTTGGCCTCGGTCTATCTGCTAGAAACATAATCCCCATAAATGTCTCAACAGATCCACTATACATGTATTTATTACTACATATCTCTTTCATTTAAACAGACATATAACTATATCCTCCCTATCATGTTGCCACTCACCGACGCATGAATATGTCATCCCCAGATCGATTCCCACAATAGGCCCCTCTCCCTTATGCATTATATCTCTTTCATTCTCCCTTACGCATTTTCTTGAAATATAGATCATACAAACAATACAAATCAACGTAGAGCGATGCTTTGCTCACAGAGACCAAATCACACAAGAGAATGTGAGGAAGGTGGGCAAAGAATAAACGTATCACAGAGCCCTTCTCTATACAGGGAATTTTACAGTCTTTCACATCATATTACTCATTTGCATTTAAATCCTGGGTGCATTCATCCTTAACTGAGCAACACTCTATCACTTTCACAGAATTAGTAGTAACATTCTCTTGGACTAATTTCTCCCAGTAGGATTCAAGATCATTTGGGGTATCCTCTTTAGCAGTTGCTTGCACCTCGGTAACCCCAGTTGCTGACATGCCTTTCACTGTAAGCTCTTTGACATCAGCACCTTTATCATCACCCTCCTTGCCATCACATCAACATCTTCTGGTACACAATCTCCAAAAGATGCTTGATGAATTCCCCCATTAGACTTCTGCAAGTTCTCTGACTCAGACCAGCCAGCACTCTCACCAGCATTATTCTCAGGCAAAGTGGTGCCATCTATAGCCACCTTTCAGGTTTATGTACAAAACCACCATCTTCCAAAATCAGAGACCACGTTCCATGTAGGCTCTATTCATATATCGACCCCCATTCAGCTCTAAATAAAACACAAACTTGCATTCAGCCTGAATAGTTTCAATACACAGTCACGCCATGATAATCTTTTACAACATCTATTCATAACACATAGAGCTTTCCATCAAACACACCATAATCATTTCTCTTATCAAATCTATTACAATTCATCAATATGCAGTCCTTTTTTTCCTAGACTTGCTTCCCAAACTTGGTCTCACATTGTTGAAATAGTCCTCATTTACTATGAAAACCATTCAACCAACTCCTAGAAAAACTCAACAAATGCTTTTAAACATAGAATTATTCAACTACCATCTAACCTATGCCACTTATGGCTTGACTCTCCTGATTTTACATGGTAACAAGGTTGTCAATCCTCTTTTTAGTCTAAAATAACTAAATGTGACTTAAATAGGCCTATCCTTCTCCTCTTGACAAGTGTATATGATTTGAATTATAATGTTTTTGGAGGGAAACCTTTATCCATATTCCTAGCACATCTAAGCACTCCTAAGATGCTCCTGCATCAGATTCTTGGGCTTAAAAAGTTTCATGAGCTCCTGCTCATGAATTTCATTTGTTTGCCCATTTACAAAGGTAAAACTTTTACAAAACAAATGTCTTCTTCATTCAATTTTTCATACAAATGTGCATGTTCTTGACTACCACACTTGTGTCTTTTTTTGCTTGTTGTCTTTTCCTTCCAAAGTATATCTTGTTGTCTCTTCATCTTCTTTGCAGCCTTCTTCTTTACATATTCATCCTCTTGAATGAGGATATCAACTTCCATTCTCTCTTCTTGAGCTCTTAGAAGAGCTCTCTTCTCCAAGTACTTGACCTCCTTATCAAGCAAACCTGTACAATCACCATTCAAAGCAAAATTAGAAGCAAACATTTGAGACCCTTGGGTCTCTCCAAATTTTTGAACCCATACTCGCTACTCAAGTATGACTTCTTGGTCCTTTGTCTTCATTTCTTCTTCACAGCAATGTTCTACCTCCTCAAATATTGTTATAGGACAAGTTTTGTTCTTCTCTTCATGGTTAATGGCATATTCTAAGGCTGCCAACTCTTCCAACAATTGCTCTTTGTTTTGATAGACAAAAATCTTGTTTGGTTGCTCAACTAAAAACTCTCCATCAAGGTTTTCTATCTCCTTCAGGATATCTCCTTCAATTGTCAAGGCTAAGCATTTAACCTTCTCTCCATCTTCTTCTTGTAGTTGTTCTACCCCTTGGTATATAAATACCCATTCTTGTTTCTTATCAAGCAACTCTCCTTCACCTGCAATTTCTTGATCAAACTGCCATATTTCTTTTAAGAGATCTTCCTCATTAGTGATTAGTACATTTTGATCAAAATCAACTATATCAACATTATGCAACTAAAAATTGTCATTTTCAATTTTTTCCAATTTTGAATTTTGATCATTATACCTTTGTTCTTCATCAACATGTAGCTCTTCATTTCTTTTGTCCTCTTGAGTAAGGACTTCTTCTTTCTTGATCAATTCTTTATGTTGGAGTTCCAACTGATCCTTCTTCATGTCTTCATCACTTGAGGCATTACAACAAGCCTCTTCTTCTTGTCTAAGCACTCTCTCATGAGGTGCTTCACTTCTTTGATCCATGAGCACCTTCATTGGATCATATGTTTCTCCTTCCTCCTCAACTTGCTTTCCTATAAACAAAACATCAAATGAAATGTCAGATACAAAAACATTTGGCCACTTGATCTTTTGAGTGATTACTTGTTGTTGGTCTATTTCTTTAATGATGAGATCCATCTCATCTACCAAGTATTGATCTTCTTCATACTGAAATTCCTCTTCAAATTGAAACTTTTCTCCAAGCTCTTCATTCTTGAGCTTATCCTTTTGTTTATACTTCTTCATCTCTCTCCTTAAGTCAACTCTTAGCATTCTTCTTCTTCTTCTCTCCATCACTAATCTAACTGGCCATCTTACTCTTTTCTTCTTCATTACCCATCCTTGCCTTAGGTTTTGCATATTTTCTACCATGATTTCTATCATGGCTATCCTTGCTTTTATCTCATTCACTTCTCTTTGGTACTCTTCCTCTCTTTGTCTCTTTCTTTTTTCTCTTTCTTGTTTCTCTCTCTTTATCTGGTTCATGTTTCTTCTAGGCAGTCCCTCTATCACTTTTCTCAATTCTTCAAACTCCATCCTTTACCTCACCTAAGTCTATTTCACCTTAGTCTTTTGGCAAACTATCCAAGCTTCTTCTTGGATCTTCTTCTTCTTCTTGAGCAATTCACTATGCTCTTCTTCTAGAGCTTCTCTTAGCTCTTCACTAAGCTTTCCTTGGTTTCTTCTCCTCTTAAGCCTCAATGGCTTGACTGCCTTGAACCTACAACTTCTTCACTACAACAACAATTAGTCTTTAAAGAGCTTGAAAATAACTTGTCAATAACTTTCTTATTACCTTCTTCACTTTCTTCAATCACTGCAATTTTATCTCTATAAAAACTGATTAGAAGAGTACAAAATTTTTCTTTTTTTTAGGAGCTTACTAGCTCTGATACCAAAAATGATGTGCAGTCCTCAGACTGCAACTAGAGACTCAATGTTAAAACCGTTATACTAGACACATACATCCCTTACATACAAAATCATAAAAATGACCCTGTAGAGTCCATAGATTTAATCCTGCAGAGTCCGTAGATTCAAGCCTGCAGAGTCTGTAGAATCTAGAAAGCTTTGAGAAATAGAGAATTTGAATGCACTGACCTGTAGCCTATACCCTCTTCATCTTAGCATATCACACTCACTTTTGGCTAATAAAATTATTGATGCGCTTTGTTCCCGGGAAAGCTTGCTCAACAGTTGCAACCTCGTGCTTTGATTCAGACTCCACTGACTATTGACCATTTAATGCATAAACAACCTCAATAGTGCCTTCTGTATTATTGCTCAAATTCTCGATCAAAGAACTTATAGTAGCAACCTTATTTGCCTTACAAAATTCACTTTAGGTTTCTACTCAAATAGACTCAGTTCAGCTAATACAAAATTCTCCTGTCAACGCTAATTGGCTCGGCTTGGCATTGCAAAATAAAGGAAGACATACCTACCTGGTTGGCTACTTTGACCCATTACATAGTCATACTTTATGACTAAGGATCTCTATCTTTGGCCTCGGTCTATCTGCCAAAAACATAATCCCCATAGATGTCTCAATAGATCCACTATACATGTATTCAAGACTGCATATCTCTTTCATTTAAATAGACATATAACTATATCCTCCCTATCATGTTGCCACTCACCGACACATGAATATGTCATCCCCAGATCGATTCCCATGGCAGACCCCTCTCCCTTTTGCATTATATCTCTTTCATTCTCCCTTACGCATTTTCTCAGAATACAGATCAAACTTCACAAATAATATAGATCAACATAAAGCGATGCTTTGCTCACAAAGACCAAATCACACAGGAGAATGTGAGGAAGGTGGGCAAAGAATAAATGTATCATAGAGCCCTTCTCTATACAGGGAATTCTACAGTCTTTCGCATCATATTTCTCATTTGCATTTGAATCTTGGGTGCATTCCTCCTTAACTAAGCAACACTCTATCGCTTTCACAAAATCAATAGTAACATTCTCTTGGACTAATTTCTCCCAGTAGGATTCAGGATCATCTGGGGTATCCTCTTTAGCAGCTGCTTGCACCTCGGCAACCCTAATTGCTGACATGCCTTTGACTGTAAGCTCTTTGACATCAGCACCTTTATCATCTCCCTCCTTGCCATCACATCAACATCTTCTAGTACACAATCTCCAATAGATGCTTGATGAATTCCCCCATTGGACTTCTGCAAGTTCTCTAACTCAGACCGGCCAGCACTCTCACCAACATTGTTCTCAGGCAAAGCGGTGCCATTTACAGCCACCTCTCAAGTTTATGTACAAAACCACCATCTTCCAAAATCAGAGACCATGTTCCATGCAGGCTCTATTCATATATTGACCCCCATTCAGCTCTAAACAAAACACAGACTTGCATTCGGCCTGAATAGTTTTAATACACAGTCACGCCATGATAATATTTTACAACATCTATTCATAACACATAGAGCTTTCCATCAAACACACCATAATCATTTCTCTCATCAAATCTATTACAATTCATCAATATGCAGTCCTTTTTTTCCTAGACTTGCTTCCCAAACTTGGGCTCACATTGTTGAAATAATCCTCATTTACTACGAAAACCATTCAACCAACTCCTAGGAAAACTCAACAAATGTTTTTAAACATAGAATTATTCAACTACCATCTAACCTATGCCACTTATGGCTTGACTCTCCTGATTTTACATGGTAACAAGGTTGTCAATCCTTTTTTTAGTCTAAAATAACTAAATGTGACTCAAATAGGCCTATTCTTCTCCTCTTGACAAGTGTATATGATTTGAATTATAATGTTTTTGGAGGGAAACCTTTATCCATATTCCTAGCACATCTAAGCACTCCCAAGATGCCCCTGCATCAATCTACCATTATGCTTCTAGATTTATTTCACATTGGAGATTACAATTAAATAACCACATACCAAATTTACAATATCACATCCAAGTTATCAAAGAATAGATATTCATTTGGTTGGTAAGGTGAGGCATAGTGTCTTTTTCTTCATTAAAACTCTATTTGAGGTTCATGTCAAGTTTAGAATAGAGAATCAATTGTCATTGTTTGATTTATAGTTTAAAGTTTTGAATTTTGTGTATCATAGTGTCATAGAGGATGCTCATTGAAATCATTGTAAGAGGTTCACCAAAATATTTAATTTTCTTTTTTATTTAAAAATGAAATGTTAAGAATAAATAAACTATTGAAAATTAATTTATATCTACATAAATATATAAATTTGAATGTGAATCCAGAATTTTAAAAAATTGAAATGAGCTAAAAATATTAAATTGATAAATGATATAAAAAAATAGCTTGGATCATATTTGTTGCTAGCTATGCAGGCTTAACGTGGATCAAAACTATTTGAAGAGACCTTTAAACTATGTCATAACCAAAAGAGGAAATTAAAACTATGTTGGGACAAGGCCACACTAGGAGAACAGGGTCACACTGTGGCCTTATCTATTGATTGTAGTCACATCCTAGTATATTATGCAATTGATTTTTTAATTTGGTTATTTGTAGCTACGTATAAGGGTTTACTATTTGACTATGTGTACTAGTTTGAGGTGCGTAAGACCTATAAAATATAAATCCTATATCATGTATAATAATAATATTTAAATCAAATAAAAAAGGGGAATTAATCAAAGAAAATAGTTGAGCTATCATTAAAATACACCATGTAATCTCAATGCTACCTACATAGCTCAAAAAAATTTCAAATTTATGTAGTTATCCTACTTAAAGTGAATGTGTGAATCTATAATTTTATATATAAATGTAATTAGAAATATTTCTTTAAATGTTTAATAATTAATGCCCTTAAAATGTAATAAAATAACTTCAAATTTGAACTTTGACTGTTAAAATACTTTAGAATGGAAATTGAAAGAAATAGTGTTTTTTTTACTCAATGTATAGTATAGTTATCAAGTGATTTCTAGATAATTCTTTGAGAGGCCTTGATGTACTTATATAGGAGGATATTTGAAATACTTATGTTAACCTACCTTTCTAAAAGCACAAGGGGTAAAATCCCATGTTTTTAATTTAAAAATTTATTATTGGAGTGCAAGGTACAAGGCCACACTAATGAATAAGGTTGTAGTGTAACCCTATTTAACCTAGCACAGACCTCTCCCAAAAAGATAAAGACTATTAGAATTAGATTGATAAAAGTCTGTAAGCATAATAGGGATGCCTAAATAATGTTTTGAGTAGTTTAAATAAAATTAAAATAATAAATATTGTTGTGAAAATTACAAATTAATAAAATGAAAAATAAACTAAACAAATTAAAAATGTCAATATTAAACAATGCCAAACACTTAATAATTAAATTTTAGCATAAAATAACCATTAGACCTAAAATTTAAGAACTATAAATATCATTTTTTGGAATTTAAAATGTTAACAATAGATAAGCATAACAATACATCCCCAAAAAATAAGTAATCTCATAATATCTCTCAATAAGAATATCTTGCTAACTTATCTACAATAACCACTAAGTGTAAATACATTTGCACATTTTTTACATGTGAAGTTGAAATGAAAACTATAGATTAAAGATCGTATCGTAAGTACCCTTAGACTAAAAAGCCTATCTTAAGTAAACATGCAAGTGTAATGAGAGAAATAAGGATTCCCAATTGGTTATGTTTCAGAATATTTGGAAGAATATTATAGCAAGAGTAAGATGGTCAACTCTTATAAAACATTCTTTGAGACATCCTCAAACATGTGGAAAATAATTTGGGATGCCCAACAAACTCTTTGGTCAATTTCACGCAGTCATGGTACATATCTGATCCACAAGCAACTTCTCTTTTCATGTGTTCTGTGTATCTGTTGTTTCAGCAACAAACTCTCTTCAGAGTGTAAGTCAATTTTAAAATTTTGGTGGTCAAAAGAAAAATCAATACCACAAAATTAGTTGGATTTAATAAATTGATGCATACTTCTCGATTAGTCATTTTATTGATGTGGCGAAGATCATCTTCATAAATCCATTTCAATATTCCAATCATTTCATTGACATGGAGAAGATCATCTTCATAGTGTTGAATAATTCCATTTCAATTTCCCAATGGTGGGAAAAGTATCAACGCTCAATGCAAACATGATTGTGAGCCTATTGAGACTATTAAATTATATTATAAGGTGATTAGTTTACCATAGAATATTATTATTGTATTTTATTATTTTTTACTTGGTGAATTTATTATGAGATATTGGTTATTCTACCATCTATTTCTTAATATATGGTAGCTTATATAATAGTCCATGTAATATTTTATTGCTAGTTGAATAAATTATTCGTTCAAGCCCTCATTTGGTACCAGAGCGGTTGTAACTGAGAAGATCATTGAGGTGGAGCCTTCAGGCACCCTCTCTCTATGAGCTCAGCATCATTATTTCTAGCAGGAATCGTTATTGAGGACTGCAGATTGGCGTCCCATAGTCAATTGTCAAAGTGATTTGAGCAGCCTGGTAAAACCACAGCATTTCAACCGTTGAGAAATGAATTGATTATTCATTCATTAGGCGTAAAGAAACTATAGAACCTACTTATAAGGCACTTACTGGTGCATGCAAATGTCTATTTTTGTTGTACATTGATTACATTATTAACATTTAGATTGGCCTTGGAATTTTTGAACTCTGATCAGCATTCACATTCTATGTGGATACACCACGTCTTGAAATTAGTTCGACGTCTTGAGCACACTCAACTTTTCAAGCTCGTAGTCCAGCCAAGTTCTGAGCAAATTCAACTTCTAAGCTCCAAACTGTCTGATTTCACACCAACGCTTCATACTTAGGTAGGTGCTTTGAATTTTTGGTTTATAAGTTTAAAAAAATTAGTTCGCATGCTTCATACTTGCTCAAAGGCGCCAAATAAATCTTTTTGGACCCAAAACCACCATTATAATCTTCAAAACCACTCTACTAATTCTTCTTTTGCTGCAAATTTGTTCAAAACACATTTCTACCAACCTGCGGTATTACAAAAAGGGCATGGTTTTACTCATAGCTAGGAGTTTTTAAACCTTCCAATGTAAGTTTTGGGTTGGTAAAATTCTTTTCCATTAAAGAGGATGTGTGAGGTTCAAATTCCCCATAAGAATATTTAGTAGAATTTTATTTTCCATTATATTTGGTAATTTTATTTTATTTATTTTATTTTCGATGGTGTGGAAGACTCTCAAGCTTGGCGCCTAGCGTGTGAAATGCAACTTATTCTGGGTTTGCAATAGTGGGACAGAGGCCTTCTTCTGGAGAGACTCATGGGATGGAGCGCCACCCCTTTTATCTTCACACCCACATTTACAGCCTCTATGTGATTCTTTTCATTCTGCTGGTTGGCATACTGTGGCGCATTACAAAGAAGCTTTTAACATGGGCACGACTATTGGTTACAGGTGGAAAAATTCCTCTGACTGGCTGCCGGGGGGCTCGGAAGAGGATAGGAGGGAATTAACTCAGATCCTTGACTCCAAAGGATGTAGCTCCCTGCAAGGACGGGATGTTCTTGCCTGGGGGAGATGCTACTGGGCAGTATTCTGTTTCTTCAGGATATATGGCTCTGACTAAGCAATTCTTTGATGGAGGTCAGTTCTTATGGGGGAAGAAAATTTGGAACAAGGCTACTTGGCCCAAGTGTAATATTTTTCTATGGCTGCTTACTCACAACAGGTGTCTTACCTGGGACAATCTTTGCAAGAGTGGATTTCATGGACCATCTATTTGCGTTTTGTGCCACAACAATGAGGAGACTGTATCTCATCTATTCTTCCAATGTGAGTATGCTAAACAAATTTGGCATCTGTGGTGGAATGCTTGGGGCTCTCCTTGCTAGCATGCTTCTGCATTGGCTGAATTCTGGGGTCAACTTGGTCATGCTCCCTCAAAGGTCTCTTTTCTTCAAAACACCTGGCTAGTTGGCCCTTCTTTCATTTTATGGAATCTATGGATTGAAAGGAACAGGAGGAACTTCAGGGGCACCCAACTGGAAATGAGAGTTCTGTGGATAAAAGTAACTAGCTCGCTGCAAGAAACCTTGCAAGTGAAGTGCGCAAGTGGCAGGGATTTGGATCCTGAAGCTATCGGCATTTGCTCACATCTGGGTTTGGACCCAACCACAACCTGCACTGCTGAGTTGAGTAGTCGTTCAGCAAAAGGAAAAAGTCAGAAATCACGACCTGTGAACCGGATTGGTTGCTGGACTCCCCCTAATGAAGGGGTCATTAAAATTAATACAGATGGCTCCTCACGAGGGAACCCAAGGGAGGCGGGTATTGGCAGAATTGGTCGGGACAGGTTTGGGAGTATTCAGTTTCTCTTTTCGATTTACAAAGGCCATCAGACAAATAACCTCATGGAAGCCATGGCTATCCTAGAGGCGGTTAAATGCTATTGTCAACGTGGATGGGATAACATTATCTGCGAATCGGATTCGCAAGTGGCTGTTAATTTGTTGAATAAATGTAATCTTGGTAAGGTGGATTGGCACTTACAGGTAGTCATTCAATAGATTATGCAATTAAGTACTTCCTTGTATTTGATTTCTTTCAAACACATTCCCCATGAGTGGAATAGTGTTGCAGATTGCCTTGCTAAGTGGGCTTCAGAGAATGGACCTTCATGGAGCATTACTGATCAGCGGATGCTTCCTATGAGTTTATACCAGAAACTGGTTCAACTTGTGGACTAGGATAAAGAGTTGTAACTGTTGTTTTGTATGCGTTTGTAATAAAAAATTTACCCCTCTTTTAGGTAAAAATAATTTTTAAATAGAAGAGGTCAAAGAGTCTAAAACAAAAAAAATAGGGGAATTAGTTTTATTGTTTAAATGGAATTAGTGTTTTTCATAATTTATAATTTTTTATTTGCAAGTTCGGTGCAATAGATGTTTCTGACTCACATTTATATGTAAAACCATCTTAATTGAGTTACAGTATACATAGCCTAACATAGCTACAACAATGGCATTTGAACATTAATCCTATAAAATCGTCAAGGAGAAATAAGCTTAAACAGTTTTATTTAACCATCTCTCTATTACCCATTCAATTCAATCAAAATGCATAAATCCTAAGAGGTAAAAATTCTAAGTATATAGAGAAGTTACATCCACATATGCAGATTTTTATCTAAACCGGTGCTAATGATTGGTCAATCCTCTTTCAATACTATCCAAGTACCACATACCATTCTCTTTTATGTACATTTACGCTCCTTTCACATATTTTTGAGTATGTGGAAAGGACGAGCTTCTTCCACATATTGATGGGTATATATAAAGGGCGTGTATATAGAAAGATTTGGTATATCAATCTAAAGGTATATACTTGATACCTAGAATGATGAACCAATCCATCACTTTTGGTAAGATTCTACAATGGCTCGAAATTCTTTCTATCAAACTCATAGCTTCTACACAGTGATAATTACATCATTTAAAAAATAAAAATCATGACACATTTGAAATTTGAAGATATTTGGCTTGTTGTTAATGGCACATTCACTTGACATGCCACTAACATTGATCAGTTGTGTAAGTTTGATCAAGCAAATCAAAAGGAAAAGTTGATTATAATGTTTGAGGTAGTGGATGAGGTATAACCTCATATCCGTGAGGCCACAAAAACTAAATACACTTGGGATAAGCTCCAAATAGTGTATGAGGCCAAAAATAAAGGCACCATTCTCCATTTACAGAGTCAACTTCATTCACTCAAATTGAAGTCTAGAGAAAAGTAAAAACTTTTGTATGATGTGTTTCGACCCTGAGGGATTCACTCCAAGCATTGAGTGAGGAAGTTATATTTGGTATGTTGACTCAGGTGTAACTTGACACGTGACTGGAAGATAAGATTAGTTTTATAGTATGAATGAGGCTTCTCCAAAAAATCATGTCTCTTTGGGTAATGATTCATCATATCATGTTAAAGGCATTAGTAATATCTCTTTACCACTTGGGCAACAAGATTGAAAAATTTTAGGCATCCTGTATGTCTCAGGACTCACAAATAATCTTTAGTCAATTAGTTAGCTACTTGATCACAACCTAAATGTTGAATTGAAAACAATGGTGTAAAAAATATGTGTTTGATAAAAGATAATTCAAAAATCTCAAAAGTTTTTGCAAGTCTCAGGAGTTGGGAAAATGTTCCAACTTGACTGTATTCAGTCAAACAATCAAACATGCTTATAACTAAGGATTTAGACTCAGCCAATTTGTGGCATCGTAGATATGGTCATGTCAATTTTAGATGTCTTAATGCATTGAACCATCATCACATGGTCTGTGGACTTCCTCAATTAAAAAATAATACAAATCTCTACCCTAGTTGTCATGTTAGGAAACAACATCGAACAGCATTTGGTCAAAGTTCGTCAAGAGCATTTGGAAAGTTATATCTAGTGCATACCAAATTGTGTGAACCAATGAGACTTAGTCACTATGGGCTCAGTATTTTATGCTCTTTGTTGATGACTACTCTCAAAAAATGTGGGTATATTGTCTCAATACCAAAGACCAAGCCTTAAATACTTTCAAATATTTTCAAGTGGCTATGGAAATTAAAACTCAAGGTAAAATCAAGGCTCACCACTCAAATCAAGAGGGAGAATACACCAATAAAGTCTTTTTCACTTATTTGAAATAACACGGAGTTCACCGACAAATGACTCCCCCATAAACTCCTCAACATAATGGTGTTGTAGAATGGCATAATTGTACTATCATCAAAATGGTGTGATGCATGATTGAAGATTCAAGTTTGGCATGGTCATATTGGGTAGAACTAGTAAAGACAAAAATTTATTTGTTGAATAGGTCACCCTTTATAGCTCTTGATAATATGACTCCACATGAATCTTGGACATGGCATAAACCTTCCATTGCGCATATTTTATTTTTTGGACTTAAGTCTTATATGCATGTTCTTAAAAAGAAGAGAAAGAAACTAGAAAACAAATCTATGACTTATATCTTCTTAGGATATAGTGAAGAGTCATTGGCCGATAGACTTATGGACCCTAAAATAAGGAAAATATCCATAATTAGGGATGTAGAATTTGATGAGAAAGGTAAAACTAATTTTCCTTCCACAAACTCACTTGACTCAGTATTCATACCTATAGACAATTTAGAAGGTCATGATGACACTAAAGGTGACAATGATGGTAAGGACGATCAGTCAAATAGTGTAAATCAACTCATAAGAACAGTGCAACATATGGCCAAATGGTATACAAGTATATTAAGAGATGCTAAACTAGTTAGAGTTCTAGTTACATAGATTACTAGACCAAGGACTTGTAGCATGACTTAAGATGAGATCAATTTAGCCCTAATGAGTATAGTTGTAAAATTGGTAGAGCCCTCTATAGTTCATGAACCCTTAGAGTCTAAACCTTGGAAGGATGTTGTGAATGTAAAATTTCAATCATTGATGAAAGATAACACATAGCATCTTGAAGATCTTCCACTAGAGAAGAAGCCAATCGACTATAAATGAGTCTACAAAACTAAATACAAATCAAATGGAAGTATTAACAAGCACAAGACATAATTTGTAGCAAAAAGATATGCACAGAAGGAAGGGATTGATTATGAGGAGACATTTTCTCCTACATCAAAGATCAAGACTATCATAATGATATTTTCTTTAGTTGCTTAGTTTGGATGGAGGATTCACCAAATAGATGTGAAAAATATCTTTCTCAATGGATATCTACAAGAAGAAATTTACATGACACAAGTGGAAGGTTTCATCACACATGGTAATGAAGGAAAAGTATATAAACTCATCAAATCTTTTTATGGTCTTAAACAAACTCCTCAAGCCAGGTACATTAAAATTGATGAGCATCTCATTCAACATGGATTCCATATGAATCCTTATGATCCAAATCTCTACCTCAAACAACAAAGGGGGAGATTTGTTGGGGATCAACCAACAATATGATTACACTTATGAAAGCAATAAACCACAGAATTAAATCAGATAGATAAGTGACTAGAATTAGATAATAGCAAAGAACAAGAGATACAAGAAACCACCCTAAAAACTTGTATTAAACTCTTTACAAAAGGAATACAATTGAATAAACTTCTTTCTTCCACACCTCTCTCAGATGCACAAGATCTCTCACTAGATCTCTATCCCTTAAGAGCTCTCTCTCTCAAGTACAATCAACTCCAACAGCCTAGATTGATTCAACTCTGTACTGTTCTTCAATATTCACACACAATGAACTACTACAATAATCACACTAAGCTAAGAAGATCTAATTCTACATATAGAATTAGGAGACTTGAGCATGCACTTACAACCAACAGTTAAGCCTCTTGAACAAGGGCTCTAAAAACAATCTTACTAATAATAGAAATGCGAACTTAAGACTAAGACTTAAACTCATCATGCAAACACTTAGTTCTATCCTCGAAAATAGCTTTCTGGATGTACAGGTAACTGACGCCAGTTCTTGCCTGCTTGCCTGTGACCGACGTCGGCCGATCCTCTGCCGACGCCGGTGTCTCTTCAACAGAACCTGACCGACGTCAGTCGCTCTTGACCGACGCCGGTGACTGTGTAAACCTACAACTTTGGTAATGCACTCATATGTGAAGCTTTTAGGCTCCACACCTTAACAATCTCCCACTTGGAGATAAACAGCTGCACCAGTACCTGTATAGCAACATCTTCTAGCTCCTCCATCTTCAACTCAATCATGAAGACCAACAGAAGTTGAATGAAGATTCAACTTCTCCTTTGTAATTGGCTTGGTTAACATATCAGCCGGATTCCTATCTATATGGATCTTCTCTAGCTTCAAATCACCATCTTCCAATACCTGCCATATGAAGTGGTACCTTAGCTGTATGTGCTTGGTTCTTGAATGAAAGGCTGAATTCTTAGCCAAATAGATTACACTTTGACTGTCACTGTACAATTTGCAACTCTCCTGCTCCCTTCCAAGCTCTTCCATGAACCGTGTCATCCATATCATCTCTTTGCTAGCTTCTGTGGCTGCAATATACTCTGCTTCTGTAGTTGACAAGGCAACAACCTTCTACAACTTAGATATCCAGCTAACCGCCATTCCACCTACAGTGAAAACATATCCTGTAGTGCTCCTCTTGCCATCCAAATCACCTACCATATCTGAATCTACATAACCATGTAGAGAAGTATCTGAACCTCCATATCACAAGTGTCTACTATTGGTTCCTCTCAGATATCTAAGGATCCACTGAACTGCTTTCCAATGTTCCTTACCTGGATTGGCCATATACTTACTTACCACTCCCACTACTTGGGCAATATCTGGTCTAGTACACACCATTGCATACATCAAACTCCCTACTGTGGAAGAATATGGAACTTTACTCATGTACTCTACCTCATCATGTGAATTAGTACATTGTTCTTTACTCAACTTAAAATGTCCAGCCAAAGGTGTGCTTACCGGTTTAGCATCCTGCATATTGAACCGTTTCAACACCTTGTCCACATAATCCTCTTGAGACAATATCAACCTATGATTTTTTCTGTCTCTCTTAATGCTCATGCCAAGGATTTTCTTTGCTGCTCCCAAATCCTTCATAGCAAACATTTGAGCTAATTTCACTTTAAGCTCAGAGATATCCTGCATGTGTGATCCTGCAACTAGCATATCATCTACATACAACAATAGAATAATATCTACTATTATCCAATCTCTTAAAATACACACAATGGTCAGATTGACACCTACTGTAGCCATGCTCAGTCATAAACCTGTCAAATTTTAAATACCATTGCCTAGGAGCTTGCTTGAGGCCATACAAGCTTTTCTTCAATCTGCACACTAACTTCTCATTACCCTTGACCTCAAATCCTTTCGGTTGTTCCATATAAATTTCCTCATCCAAATCTCCATGAAGAAATGCTGTCTTAACATCTAGCTACTCAAGATGCAAATCCTCAACAGCAACCAAAGACAGTACAATCTGTATAGAAGTCATTTTAACAACAAGAGAAAAAATCTCACCAAAATCAATACCTGGCTTTTGTGCAAATCCTTTCACTACCAATCTGGCCTTATATCTCATCTGTCCATTCTCACCTTCTTTCAACCTGTAGGTCCATCTTTTCTTCAGTGTCCTCTTATCAACTGGCAACTCAACCAAATCCCATGTTTGGTTCTCTCTTAAGGACTCCATCTCCTCAACCATGCCACGCTCCCACTGACTCTTGGACTCCACCTGTATTGCTTCTTCAAAACTCTCTGGTTCTCCACCATCAGTTAGCAATAAATAGAATAATGAAGGAGAATATCTAATTGGAGGCTTACTTACCCTTTCTGACCTCCTGATGGGTGTTTGAGACTCGTTCACAACACGCTGTCCACCCAAATTCTCTGACAGTGACCGACCTCGGTCACCTCCAGACCTGTTACTGGCCGATGTCGATTCTTCCTGACCGATGCCGGTGCCTGTTCTGTAGACATCGGTCTCTGTATGCCGACATCAATTTCTGTTCTGTCGATGCCGATTCCTATGCTATCGACGTCGGTCTCTGTGTTTTCCTTCAAGTGATTATTTCTTTTTCTCGCAAGCTCATTTTGGACTGTCACCTTGTCCAATTCACCATTGCTCTCCCAGATTGATTCAACTTCTTCATCTGATCACTATACATCACTTTTTCATTGAAAACAACGTCATGGCTCCTAATTATCTTGTTAGTTTCTAGATTCCAAAATCTAAAACCAAAATCATCTGAGCCATAGCCAAAAAATGTGCACCTCATAGACTTAGCATCCAGCTTCTTTCTATTTTCTTTATCTACGTGCACAAAGGCTTCACAACCAAAAACTTTGAGAAAAGAGAGATCTACCTTTTTACCTGTCCAGGCCTCTTCTGGAATTCCACCATCTAGAGCTGTAGAGGGTCCTCTATTAATCAGGTACACTGCAGTGTCAATAGCTTCTGCCCAAAACTCTAAGGGCAAACCAGCATGCAATCTCATACATTTTACACCCTCCATGATTGTTCTGTTCATCCTTTCAGCAATTCCATTTTGCTGAGGTGTCCTTAGAATCATTTTTTGCCTATGGATTCCATGCATGTAACAATACCAGTTGAACTTATAACTGCAGAACTCTCCACCATTGTCAGATCTCAGGCACTTTAATCTGTTGCCTGTTTCATTCTCAACCATAGCTTTCCAAATCTTAAAAGTCTCAAATACATCAGATTTCTTCTTAATACAGTAGATCCATACCTTTCTTGTAGCATATCTATGAATGAAACATAGTACTATGATCCTCTAATAGAAGCTACCTGAGCCAGTCCCCACACGTCTGTGTGAACAAGCTGCAACTTATGCTTCTTTTTTGTAGACCCAGTCTTGAGAAAACTAACCCTTTTCTATTTTCCAAATACACAGTGCTCACAAAATTCTAGATCCATGCTTTTCAAATCTGAAAGCTTACCTTTAGACTTAAGAATTGACATCCCCTTCTCACTCATGTGGCCAAGCCTTGAGTGCCACAATTTTGCATCCACATTTGAAGTAGATAATACAGAAGAAGAATTGTTAGTAACACAATTACATAAATAGAGAGTACCTACTCTCTTACCTCTGGCCATAACAAGTGTACCCTTGGTCACCTTTCAAGATTCTGTTGTGAGAGTTACTGTACAACCCTCATCCCCTAACTTTTCTACAGAAATCAAATTTCTCTTCAAGCTAGGAACATGCATAACTTCTCTCAACACCCATGTGTTGCCATTCTGCATTTTCAGCTGCACTTTACCTTTGCCAATTATTTTACATGGCTCATCATCCCCTAGATACACTATTCCAAAATCTCCATGGATATAGTCACAGAAATATTCCCTATTAGGGGTAGCATGAAAAGATGCACCAGAATCTAACACCCAAGATTCTATATTATTATGCAAAGAGAATATTAAAGCATCTTGTGCAATACCTGCAACCTTTGCTTCTTCTTTTCCTTCATGCTGATTGTCCTCCTTAGGCTTTGACCAGCAATCTCTGCTTATGTGCCCCATCTTTCCACAATTCCAGCATTGTGGCCTTCTGCCATTTTTGGATTTGGATCTACCTCTCCCCTTAGACTTAGATCTTGATCTCCCTTTCTTGCTCTTCTCTTTTTGCCTTCCCCTGCTCTCAAAACTTAAAGCGTTTTTAGATGTCTCTTCTGTGTTTTTCCTGCGAATTTCCTCATTCAAGATAACACTAACAACATCCTCTACTTTTAAAATATTTGATGCAGATGCAGTATTGCTAACTGCCATTACTAAGCTATGCCAGCTTTCAAGCAAAGAACATAATATTAAAAGAGCTTTTATTTCATCATCAAATACAATTTTGACTGAACTTAATTGATTTACAATACCATGGAAATCATTCAGGTGATTAGATATAGATCCACCTTCCTGCATATGCAAATTAAATAGCTACTTCATAAGATATACCTTATTAGAAGCTGAGGGTTTTTCGTACAAATTTTCTAAAGTAGTCATCAACTCTATCGTTGTTTTTGCCTGTGATAAATTAAATATCACAGTAGATGCTAGACTCAGTCTTATAGACCCCCGAGCCTTTCTGTCAAGAACTTCCCATTCTTCATCCTCCATGTCTGTGGGCTTCTTTGCAATCCCACCTAACGGTAAGTATAGATCCTTCTGATACAGATAGTCCTCTATCTGCATCCTCCAATGTTGATAATTTTTGTCATTAAACTTCTCCATTCTCAGTTTACTTTCATCTGCCATTGCTTCTCCCACTCAAATAGAAATCCCTACAGAAACTCCTGTGAGCACCCTGTAATCAATACACACTACACATATCTGAACCACCTGTTAGTGAACCTGATCTTTGATACCAATTATTGGATATCAAGCTCTAAACCTACAACCAAGGCTCTGATACCACTTATTGGGGATCAACCAACAATATGATTACACTTATGAAAGTAATAAACCATGAAATTAAATCAGATAGATAAGTGACTAGAATCAGATAATAGCAAAGAACAAGAGATACAAGAAACCACCCTGAAAACTTGTATTAAACTCTTTACAAATGGAATACAATTGAAGAAACTTCTTTCTTCCACACCTTTCTCAGATGCACAAGATCTCTCTCTAGATCTCTATCCCTTAAGAGCTCTCTCTCTCAAGTACAATCAACTCCAACAACCTAGATTGATTCAACTCTGTACTATTCTTCAACATTCACACACAATGAACTACTACAATAATCACACTAAGCTAAGAAGATTTAATTCTACATATAGAATTAGGAGACTTGAGCATGCACTTACAACCAATAGTTAAGCCTCTTGAACAAGGGCTCTAAAAACAATCTTACTAATAATAGAAATGCGAACTTAAGACTAAGACTTAAACTCATCATGCAAACACTCAGTTCTGTCCTCAAAAATAGCTTTCTGGACGCACAGGTAACCGACGCCAGTTCTTGCCTACTTGCCTATGACCGACATTAGTCGATCCTCTACCGACGTTGGCGTCTCTTTAACTACACCTGACTGACGTCAGTCACTCCTGACCGACGTCGGTGACTGTGTAAACCTGCAACTTTGGTAATGCGCTCATATGTGAAGCTTTTAGGCTCCACACCTTAACAAGATTGTGATTGATGTTGTGTATGTCAATTGATGGCCCAGAAAAAAAGAGGCAATGTGAAAAAATTACATTACAAACAAATATTTACACACAAAAAGTAGTAATGTATTATTCTAGGATGATTTTTATAGAGAAAGGTGAAAGCTATATATGCTTTCATGGGTGGTCACGAGAAAAAATTGATTCCCGTGAACCTACACATTTATTAAAAATTAAAAATAATTGAAAACTAACAAACCAAAACATAATGTAAATAAGCAAACAAATACCTTTGGATAAATAATCCAACAAACTCCTCCTTAATCCAAAGGGATATAGAACATGAAATATATGGATCAATGACTCTAAAGTCATAAAAAACTCTATTGTAACTGCAAGTGGTGCATTGTACCTTTGTCACTAACCAAAAATTGATGTCATTCCATAAAGAATCCCACCCCTACGAGTTTGGTAAAAAATAATTGATGAACATGATCAAAGTTTGCTCATCCCCATTGATCACCATACCTTACTATAGTGGAACATGATCAGATATGTCCAACTACATCAACCCACATAAGGTTCCACACAGGAACCCATCCAAGTGACAAACCCATACTATGTATGGCACATCTCCCTGATGTCCAACTAATGTTGATGACCTTTTCTCAACACTAAAGGTACTAGCAACCCTGTCAATTCATACTATCATTGATGATTGATCAAAGACCCACAAATACAATATCTTCTCCCCCTACCAGATAAGAGGTGAAAAACCATGCATCAAAAGTAATAAATTCAAACAATCATGTCTGATCCATATAATGAATATCATATATGAAAATCCAAAAATGGAACTAAAATCAAGAACATAAACCAAAAAAATTACTACCACATCAAATCCTAGTCTTGAGCCTAGTAGCTCGCACAAGACGAGTGAATCACTTAACACTCAAAATATGGTGTCAGGTCAATTAAGACCATAGACCTCAACCATATAAGATGTCTCCTGATCAAAAGATGCATTAGAATAATTAGAATAACTGGAGTAACTAGAAGATCGACCACTAGAATGATCCACATAATTGGCCTCAACTTTATTTTTATGTGGAGAGTGGAGTTGTCAGGAAGGATAGACATATTTAAGATGTCTAATATCACCACATTTGAAACATTTTGGTTGTTTCCTATACCAATGAAATCCAAAAGAATCTAAATCTCTAGAAGAATTGTAAGAGTGATAAGAATGTCAATGGTGATATCTGTGTTTGGATGACCTTGGAAAGTGTTGATGGGAATGTTGTGGACACTCTCAGAATGATGTGGAGAATGTCGCTAAGAGTATTTCAAAGAATAATTCTAAAACTATCATTCTACATGGTGATGATCTCTATGTTGGGACATGTTCTTTACATAATGAGCCTCTTCAATAGGTGTATTTTTCTTCTTTACAAATTATCTCTCATGTTGAGTCAACAACTCATAGATGGAGTCAAATGTGGCACCATTAAGCTTATCACTAAGTTGTATCATTTCAATAAAATTAGTGTATGTAGAACTAAGCCCATTCAATGTGATGAAAATCAACATGTCATCATCAATTTTACTCATTGTAGTACAATACTATTGTTTTAAGGTTTTTATGTGGGAAAGATATTCAGAGACATCTTCATTATCTATCAATTTATTGTTTAAAAGCTACATAAGAAATTCAATCTTCTTTTATGTAAGTTATTTGTCATACAAATTTCTTAATGTTTTTCACACTTTTCATGCACCAATTTTAACTACCTCAATATGAATGATAACTTGTTCAGTGCAAGATGATTATAAAAGTGTGAGTGATCTCTTATCATGTTTCTGATACTCAACCAACTTTGTAGTTTCAATTGGTGGTGTGGTTTCTTTTTCTATGATTTCCCACAAATCATTAAATAGGAGAATATTCTCCATGTTTCTACTCTATTATTTGTAATTTTTAGGTGACAATTTTCTATTTTCATATATGAAACTAATAATTTTAGCCATGATGCTAAAAGAAAAAGAAAAGGGAATGCTATTGAGGTTTTGCCTTTACCTTCAAAAATAGCTTATGTTTATAAGGATACAAGGATTCTTGAATTTTTTTTTTTTTTTTAAATACACCTTATATCACCTTTACAAAGTCATAAGATTGACCCCAAAAAAATGTCATTCAATGAGTTTCAAAACCCTACTTATTTGCAAGTATATGAAAAAATCAATTTCTATTAAACTCACCTTTAGCCACTTCTATTCAACTCGCCATTACCAAATTTGAAAATATGATGGAAGAATAATATTATATATTTTTTATTTTTTGATATATATTTAATCGTTTCATGTAAAATTTTATAAACCTTAATTTACATTCATGAGAAAATAAATTTACTCATTACTTTTGTAGAGGGCCCACTCATCAATACAAAGAGAAGGAATTTTAATAAAACCTAGTTCATAAGTTTATTATGCCATTATTATGATAAGCAGGTTGATTCTATTGTCATACCAATCTGTGTTGTGGATATTATGTGTTTTATATCGCTGAATATCTATAATACTTTACTTTGTTTGGTTTCGTACTGTACCAATCTTTGAAGTTGTTCTTGTTGTTGCAATTCAATGGCATTCAAAATTTATATCTACCAAATAATAATAGAAAGAGATAAAGTTTGATATGATGTAGATGAGGGGTAAAAGTGTAGTTCAGAGGCTTTATTAGTTGCCAAGATAATTTATTTCATGAAGTAGTGGAGCCTTCACAACAAATAGTTGAAAAGATGGCATTCCTTCTTGAGACAATCAGACCCATAGATGTTAGCCTAGACCAACATTAAATAATATAAATAGAGCATAGCATATTATCTTATTTGGGACTTACTAGGAGGAGAAAATAGTACATTATATCTATGAGCTTGATCATAATCGATACCACTAGAGCCTTGAAACATCGTTTTACATCAGTTTTGTCCAAAATCATTAAGCTCCCACTTTAAGCACTAGTCAAATAAAAAGTGTCATACAACTGTGCACATATTAGATCCATTTATACCACTGTGCCATGTGTGATTGTATCATACAAGATCTTCAAACACAAAAAGAAATATTTTCTTCGATCCTCCTTTGATTTCATGTAGTGGCTCTGATACCATTGATATCCATGGAAAATGGAGGCACTGTAAATAAATTACATTACAAAAAAATATTTTCACATAAAAAATAGTAATGTATTATTCTAGGAAAATTTTTACAAAAAGAGGTGAAAGTTATATATGCTTTCACAAGTGGTTATGGGATAAAACTAATTCCTGTGAACCAACACATTTATTACAAACTAAACATAAGTGAAAACTAAAAAACCAAAACATAATGTAAATAAACTAACAAAATACCTTTGGATAAATAATCCAACAAACTCTTATTCAACATGGATTCCAGAGGAATACATATGATCTAAATCTCTACCTTAAATAGCAAGGGGGGAGATTGTCATTGTTGTTTTGTATGTCGGTGATCTAGTCATCACTGGAAGTTCAGTGAAGATGATTGATGCAACAAAGAAATATCTTAATCGATTATTCGACATGATATTTCTCAAGATTGTATACTATCGTCTTAGACTATAAGTATGGAAAAAAGAACACCACATATTTGTGACCTCAATGAAATATGCCAAGACAATGCTTGACAAATTTTGGATGATGGACAGTAATCCAATTGTTACACCTATGGAGACAAGGCCTCAATTTTCTCATATAGATCCATCACTGCAAGTGAATACGACTCTATCAACAGTTGATTTGGATTCTTATTTACTTGACAAATACTAGGCCAGACATTAGTGATGTTATTAACTATCTCTCACAGTTTATGCAGGAGCTAAATATGTCACATTAGAAAGCAACAAAGTGAAAACTGAGATATATCAAGGGTAAAATGGACTTTGGCCTAAAATACAAGAAGAATTATAATTTCATCTTGACATGATATTCAGTCTCAGATAATGTAGAAAATATAGATGACAAAAAATCCACTTCATGAAACATATTATTTTTGGGATCTAGTCCTATATCCTAGGGGAGTGAGAAACAAAACTTTATTTATCAATATTTCACTGAAGTAGAATACCATGTTTCATGAGGAGATATCTACAAATAATTATGGTAATGTCACATACTAGAAGGATTGGGATTACCACAGAGGAAGTATACCATCTTGTATAGTGACAATGAGAGCATTCTCAAACTTGTTTGCAATCTAGTGTTTCATGAACACACAAAGCATATTTAGGTGCAAGTCTATTTCATATGCGAACATGTACAATATCACAACATTTAGGTCCAATATTTCTTGATAGAAGGACAACGTGTATATGTCTTCACTAAGTCACTTTCACGTGACAAATTTGAGGCATTTAGAGAATTTCTCTCATGTTCACTCCAAGCTATGTTGAATTAAAGAGGGGAATGTTAAATTATATTATAGGGTGATTAATTCACCATATAATATTATTATTTTATGTGTTGTTATTATTGTCTCCATGAGTTTATTTTGAGATATTAGTTATGCTATCATCCTATTTCCTAAGATGTTGGTTGGGCTATATCATAGCCTATGTAATAGCCCATGTAATATTTTATTGCTAGCTAAATAGATTATTCATTCAAGCTCTTAGAGACTTTGAATTATTTTTTCAATGCCTTGAATGATGAACATTATCCCATCAATCACTATAAGGATGAATTTATTAAGTTCCAATAGTTATGCTAACATAAGGACTAATCGGTGGAAGAGTATACTAATAAGATCCATGACTACACTATAAGTTTCCATAATAACATGATAAAGTAACATAAGAAGATAAAATACATCAGTGGACTATCACCATATATTCACACAAATATGAAATTATTTACTTCTAACACACTAGGAAAAACATACCGCAATGCCACCAAGATCAAAGCCAAGATAAAGATGAAGAAGTTAATTTCTTCATTGAGCACCATATGCAACAACATCCCATAAAAAACACACCATCTAACCATACTACACATAATCAAATCATGTTGTGTAATGGGAAGTAACCTAAGAGGGTCATGAAACACAATAAATTAGCCACCCCCAAATCTCTCTTATTCATTCAAAAAATTAAATACAAATATTTTTTTATATTTTTTGTTATACATTTAATGTTCATTTTTGTCAGTTTTATTAATACTTCTTAATCAAAAAATATTTATGATGACCACATCCTAACTCAAACATTAAATTCTAAGATCTACATTTTTAACCATTTTTTGTTTGATTTCAATTTTAATAGATTTATTTAACTTTTTATACCAAATCAATCCAATATTATTTCCCATTGAAGTATTTTTATTTAGTTTCATTTTTATTTTTTTTTGTTTGGAAAAAAGACAAACAATAACTATATTTTTAATCTAATTCTTGATGTAATGTTTTCACAATATTTTTTATTAGTTATGGGTATTAATTTAGAAGTTATTGCGGATACAAATTGATTTGGTGCAGAATGTTATGTTAGTACTTGCCATATAGTTGAAGGTACTTATATTTCACATGATGCTACTCTTTAGGAGTTTTATCAAAAGCAAAATAATTCATAGAAATTTGACATTGTTGTTGAATTTATAATAGTCAAATATTCACCATCTATCAATTTTTTAATATTTTTATATATCTAGGATGGCTACTCTTTTTGAATATTTTAAGTGATGAAAGAAAATAAAAAATTCATTGGTAGACCATAAAACTTCATTGGACAATAACACTGCATCTTCCTCTAGTAACAATTCAAAAATTGAAGGAAATGAGAAGCCCATGTTGTACCAGTTTTGTGCTCGTCTGACCAACTATTATTTCAATGGGTCTATACCAAAAATTATATTATTTCTCTTCTTAAAGATGGTGAATATAGTTATCTACAAATTTATTTATGATTATCACATAGGAAACCTTGAATTGACAGTGTTAATCTATTCTAAAAATGATTCTATCCTTTACATCCTTGGTATGAATAATTCATGGAGGGATAATATGCACAATACATTGTTTGTGCATATTTTTTATGCAGATGAATATGGAAATATTATGCTATGCCATCCCTCATATTGTGAAATCAAATTTCTATTAAATTTGATTTATTTAGATTAATTTTATGACAAAATAGATAAGAATGTTGGAGTAATTACACAATGATATTACATGGGATCCAATTTAGATGCTCCCCCATTGGAGAGAGTAGATTATTTTTCAAACTTGATGGGAATAAATTCATTTTTTTAGTGTCTTGTGATACCAAGCTCAAATATAGTCAATTTTACCTTCGATTTCTGCATGTGTTTCATTTATTATAAAAATATACCTAGTTTACCTAAATAAGCCTTGGTGATGATGATGTCATCACTACTAGATTAGTTGCCTCTATAGAATAATGTATGTATAATTCATTACCTTTATACCTATGAGTATTCAACCCCTTCAATTACATCATCACAATATTATCCTTTTATCTAACAAATTTTTCAATCATCGTAGTTGCCACAACATGATTTATATTGAAACTTTTGTAGAAATACCACGTTCAAATGAAAGCTTCATGGTAACCTATGAAATTATTGCTATGTATTCTATGCCACCTAATATTTTTAAGTGTATTAATTCATTGGAGTTCACTTTGGAGGGTTATAAAAAAATTATGGAAGCAAATTTATAATTGTGGCCAACATTCCCTAATTATTTCATGCAGAGCTTTAGGTTCCGCTAATTAGACTCCTCTTAGTAAGTGGCATGTGGGACACCATTCATATTTCAACATATTTATAAGAGTCTATAACCACATCTTGTTGTGTAATTTTATGGGTATTTTCACCAATTGGGCCTGACCAATAGTTTTTATGGACAAAGCATGAGGATTGGTACCCTCCATTTAGAGTTGTAATTAAAATATGTAATATCAGATGAGTTCATAAAAAAAATTAAATATTTTTTACAATAAATGGAGATCATAATTTATCATATTCTGTTTTTAAGGTATTTAATTTGTTATGATATTTTATGTAAAAAAATATTTAAATGTCTTTTTTACAAAATATAATACTTTGTCTTGAAGATTTGTTGACTTTTAATTGTATTTAAGTTTGTTTTTATTTGTATTTATTATTGATTTTATAAATAAATCTATTGATATTAATTTTGTAATTATGGTTTGTTAACATTACGAAAAAGATAATTGTTTTCAAACATAAGCTTATTATAATTGCAAACAAATCTAATCTATATAAATCAAAAATAGAGTATTATATCATGCTTTAAAATATTGGAGTGCATCATCTAATTAATAAATATTTAATTAAATAACCCTAAATCAAAATTATCACAATGGTGGTTGACCACCATTTGGATAATATATATGTATATACATATTTCTACAAAATAAAATATTTAGAATACCAAATGTATGTCATTCATAATTCAATAGAAATGACTTGTTCTCAAAATTAATCATAGTTACAAAGTATTGAAATCAAGATAAAATTAATATGTCTAAATATCTCCCATAAATGTGTGAATGATACCCCTAATGTCATACTTTTTTTACCTTGCATTCCATGATGGCTTGCTTCACTACAATGAGAAACCTCCATTTCATGCCCATCGTGAATCTTTTCTATTAGTTCCATTTTTAATAAAATCTAGTGCCTATGTTTCTTTTGCTTTTAAATTGTCACTTTTAATACTTAAACATTTCGCTTGAAAAGAACATATGTCAATCTCAAAGGATAAATCCTCTAAAGTGTTCAACATTTATCTTACCACTACATCTATTTCTTAGATTTTTTGTTTGAACTCTACTATATTTTTTCTCTTTTCTATTATAAATATTTTCAATCCATCTATCTTTTAGTATTTTTATCTATGAAATTCATCCTTATATTCCATTAAGTCACTAATATCTAATTCCAAGTTTGACAATATTTTTTCCAATATATAATACTTGTTTGCATACCCTTTCCTATCTACAATATCATTATCCATATAAATTATACTTTCTTCCAACTTAATTAATTATTTATTTTAGATCAACCTGTGTATTGTCTAGTCTATATTCTATCCTTTTGACACGAATTTCCTTTTGTTCCAGACATTTATTGACAGAAGAATTTTATTCTACGTGTAAATTTACTTGTGTTTGTAATTTTATATTATTTTATTCAAATTAAATTAGTTATTATTGCATGTTTCCTATCATAGTGTCTTTTTCTTCTATACATTTCTTAAAAGGCAGGGTTTCTTAGCCTTCAAACTCCTTCACCCTTGAGACTTGATGCAAGAGTATCACTCTTAGAGAAAAAAAAATTATCAATTTTTGGTTTGATGCTTTTAAATAGGTGGAATAATGCCTTGGATGGCTTTGGAAAGCCCCAAGCACACTTAGACTTTAATTTGGTAGGTTAGAAGTACATTTAGTTAGTTTAAATTTCCAATTTTTGTTTTCTCTCCAAAACTAGTAGGTTTAAAAAATATAATTTCTAGTGTGATCAAAGGATTTTTAGGGTATGGTTAGGATTGAAAAAAAAATTTAAGATGTCTGAATTGTCATTTGAGGTCCCTTTGCACCCTTGACAAGGGTCAAAGTGACTAAAAGGTAAGAAACAACTTTGGTGCTTGATCACCTTATAAAATTAGTCATATCACCATTGGTAAACCTCTCCAAGGTGGTTACCATCATATAAAATTTAATATTTTCAAATTTAGGGAGGTTGGAAGGAGAAGGAAAGAAGCCCTATTCAAGATAATTATGTGTAGACCCCTATTTTGAGTTTCTTGACTGTGTTGCAGACTATATGTTTCAAATTTGTTGATCAATACAATGGGACAATAGTTCTACACACCATTGAGTGGTTCTTGAAGATGTTTTGAAAACATAATTGTAAGGAATATTGATAATTTCATCTAGTGATCAGACTTTTGAATGTACAGACCTTGTATTGGTGTAAGTTTCTTCTTTTGTAGACAGAATCTGTTAAAGTTGTCAATATTCAGGTTGGTAGACTGTATCACATATTTATATAGGTTTAATGACTAACATTTGTGATTTAAAGACTCAATATTAATCTAGAGGAAATCCTTTGTTATATATATCTTGAGAATTAACATTGTTTCCTATCTAGTTTACTATTCTATCGGACTATGTGTCAACTTTCTTGAATAAATATTGGTTTGAATTGGCATTGTAACCTCAATGCATTTTTAGTTTTTTGGTGTTTCTTAAGAATTATATGCTTTTAGGAAGGACACAAGGAGATTATTGTTGCTTGGAAACTTGTTTAGAGATCTTGCTACCTATAACAGGTTTTATATGCAATAATGGAGATTGTGTTGTTTTGAAGGAAATAAACTATAATATGTTGTTCAAGAGATTATAGAAATTAAGGTGACTTCCTAGACCTTATTTTAAGTTTCATATATATATATATATTTTCTTTGAAACATGATTTATGCATCCATACAGGTATATAAGCCTGTAGAGTATCATTTTTTTTGTTACAGTCCAACATCTTTTGCTTTAGTTAACAAAGATAGTGGAATGATTAACACCTACCACAATTGGTAAAGTTAAATAGTCTTCAAATAGACCCTTCAAAATAAATTTGTGTTTTTACAACCTCTTGAATCTCTCACTAGTAAATTTTTAGTGCTCTTGGGTTGTCCCAGGCCATCAAGAACCCTAAACTAGGGTTTTGTCAATAACTAGAGTTGTAACCTTTCAAAATTCCCCAAATTTTTTATTATAGGCCAAAATTAAGTGCTTGAATTTAATCACACATTTTTAGTTATGTACGGAGTCTCTGGTATAGTATTTTTCTGGTTGAGTTGTGATTTAACTTGAGCAGACCTAATTATAAAGACTAATAGATGGACAGTGGGTTTACAAAGGGACTTAGGACTTGAAATTATGACCATGGATAGATTTCAATAAAGGTTACTCATAAATATAATTTATCTATCTTAAAACATTTTAATTTTTTTGTAACATTAAGAAAACATGGCAAACAAGCTTAGTAGGAAGGGTCTAAAAGCACAAGGCTTGGTAAAGTATTACAACTTGAGACCTTTTTTATGGAATATCTACACCATTTTGGTATAAAACCCAACATTTGATACCTAATAACAAGTGGGAGAGAGAATATTCTTTGGGGAAGAGAACAACAGGTACTTGTTTGATAGATTGCCTACACAAGGTTCACAATTCCACCTAGGAGAAACATAGGAGGTGTAGCAAGGAACCAAGGGAACCAAGATGATATGTTGGTATAGATTAGGTATATTAGATTAAAATTATATGTAAGGATAAATATTATATAAATATACCAAAGAAGAGGATTCCCAACAAGGTACTTGAGTGACAGGGAAGATGAGCCACAAGACTAAGAATAAGTAGAGGGAGAAGAGATAGTTGAAGGACCTAAAGATTAGGGTGTAGAGAGACTCGTGAAGGTGATCATGAGTCAAGGTTATAAACCAAAGTTTTAATTACCCACATATGTAGGTGGTCTTGATGGAGACGAACTCATGGATTGGGTGAATGCGTTAGAAAAATACTTTGAGTATGAAGAGGTACCTAATGACAAAAAGGTCAAGTTTGCAAAAACCAAGCTAAAGGGGCCTGATTCATTATGGTATGAATTCACACAAGATGAAATAAGGAAGAAGGGGAAGAACAAGATCACTTTTTTGGATAGAATGGTTTCCAAGCTCAAAGGCAAATTCTTGTCAGGTGACTATGAGATAAACTTGTCTAAATAATTACAAAATTTGAAGCAAAAGGAAATGAGTGTAAAGGCATACATAGAAGATTTATATAAGTGTAATATCAGGTTTGATCATGTTGAGGAGGATAAATATAAGGTTTTAATTTACTTAAATGGTTTAAGATACAACCTACAAGATGAGTTATCACTTGTGAGCCCAAGAACACTAGAGAAGTGCTATCAATTTGCACTCAAGGTTGAAGATAAGTTGAATAGTAAGCATAATGATTAGAACAAAAGAAGGGGTATAAATTTTAGAGGTAGAGGACAACAAGGGGGAAAAAATATCTCACAAAGAAAACTTCAAAGTGAATCAAGCAATTCACAAGAGTAGTCTACTTAATCAAGATGTGGATTTAGAGGCAAGAGACCTTTCAATAGAGATGGTTATTAATCAAGGGGCAGAGGATCAAGTGTATTTGTATACAATTTTTTTAGGTGCAATAATTTTTTTGGCCATAAGAAATGTTAGTTTCCAGAGGAATGCTAGCAAGAATTCCAAGAAATGAAGAGATAAATTAGATTGCACAAGGAGGAGAGGAAGAGATTGTTTGTTCTCCATCACACATGGTAGAGCCTAAAGTAGGAGAATAATTGCTTATGAGAAGGGTGCTAATCAAACCACCCAAGGATAAGGATCCACCACAAAGGAAGACTCTCTTCAGGATATCCTATAAATTCCAAGGTAAGTGTTACAAAATGGTCATTGATTCAATAAGTACAGATATCTTGTTTTAGTAGAAATGGTTAACAAGTTTGGGATAAATAAATTACCTCGCCTCACTCCAATAAGGTGTCATGGTTGAATAAGAGATAATAAGTCTTAGTGAGTGAGCAGAGTTGGGTAGAGTTTCAAGTTGGAACATATAAGGATAAAGTGTTTTGTGATATCATCCCCATGGATGTGTGCTATTTGTTTCTTGGAAGGCCTTGGAAATATGATAGGAAAACTAATATGATGGAAGTAGAATATGTATACCTTGATGAAGGATGGAGTTAGTTACACTTTGCTTCCATTGAAGGATGAAGAGATTGATCAATAAGTTAGTTCCCATGTGATTTTGATAGGTGGAAAAGAGTTTTTGAATTCTATGCATGAAAAGGAGATAGGCCTTGCTTTGGTTATCAAGCCTAGGACTATTATGATAGACACTAATATCAATGACTTTCCCCTATATATTTAATAAATGTTGGAGAAGTATGTTGATATAGTTTTTGATGAAGAGATTGATCAATAGGTTGGTTCCCATGTGATTTTGATATGTGGAAAAGAGTTTTTAAATTCTATGCATGAAAAGGAGATAGGCCTTGCTTTGGTTATCAAGCCTAGGACTATTATGATAGACACTAATATCAATGACTTTCCCCTATAGATTCAATAAATGTTGGAGAAGTATGTTGATATAGTTTTTGATGAGCTTCCCAACACATTACCACCTATGAGGAGCATACGTCAGTATATAGAATTTGTACTTGGACCAAGTCTATCAAACAAGTTTGCATACAAGATGACCCCACAAGAGAACATTGAGATCAAAAGGCAAGTGTAGGAGCTACTTAAAACGGGGATGATCAAATAAAGTTTAAGTCTATGTGTAGTGCCTACATTGTTAGTACCAAAGAAGGAAGGTGAGTCAAGGATATGCACTGATTCCAGATCCATCAATAAAATAACCATAAGGTATATATTTACACTTCCTAGGATGGAGGATTTAATGTATTTTTTGAGTGGAGCAAGCTATTTTTCCAAGATAGACCTCAAGAGTGGATACTACCATATAAGAATCAAGAAAGGTGATGAGTGGAAGAATACTTTCAAAATTAATGAAGATTTGTATGAATGGTTGGTCATGCCATTTAGTTTTACTAGTGCACCTAGAACTTTTATGAGATTAATGAATAAAGTTCTAAAAGATTTCCTAGGTAAGTTTTTACTAGTTTATCTGGATGATATACTATTTTACAACCAAAGCAAGGAGGACCATCTTCATCATTTGGAGTTGGTGATAAGAAGGTTGTAAGAAGAGAGGTTATTGATAAAACTCAAGAAGTATGATTTCATGAAAAGGGAGTTGTTATACCTTGGGTTTGTTATTTCATAAGGCATGCTGAAAATAGACAAGAACAAGGTGAAGGCAATCATGGAGTGGCCAACACCTAGGAGAGCAGGAGAGGTAAGGAGTTTTCACAATTTGGAAAGTTTCAATAGGAATTTTATAATAAATTTTAGTGGAGTTTGTGCTCCTATCATTGACACCATCAAGGGAGACAAGAAAAACATTATTTGGAATGAGAAGGCAGAAAAGAGTTGTCAATACTTGAAGCAAATAATCATGGAACAACCCATACTAACATTACCATACTTCAACAAGGTGTTCTAGATAGAATGTGATGTAAGTGTTGTAGCCATATGGGTTGTCCTAAGCTAAGAGGGTAGACCTATAGCCTATTTTAGTGAAAAGTTGAATGATGATAAAAAGAGGTATTAATCCTATGACATGGAGTTTTATGCAATGGTGCAAGCATTGAATAAATGGAGGCATTATCTTATGCCAAAGGAGTTCATAATATACATAGATAACCATGCACTTTAGTTTATATATAATCAACCTAATTTGAACCAAATACATATGAAATGGGTGGAGTACATGCAAAATTTCACCTTCGCTATCAAAAATAAGCAAGGACAAAGCAATAAGGTTGAAGATGCATTAAGCAGAAGGGTCTTATTGGTGCATTAAATTTAGTTACAAATTTTTATCATTGAGGCACTCAAATACTTGTATGAGGATGATGAATACTTCAAATAAGCTTACCATGCATGCAAGCACCCAAGTACACTCAACAAAGAGCCATGGTTAGATTATGTACTTCAAGATGGATTGTTGTTCAAGGGAGTATAGTTGTGTGTACCCAAGAGTTTTATAAGATTAAATTTGATCCAAGAGAAGTATAGTGGAAGCATGGCAGGCCATTTTGGGATTGACAAGACATTGGAGTTACTCACTAAGCACTACTATTGGCCTAAAATGCAAGCAGAAGTATGGAAGTATGTAGAGAGATGTAAATTTTATCAATTATCCAAGGGTAAGATCACTAATGCAAGTTTGTATCAGTCCCAAATAGACGTTGGGAATTCATTAGTATAGATTTTGTGATGAGACTACCTAGAATACAAAGGGTTTTTTATTCCATTTTTGTAGTTGTTGATAGATTCTCTAAAATGGCACATTTCATACCTTGTATAACTATTAATGATGCAACACATGTGGATAATTTGTTTTTAAAGGAGGTAATGAGGCTTAATGGATTGACCTTGAACATTTTTTCTGATAGGGACACCAAGTTTCTTGGTCACTTTTGGAGGACATTGTGGAGGAAACTAGGCGAAAATTTGAGTTTTAGTTCAAATTACCACCCTCAAATGGATGGAAAATTGAGGTGGCAAATAGAATCCTAGGGAACCTGTTGAGGTGTTTGTCCAAGGACCATCCCAAGCATTGTTATCTTGTGTTGTCTCAAGCAGAGTTTGCTTATACAATAGCTATGCTTGATTGGGAAAACATGTGTCCAATAAAAGGAACATAAAGAATGAACTCACTAATTCTGTTGTCACTCTACAACCAAGTACTTTTATGTATGCAAGGAATGTCTTCTCCATATGGAATTCAAGCTCAAAATCAGCAATGAAACTATGGATTTCAACATCCTCCTCATCAATCGAATCCATAATATTTACAAATCTATTAAACATTCAAATACCGACCTCCTTATAAAAGGCAATGAAGACGAAAACCTAGAAACATTCTTCAACCATGTCTTTCTCACGTACCAAATACAAAGGAGGACATGACAATTGAAGACATTCTTACATATCCTCAAAAAAATATAGTGTTACAAACGAAATATCATTCAAAAAAATATCTATTGAATAAAATTTTATTAAATGTAAAATAGTAATTATATTCTATGAATAACCTTATATTTGCAGAGAAAAATAGCCTTCTTTTTTTTATGAATTCATGTAAAGTGTAACTTCAGGTGGCCAATTTCTAAGCAATCACCAACCAAATTAAATGTCTTTGACAAGTGATTGCCACAACAGGTACAATTTTTTGACAAACAAGTTCCACAACAAATAATTTATTTCATTTAATCCCTTAACACAAAAAATTCATAAAAGTTGACACTGATAGTAGAAATGTCATTGACACTGATAGTAAACATGTCAAACTCTTATTTTCCATTATGTGCCTTTATAGATCTGCTTGCATAGAGTGTAAATCAAAACAAATAATATTCATTGTTTAAAAATGAGTGAACTGAAGGGAGAGAGAAAATCGTTAAGCAAGAAGATGGTAACAAGAAGCTCCTGCAACTATGACACTTTTCTGACATGTCGAGACTATTATCAATTTGTTGTCTTAATAATAAACTATATTTTATTTATTTTATATATAAAAGAATTAAGGTTTGGCTTTAAATTTTAAAACTTATTCAGCTCTAATTTGAAATGGACAAACTCTCCTATAACCACTCAACCAGTTATATAAATGCAAAAACAACTGCCCCTATAAACTCCATTTTACTCCCTATATAATGTAACTCATGCTCATGGAATTTAGTATTCATTGTATCTTTCTATGTCAACACTTTGCCCTAGAATTTATCCCGCAGCGAATTTACATTAAGACAAATACCGTATCTTCTCTTCATAATATAACTGAGTCACATTGGCGAAACATCCACTGGCGAGGCAAGCAGTTTAGGTTCAATCATCAAGAAACTTATCTTGTATGTGTACCATTAGCTGTACACTTCTTCCAACACAGCATCTTTTAAGAGAGAGAAATTAAAAAAACAATGGAACAAACATGGCCTTGGACGTCACAGGCTATTGACAGGTTTTGTAAATTATGTTAAAATAATATAAAAATCAGATTTGTCCTTTTTTTTTGTTGGGAATGTTTTCTAACATTTTCTGTATTTATTTTTTTGTTTGGGAAAGTTTCCCATCTTAGCTTTTAGGGAAAGTTTCCCTTCTTTGTTTAGTTTCTTTTTCTGTAGTTGTTGCTTTGTGTATATATTTCTATTTCATTTCAATAAAGATGTATGAAGACAATTTTGTAGCAAGCATATCAAATTGCTTCTATGTCTCTCTTGTTTTAAGTTATAAATTTTTTTTCTTCTGGTTTATTTTTTGTGTACAGCATTTGCTTTTTAGTTTAATATTTTTCTAACATATGGTATCAGAGCCACTTCAAAATGACAACAAATGCTAACAGTACACAGCTACAAATTCCTAAATTTAATGGAAAAAAATATGATTTTTGGAGTTTTCAGATGAAAATTTTGTTCAGGTCACAGGAGCTATGGGATCTTGTGTAGAATGGGTATTCAAAACCAGTAGATGCAGCAGCATTAGCAGCCCTCACACAAAATGAAAGGGATTTACTGTGGGATAATCAAAAAAAAGATCAAAAAGCATTATTATTCATAGTGCAGGGTCTTGATGAAACTCTTCTTCCAAGAGTTACAGTGACTTCGAAGGCCAAAGAAGCATGGGATCTCCTTGCACAATCATTTCAAGGTACAAAAAAAGTAAGAACAGTTCACCTTCAAATTCTTAGAAAAGATTTTGAAATTTTACAAATGTCAGATTCAAAAAGTTTAGGAGATTTCTTTACTCGTACAATGGGTATAGTTAATCAGATGAAATCAAATGGTGAGGTTATGACTAATCAAAAAATTGTTGAAAAAAATTTAAAAAGTTTGCCTAAAAAATATGATCCTACAGTTATAGCTATTGAAGAATCAAAAGATCTAACATCTTTATCTATAGATGAGCTTATGGGTTCATTGTACACACATGAACATAGAATAAATAAATCAACAAAGGAGCCACTTGAGAAAGCTTTAAAGAGCAAGCTATTTTTTAAAGAAAAAGAAACAACACCAGAATCATCTTCAGCACAAAGAGGAAGAGGTAGAAATTCAAGAGGAAGAGGAGGACATTTTCAACAAAGAGGCAGAGGTCAAAGAGGCAATAGAAGTGATGAGGAAAATTGTGGTTTCACTCAAGCAAGAGGTAGAGGCAGAGCAAATTTTCAGCAAAGAGGAAGAGGTTTTCAGAGGTATGATAAATCATCTTTACAATGTTATTACTGTCAAAAGTATGGACATTTTGCATCTAAATGTAGGAAAAAGTTTGCAGATGAAAGTAAACAAGAAGCCCAATATGCAAATGAAGGTGAAAGGCAGGAAGGATATGTCTTGCTAACATGCAGCACAAAGGAGGAAGTAAATGATGACAAATGGTATGTTGATAGTGGGTGCAGTAATCATATGACAGGACACAAAGAGATATTTCAGAATTTGGATGAGTCTATCAAATCTGAAGTCAAGATGGGAAATAATACAATTGCACCAGTAATGGGGAAAGGGAGGATATTAATCACAACAAGACAAGGTGAGAAAAAATATATTGGTGATGCGTTTTATGTACCAGGCTTAAAGCATAACTTATTAAGTGTAGGTCAACTTGTGCAAAAAGGCCACACTGTCAAATTTGAAAATGGTTCATGCATTATTGTTGATGGTAAAAACAAGCTGATAACCAAAATACCCATGACTACTAATAAGATGTTTTCTCTTAGTATCAAAAACAATATGCATTTAAGTTTTAGTGCTCTTGTAAAAGACACACAATGGTTATGGCATCTTAGGTTTGGTCATTGGAATTTTGGTGGACTAAATCTTTTGTATAAAAAGAACATGGTAACAGGTTTACCATTTATCCAAAGACCAGATGAAGAATGTGAAGGTTGTATTGTTGGAAAGCACCATAGAGAACCCTTTCCAGTAAGGGATTCTTGGAGAGCTTCAAAGCCATTAGAGTTAGTTCACTCAGATCTATGTGGACCAATTGAGGTTACTTCATTATCTGGTATGAGATATTTTTTGACATTTATTGATGACTATAGTAGGAAACTTTGGGTGTATCCTTTGAAAAATAAGTCTAATACATTCAAGAAATTTAGATAATTTAAAGAATTAGTTGAGAAGCAAAGTGGTTATTTTCTCAAAATTTTGAGGACTGATAGGGGTGGAGATTATATTTCACATAATTTTCATAATTATTGTAATGAAAAGGGCATAAAAAGGCAGCTAACAACAAGGTATACACCTCAGCAAAATGGTGTAGCTGAGAGAAAAAATAGAACAATTTTAAATATGGTAAGAAGTATGCTTAATGTTAAAAATTTACCTAAGGTTTTTTGGGCAGAAGCAGTTTGTTGTGCAGGTTATATTTTGAATAGATGTCCCACGAACTCAGTTTGGGGCATGACACCAGAAAAAGCTTGGGGAGGATACAAACCCCGGGTAAGTCATTTAAGAATTTTTGGTTGTATTGCTTATTCTCATGTTCCAGATGCACTTAGAAAGAAATTGGATGATAAGGCAGAAAAATGTATCTTTGTTGGATATAGTGAAGAATCCAAGGCATATAGGTTGTACAATCCAGAGACAAAAAAGTTGGTGATAAGTAGAGATGCAAAGTTTCTTGAAGATCAGGAGTGGTGTTGGAAATTGGAAGAGAAATATCAAACAGTTAACATTGAAGATAGAGCTACAAATCAACAACAAATTTTAGTTGTTAACACAAGAGCCAACAGTAGTAGCATTCAATAGTTAACACTAAGAAGAGGTTCTTCTTCATCTCCACCAAGTCATAGACATGTTTCAACAAGTAGTTCTCCATTATCCACCTCAGAATCTCCAAAAAGGTGGCAGAAAACAAGGAGTTTGTTTGACATATATCAAGAAACAACAGAGCTAAATGAAGATCTTTGTCATTTTGCATTTTTTGCTAATAGTGATCCTGTTACATTTGAAGAAGCTATAAATGATGATAAATGGATTAAAGCTATGAATGAAGAAATTGCAGCCATAGAAAAGAATCAAACTTGGGAAATTGCAGATCTTTTTGAGCATAAGAAGCCAATTGGAGTAAAGTGGGTGTACAAAACAAAGTACAATGAGCAAGGTAAAATGAATAAATACAAGACCAGATTGGTAGTAAAGGGCTACAAACAAAAATCAGGTATTGATTATAATGAAGTTTTTGCACATGTTGCTAGAATTGATACTATTCGCATGATTTTAGCTCTTTCAACACAAAAGGGTTGGAAAGTCTTTCATATGGATGTACAATCAGCATTCTTAAATGGTGTATTGGAGGAAGAAATTTATATTGAGCAACCACCTAGTTTTGAGATTAAAGGTCAGAGAGGTAAGGTGCTCAAACTAAAGAAAGCTTTGTATGGTTTAAAGCAAGCACCTAGAGTTTGGTATGAAAGGATTGAATCATATTTTTTTTTAAATGTTTTTTGAAAAATGCCCTTATGAGCCCACTTTATTCATAAAACAAAATCAGCAAGGAGATGTTATGATAGTTTGTATTTATGTTGATGATTTGCTTTATGCTGGGAATAATGAAAACATGCTTAGAGAATTTTCAGTGGCAATGAAGAGTGAATTTGAAATGACTGATCTTGGTTTGTTGCACTATTATCTTGGTCTTGAAGTAACACAAAATAGTGATGGAATTTTCATTTCACAAGAAAAATATGCAAATAAATATTTTGAAAAGGTTCAAGATGGAAAATAGCAAACCAACAATTACACCTATTGCCATGGGTTTTAAGTTGAGTAAAAATGATGAAAGCAAAAAGGTAGATTCTACTTTGTATAAAAGTTTGGTTGGAAGCTTAATGTACTTAACTGCAACAAGACCAGATATCATGTATGCAGTAAGCTTGATAAGTAGGTTCATGGAGGATCCACATGATACTCATTTACAAGCAGGTAAAAGAATACTAAGGTATGTAAAAGGGACTGTAAATCATGGAATTTATTATGAAAAGAAGGGTGTTTTAAGGTTAACTAGTTATACAGATAGTGATTGGGCTAGAAATCAAGATGATAGAAAAAGTACTTCTGGTTATGTTTTTAATTTTGGGTCAGGTGTAATTTCATGGTCTTCAAAGAAACAATCCATTGTTGCATTGTCCTCAGCAGAAGTAGAATATGTGGCAGCCACTTTAGCAGGTTGTCAAGCAGTTTGGTTACGAAGGATGCTTGAAGCTTTGATGCAGCCTCAAATGGAAGAAACAATTATATTTTGTGATAATCAATCAGCCATTGCACTTTCTAAAAATCCAGTCTTTCATGGAAGAAGCAAGCACATTGACATCAAATTTCACTTCATCAGAGAGCTGGTTAAAAATAAAGAAATCAAACTTTTTTATTGCAGGTCCAAAGATCAGGCTGCTGACATTTTGACAAAACCTTTGAACGAAGAAGATTTCAATAGACTGAAGAATCTTTTAGGGATGAGAAGCTATCTCACAAATCAGATTTTAGGGAGGATGTTAAAATAATATAAAAATCAGATTTGTCCTTTTTTTTTTGTTGGGAATGTTTTCTAACATTTTCTGTATTTCTTTTTTTGTTTGGGAAAGTTTCCCATCTTAGCTTTTAGGGAAAGTTTCCCTTCTTTGTTTAGTTTCTTTTTCTGTAATCGCTGCTTTGTGTATATATTTCTATTTGCTTTCAATAAAGATGTATGAAGACAATTTTGCAGCGAGCATATCAAATTGCTTCTCTGTCTCTCTTGTTTTAAGTTATAAATTTTTTTTTCTTCTGGTTTATTTGCTGTGTACAGCATTTGTTTTTTAGTTTAATATTTTTCTAACAAATTATGTATTCGTTCGGCTATGATAAGGCCAAACAAAATTATTTACCTAGTATAATTGAGTTCGTGGTAGGAATCGCCCAAATATTTTATACTTTCTTTAATAATAAGTGGGCGTTATTGACAATGTCATTCGGTGGCGAAGTGGTATAAATGTCTATCATTATTAACAGTCTTTCTGATTGACACAAATCCCTTAATCTTTAAAAAAATTCTGACTCCTGTGAGCATTTGTTATCATTATAAGTAGCAGGTGTGGAGATGGGAGGAAAATCCGCTTCCACAGCAGTTTTGGCTGTAATGATGATCGTGGTAGTTTCTACAGTGTATGGCACGGAAGAGGCATTGGCACCAAGTCCGTCAATGCAGCTAGTGATCGTAATTTCTGCTTCGATGGCGATGGTGCCATCTGCAGCTTCTTGTCTCGTCGTGTTCCTCACTGGTTTTTTGGCCTGCTTTTTCCTCTGAGGCATTCGGCACATAAAACGAACGGTATTTAGCTCGTCATTTTTCTGTAGTTGGAGTTTTCAGGAAGGATTTTTCGATGTCCCTCCCTTCATTTTCGTATGGAATTGAATTAGTGGCTCCTATAATTCTTTTATTCTATTTTCTTTATATCTGATGTCCCTAGGCCATCGTATACTAGACATTCTAAAATGATGTGTTTCTTTATTTCTATTATTTTTATAGTACACAATATGTTAAGTAGTTTGAAGTTTTTTATTAACAATTTTAATTAGGTCAAGAGTAGTTCTTATATGGATATCAACGATTGTTGGAAAATTGTAATAAGTGTAAATGTGTTTATTTTTAATAGTTGGCATAATAAATTAAAATTTGGAAAAAAAATAATTAAAAATTTTAAATAAATTAATGAAATGTAAAGAAGTTAAGAAATTTATAATTTTTTATTACAAATATTATTTAACAAATATTTATAGGCCAACTCAACATTAAAGAAGACGATAGAGCAACACAATAACAATCTACTAATTATCAAGATGAAGTAGAGATAAATAATGTATAATAGAGAATCACATGATACTTTCAAATGAAGAAGTAGAAACCCATGTACAAGCTTCATACTTGTCATGAAAACTAAGAACAGATAATTAGTGAGCAGATTTTAGATTGAATCTCACATCTACATCTATATCTTATTAAAAAAATGGTGTTCAAATTGTAGGCACTAGTTCTCTCTCAACAATGTCAGCAATTAGACTAAGCACTTTTTGTATCAAAATCTAGTGGTTTTTTTCCCGCAGATCAATAATATTAATAATACTATATAAATTGGTCATCCTCACCTCCACATCTGTACTTATAACCTATCATGCATGTCTTTCTTTTTTTTCCCCTATGTAACCAATTTTTATAAGACTCCCCTTTTCATTTACAAATTTCCACACTTCATTTGAGTATATAAATTTATTTTTTAGCATTGAGATTATAAAATATAGTAATATTTATATCTTATATATTAAATATTAAATATTGAATATAATTAAGTGGATTATAGTTTAATGATAAAAATGATAATATAAAAAATATAATTTGTTCATTCATCAAAATATAAATTTAAAGAAATATCAAAAAGAAATGAAGTTGGAATCGTACCCTAGATAAATTTGACTACATCTAATCCAAATAAAAATAATATAAATAAAATACAAATTTATATAATGATATCTAAATTTAACAAATATTATACTTAAATTATATATGTCATATCTACATATATAAATATCTTTAACAATTAACAAATTTATTATATTATATTTCACAAAATATCTAACCAAAATATAAATATGAATATATATTAGATATGTCTATTTAATTAGATGTCAACTTATAACTTATCATAAATAGAGAAATAGGCACCTATATTATACATATTTAAATAAATTTTAAGATTGTTATAAATATGTAATACATAAAAATGCATAAATTAAATACTTAATATTATTAAAAAGACATGTTTCAATAAATATATAAGTATTTCTGAATTATCATAATATTAGCTTAAATTATATATTATAAATGTCTTGACATTTTTTAAAATATAATTTATATATTTTAAATTAATTATATTAATATCTTAGATATTAAATCTAAAATATATAGATTTTTAGATATCCAAAGCAAATCTAGAAATTCTATGCGACCCATACGAGGAACTAAAACAATGTATAAAATAAATAAAAGTTGAAGTATAGCTTAATGAAAGTATTTGTTTTGGAAAATAAGAAAAAGCGGAGTGGACGGCCAAGGAAACCCTAAGCGACGAGGAAGCCCAGGTGTCTGCAGCGACGGCTGGGTCTACAGCAGATTTGCAGTTTTCTTTCACCCTTGTGGTATGGCGTTAGGATGGTATGCAGTTGGTGGTTTGATGAGTCAAGATTCTGAATTTTTATTATACAGAGATGTTACTCGTTCTAAGATTTTATCGGCTTCATTTTTAGTTTATTTCATTTTGTATATTCTGGAGAAATCAGAGGAAGTATTTTTTTAATTTACAGATTATGCAGATATTTATAATTTTAATGGTTTTGTATTTTGATTAGAAGGTTTGATTCAATGGATTGAGGTTAATTGGACCAAATATTATGTAATACATCTTTGTTTCAAAAAAGTTTTAGTAATTTAGTTTTTTGAGTTTAAGAATTATGAGAGACTTTTTAAGGAGGGACTTTAGTTTTGGGAAAGAGTTAGATTTTTTGTTTTTTCTTGGTTCTTGGATTTTGATCCCTTAATTATGGTGGTGTCTAAAATATTAGTTTGGGTTCAGTTCTCAAATTTTCCTCTTCCCTCTGACACCTCTCAATAAGTGAAGTTATTGGTAACACGTTTGAGAAATTCATCAAGATGGATTTCGAACGGGTTAAACAAAGGTTGTATACCTATGCCCATATTTGTATGGAGGTGGACGTTAGCAAAGGTCTCCTAAATAGAATCCAACTCAAACATGATAATTGTCTTTAGTTACAAACCTTGGATTATGAAAACACAGAGTTCAAATATCGTTTATGCCACCAAACCAGTTATCTCCAAGGGGCTTGTCCTCATGCAAGTAAGTCAAAAAATAAAAGGGATCAATCGTCTTACCCTAAAGGCTTGCAATTGTATGAACACTCTTATCCAACCAAGGTCACAACAAAATCTAAAGATGGTATGGGGAAAAAAAAAGGCTCAGAGTTTTTTGGATAACTAACATTGGCAAAGTCTTCTTGCGAAATGACATCTATAATTAATACTATAAAGGGAGGTATCAAGAGATCACGCAAATTCAAAACTTATAGATCTAATAAGGATCAATGCTTATTTGAACCCCAACACATTTATATATGATTATTGCTAGCCCAATAAATATTGGTCATCAAAAATTATACTGAAATTCAAAAGACAAAGAACAAATAGATCATCTTATAGATACTAAATATGGTCATTTCTGATTTTTTCTTTTTTTTTTCTCTTACTAACTTTTTATTATTTAACTTTATTTTATCTAATATAACTTAAATTTTGAGATATGATTTTTTCACTCATTTTTTTTTAAAAATAAAATTATTTTATAATTTTTTATCTCAATAAAAATACATTTTTCAATCAAAAATTATAATATAATTAAATTAAAAAAAAATACTCCATGAACAATAAATTTACTTTAATATGTTCTTTAAATGATATCCCGTTTGAATATCTAGTTAACATATTCTACTTTAATAAAAAAAATTAAATATTCCATTTTAGCATTTCCTTTTGATATCCCACTTGAATATTTAGTCTGAAAGATATCTCGTTTGAATGCTTTAGAAGCAAGTTTACAATCAAATTGCCTTACAAGTGGGTTTTCCATTGACTCATACTTATTTTTTTTTAAATTAATATTTTAGATGTAATGTAATGTAATAAATTTAAGATATGCAATATTCAAAGTTATAAATGGAGAAAATATATGTATTTAAGATTATAAAGTAACATGCATTAATAGATATTATTAATGGAAAACAACTTTTCCTAAAGTTTCGTCGTGTATAGTTAATATAATTAAAAATAATTAAATCATTTTTTAATAATAAATTAAAATTTAATTGATAATATATGTATGTAGGGTAATATGGTTCATTCAAAGATAATTTAAAAAATGAATATAAATGAAAAAATATATATTGATAGAATGGAATATGTGTCATTCATTAGGACACTATATTTTAATTGTATAATCTTAGAATTTAAAGAGGAGAAAAGTGGAAGTTGAGAAAATCAAGGGTTATTGTAAGGGTATGACCAAGCTTGTGAAACATCCATGAGTAAGAAAGTCAACAATTTATTGAAATTTTTTGGTCAAAGTTATTATTGTAGCAACCATTTTATAATATACAAGCAAGCATAAGCTTTGATGATGATACAATAGAATTCAATTTGGTTACATCTTAATATAATTTTTAGCATATAATATGGATTATTGAAGCAAATAATGAGATACAAAATGAACCATGTAATGAAATTGAGGATAATATCAATCAAACACCATTGAACATGAATGGGAGATCATATTAGACTTACACCAACAATAATCACTACAAGTTTTTTTTATTGATATGTTGGGTTGAAGGGATCTTGATAAGTAGGCATCTTGGAGTACAATGTACTTAGGTGAATCATAAATGATGCAACCTCTCAAATTCATAAACATAAAAAAATAAAATATCTTACTTGCATTAGAAGAAATGTCAGCTGATTTTTTTTATGAAAGCCTATGTGAGAAACACTAAATAGTATTTGACATATTTATTAGACATTACAATCAAGGACTGTTTAACCCACTTTTAGATGGGGTGGTTTATGGTTAAAGGGGTAGAATAGCTTATGCAAAAGGATGAAAAAAATATTCTAGACTAGACCAATTAATTGAAAACTCAAATAAATAAACATTCTGAATTAAAAAGTTGAGTTATACTTAATATAGAAAGTACACTCAAAATAATAGTTTGATTGCATAAACATGAAGAAGAGATAATACTTAGTTTATTTGAAAATGCACAAGTATATCTAAGAAATATAGAGGTAGAAATAGGTAGGGAAAAAATAAGGATTCAGTCATCATGTTCAATAGGCCTGGACACTTGTGCCAACCTATAGACATTTGTATTGAATGAACTATACTAGAATCATTTATTAATAACATTTAAAATACATAAAATTAGAATAAAAAGAAGCTATAATACCTCTCAAAGAACAAACCACAAGTTGAGACATGACTTTTAAAATGAGAAACTAAACTTATCAGAAAAAAATCACGTAATAAATTAGTAAGCTTGTCCACAAAATCTTCACAATACAACTCTTAGGAGTAAAATAAATTTGAGAATAAGAGAGAGATCTTCAAGTATCTAGTCAAAACAAAATGAGGATATGGCTCTTTAAATAGAGTAAGAAGAAGAGAGTGAGATTTATAAGGAACCCAATCATGACCTTTCAAAACCTCCTAAGTCTATGCCAAGTGTCATATTCCATTTTAAAAATGAATATAAGTGTGTGACATGTGGAACAAGGAGTTACTTGTGCAAGTAAATCTCAAAATCCTAATGAGGATAAAGAGGAAAGTGACACCTCATAAGATCCATATTTATGTGGATTAATAATTCACATAAATATAAATTCTCCACACATGAATAAAACTTAGTTAAAAAAATAATCCCAAATAAAGGGTAATCCTAACACTCACCCTTAAACTTTATTTAGGGGTTTTACAAACAAACAAGAAGGGAGGAAATATTACTAACTCTCCCCTTTGATAAGAACCTCCTTCAATCCTAACATGTTATAAAAGATTGCAAATTTGTCTTTGCATAATGGCTTTGTAAAAATATTAGTCATTTACTCTTGAGTAGCACATAAAGAGAGAAGAATTTGATTGTATTCAAGAAGTTTATGCTGAAAGTGATGTTGAATCTCAATGTCCTTAGACCTTACATGGAAAACTATATTATTTGTTAAGGCAATTACACATTGATTATCACAAAAAAGTAGAGTAGGCAAAGTTTTAGAGTGGCCCAAATCTGTAAGAAGTCTTTAAAGCCAAACTATTTATTTGAAAACATGACTGTAAGCTTTATAATTAGATTTGGTGGAAGAAAATGATACTATACTTTATTTTTTTACTATTCCATGAAATTATTCCAAAACTTAAAGAGAAATAATAACCACTTGTGGATCTATGATTATTAGAACCACCACCAACCCAATCAAAATCATGATAACCTGTCAAAGAAAAATAATTATTCAAGGTATACTTGATGCCCAAGCTAGAGTAACTTTAATATAATGAAAAATTCTTTTAGCAAATTTAAAGTTAGTAGTTTGAGGTTTCAACATAAAACGAAAAACTAATATGACATAAAAATAAATATCAGGAGGAGCATGAATAAGATAATTCAAACTTCCAACCAATTGCCTATATAAATTATGATCAACATTTTCAATGTTCATGTCATTAAGTGATTTTACAACAAGTTCAAAAGGGGTGAAAATAAGTTTGCAATCTAACATATTAAATATAGATAACAAGTCATATGAATATTTAGATTGAGAAATGGAAATGTTATCTTTTTTTTGTCAAAACTGAATGCCTAAAAAATAATGTAAGAGACCTAAATATTTCAATTTAAATGTGTTCTTTAAAGCATTTTTAGTTCAATAAACCATTGAGCTATTACTACTAGTTATGATCAAGTCATCAACATATAAAACAATGATAATTATGCCACTTGGAGTGCTTTTGAAAAAAATATTAAGATCATTAGAGATATGAGTAAATCCTTGAGCTATAATAAATTAATATATTTTAGAGTACCATTCTTTAGGAGATTGTTTATAGCCATAAATAGATTTGTTTAATATGAGAACAAGATTCTCATTACCTGTCTTAATAAAACTAGAATGTTGAGGAATGTAGATTTCTTCATGCAAATCACCATTCAAGAAAGTACTCTTAACATCCATTTTATAAATAGACCAATGCATGTGAGCAATAAGACCTAAAATAACTTTAATTATGGACATATTAGCTATGGGTGTAAAAAAATTATTATAATCAATTCTTTCAATTTGATAAAAACCTCTAGCAACTAATCTAGATTTATAGTTTTCCACTTGATTATCATAATTGAACTGAGGTTTAAATAACCATTTATAACTTACTAAATTATGCCCTTTAGGAAGGGGGACTAGTTCCCAATTATGATTAGATATCAAATAATTGTATGCATCATGTATTGTATTTTCCCATTAAGGGTGATCTTGAGCTTGTTTAAGAGTTTGAGGACCATTATTGTGTATAAATTTAGACATCAAAGCATAGTTACAAAATTATTGTCTAGTTCTACAAGTATCATTAAGATACACACCAATTCTAGAAGCTTATAACGTTGTCTAGGCCCACTTAGGTAGAGCTTTAAATGGATGAAGACTATAAGAAGGAGTTGTAATTTTAGGAACAACATCATTATTAAAAAAATTATTTTGATGATCTCACTAGAATCAAATGGAAAAGAAGTAGAAACAATATCAAGAGAATTTGAATTGAAATCACAATCTAGTGTACCATCTTCAATAATTCTAACATCCCTTTTAATCTTAATTTTGTTAGTTTGAGTATCATAAACCCTATAATATTTATATGATTCATCATAACCAATAAAGATAAAGGTTTTATATTTTGAGTCTAGCTTCTTACTTTTTTCCTTAGGAATATACACAAAGGCATCATGACCAAAAACTTGTAAATGTTGTAAATTAAGTTTTCTATCACTATAATTTTATTCAAGGGTAATATTTAAAATGACTTTAGTGGGATTCCTATTAATGGGATAAAAAACACAATACATAGTTTCATCCTAAAAAAATTAATGCATCTTTTTAGCATGCAACATACACCTAGCCATTTCAGTGTTAGTCCTATGTTTACGTTCGGTGATACCATTTTGTGTAAGTGTGTAAGAAATAGTATTTTCATGTTTAATACCTTATATTTTACAATATGCATGAAAATAATTATTAGCATATTCATTACCATTATCAATTTTTAATATACGTAAAGTGAATCTATATTAATTTTTAAAAAATATATAAAATTCAATGAAAGTATCCACAACTTGATCTTTGGTCTTTAACAAATAAATTCAAACTCTCCTAGTGAAATAATCAATAAAAATTAAAGCATAATTTGCACCATTAATAGGAGTTCATATAATTCATAAAATATCACTATGAACTAAATGATTTTTTTTAGTTGCATGCCAAGATTGAGTTTTAAAAAAATATTCTCTTATTTTTTCAGCCATACATCCACTAAAAACTAACCTAGTCACAAGAATAACAAGCAAACCATGCACCATATTTATTTTATGTATAAGTATAATATTTTGGTAATTAATATGCCCTAATATTTCAAGACATAATTTACCATCAATATAAACAAGAAAAATATTATTAGAAGAGAAAGAAGAGAATTCAATAAACTTAAACAATTTATCATCATCTATAATGATAGTAAAAATAACCTAAAAAAATTGTTTTCATGATTTAACATAAGGACTGCCATTAAATAATTCTAATTTATAGCCTTATTTGCATAATTTTAAAATGGAAAGAATATTTTATTTTAAATCAAGAATAAGCAAAATATCATGCAATTCATCATTATAGATTTTAATAGTTCATATGGCTTCAACATTGCAAGAAGTATGATTTTCAAGACTTACATAATTATTAGAAAGATTTAGTTCTAAACAAGTAAATAGATTAGCATTAGATGTCATATGGTTAATAGCATTAAAATAAATAATCTAATCAATAGGAGAAACATGCAAAGCACAAGTAAAAATAGCTCTAGTATTAGAGTTATGTTTGGTTTGAGTCTTAGTATTACTAGTGTTAGCATTGTGTTTGAACTTAAGCCTCTCATTTTTAATATCTCATTTATTCTTAAAACAATGATCTTTATTATGAATTTTTTTATCATAATATTTGTATTCTAACTTTTTCTTAGGTTTTGAGTTAGATTTTTTATCTTTTTTTGTCATAAGTATTATTTGAATTCTCTATCATTATTCTGTTGTTGTTTAGACACACAAACATATTCATTGATTTTAAGACTACCAAATTGAATTAAATTTTATTTTTGTTGCCACAACAAAATATAAAATAAATAAAATTTAAATTGAGTAGATAAAATAGGAAATGCAATTTACAAATGAACTTTTGTAATAAATTGATAAAATGGTCTAGGCAAATACTTTTTCATGACAATATGAATTAAATTCAAATCTGAAAGTTTAACACCTAAACTAGTTAATTGAGAATAAAAAAATTAAAATTTAGTAAATAAATTATGCATAATTCTAAAATCATCATACTTTAAATCAGAAAATTGATCCTTAAATAGTTTGACGTTTAAACTAAAAACCATATAAAACCAAAAAAATATTTAAAGAGTCTTGTGAGTATTTTATAATTTTTTAAAAAGTTTCAAAAATGTATCCTACTCCCCTTGCCATTCTTAGCTTGAGATTCTGTAGTGAATGACAAAATGGTGGTATGGGTTTATGGGTAGTTTCAATAGTAGCAAATAGTAATGTGATAATATATAGTGATAGATATATGTCTAGTAAAGAAGGTAGGGGGCATGTTATTGGTGAAGGTGGGCAGAGGCACTCAACAAAGGGGTTATAATTGATCAGCTCTACCAAAGGGGTAGAGCTGAAAACTAATGAGCATATAGGGGAGGAGGCTTGATTCCCCTCTTATGTTGAGTTAGTATCCAGGAACAAGAAGACTGGAAAACCACTTACTCCATCCACAGGTGGTGTTATGATTAACTTTTAAGGAGATTAATTATTGTAGTTTCTAGACCATGAGCGAGAAATGTCATCTCATGGAGTGATCTATCATTTTTATAACCTTTGGCCTTCTCTCGTAGACCTACATGGATAGATTACAAAGAAATGGAAACCACTGATGAAAGGTAATCTTTGAATTTACCCTTGTGTTAGGGGTTTATTTATTCATATTTTTGATCTATTAGATGATAAAAATGTAATGTTCCAGGACTCCTCGTGATCTTGGGGGTAAATCATTTTTATGTTTAAGCTATGGTACCCTTTTTTTTACCCCCTTATAGAGGTTTTTAATTTCTATCCCATTTAGGTGAGACCGCCTTATCTGCCCCTACAATTTTGGGTAGAAGACTACCTCAAAGCCATAGGGAACACTTTTGGGTGAATTTGTTTTAATGGATTCCAATATTGAATCTATTTATTAATATACTTTTTCCTGCATTTTGGTTATGTTGAAGGTCTTTGAAGATATATCGAAGTATGTGGATTTAAAGGTCTAAGATCAAGTCTAGAAATTATCCTTTGATTATGAAAATTTACCTTTCCGATGTAGAAATTATTTTCAAATAGGGCATTTGGCCTCCACATGTAAGGTTGTTAAGTGAAGGAAGTGGGTTTCCTGGTGGAAGACTACTATCCCTAAGCATATTATGGTTGTAAATGATAGTGAGATCATTGATTCAAAGAAGGATATTTCTAAAACTCTAGAAGACAATTTGGTTTTGGGCATATCCCTTGAGGATGATCCCAGCCAATATTTGAATGACATAGATTCTAAAAGGAAGACATTGGACTCAGCTCCAGAATTCCCTAAATAAGGTATCTCTAGGGAGATAGAATTAAATATTGAAACAACTTTTACAAAGGTATAACCTCATTACAGTATAACATCTATTCTTTTAAATGATAAATCATAACCCTTCAACTCATTCAAAATCATTTTACCCATCTCCCCAGATTTTTTATAAGGGGAAGTGGACAAAGTACAAAAGAAGAAGAAAAACATAAGAATTAACTATCTCACATTACCTTCGACTTAGGAGGGATCTATCTTTTGGAGTATGTGTTGAACATCCCATTGATTAGCTACACCTAGTAAAAGTTTCATGGAATATTACCTTACTGCAATAGGTTGCTTGAGGAAGTTAGTTTATATTGCTTGGTTGTGTTCAATTTTGGTCCCTTGACATATTATTTTTTGGTTGTTTTTCCTTTTGGATTTTTGTTTTTAGAGGCATCCCATGTGATCATTAATTTTATATCTTTCTTTCCTTTATAATAAGTTATGGGACCTTCAAAACCCATGACCTTTTTCCTAGTCAAATGAAAACTAATACAAATATTTAATAGACTTTATGAAGTCCACATGAAATTATCAATAGATATTACATGAATAAGAATGACATATGAGTTTGAACTAAAAAAATAAATAACATACTAGCAACCAATTGTGTAATGCAAGAAACAATTTGAAACTACATTAAGCAATTTAAACTATTTAAGAAAGTAAATCTATGCCATGAACATAAAAACCACTTTGATTATTAGCAATTTTCCTTAATAACTAAGCAAAAGGAGATTAAGGATAAAATTGAAATAAGAACTAATCAAGAGGTGAATTAGATTGAAATAATCTAAAGAGATTAAATAACTGAGAAGACACATTGCATTCTATAACTATGCAAAACCAACAATGAACCTAAACTGACAGAAACATGATGGCAAGCTCTTAAAAGGGGAGAAAAGATCACATGAAAGAATTAAAAACAATTATGTAAACTAGAGACTATTGCATCATGATTCTTCACTAAGCAAACTAATTGACTATTCATGAATATTTTTAGTGGACACATATGATATTGGTGTTATTTCTAACTAATCTTGATATTTATGTTATTATGGGATAGTAGAATATTACTTAAATACATGATTCCTTACTGTGAGTTGGTTAATATATATGTTTACATTTCAAATATATTAATGTATTGTTTCAGTTATATTTATTATTATATGTTTATTATGTGATATAATCTAATTACCTACATGTTGTGAGGTGGATGTAAGAGAACTTAACCTTCAGAGTGTGTTAGAGGAAGAGCATTCTTAGAGAGGATGATGTAGATGGAGACATTGAAGGTTGACAAAGAGGTGGTGAAACCCTACACACACTATAGTAGTTAACACATGGTAGAAATAAATTAAAAATAATTACTTATTGTGCATTTATTTCTTTCTTAGAGTATTGTTTTTTATGGTTTCCCAGAGTAGGTAAAAGTATTGTAATGAATTCTTTTTCATGTTTGGCATGTTTTATTACTTAGGTTGGTAGGAAAAAAAATTTGGCAAAAGTGAATTTAAAATATAGATTATTAGTGATTATGAAATTTATATTTTAAATGTTATAAAATTCATGTTTGATCATTGATTTAATTATGTATTTTGGCATTTAAATTTAAAACATTTAAAAATGGAAATTTCATTGAAAAGGAAAAAAACAAGAAAAGACAAAGAAATAAGATAAAAGGGAATTTACAAGGTAGATTTAGCCAAAAAAAATAAAAGAATAGAAAATCTAAAAAGAAACAAATTTAATAGAAAGATAACAAAAACTAAAAAAATGTTTTTTTCTAAAAGATACACCACTTCTATAAATGAAGGGGGTTTCTAAAAATAGATCATCATATATGAGTTTTTGAGAGGGGGAACAAGAAGAGCTAAAAGAGATCTAGAAAAATGGCATAGTGTCATCAGAAGGAGAAAAAGGAAGCATAGTAGAAGATTTTCACCATTATTGGATCGGGGGCAATGTCTTAAATTTGAATAAAGGATAATGGAAAAATATTGAATGTTGTTATCCATAAAATCCATATATTTGTTTTCCATTGTCACCTCTCTAAAACTTTTAATATAGTGATAGGCTTGGAAAACTAGATTGTATGTTAAATTAAAAAAAGGACATGTTGAAATATAGTAAGTTAAGTTGGGGCATCTAGATTTAGAGCTTATCAGATTATTTATTCCACACTTGGTGTCATCCTATTTTTACACTTATACTTTTAGTAATTGAAAAATGTTGTATCAATAAGGGACCTTGTTAGTATAAAACTATTACATGTTGTTTGGAATCAATATAAAATAATCCTTAGCATGTTTGTTAGTATAAAACTAATTGCAAACAAAAAGAAAAAGAATATGTCAGTGTATTCTAGTTATATGGAGAAAAATATATATTTTAGAATCGCCTTAAACAGTTGAAGTCAATTTTGTCACTAAGCATTTGTTCAGATCTGCTAAGACGCTTCCTTGACCAGTTATAGAGAATTCTATAGGGGTTGTTATGTTTCAATATAATATGTGTATGGCATATGTATCAACCTATTTTAGTATAATTTAGATATGTATTTAGATATGGCATAGGCATCGATCTATCAAGAGAATTTATTCCAACCTATCAATATTCTTTCTAGAATGTTAAAATAGCATAAGCATCAATCTAATTTAGATATGTATTTAAAATCATGTTATTATCTTTTGTTCCATCCTGTTGTAGAATTTTTTAGGGACTGGCATATGTTTTTTTGAGTCATTGGAGATCTAATTAATTTAGTAGTATAAGAGTTGTTGAATGCTATGTAAACATGTTCAATAGTGTCACCATATAAGAGTTTCTAGCTTCGAACTATGTATATTTTGCATAGGTGAATCACTAAAATCAAAACTAGATAAACCATTTTACAATATACATAGGCATGGATATCATTATTTAATTAAATCCATTAAATTATCCACGTAAACAAAAATTTATACATTGACTTACTAGCATTACAATATCAGATGAAGGTAGTCTAATCAAATGGTGTGTATGAATTTAATTGATGTATAGATCACTTTTATATTACTATTCTTAAATCTTTGGCCAAAGTATGTTTAGTGAGATATTATCATTTCATGAGTATGATTTACATGTATGTATGATATCTTTCAATAGATCAAGTTTTCTATGATACACTGCATGTTTAGTTTAGTTTAGAAATTATACAATACATGGATACTTGCTTGTCTCTTTGGATTTATGCACCCTCACTATCTACTCATACATGAAGGGAAGGTCATTTCTTAATGGGATTAGTACGGGGGATCATTGGTCCATAGTTAGTGTGAAAAAACACTTGGATGATGTTTTTCCTCCCCATAGCAGTACTACTTATCGAGACAACACTTGAGATTAACACATATATTTGAAGTTTAGGAACTATGCTCCAGGAAAGCCATGTATCTTATTTGTACATTGTATTATATTTTACTTATTATTAAAAAATTTCATGAAGAGTTGTAATTAATTTTTATTGCACATTGATAGTGGTGACTATTTATTTGTATCAATTATGGTTGAGTTGTTATAATTACTTTTTATATTTTCATTTTGACATACTCTCATGATGTTAGAGATCCATGACTTATGATGTAATATGAGTGTTGTTATTATCATGCATGTTTACTTTATATGATATCTTTTATATTCTTGAGATGTAATCTATTTTAGTATATGTATTTTTTTAAATAATACATTTCTAGGTAGATTTCAGTGGGGATGTTATATGTGGTATCAGAGCTAAGGCTCAAACTCTATGACCTAATGAGTCCACTAACATTTTCATATCCTTCTATTGACAAAAATAAGGATGGTGAAGGAAAGAATTTTTGAAGAGGTTATTTCAAATGCTAATGACAAAAACACTCCATTTGATCCTAGCTAATTTTCTACTAAGTAGCAAGCAAAGATGGACCAGATTATTACAATTATGAATGAGAGCAGAAATTTGATTATAGCTCTAGAGTAGGTATAGGAGCCATTGAATGTTTTATAGATCCTAAGATGCTTAGTAAGTTTTATAGAAGATTTGGTGTAATGGAAAATGCATGGTCAGTACAATATAAGAATGACTCAAAAATGTCATGGTTGATAGTTGTTTAGGTGAAGCAAAGATTATGTTGACCAAATTTATAATAGTTGTGGATTTGTATGTAACACCTCTAGGATCATATGATGTGATCTTATGAATCAATTAGATTTCAAAACATAAAGCCAAGGTTGATTTTTATCTGAAGAAGGTTGAGTGTCTTGATGATTTTAAGAATTATACATAAATTCAGGGATAAAAAAGAGAGTTGAAGCTTAGGTAGATTTTAGCTATGAAACTTAAGAAGGCTTAGGGAAAAGGGTGCCAAGAGTATATCATCAAGATAAATGAAATGGAGGAATCTAAGGAACATCTCTTAAATATTATCTATTTTTTAAATATTTTCATGATGTGTTTCCAAAAGAGTTGTCAAGTTTGCCTCCTAGACATGAGTTCAATTTTTATATCAACATTACACCTAATTTGGAACCACAATCTAAGGCATCATACAAGATGACAACCACTGATTTGGTTGAACTGAAGGCTCAACTTCAAGAATTATTGGTTAAGTGGTTGATTAGACCAAGCGTGTCAACATGGGGTGTGTCATTTATCTTTATCAAGAAGAAATATGGTACCCTTCGATTATGCATTGATTACATAATGTTGAACAAGGCAACCATAAAAAATAGGTATCCACTACCTCGTATAGATGATATTTTTGATCAAATGCAAGGATCAATAATATTTTATAAAATTTATCTTTGAGTGAGATACCATTAGTTGAGAATTCAAGATGAGGACATTCCAAAAATAGCGTTCAAAACTTGGTACGGGCACTATGAGTTTACAATTTTATCATTTAGACTGACTAATGCTCTAACAAAATTCATAAATCTCATGAACAACATATTCAAAGATTATCTTGACCACTTTGTGTTAGTTCTTTTGGATGACATTCTTATCTATTCAAAGAATGAAGATTTGCACCTTTAGCATTTTGAATTGGTTATGCAATCACTGTAGAAGCATAAGTTGTATGGCAAATTATTCAAGTGTGCATTTTTTAAGGAAAGAGTCTAGTATTTGGGACACATTATCTCTACAGATGGTATCTATATAGATCTAGGGAAGATTAGATCCATTATGGAATGGTTAGCACCAAAGAATGTGTATGAGGTTAGGAGCTTCAAGGGGTTAGCAAGCTATTATAGAGTTTCATTCCAAACTTTTCCAAGAGCTAATCTAATTACTTCCTTAAAATGGAATAATCATAGATTTGTTGGGTTAGAGAAGTGCGAACTAAATTTCTAGGAGTTGAAAATAAAGCTTACGTCCACACCAGTGTTGAGATTTATTGACTCTAATGGTCAATTTTTAGTGGTTATAGATACATCAAGAGATGGAATAGAGGGAGTCCTTATGCAAAATGGTAAAATAATGGCTTATGAGTCATGAAAGCTAAATCCATATAAGGTGAATTATGCCCCTCATGATTTGGATCTTGAAGCAATTTTTCACTCTTTGCAAGTGTGGCAGCATTACTTGTTGAAAAAACATTTTGAGCTGAAGACAAATAACTTGGGAGTCAAGTATATTTTCACCCAACCTGATTTGAATGCTTGTTAGATACATTGGCTTGAGTTTTTATTTGAATATGATTTTGATATCAATTATATCAAAGGCAAAGAGAATAGAGTAGCCAATGCCCTCAGTTGTAGAAGTTACATAACAACTATAGCTACTATCAGGAACACTTTTAGGGAACTAGTGGTTGAATTCTCTCTAGGAGATGAATTTCCTGATCAAGTTAAAAAAACATTATCATATAATGCTTAGAATCCTCAATCAAAGGATTCAATTTAGAGAGTGATGGTCTATTGCATTACAATGAATAGATGTATGTGCCAAATCATGAGAATTTATTGATCATAATGCTAAAGTAATTATACATTTTTCCATATTTTGGACATCCAAGTGTAACCAAGCTCATGGTAGAGCTTAGACCACTATATTTATAGAAATTAATCGAGAAAGATGTAGCTGATTATGTGTCATGATGTCTAGAGTGTCAATGAGTAAAAGTTGAGCATATGCATTTGACTAGATTATTATATCCACATGATATCCCAGAATGGAAATGATAGGTGATAAGTATAGACTTTGTCCAAGGGTTATTGATGTCATGGAATATGCATGATATTATCTTGGTAGTTGTTGATAAACTAACTAAGGTATCTCACTTCATACCAAGAAATTTAACAGATAATGTAGCTACCCTTATGAAGAGATTTGTTAAGGAAGTGTATAGGTTTCTTGCTTTTCCATAGAAGATCATTTTAGATCATTATTTGAAGATGATTTTAAGGTTTTGGATGAATCTAAATTTATCTCTGGGTATATAACTTAATTTTAGTATATCTTACCACCTAACGACTGATGGATAGACTGAGAGAGTTAATTAGGTGCTTGAGGATCTTCTCTAAATGTATTGCATGGACCAATAGTATAATTGGGAAGATTATCTTCCATTGGTTATGTTTTTATATAAAAACTCATACCAATCAACATTGAAGATGGCACCATTTGAGGCACTTTATAATAGAAGCTACACAACACCCATTAGTTGGGATAGGTTAGAGGACAAGGTAATCTTCAAACCTGAGATATTCTTAGAAATGGAAGAGCAAGTTAGAATAATTAATTAGAGATTGGCTGAGGTTAATGATAGATAGTAGAGTTATGCAAATCTGAAGAGGATAAAAAGGCACTTTGTAGTTGGTGATAAAGTGTTTTTTGTAGGTTAAGTTGCAAAAGAGATTAAGTTTAGGAAGTCTAAAAAATTATCACTGAAATATGTGGGACCATTTGAAGTGTTATAAGTGGTCAATCCTATAGTGTATAGGCTTGTATTGCCACCAGCCCTAACTCTTTTACATAATGTCTTCAATTTTTCATATCTTAAGAAATATATAGTTGATCCTACGCATGTGTTGGATTGGAATGCTCTGCAGGTTATAGATCCATGGGTGGTCATAATAAAACCAATCAAGGTAATTGACATATGCAACCTTCATTTGCATAATAGAGAGATGTCATAATACAAAGTTTAGTGGGACTCATAATCTAAATATAGTGTTACATAGGAGGACTATGATGAGTTCTTCTAAGAAATTTTCACATTTATTTACTTGATTGGATACTATTATACTATGTTATCTTCGGTTGAACAATATTTTTATTTCAAAACATATGTTATAATAAGAATGATTCTAGATGATGACTAGCTTTAAGGGGGAAAGATGTATCCCAATTCTTTGCTAAGCAATTTAATTGACTATTCATGCATATTTTTAGTGGACACATATGATATTCATTATATTTCTGACTAATCCTAAGATTTATGCTATTATGGGATAGTATAATATTTATTAGATACATGATTGTTTATTTTGAGTTGGTTAATGAATGTATTTAAATTTTGATTATATTAATGTATTGTTTCAATTATATTTATTATTATATGTTTATCATATGATATGATCTAATTACCTACATGTTGTGAGGTGGATGCAAGAGAACTCATTTCTCGAAGCATAGTAGAAGGAGAGAATTATTAAATAGGGTGATGTATATGGAGATGTCGAATGTTAACAAAGCACTGACAAAACTCTACCCACAACAAAGTAGTTAGCACATGGTAGAAATGCATTGAAAATAATTACTTATTGTGTGTTTATTTCTTGCTTGGAGTATTGCTTTATGTGGTTTACTAGAGTAGATAAAAGTATCATAATGAATTATTTTGCGTATTTTAAACATTTTATTATTTACACTGGTAAAAAAAAAAAATTTGGCAAAAGTGAATTCAAAATATAGATTATTGGTAATTATGAAATTGATATTTAAAATGCTATAAAATTCATGATTGATAATTGATTTAATTAAATCATGAATTTTGGCATTTAATTTTAAAATATATTTAAAAAATAGAAATTTCATTGAAAATTTTAAAAAAAACAAAGAAATAAGATCAAAGAGAATTTAAAGGCTAAATTCAAAAGAAAAAAATAAAGAAAGAAAGAAAGAAAGAATTAAAAATTATAAAATCTAAAAAGAATCAAATTTAATAGAAAGATAACAAACCAAAAAAACTAAAGCTTTCTAAAAGCTACGCCACTTCTATTAATGAAGGTGTTTTCTAAGTAGAGATCATCATATATGAGTTTTTAAGAGGGGGAACAAGAGGAGCTAAAGGATAATCTAGAAAAATGGTGTAGTATAAATAGAAGGAGAAAAAGGAAGCATAGCAGAAGATTTTCACTATTATTGGCCAGGTAGGCAATGTCTTAAATTTGAATAAAGGATAATGAAAAAATCTTGAATGTTGTTATCCATAAAATCTGTATATTTATTTGTCCTTGTCATCTCTCTAAAACTTTTAATATAGTAATAGGCTTGGAAAACTGGATTGTATGTTAAATAAAAAAAAGACGTGTTAAAATATAGTAAGTTGAGTGGGGGCATCTAGATTTAGCGCTTATGGGACTATACATGGATTTGACTTACAAAGTAAATCAAGAAAATTAATCAGATTACTTATTCCATGCTTGGCATTGTCCTATTTTTACACTTATAATTTTAGTAATTATAAATTGACATATTAATAAGGAAGCTTATTAGTATAAAATGGTTACATGTTGTTTGGCATCAATATAAAATAATCTTTAGCATCGTTGTTAGTATAAAACTACCTGCAAATAAAAATAAAAGGAATAGGTCATTATATTCTAGTTATATGGAGAAAAACATCTGCTTTAGAATTGCCTTAAACAGTTGAAGAAGTTAATATTGTCACTAAACATTTGTTCATATCTGATAAGATGCTTCGTTGACCAGCCATAGAGAATTCTATAGGGGTTGTTATGTTTCAAAATAATTCATGTATGGTATAGGCATCGACCTATTTTAGTATAATTTAGATATGTATTTAGTTATGGCATTGGTGTCGATCTATCAAGAGAATTTATTCCAGCCTGTTAATATTCTTTCTAGAATGCTGAAAAAGCATAAGCATAGACCTAATTTAGATATATATTTGAAATCAACTTATTATCTTTTATTCTAGCCTGTTGTAGAATTTGTAGGGACTGGCATATGTTTTGTTGAATCACTAGAAATCTAATTAATTTATTAGTAGAAGAGTTGTTGAATGTTATGTAAACCTGTTGAATGGCATTGCCATATAAAGGTTTCCAGCGTCGAACTATGTATATTTTGCTTAGGTGAGTCGCTGAAATCAAAACTAGAGAAGCCATTTGGCAATATACATAGGCATGGATATCAGTATTTATTTAAAGCCATTAACTTATCCACGTAAACAAAAAGTTAATACATTTTTCCAAATTGTATATGTAATATATAAAGCTTATTAGCAATGTATAAATCTTAACAATAATATTTCGATCCAGTTCCCTCTACTTTATAATTTTATTGTCACAAGGAGTGCGTAGAATGGATCGCTATATTAAATTCTTGCATGTTTTAAACTAGCTTAATAAACTATAATAGATGTATTTTGCCTATGATATAAACTTGGGACGTTGGAAATTTATAGGTGTTTAGTTGTATGAATACTCAGATAAGTATAATGTCTGGTTGGCGTCGCTATAGGTAGGATTCAATAACTCGATTAAATCCAAAAACTATTGAAGTGGCGTGTTGTTTTATTTACCAAAATTTACACTTAAATCATACACTTCAGTGTGAGACATTTACCATAATGCCAAAATTTTATATATTACAAACTGGTTATAACATGAGCTTTAATAGCAAATATGGTGTTGTCATTTAATATGAAACATCAGTTATTAATATTTGATCAGGAAGCTTTAATTAGTTGAATGTAAATGGAAGCTTTTATTTAGAAAAGCGTAGATTTAAAAAAAATAGGTGGTTATTGTTGTCACTTGAACTTTCACCCAATGAGGAGATGGGATAAGCTTTTCTTCATTCAAGTGAGATAATAGAACCACCTTAGGGCTGTGGGTATCCCTATTAGGAGGTGGATCTCTAGATTAGGGGTTAGCTCCCCTTGATGCATCATTGAAGCTCATACTCCTACTACTAACAACTTGGTGGGGATGAAAAAGGTTAGAATAATTGAAAGTAAACCTATTCTACTAGAGTTGATGAACCAAAATATTTTTTCTACTCATACCTTTAACATACACTTAAAGTTAAGGACAAATAGCACATACACTTCATTCAACATCAATCTGTCCTCTCACATCAATGCTTCAACATGGGGTCTAGGATAGGAGGAACTAAAAAATAGGCATTCTAAGACACTCTATTGAGTATCCTACTCGCTACACCTGTAGTCTAATTTAACACTTCTTATTGACATGCAAGTGGGAGATTAAAAACACACAATGTACTAAGGAGAGAAACATGTGAAGCTAGACAAAACTTACACTTGCACAAGACTAACATCCATTGCACACTTAGTGAAATATTTTAATGAGTTAAAACACTTGTCTTTATTGATTCAAGGTAAAATTTTGGTATGTATTTCCCACACCCAGGCAAAGAGATCCATATAATGGCCAAGAAGACCCAAATTATAGAACTTGGAAGAAGAGAGAGAGAAGGGGAGTTGAAGAGGCAAAAGGACATGTGTCACCAAATTAATATCAATTAAAATTTCATGTGGAAGATAGGTGGAGTGAGATATGTCATGTCATATAGGTCAACTTATCCAAACAATTCATAAGAATAATGAAAAGTGGCACAAAACCTACAATTTTGGCATAGGAAACTGCCCTCATGATTTGCCTTCCAAAACTACTTTTATCCCTGCATACGTTTATGTATGATGGTTGGTCTAAGCAAGAGGGCTAAAAAAAAATTCTCCACATGAATTGGATTGATCCCTAAACATCCCTATTCTTGTGGACATGCAAAATCATTCTTGGCAGTCTCAAAATGGCTCTTTTACATGCACCTTCTCCACTTGACATTCAAAAAATACCAATTTTACAAACTGATCCATGTAAAATATGTAATGACACTTGTATAAGGCTCCCATATCATCAGTTTCAATCAAAATACCTTTAAAAGGCTTCCTTAATTGTTTTTCACCACTTTCCCCAAGTTTTCACTAGTTGGCTCACTGGACTGGCTAAAATTGAGGGCCTAGTTGGGGAACTTAGATGTTGATTCAAGAGATAAAATAAATTTTGGGAGTTATCTCGAGTTCAAATCTTCCTCCCAATTTTTTTTCATCTCCTAACTCCTCTTGTAGCCTACACACAACTCAAAATGGTCAAAACAAGCCCTATTTTCCTCTGATTTATATAGTTCTATAAAAAAAAATCACATGGATATGATCCTCATGGATTTATAAACAACATCTATTCATCACTCATGGTCAAACTCATCTATTTAGAGGCACTTTCAGCTTGATTTCTACCATCAGGTCTATGAGGAGGGTTTGAGAGGGTTTGGAGTGGTTTCTGGTCTTAACATTTATTCATAAAAAATAGACATTAGAATCTCTATAAATTATAATTTTGTCTTATTAAGTACCCTCTCCATCATCCAAAATAATCCCCAAGTCCCATTCAAATCTTTGTGGAAGTTCTAAGCACTTAAAGTTGACCATTCATGCCATTTTAGGCTTTTTGTGAGGGTTTGGGAGCCTTAAAGCCACGAATTGGCTTCCTGATTAATTTATTTGAAAAAAAATGGTCCAAACACCTATATATGAACCCATAAAACATTTTCCTAAAATTTTATTATCTCCTCAAGACCCAAAAATGAAAATTTACCCTTGTTTGGTACTAGGCCTAGACCTTGCCAATAGGTCTGCTTACCATTTAAGATTCCACCTGACACTCCAAAGTCTTCCTATAACTATTGATGGTTTAAAAACATCTATTATACCCCTTAAAACATTTTTCAATCAATTATAAGGCATGGAAAAGGCCAAAAATGTATATGACCCTCAATTTGGCTTTTAGGCCTAAGGATTCCCTTCACCCATGAATGCAAACCTCTTTAGTTGGGATAGCCTGTATACTTATAAACCTTATATAAATTTTTTTAAGGTTTCTTTATGTCCCCTTCATCTTATCCAATAACAAATTTGTCCTTGCTAGCCTTTCGGTTCAACACTTTATCACTTTTCCCAAAATTGGCACCTCTATGCACACTAGAAATGACCCTGTTCTGAGATAAAATAGAGAGGTTTTTCCCTATTGACCTTGGAAAATTTATGATAGTATAGTGTTATATAGGTCATAAGGGTACTTTTTACCAAATTTTAGCTTCTAAATCCTCCATTTGGTCCCCCAACTTAACAAATTTGTAAGGTAGATTTTTGGGAAAAGCATAGTTTGAGGGTAGGCAGGGTTTAGAATGTGTTTGGAAGCCTAATTGATTGATTTGGGTTTGATTTGAGTATGTAAGGAAACTTTGTGCCATACACAACCTATTTCAACCACTTATCGTTCATTTTCCTTCCAAACACCTTGTCCCATGCTTCTCTATCCCCATCTCATGTATTGTTTTACTATACTGCTTGTACAGACTGAGACACAATTTTCTAGGCCTATGGGATTTCATGGATGACCCTAACCTCAAAAATATGTGTAATATCTTTTATGATCTTCAAAACATCATACTTACATCATAATACCTAATTCTCATGCTCCCTTGAGCTCCAAATATCCTTTACCCTTGACTGAGATCAATTTTCTCAATACCTTGACTATGGGTGCATGTTTCCAAGCCTGTAGGTTGGCCAAAGGGCATTTGGAATATGTTTGACTCTATATATGGATTGTTGAGATTAAATTTATCCTTTTAGGACTCACGTTTAGACTTAGCTTCTTCTTTAGGAGTCCTTACACCATCTTTTTTGTGCCAATCCTTGAAACATTGCCCTCACTGCCTCTCTACCCTGTGTATAGATAGGGGATGGCCTAAAAGGGGTATTTCATGAAATATCCTCATTCTCCATCACCTAAGTTCTCAAGAATAATTTTTATATCACTTAGAATTATTTCCTATATTTTGACAAGGTCTAGGAATTTCACATATGGTGCAAATTGAAAATCTCCTTCAAACTCGTATAGACATCATTTTCACAATTTAGTGAGTTTTAACAACTTTTGGAGGCTTCAAAATCCATCTTATCCTTATCTTTTCAAGCTCAAAATTGGTATAGGTGTTGTTTGTAGGTGCTAATACAAAATTAACATAAGAGGATCTCCTAAAACAATCACATCTTCACTTTATGGAAACCATAAGAACCCTCAGGATCTCTGTTTGGAACTTTTAGGGATTGTGAGCCCAAAATTGCAGTCACTTTCTCTTGACTTGTCAAAACCTTGTGATCACTCTCTATCAAGCCTCTACCTCTCCAAAATTCATTTCAAGTACATTTAAAGGCTTAAGACCATGTGGAGGATTTGTTTTGGTCATGATAATGTCAGCATGTTCATGTAGGTGAAGTTATTGGCTGTGTGGGCTGAGACAGCCCCTTAAGAGGGAAAAAACATGTAAAACAAGGTCTTCCAAGCACCAAAAAACACTTTTAAACCATTTAAACACCAAAACACTAGGAGCATCATCAAAACAATAATAAAACACCCTTTTCAATGTGGAGAAACCACTCACAAAGCAACAAAGTTGACTGTCAATGTAAACTAGGCCATTTGCAAGCATGTACAAGCTTAAAGGAGGATTTTCCAAGTATTTGAAGTTTATAACACCCAAATAATCATTATAATGTCCTAAAAAAATGTGAAATCTCTTAAAATAAACCACTCTATCAATCCAAAGCAAGAGAAGTTAAAACAGATTCAAAAAGAGACCCCCTCATGGTTGAATAGGCATAAAAATTTGTCTAGAGTGTTAACCATAATTCATAAAGGGGGAGGAACCAAATTTTAACTTCATATTATGTATTTTAAGTAGACTCATATAACTATCCACCCCTAAGATCATTTCCTCCAACTCAAATTATACGGCCCATAATGAGTGCTTGAAGTTAACCTTCCTTTACATGCCAAGAGGAAAAGGAAGAAAATGAGTTTTAGATGCATTTTTTTATGTAATATATTCAATTAAAATGTGGTAATGTCCTATGATGAGGTGAAAATTCACACCACCACATTTTATAAGTGGCACACTTCCCAAAGAAGTTATACAAGTACCCATTTCTCTCTCTCTTTGGCCAAAAAAATTGTCTTTTGTTTGAACAACCTATAAATTTCAGTTAATGACAATTTATAAAGACATATTAGGACACATGGCACTTTATAAAACTCCTTGACACTTTCATAATTCCCAATAAACCCATACAAAGCATTAAATGCACTATTTAGACCCCTCAAAATGACTTAAAATGATAAATGGACCTAGAGAATACTTAACCAAAGCTATTACAATGTCAATTAACACTAATTGACCTATTAAACACCTTATAAAAACATATTACACCCCTTTAAATACCTAAAAGTGAAACTTTTTACTAAGGCCGCCCTATTTTGACCTAAAAGTCAAAATTGGTCAACAAATTGGTGACTCATAGGGGTAGTATACCTGCTATACTAACTAGAATAGTAGCTTTATCAGTCCATTGGGCTTATATATTCATCTAAGAACTGAGGTAAACAAGATACCCTGACCATTGACTCAAACCTTGATCAACAAGACAACCATTAACTACCTCAGACACACAAAGGAAAGAGACACACAACAAAGACTAAAGCAAACACACTTGTGCTACTTAGCACTTAGGGAAAACAAACATAGAAAAAATGAAATAAATATTTACATTTCTCTTACTCATACCTCCCTTCCTGGATCAATAGGAAAGTATTTTAAGTCCCCTTCCTCACTAGATGAGTGAGGATGCCAAGCATGCTTCTTCTTGGATGGGATACTAGATGACTCTTGTTTCCTCTTTGATTTTTTGTCTTTGTTTATAATCTAATAGAATCATCTCACATACATTCTTCAAATGGGAAAGATCCTCTTGAACCTCAAAGCATGCCTCAAACTGTTGTCCCTTCAACTTATCATGACAAATCTGAAAATCCATGTATGGAATAGCTTGTTGTAAGTTCATCTCTCCTTGAAGGATCTCATCATCCTTTTCCATTCTCATAATCTCTTCAAAATATTCAAGGAGTATTGTATCAGAACCATTTGAAGGTGGCTGCATAGGTGCATGTAGACAAGCTCCAAGTTACTTTCAAAAGGCTTAAAATCATCATAGCTTGCTCTATTATGATCTAGGCTCTCTCCATGATGTTGATCTTCAACATGTATTTTCTTTCCCTCCTCTTGATTTTTTTTGTTCATGAGCTTAGTCTTTTCATCCTCCTCATATTCTTTGAACATTTTCATGTAAATATGCCACATGTCCTCCTTTTGAGCCACATCTTCTTATTTGCCATGACTAGTCAGCTCCAAGGGATTTGTAGGTTCTTTGAGAGCTTCAATTTCATTACATATACTCTCAAATATTTTCCATAGTTCATCATCCTTTGGCTGTCTTAGATCATGAAAAGGAGAGACAAAAAGGCCATTTCTTCTTCTTCTTTAGAGTCTAAGAGAACTTGTTCCAAGGCATCTTTTCTAACACAAGGAGAATCTTCTTTCATATCCTCGCAACCTGACCTCTCCTCACCATCATTCAGCCATTCTTCATCTTCAATCCAATCTGATATTTCAATCTCATCCTCCCACCTAGTGACATCAACCTTAGGTACTTCAAAAATAGGTAGCTTGGCCAAAGGGGATTCCCAACTAGCAAGACAATTCTCCACATTGGGAAGGCAACCTTGATCAGTTGGAAGAGGTGGAAGGATGGATTCAATGGTATCTTGAGGAGAGGTGGGAGGGTGATGAATGGCTCCAAATTTCTCTTCCCTAACAACTTCTCCATTTAAACATGACTTGTTATTTTCCTCATGGGCTTCCATCACATCCTTCCATCTAGGGAAGGTGGGTTCAAGGATAACTTCATGGGATTGAGAGGTTGATGAAGGGGTGAAAGATATGTCTAGGAAACCTATAGTTTCCTTGGGATTGGCACTTTAATTTCAAGTTGGAGAAGTGGGTTTAGATAGTTTACCTTCCCTTCCCATGATGGACTACCTCAAGGCCTAATTGGCCAATTCAAAATCCCTTTCAAGATGAGCTTCAAAGTTTAATATCTCCCTCTCAAAATCCTCTCCCAATAAATGAACCTACTTGACCATGATTTTCTCTTCCCTTGGGCTACTTTCTTGGATGGATTTCCAAGAAGGGAAACTTGGGGAAGTACATCAGGGTTTTGGGTATTAGGAAACATGGTTGGACTATCATTTTGAAGAGGCAAGGATGGCACACTTGAAGGTGAATATGGGTAATTTTGAGGTTACCAAGATGGACTTTGTTCATAAAATTTCAATCTCTCCGCTAGATTAAATATCAAGCCATAAACATCAAGCATTTTATAGGTAAGATTATCTAATTATCCCCATTTATAGGTATCCACTCCTTGATTTGTTCCCAGTCATTCCTTACACTCTTAATACAAACACTAGGTATGATTTCACCACAACCATGTCTAGTGTCAAGGTCTAGCATGTATTCTTGGTAACCAAGGAGAGTTATTCTGAAACTAGCAATGAAATGGCTTGGAGAGGGGTTAGGTGAGCTAGATTTAGCACAAACTTGATAATTCTGATCATTGGCAGCATATTCTTGATGGATATCATGACAAGGTTAGCCAATAACTTGTTCATAGTTATGAGGAAGAGGCAAATCTGGACATAACTCCTCAACATGTGTTAAAAAAAGCTCAAACTCAAAATTCTCCATGAATTACTTCACAAAAGAGCATAAAACAAGAAAAACAACTTCAATTGGTATACCTGGATTGCTCAAATAGTAGATATGTACTTGGATTCATCATTGGTGCTTAGTGAGTTTCCTCTAAAGGCTGATATCTTGAGAAGAACACCAAAACTTCTCAAGGACCTCTAGTCCCACTGGGCATGCCAAAAACTATTATCACTTGAAATTTCACCCAATGAGGAGAAGGTACAAGCTTATCCTCATTTAAGTGAGATAATGGAACCACCTCAAGGCTATGGGTATCCCTATTATGAGGTGGATCTCTAGATTAGGGATTAACTCCCCTTGATGCATCATTGAAGCTCATACTCCTACTAACAACTTGGGGGGATAAAAATGGTTAGAATAACTGAAATTAAACCTATTATACTGGAGGTGATTCACCAAAATATTTTCTCTAATAATATCTTTAACATGTACTTGAAACTAAGGACAAATAGCACATACACTTCATTCAACATCAATCTCCCCTCTCACATCAATGCTTCAACATGGGGTCTTGGAGATGACATAGGATAGGAGGAAATAAACAATAGGAATTCTAAGACAATCTATTGAGTATCCTACTCACTACATTTACAAGCTACTTTGACACTTCTTATTGACCTAAAAGTGGGAGATTACAAACACACAAGGTAGTAAGGAGAGAAACATGTGAAGGTAGACAAAACTTACACTTACACAAGACTAACATCCATTTCAAACTTAGTTAATTATTTGAATGAATTAAAACAATTGTATTTATTTATTCAAGGTAAAATTTTGGTAGGGCTTCGCCATACCCAGGCATAGAGATCAATACAATGGCCAAGAATGCTCAATTTATAGAACTTGGAAGAAGAGAGAGAGAAGGGGAGTTAAAGAGGCACAATGACATGTGTCACCAAATGAATATTAGTTAAAATTTCATGTGTAATAGAGTTGAGGAAATATATTCCATGTCATATAGGTCAACTTGTCCAAACAAGCCATAAGAATAGTGAAAAGAGGCACAAAACCTACAATTTTGGCATAAGAAACTGCCCTCATGATTTTCCTTTAAAAACTACCTTTATCCCTACATATGGTTAGTTTTGATGGTTGGTATGAGTAATAGGGGTTACAAAAAAGTCCCCACATGCATTTTATTGATCCCTCACCATCCCTATTCTTGTGGACATGCAAAATCATTCCTAGCAGTCTCAAAATAGCTCTTTTCCATGCACCTTCTCCACTTGGCATTCAAAAACTCCTAATTTTTAAATTTTATCCATGAAAAATAGGGCATGACACTTTTCAAAGGCTCTCATATCATCAGTTTCAATAAAAAAACCTTTAAAAGGCTTCCTTAATTGCTTTTCACAACAATCCCCAAGTGTTCACTTGCTGGCTCATTGGATTGGCTAAAAGTGAGGGCCTAGTTGCGGCACTTACAATTTTATTCATGATATGAGGTGAATTTTTGGATTTATCTCAAGTTTAAATCTTCCTCCCAAAGTTGTTTTCATCTCCTAACTCCTTCTGTAGCCTACACACCACTCAAAATGGTTAAAACAAGCCCTATTTTCCTCTAATCCTTATAGTTATGTACAAAAAATCACATGGTTTTGATACTCATGTAGTTATAAACAACTTATCTTCATCATTCATGGTCAAACTCATCCATTTGGAGGCACTTTCAGCTTGGTTTCTACCATCAGGTCTGTGAGGAGGGTTTGGAGTGGTTTCTAGTCTTAATGTTTGTTCATAAAGAATAGACATTGGAATCCTCTCCAAATGATACTTATGTCTTCTTAATTACCCTCTCCATAATCCCAAATCAGCTCCAGGATCCATGTGAATCTTGGTGCTAAGCACTTGAAGTTGACCATACATGCCATTTTGGGCTTTTTGTGAGGGTTTAGGAGCCTTAAAGCCAAGAATTGGCTTCTTGATGAATTTATTTGCAAAAAAATGACCCAAAAACCTGTATATTAACCCCATAAAAATTTTCCCATTATTTTATTATCTCCTCAAGACCTAAAAATAAAAATTTACCCTTGTTTAGTACTAGGCCTAGACCTTAACAATAGGCATGCTTGCCATTTGAGACTCCGCCTGACACTCCAATAGATTACCTTGACTCCTGATGGCTTCAACACATTTTTTATACACCTAAAAACATGTTCCAATCAATTTTAAGGCATGGAAAAGGCCAAAAATATATATGACCCTCAATTTGGCTATTAGGCCTAAAGATTCCCTTCACCCATGACTGCAAACCTCCTTGATTGGGATAACTTGTATGATTAAAAACCATATATTAAGGTTTCCTATGTTTATTTATGTCCCCTCCAACTTATCCAATCACAAATTTGTCCTTTCTAGCCTTCTTCTTCAACATTTCATCACTTTTCTTAAAATTGGTGCCTCCATGCACACTAAAAATGACCCTACTTTGAGACAAAATAGAGAGGTTTTTCCCTATTTAAATTGGAAAATTTATGATAGGATATTATTATATATGTCCTAAGGGTACTCTGTACCAAATTTTAGCTCCTAACTCCTCCACTTGGTCCCCCAACTCAATAAATTTACAAGGCATACTTTTGGGAAAAGCATATTTTGAGGGTAGGCAGGGTTTGGAATGTGCTTAGAAGCTTAATTGATTGTTTTGGGTTTGATTTGAGTATGGAAAGAACATTTCTTCCAAACACAACATATTTAAACCACTTATAGTTCATTTTCCTTTGAAACACCTTGTCCCATGCTTCTCTAGCCCCATCTCATGTATTGTTTTACTATACTACCTGTATGGACTGAGACATAATTTTCTAGGCTTATGGGCTTTAATGGATGACCTATAACCTCAAAAACGTGTGTAAGGTATTTTGTGATCTTTAAAACATCATACTTACATCATAATACCTCATTTTCATGCTCTATTTGAGCTCCAAAGATCCTTTACCCTTGACTGAGATCAATTTTCCAATACCCTAACTATGGGTGCATGTTTCCAGGCCTGTAGGTTGGCCAAGGGGCATTTGGAATATGTTTGAATCTATTTAGGTATTTTTGAACTTTAATTTATCCTTTTATGACTCACACTTAGATGTATCTTCTTCTTTAGGAGTCCTTACACCATCTTTTTTGTGCCAATCTTTGAAACACTACCCTCAATACCTCTTTACCCTGTGTATGGATAGGAGATGGCCTAAAAGGGGTATTTCATGCAATATCCTCCTTCTCCATCACCTAAGTGGTCAGGACTGATTTTTATAGCCCTTGGAAGTGTTTACTATATTTGGACAAGGTCTAGAACTTTCACATATAGTGCAAGTTGAAATATCCTTCAAACCCCTGTAGACATCACTGCCATAATTTAGTGAGTTTTAGCAACTTTTGGAGGATTCAAAATCCATCTTCTCCGTATTTTTTCAATCTCAAAATTTGAAAATGTGTTATTTATAGGTGGGAATAAAAAATTAACATAATAGGATCTCTTAAAACAATCACATCTTTACTTCATGGAAAGCACAAGAACACCTAGGATTTCTATTTGGAACTTTTAGGAACTGTGAGCCCAAATTTGCAGTCACTTTCTCTTGACTTCTCACAACCTTGTGATCACTCTCTATCAATCCTAGACCTCTCTAAAATGCATTTCAATTACATTTAAAGGCTTGAGACCATGTGGAGGTTGTTTTTTGGTCATGATGATGTCAGCATGCTCCTTTAGGTGAAGCACCTGGCTATGTGGACTGAGACAACCCCTTAAGAGGGTAAAAACATGTAAAACAAGGTCTTTCAAGCACCAAAAAACACTTTTAAACCCTTTCAACACCACAACACTAGGATAATCGTCATAAAAATAATAAAACACCTTTCCTGATGTGGAGAAACCACTCATAAAGCAATTGAGCTAACTATCAATGTAAACTAGGCCATTTACAAGCATGTACAAGCCTAAAGGAGGATTTTCCAAATATATAAAGTTTATAAAACCCAAATAAGCATGATAATGTCCTAAAAAACATGTGTAATCTCTTGCAAAAAACCATTCCATCAATCCAAAGAAACAGAAGTTAAAATAGATTCAAAAAGAGACCCCCTCATGGTTGATTAGGCATAAAAAGTTGTTTGGAGTGTTAACCATCATTCATAAAGGAGGAGGTACCAAATTTCAAATTATTATTATGGATATGAGGTAAACTCATATCACTATCCACCTCCTAGAATATTTCCTCCATCTCAAACTATACGAGCCATAGTGAGTGCTTGAAGTTGACCTTCCTTTGCATGCCCAGAGGAAAAGGAAGAAAAATGAGTTGTAAATGAATTTTTTATGAAATTTATTCAATTCAAATGTGTGAATGGTCTGTTGGGAGGTGAAGAGTCACACCACCATATTTTATAAGTGGTACACTTCCCAAAAAAGCTGTACAAGTGCCCATCTCTCTCTTTTTGGCCAAGAAAACTACTTTTTGTCTGAACAACCTACAAATTTTAGTTAATGATAGTTTCTAAAGACCTCCTAGGACACATTGAATTTTATAAAACTCCTTGACACTTACACAATTCCCAAGAAACTTGTATAAAACATTAAATATGATATTTAGACCCCTCAAAATGACTTAAAATAATAAATAAACCTAGAGAACATTTAACCAAAGCTATTACAACATCAATTAATACTAATTGACCTATGAAACACCTTATAACAACATATTGCATCGCTTTAAATGCCTAAAAGTGAATCTTTTTCCTAGGGATGCCCTATTTTGACCTAAAAGTCAAAATTGGTCAACAGTTATTATACATTATAAACCATATTTGATTTACTTAAAAACCAAGTAGACTATTCCGCACATGGTGTCATTGTTGGCTGATTTAGGATCATGTAGAAATTACATACAAACTTTCTTATTTGGAGCTAATAGTACCTTATGTAAATATAATAATTTTGGTATTACGAGATAACCTTGTGGTGTATTGTTATTTGAAACCATCACATGGAATTTGACATCATAACAAGCTATGTATTTATGATTATTAATAGAGTGTTTTTCTTAAATGGGTGTAAACATGCCTCTTAGTATATATTAGTACCTTGGGGTGTGCACTTGGGTTTTAAACCATATTAAATAAATATACATATTAGATCTTTACGAGGGTACATAAATATGACTCTAAGAATATAACAATGTGTATTTTATGTTTCGTATGAATTGAAAAATTTCTTGTTTATACCTCTTTGGTTGGATAAATTCTTAGGTTTTTGTGAATTTGTGACTACTTTATTTGACTAGATTATGGATTCTTTGTAGTTATGCTTAAAATCACTATACTATGGTAATATGAGTTATCATAAGGTAAATTTAAACTAGAAATAAATTATATTATTTTAACTCTATAGTTAATTGTGTACTTACCCTGGTGGTATAATTATAGTCATTATTTCTAGTATGGGATAAAAAATAATGTAAGATTCATGCATATGTTTGATAGAATAAATGTATGTTAAAGTTACTCATATGTTTAGCACGTTACATGATGTGTTTGCTAGTAGGATGTAAATTATATGAATATTGTAGTTGAATTTTTATTTGACCAATCTACATTATTAATTTGGATTAAGGAGTGAGATGGACTTCATTGGCTTACTAACATTACAATGCCAAATGAAGGTAGTCCAATAAAGTGGTGTGTATGAATTTGATTGATCTATAGATTGCTTTTATATTACTACTATTAAAGCTTTAATCAAAGTATATTTAGTGGGATATTATCATTTTATGAGTATGATTTACCTGTATGTGCAATATCTTACAATAGATCAAGTTTTCTATGATACACTACATGTTTAGTTTAGTTTAAAAATCATACAACACACAGGTACTTGTTTGTCTCTGGATTCTTGCACCATCATTATCTTCTCATCTATGAAGGGAGGGCCATTTTTTGATGGGATTAGTGTGGTGGATTTTTGGTTTGTGGTTGGTGTGGAAAAGTACTCGGATGATACTCTCCCTCCCCACAATAATACTACTTATCGAGATGACACTTGAAACTGCCACAGATTCTTGAAGTTTGGGAACTATGCTCCAGGGAAGCCATGTATCTTATTTTTACATTGTATTATATTTTAATTATTATTATAAATTATCATTAAGAGTTTTAATTAATTTTTATTGCACATTGACAATGGTGACTATATATTTGTATCAATTATGGCTGAGTTGTTATATAATTACTTTCTATATTTGTGTTTTGACATACTCTCATGATGTTAGAGATCTGTGATTTATAATGTAATATGAGTATTTATATTGTCATGCATGTGTAATTTATATGATCTATGTTAGATTCTTGGGGTGTAATCTATTTTGGTATGTGTGTTTATTTTTACAAAAATCATGCATTTCTAGGTGGATCCCACTAGGGATTTATATAGATTGAAAATGTCATCCCTGAACCAAAAGAGAGGCATTATGGGTTGAAGTGTAAATAGTAAGAGTGCTTAAGAAATAAAATCATAGACTCCACCCAAAGTAAAATAAATAGGCCTAAGACTATGTCAATGAATAATAACCAAATATACTGTACAAAATAAAGTATAGGTATGAACTGCACAAATGAAGACCAACAACAACGGGTATAGACAATTACATCAAAGAAGAGAAAGAAGGTTGAAAATTTACAAATAAGAAATAATTCACTAAATATATGAAAGAGTTAGTGTAAACATTTTGAGAAATAAGAAAAAAGACTATGCTAAAGAGGGATGGTGCAACCAAAGAAGAAAAAGAGCAAAAACAATGTTCTTCATTGGATAAAAGGATAATAATTAGAAGCTAAAAACAAATAAAACACAAAATTGGAAACCTGAATGCATGTAATCATAGGAAGAATCTAAGAGTGATTTTATTTTGCTTAAAGCTTAAAACAAGGAGATTAATAAAAAAAAACCCAAATTTGACTATCTTGAACTAAGAGTAGTAAAAATGCTAAAGAAAAGATATTTTTTTCATGGTTTTACATAAAAACTTGAACGAAAAAAGAAAGAGGAGAAAAAACAATGTGGAGGGCCTCTCAAAACTAGGAAGGATGTAAAATTCTCCTTATGATCAACTTACAACAACTCATTAGATATCAATAAAATCAATAAAAAAATATGAAGAAGATGAAACTAATTTTTAAAAAATTACAAGGGTAGAGCCCTAACAAAAACCAAATCTTTAAAATATGCACACTCACAAACTAATGTTATAAATAGGAACAAGGATCTAAAACCATGAAGGAATTATACCAAAATTATTCATTAATAACATTGAAAATGTAGAAAAATATTATAACAAGAAGTTAGAATACCTCTCAAGGAGCAAATCACAAGTTTAAACACAAATTTTATAGTGGAAAACCAAACTTATCAAAAAAAAATCATGTGTTAAATTAAGAGGCTTGTCCACAAAATATTCATAATACAACTCTTAGGAGAAAAATGGATCTGAGAAGAAGAAAGAGAGATTCAAATATCTAGTTTTAAAAAAATAGGAGGAGAGGGATTTTTAAATTGTGCAAGAACAAGGAAGTGGGAATTATAATAAATTCCATTATGACTTTACAAGGCCTCCCAGGGTTATGTCAAGTGTCATATTCCCTTAGAATGTGAAGAGAAATGTGTGGCATGTGGGGGGAGGAGTTACATGTGTAACTCCCAAAATTCTAAGGAGGACCAAGAGGTGAGTGACACCTCATAGAATCTAGATTTATGTGAATTAATAATTCACATAAACATAAATTCTTCACATATGAACAAAATTTAGGATAAAAAAATTATCCCAAATGAAAAGTAATCTTACCATGCATTGATGTTTCTATCATGATCCTAATGCAACTATATTATATGAAACATTCATTATATTATGGATTGATCACCTGAAGCCTTATGGGTTTTCTATCACATGTTTTCTAATATATTTTATTCTCACACACAGGTTATCAGTGATTGTATGTGGATCAAACCCAAACTCTTCACCTTAGGTCTTTGTAACTTTCCAAAAATGGTTTAGTGAGCTCACAATTTCAATTTAATCATAAGGACCCCTTTGTCAATGAGTAGTGCTTACATATCCAATACTCTGAGGAGGACCTTAGTCATATGTTGTTTTCCCATAGGTGTTGATTTGTGTGTGCACAAAGGTGAAGTAGACTATATACAAGGGCATGTAGTGATGTATCTTGTAACTTGACACAAATGCTCATGGACTATTCTTTGAGTGTTTCAAATCTATAATATGATTGACATGAAAATAGAGAATAATATGGTAGTAGAACTTAGTTATCAATTGATTTATTGAGATTTAATAGGTGTTTTCTTGGTATTTGAAAATTATTAATAATTTTTTAATCCCTTAACCTATATGATCCATAGTATATTTGTGGGCTCGCCTATGGCACACTCTTCATTTGTAACTACATTCATTAGTTAATTATTGCTTTAGGATGACTTCTTAAGATGTAAAGGTGGGATGAATGGGTGTGACTTTCCTCATTAATTTTATATATAGGGATGAGTGTGGCTCACTCAAAACATTATATTCATGAATTATATTCTTATTAATAGATTGTGGAGGTTTCCTCCTCAAAATTTCTTATCATATATTTTAGTTATATTATAATATATTACTTTAATTGTGAATAAATTTCATTACAAGTGCTATAAGAGCATCAATTTTTGTAAAGAATTTTGTTTCTAATATATCTTTCAAACAATTGTGAATTTTTATATAATTATTTTATTGGAATTTGAGCATCATATAATACATCCACTAAAAAAAATGTAAGATTTGAAAATCACTTTTAAGGGAGTTATCACATTTTTACTAATTTTTATAAAATCACTATATAGTTTGAAATTTAAGAAATTTTTCATAATTTATTACATTTTTGGAAATCTTGAAGAAATATAGATTTTGTTTATTCTTTTTTTTTTCTTATTGGAGGCTGACATATTATCAAAATTACTTGGTCAAAGTTGGGTCAAAAGTGAAAATCAGGGTTGGCATTATCTAATCTTGTTATGGCAAGGCCACAAACTAGGGGTAAAATCAAGAATTATGAAAATCCAAGTAAAACTCTTAGTAAAGAATAAATGGATATATAAACAAAAATGTATGGTTCTTTTACTCCAGAGTTTTCCTTACTAGATCACAAGGTGAGTCAAATTGAGTATGATTTTCGTGGCCTATAGTTTGAGATGACAAGTAAAGTAGATCAAATCAATCAGCATTTGGATGATCTCATGCATAAACTCATTCCAAATTTTAATGTTCATAAAAATTCCAAAAATAAGCCACAAATCACAACTACTCAACCAAAACATGGTGGATCTTTTAGACAACCTAATCCAAATCCAAATACACCACATTTAAGGAACATTACTCCAAAAGTAGAAATGTGAAAGTTTGATGGGAAGGATCTACTCACTTGGAAACCAAATGGAGAATTGTTTTGATGTACATCATATCTCTAGTGGATAAAATGTGGTAATGGAATCATTTTATTTTGAGCCAAAGTAGTTTATCTGGTACAAATTACTTTGCACTTAAAAGAAAAAAAAGTGTCTTACTATTACTTGGTCAATGCTACAAATGCACAACCATCATAATGTCACAAAGAACTACTTTAACTAGTTAAAAAAGCTATGGCTATTGTACTTAACACACCCCATTCTCATTTTTTTGAATAGGGGCCCATTACAAGTCTAAAAATCCTAGTTTTGATTAAAAAGTCTTTTTCATTGGCAATCATATGAGTATTTAGCAAGATTTTAAGTTTCAAGGCTCTTATTTCTCATGTTGATAATTCTTGTTAAGTACACTATTGTATGTCAAATGCAATTAGTAATTTCTCATATCAAGGTCTTTTCCACTTTGTTTAATTTGCTTAAACTAACTTATTAATGGCTTTCATAAGTTGTTACTTATATATGTAGGTTTTCTGAATTTGCATGAAAATCAAAAATGGAAAATCCTAAGTCTTTCGGGTCTTCGTAACTCTTGGTCTTTGAAACTTCTAGGCTTCGTGTATTTTGGTCTTCACATATTTTGGCCATCTCGTGTTTTGGTTTTCACAATTTTTGCATTTTCATGTTTTTTTGAAATTTACAATGTTTGGGTTTTTGCGTATTAGGGTCTTTTGAATTCATGACTTTTAGTCATCTTGGCTTTTGCAAGTCATGGATTTTGGCATTTCACAACTTATGTACTTTACAACTTTCAAATTTTTAGAACTTTTTAGTCTTTGCAGATTCAAGTCTTCACATCTTCTAGTCATCACTTTTTGTGGCCATCACTACCTTTGGTCTTTTTATATTTTTATCTTCACATATTTTTTCTTTATGTTTCATGTAAAATGGAAAAGGATTATTTTGATAAAAGTTACGAACCATGAAAGCCACATGTCATCACATTTTGTGAATTCAAAGTGTCACATGATTTGATCAAATATAAATTAACAAAAGCTAAAACACTCGAGTTTAAATATTATGCCACTAGGTATATTTTCATCAACATCAAACTAACGACCAAATGATACATGTCTAGAGATGACACCATGGTATTTTCCAAACTGAAATTCTTTGTGGCATACTCATCAAAGTGATCTACCAAGTTTGAATTAAATAATCAAAACAAGCCTAAATACATTGGAAATTAATAGCACACAAACTATAATTAATGTAGACATCTTTGAGCTATATGATTTAATTTTAAATAGATGTCTTAGTATTGATTAACAAAGATCTTAAGAGAACTTGAATTATACAAAGAGATGAAAAACTTGGTTTTTTGCATTTACCTACTGATTGCTTCCATAAAGTTACCAACTAAATTATTACATGAATATCACCATTAATCCAAACATCAAAAATGGATTCATCATCCAAAGCCTTCAAGGGAGCACTATCACCATCAATTTTTTCCACCAAATATTCCACTAAATACATGGACACAATCTTTGACTCAGTTGTGTTTCATGATGTATTTGTGAATTATACAGCTACATGGGACTCTGTGGATAATGTTGATGCACACTCATGTGAGGAAAGTTTATTAGCTAAGGAAAAAAAATGGTGATTAATTTATTACCATTGAAGTGACAAAAATTACACTTTAAAGTTGCTAATCCTAGAGTGATGCCCTACATTGACTCACTTTGATATTTGTTCTTTATGAGAAAAGTAATTGATGGCTTATTATATCTTATCAATTGAAGAATAGTCATAGATTGCATTTTGGGAGATGATTTATAGAGGTGCCTAAGGCTTTCACTATAATATACCACATATGATGAGCATAAAATCATGTCATGGAGGAAGACTAACATAATCAACGACACATTGAGGAAATGGATAACTCTAGGGGAGAAGGTAAGCCTCAAAGCCACTACTCTAGTGACCATCACCAAATTTAGGATGGGATTTCACATCAAAATGACCACACTGAATAGATTGCATGGGTGTACTATCATCCATTACCTTTGACTTGAATGGATTCCATTGCTTGACCTATTGATAACTTTAGAATTAAAATTTTCCTTGGGTGAGATCATTAGAATCAAACTCTGAGAGAAAATGTTCCAAAAATATAAAAGACTAGTCAGAGGCCACTTTTTCATGATGCCCTACCTACTAGATGTTGTCATGGACATAGTGTATGTGTATAATGGATCACTCTGGATCCCAACCCCAGATTGTATAAAAAATAGAGTATGTGATTTATTTTATTTTTTGTATATTTATTACTACATGCTAAATATTTTTAGAATTTCCAAGAACATGTATCCTTAAGTCTGAAGGGAAATTCATGAGAATCCATTTGATCAAGTCTCTGATAGAATAAAGAACACACCATTTCCAAAGGGATATTATTGGATATACTTAAATTACACAGTAATAATGATTATGGGAACCAAGGTTTCACCCTTGTGTTTACCCAAGTATGTCCCAGATTAGTTGGTGAAGCAAGAGATGGCATTCCAACTCTAGTGGAGTATTGACAAAGATATGAGAAAGAAACATAAAGGTCTATTCCATGGATATTCCATTATCATAGGCCAAATGAATTATACAAGAAGCAAGAACTTTGGTGATATTGGTAGCATGAAATAATTGTATTCATTGGCATCTTTATAACACAAGGATTGGGACCCACATGGCAACATTCAAAAGCATGTAGCATGCCTGGATATCCCTTACCAACATGAGCCCTATGAATATGAATTCATTTTTATAAATTCTAAAGATGATGTTGATTTCTTATCCAGGGTAAAAATGGATGGGTTGATAGATTATCTCCTAAGATCAATTCAAATGGATCCCTTGCTTATAATTACAGAGGCATACATTTGATTTGTACCTCTAGGTGGATGTACTACATCTAATTATTGATCCTCACAACCATTCTAATTGGTTCAACTAGAGGGAGCATCTTCCCAAGCACCCCCACAATATGTGATAATGGTTGTAAATAAAGAGAAAGGTGTGGCAGAGGCCCCTATTATAACTATTTCACTTGTTGGAGTAAAGGAGCCAATATATATTGATTCTTCCAGCTCTACAAATTATTATCTTACTATTATAAGTCTAGCCCCTGATTCTTCAAACATAGATGTTTTATCTTCTACTTCTCAAAATGACACTCCCTTAGTTGAGAAAATAATACCTTATTTTAAGAGGAATCTCATAGCCCTTAAGGACACTATGAGTTCAACTATTGGGCTATTATCACAGGAGAAAGTTGTGGCCTAAGGGAAAGCACTAGAGAATAATGAGGTTGAGTCACTAATGCAACAAGGACAAGCCCCTTTGGTATACTATCATAAAGATGAGGAGGAAGAACTTGAAATGGCTAAGGTCTTTAGTCTCCAAGGACTCAAATAGAAAAACCAATGGAAATGGAGAAATTAGGTGATGTCCATACCATTCTTATTTCTATTTTCTCTTCAACAACTTTTATTACCACTAACATTAGTCCTATTCAACAACATCAAAATATTACTATAGAATTATACCCATAAACTACTAGATTAACTACTATGAGTATTGTTCTTGCTTCTTCCCAAGCATTGATAATAACTCCTAAGGATAAGAAGGCTCATTTCAAGTCAATAATAAGAGTCTCTATTTTAGATCAAAGTGTACAATTGTCTATTCTATCTACTCAATTAGGTCTACCTATACCACATTCAAATACAGCTCAGCCAACTTTGCTTGTATCATCTACTAAATATGACAAGAAGACAACCTACAATATGCATCCAATTCCCTAAGTGCATAACTTGGATTGGTAAAAGATCATTTTCCTGTCTCTACCTTACCCACTCCAAATAAGTGCACTAATTTTTATTCCGAATAAGTTTTATCAAATTCCACTACTCAAGCTTCTCAATCAGTTGAATTAGGGGAATTGGTAATTCTCTAATGGGTAATAAACTTGAAATCCCAAAGACCCAATCTAGTGATCTCTGAACTTCACACTATAAGTTCCATTTTTTATAAATCAATAGGGAAAATCTAAAGGGTTAGGAAAATTAGAATACAAGATGAATTTGGCAAGTGATTAATCCTTAAGGAAAGACAAGATGATTTTCCCATTCTAAGAGGAAGAATAGGATAACTGAGGAGTCTCCTTACAATGAAGATTTTATAGTTTACTTAGGAACACATACTGAAGCGTTGATGGAACTCCATAGATGCACTAAACAATCCAAGGAAGAGCTTCAATAGGATTTGAATCAAGTGCTAAAGTAGCAACAAATTATGTGCTCCCAAAGCAATAGAGGATGATGTATGTTGTTACTGAAATCTATCACTCATTTTTAGGACAACATATGAACTATTTTGGTCCTGCAGGCCAAAATTATCTCTTCCCTTCTCAAAAACTATTTTGAGCATTCAAATTCTTCATTATTCAAGATTTTTTAGTTAAGGTACTAGCAAGTTCAATAGGTTCAATGAATTTAATAGGAGAGCTCTCTCAAAGAAACAAGTTCCCAACACTTAGGTGGTTCCAAGGTAGGTTCAACACCTCGGTTCAACCAAAAATGTCCATCAGCAAGCTTCAAACAATCTTGTCCCAACTAATTTTTTTTAAAATATCCCTAATGGTTTTAATAGGTCCTTTTTAAATAATCTCAAGCTCTTGATCTAAGGGACCATGGCAAAGGTAACATTATGAAAATTGAATGTTAGGGACCACCATAGGGAGAGATTATAGAGAGAGACCATTTTAAAACCCCTCTTCCACCTAGATGAGGTGAGTTTTGAATATTTCTCAAGCCTTCGAGATGTTGTGCATAACAAAGGTACCTCTAATTTTAATAAGAATAAGGGAAATGAGAATATTATGGATACCAACACCTTACCAGGACCTTTTTACTAAAGTTCATCCTTGATAAATTTAATTCCTTAACAAAAATTTCTAGGCTTCATCACCTTCCAACCCTCTGATAATCTACTTGACACTAAGATTCAGGTCTTGGATTTTAATGTCAATGAGCCCAAGTCCTCTTTCTTTTTTATGTTGATAGAAAATACCTCAAGAAACTTTATGGAATCCTTTTTAACCTTCATAATTGGTCCATAGAAAATATTATAAATATTTTTTCAATTTATCATAGGTAGAATTAGAAGGAGCCTAACAAGAGGATTAATAGACATGAGTAGTAGCGAGAACCTTACTAGAGTATATCTGAAATTTTTCTGCTAATGATAAGGGTTTAGTAATTTATAAGGATATTTTTTTATCAACCCTTTAAACCACATAAGACAAAAAATCATCAAGTGAGGCTCAAAAATCAAAGGAAATACCTAAGAATTTGAACTTAACTTCAAGTAGAATCCACTACCATTGAAATCCTTTCAGCCAAGGAGGTTTTTGAGAGAGAGATTGGAGATAGCACTAAGTTTTATTCCATTGGATGGAGGACCTAAAAGTAAGAGAAAATATATCAAGGCATTCCATATCATTTTAAATAGCATTCTCTTCCTCCTAAAGGGTAAGGAACAAGTTATCGATGAAGTTCACATTCATCTAATTGTCTGAATTAGGGAGAGAAATACCCTTCACCAAACCCCTGTAAGCATAATTAGACAAAATATAGTTTAATCTTTCAAAAACCAAAACATAAAGATAAGGAATAAAGGTCAACCCTACCTAATATATATATATGAATCTCAAAATAATGATATTGGGCACCATTGATAGTAATTCAAGCACCAACATCTTAAAAAAACATGCTAACAACTTACACAAACTTGGGGCCAAATCCAAGAGCTTGAAACATTACTATAATTAGGGGCCACTCTATTTAGTCATAGTTATCAATTTGTTGATATTTTTCAATCTTTTGTGTACCACTATCATGGTGTGTTTTCAATTCATCCCATCACTCCTGAACGAGAAGCTACTCTCTTTCTCTCTCAATACCTTATAGTTATATCTTGTAAGATTTTTGAAACATAGATAGTATATTGTGATAGACCCCTTAGTTGGAATGATCTTAAGGAAGTTATTTTATAGATAGGTATTGATAAAACCCCCTAAAAATTGATGTTTTTTTTTTTTAGTTTTATCAAACCCTATGGGATATTGTGGGCCTTGATCTTCACAGAGTCTATTTCGAAATTATTTTGATTAATTCTTTGGGACCTCTCATTAACCAAGGTAATATTAAGTTTGTTTCTAAGGCTGGTGATCCTGAATTCATCACTAATTAGATACCTATCACCCTTCTAAATGTATCATTAAAAATTATTGCTTAATCTATAGCCCTCCAAAATTAGTGTGTAACCTAATTGTATACCATGACTAATAAACATTTAAATAATAAATATCTACCAAACCATGTAAAATTCCTTAGGTAAAGGATTCTATAACCTTTTGACCAACATGAGGATCCCAAATTGCATGAGAAATAAGCTTACATGTAAGGGATCATTGACCCATGCTTCAAAATTTCCTTGCCAATCCCCATGGAATAGATTACCAAAGTCCACAAAAATATTATAGCTAACTAACCAAGGTGATTAGTAAATTTATTTTGATAAAGTTTTTCTTTGGTAATATCACCATGACTCTCAAATTCATGTGCAATAGCAATACCAAACCAAATACAATGAGTAGTTGGGTCCTGGGCCAAACCTTGGCTAAACTTTGAAAATATTTATTGCATAATTATTTTCAAATCCTCATATCCATTATCATACTACAATAATTATTTATAATAATAATGACCATGTAAGCATAAACTACAAATTGAAGAGGCATACAAATTTAGAGGAGCACAACTTTGATCTCATATGCATTGAATAAAATTTGGAGATAGTAACCAAGGAATTATTTTGTCTCCTTAATTCAAGAGTAGGAAATATTTTATGCTCTAATTCTCATTTGAATATGTAGAGTACTCTATAAAATAATTGAAGGGATGAAACCACCAAATTTGACTCGCTAGAAAAAAAAAGTACAACCTTATACATTGAGTGTCACTAGAATCTAACATGACCCATTCAAAAAATGAGATGAATCACATTTTTGTAGACAAATAATGATTCTATTTGAAAATCTATACCTTAGAAACTCTTGAAATTGAGAAATTTGAAAATTTTCATATAGAAACATGAACATGAACAACTATCATGCCCCCTATATTTATATTATATCAATATTGAATGCCATTTGATCTTTGTAGTTGTTTGAAAACTATAACTTGTAACATTAGGAATGAGTGCACATGCATGTCACATGCCCCCATAATCTAAAAATTATGAATTATATTATATTCTGAAATTTGTATAGTGTTATAAATCTAAAATTTGTTGCTCATGAAGACTTGAATTCTTAAGACAAGCCAATTTTGATACCTCCTTTTTGAGATGAGAGACGTAGACTACAAACCACTAATATCAAAATAGAATTGTAAAATATGTGAAATATGTAATCATATAATATCATATAAACATTTAAATTTTATTACATCATACTATGGAATATAACCTTGATTTTCATATGAAACATGTGTTAGATAGATATAGCATTGAAGCACGCAAATATGATGTGAATGATATATATCATGGCACAAGAATAAAGTATAAAATATAATTAATGCATGATATTAATCATAACACCATAATAAAAATCAATAAATAAGCAAGAGATGTCATACAATGTTATTCATTTTGCATAGTATGTCACACATAAGGCCTAAAGACCACATACAAGAGACATGTTAATGTTACATAAACACACAAGGCCAAGGGCCACACTCAAATGACATGATGATGCATAAAATCAAGAACATGTATATGTTTCACACACAATACCAAGGGCCACACATAATAAGCAATCAAATATTGTCTTATCATTAACAACAATAGTATTTCCACAGTCCATTTCAATGCGCTAAGTTATTTATGGTTGTAACTGTGTTAGAGATTTTTAATCATGTCATAAAGTAAGAATTTAAAGAGAAAAATAGAGCAAATGAAACTAGTCTACATCAATCATTAGTATCAATACCATTATTAGAAAATAACATATCAATGTACCATAATAAAAATAATGAGTGATTATCAAAGCATTTGTATGATATATCTCTTAACATGGTAGAGAGGTTATGGATGGAAACATGTTGAAATGTTCATGGAGCAAAAATAGATGCCCACAATTTAGCAAGGCTATTGGGTGAAAAGGGAAGCCTGACATCAAAGAACCATGTAAAATTATGTCATGTATCACACTCACATACCTAATGAAAAGTATTGTGTATTGAAAACTGAAATATGCTATGTATTTAACTTGAAATAAATACCATATGTAAAAAACAAACTAGTAACATTTTAAAATGCTTATAGGACATGATTTTTTATTTTTTGAAAATATTTGAGTTTTGTATTTTTGACATATATGATTTTTTTAAATTTTTTTAATACCTTAATTTTTTTTAATTTTTCTAGATTTGAATTTTTTTGAAATTTTTTAAATATTTTAACTTATAAGAGTTGAAAGTACTAATAAACGAGGCTTCAAAAATAGAAAAATGGGAGGGATTCAAATAATATTTAATAAGGAACTGAAGCATAGTAGGGAAAGAAGAGGGAAAGCAATATTCCCCCAATGTATGTGAAAAATAATTATATCAATATAGATAAGGATGCTTATGCCCCCAATTGGAAAGAATCTATGTGCTCATGTACAATTTAGTAGTAAGTAAATGTGATCATGTAAGTGTCATGGCATGATAGGTATGCAATAGTAATCAAGTGGAGTATATAGACACCTTAATTATACCACATTTAGTGTCATGATTAACTTTGCCCAGGATATTGACACAATCACCTAACTTCTTTACTAACCTATTGTCTAAAATATGTATTTTATCCTAAGTCCACTAATATCATCCCCCCCCAATATTCAAATATTTAATTAATAAAATATTAATTAACTAATCCATTTATAATTAATCATGCCCACATAATTCTACAAATAAATAAATAAAAATAATTAATAATTCCAAACTCTAAGTCACAAACCACATCCTCAATTCTCTCAACTAAGAGGTTGTTAGTTATGTCTCCCAGTTTATGCAAGAACTAAATATGTCACATTGGAAAGTAGCAAAGTGAAAACTGAGATATATCAAGGGTAAAATGGACTTTAGCCTAGAATACAAGAAGAATTATAATTTCATATTGACATGATATTCAGTCTCAGATAATGTAGGAAATATAGATGACAAAAAATCCACTTCATGATGCATGTTATTTTTGGGATCTAGTCCTATATCCTAGGGGAGTAAGAAACAAAAATTTATTTATCAATCTTTCACTAAAGTAGAATATCATGTTGCATGAGGAGATATATACAAATAAATATGGTTATGTCACATACTAGAAGGATTGGGATTACCATAGAAGAAATATACCATCTTATATTGTGACAATGAGAGCATTCTTAAACTTGTTCACAATCTAGTGTTTCATGAACACACAAAGCATATTTAGGTACAAGTCCATTTCATATGTGAACATGTACAATATCAAAACATCTATCTCCAATATTTCTTGACAGAAGAACAACATGTATATGTCTTCACAAGTGACTTTCATGTAACAAATTTGAGGCATTTAGAGAAGTTCTCTCATGTTCACTTCAAGCTATGTTAAATTAAAGTGGGGAATGTTAAATTATATTATATGGTGATTAATTCACCATATAATATTATTATTATATTTGTTTTTAGTATTTTACCCATGAGTTTATTATGAGATATTAGTTATGTTATCATCCTATTTCCTAGGATGTTGGTTCGGCTATATCATAGCCTATATATAGCCCATGTAATATTTTATTGCTAGATGAATATATTATTCCTTCAAGCTCTTAGATACTTTGAATTATTTTTTCAATGCCTTGAATGATGAACATTATCCCATCAATCACTATAAGGATGAATTTATCAAGCTCCAATAGTTATGCTAACGTAAGGACTAGTCTGTGGAAGAGTATACTAACAAGATCCATGACTACACTAGAAGTTTCCATAATAACATAATAAAGTAACATAAGAAGATAAAACACATCAGTGGACTATCACTGTATACTCACACAAATATGAAATTATTGACTTCCAACACACTAGGAAAAACATACCGCAATGCCACCAAGATCAAAGCCAACATAAAGATGAAGAAGTTAATTTCTTCATCGAGCACCATATGCAATAACATCCCATAAAAAACACACCATCTAACCATACTGCACATAATCAAATCATGTTGTGTAATGGGGAATAACCTAAGAGGGTCTTGAAACAGATAATAAATTAGCCACCCCCAAATCTCTCTTATTCAAAAAATCAAATAAAAATATTATTTTTATATTTTTTATTATACATTTATGTTCATTTTTGTTAGTTTTAATAATACTTCTCAATCATAAAATATTTATGATGAATCCTAACTCAAACATTAAATTTTAATATGTACATTTTTTACCATTTTTTGTTTGATTTCAATTTTAATAGATTTATTTAACTTTTTATACCAAATCAATCCAATATTATTTCCCATTGAAGTATTTTTATTTAGTTTCATTTTTGATTTTATTTTTGGAAAAAAGACAAACAATGACTGTATTTTTAATCTAATTCTTAATGTAATGTTTTCACAATATTTTTGATTAGTCATGGGTATTAATTGAGAAATTATTGTGGATACACATTGATTTGGTGTAGAATGTTATGTTAGTACTTGTCATACAGTTGAAGGTACTTATATTTCACATGATGCTACTCTTTGGGAGTTTTATCAAAAGCAAAACAATTCATAAAAATTTGACATTGTTGTTGAATCTATAATAGTCAAATATTCACCATCTATCAATTTTTTAATATTTTTATATATTCAGAATGGCTACTCTTTTTTAATATTTTAAGTGATGAAAGAAATAAAAAATGTAATTGGTAGACCATAAAACATCATTGGACAATAGCATTGCATCTTCCTCTAGTAACAATTCAAAAATTGAAGGAAATGAGAAGCCCATGTTGTACCATCTTCATGCTCGTCTGACCAACTATTATTTCAATGGATTTGTACCAAAAATTATATTATTTCTCTTCTTAAAGATGGTGAATATAGTTCAAAAGATATAGTTATCTACAAATTTATTTATGATTATCACATAGGAAACCTTGAATTGACAGAGTTAATCTATTCTGAAAATGATTCTATCCTTTACATCCTTGGTACGAATGATTGATGGAGGGATAATATGCACAAAATCTTTCTTGTGCATATCTTTTATGCAGATGAATATGGAAATATTATGCTACGCCATCCCTCATATTGTGAAATCAAATTTCTATTAAATTTGATTGATTTGGATTAATTTAATGACAAAATAGATAAGAATGTTGGAGTAATTACACAATGATATTACATGGGATCCAATTTATATGTTCCCCCATTGGAGAGAGTAGGTTATTTTTCAAACTTGATGGGAATAAATTCATTTTTTTAGTGTCTTGTGATACCAAGCTCAAATATAGTCAATTTTATCTTCAATTTGTGCATGTGTTTCATTTATTATAAAAATATACCTAGTTTACCTAAATAAGCCTTAGTGATGATGATGTCATCACTACTAGATTAGTTGCCTCTATAGAAAAATGTATGTATAATTCATTACCTTTATACCTCTGAGTCTTCAACCCCATCAATTACATCATCACAATATTATCCTTTTATCTAACAAAGTTTTCAACCACCATAGTTGCCACAACATGATTTGCATTGACACTTTTGTAGAAATACCATGTTTAGATGAAAGCTTCATGGTAGCCTATGAACTTATTGCTATGCATTCTATGCCACCTAATATTATTAAGTGTATTAATTCATTAGAGTTCACTTTGGAGGGTTATAAAAAATTTATGGAAGCAAATTTATAAATGTGGCCAACATTACCTAATCATTTCATGTAGAGCTTCAGGTTCCACTAATTAAACTCCTCTTAGTAAGTGGCATGTAGGACCACATTTCATATTTCAATATGTTTATAAGAGTCTGTAACCTCATGTTATTGTGTAATTTTATGGGTATTTGTACCAATTGGGCCCAACCAATAGTTGTTATGGACAAAGCATGAGGATTGGTACCCTCTATTTAGAGTTGTAATTAAAATTATTAATATCAGATGAGTTCATGCAAAAAAAAATTAATATTTTTTACAATAAATGGAGATCATAATTTATCATATTCCATTTTTAATTTATTTAATTCGTTATGATATTTTATGTAAACAAATATTTAAATGTCTTTTTTTTAAAATATAATACTTTGTCTTGAAGATTTGTTGACTTTCAATTGTATTTAAGTTTGTTTTTATTTGTCTTTATTATTAATTTTATAAATAAGTCTATTGATATTGATTATATAATTATGTTTTGTTAACATTACAAAATAGATAATTATTTGCAAACATAAGCTTATTATAATTGCAAACAAATCTAATCTATATAAATCAAAAATAAAGTATTATGCCATGCTTTCAAGTATTGGAGTGCATCATCTAATTAATAAATACTTAATTAAATAACCCTAAATCAAAATTGTCACAATGAACCTGATCACCATATATATATATATATATATATATATATATATATATATATATATATATATATATATATATATATATATATATATATATATATATATATATATATATATATATATATATACATACATATTTATACAAAATAAAATATTTAGAATACCAAATGTATGTCATTCATAATTCAATAGAAATGACTTAGTCTCAAAACTAATCATAGTAGTAATATGATTTTTTCCTTTACAAAGTATTGAAATCAAGATAAAATTAATATATCTAAATATCTCCCATCAATGTGTGAATGATACCCCTAATGTCATACTTTTTTAACCTTACATTCCATGATGGCTTGCTTCACTAAAATGAGAAATGCCCATTCCATGCCCATCGTGAATCTTTTCTATTAGTTCCATTTTTTTAAAAATCCAATGCCTATGTTTCTTTTGCTTTTAAATTGTCACTTTTAATACTTAAACATTTTGCTTGAAAAGAACATATGTCAATCTCAAAGGATAAATCCTCTAAAGTGTTCAACATTTGTTTTACCACTACATCTATTTCTTAGATTTTTTGTTTGAACTCTACTATATTTTTTCTCTTTTCTAGTATAAATATTTTCAATCCATCTATCTTTTAGTCTTTTTATCTATAAAATTCATCCTTATGTTCCATTAAGTCATTAATGTCTAATTCCAAGTTTGACAATATTTTTTCCAATACATAATACTTGTTTACATACCTTTTCCTATCTACAATGTCATTATCCATATAAATTATACTTTCTTCCAACTTAATTATTTATTTATTTTAGATCAACATGTGTATTATGTAGTCTAGATTATATCCTTTTGACATGAATTTCCTTTTGTTCCAGACATTTATTGACCAAAGAATTTTATTCTACATGTAAATTTACTTGTGTTTGTAATTTTATATTATTTTATTCAAATTCAATTAGTTATTCTTGCATGTTTCCTATCATAGTGTCTTTTTCTTCTATACATTTCTTAAAAGATAATTTTTTTTAGCCTTCAGACTCCTTCACCCTTGGGAACTGATGCAGGAGCATCACTCTTAAAGAACAAATTTTGTCAATTTTTGGTTCAATGCTTTTAAATAGGTAGAATAATGCCTTGGATGGCTTTGGAAGGCCCCAAGCACACATAGATTTCAATTTGGTAGGTTAGAAGTGCATTTAGTTAGTTTAAATTTCCAAATTTTGTTTTCTCACCAAAACTAGTAGGTTTAAAAAAATTAATTTCTAGTGTGATCAAAGGATTTTTAGGGTATGGTTAGGATTGAACAAGTTTTTTAACATGTCTGAATTTTCATTTGAGGTCCCTTTACACCCTTGACAAGGGTCAAAGTAAAAGGTAAGAAATAACTTTAGTGCTTGATCAACTTATAAAATTAGTCTTATCACCATTGGTAAACCTCTCCAAGGTGGTTACCATCATATAAAATGTAAGATTTTCAAATTTAGGGAGGTTGGAAGGAGAAGAAAAGAAGCCCTGTTTAAGATAATTATGTGCAGATCCCTATTTTGAGTTTCTTAACTGTGTTGTAAACTATATGTTTCAAATTTGTTGATCAATGGAATGGGAAAATAGTTATACACACCATTGAGTGGTTCTTGAAGATGTTTTGAAAAAATAATTGTAAGGAATATTGATAATTTCATCTAGTGATCAGAATTTTAAATGCACAGACCCTGTATTGGTGTAAGTTTCTTCTTTTGTAGACAGAATTTGTTAAAGTTGTCAATATTCAGGTTGGTAGACTGTATCACATATTTATATAGGTTGAATGACTAACATTTGTGATTGAAAGACTCAAGATTAATCTATAACAAATCCTTTGTTATATTATCTTGAGAATTAACATGGTTTCTTGTCTGGTTTACTATTATGTTGGACTATGTGTCAACTTTCTTGAATAAATATTGGTTTGAATTGGCATTGTAACCTCAACACATTTTTAGTGGTTTGGTATTTATTAATAATTATATGCTTTTAGGAAGGACACAAGGAGATTCTTGTTGCTTAAAAACTTGTTTAGAGATCTTGCTACCTATAATAGGCTTTGTATGCAATAATGGAGACTGTGATGTTTTGAAGGAAATAAACTATAATATGTTGTTCAAGAGATTAGAGACATTAAGGTGAGTTCCCAGACCTTATTTTAAGTTTCTTAAATATTTATTTTCTTTGCAACATGATTTGTGTATCCATACAAGTATATAGGCCTGTAGAGTATTGTTTTTTTGTTACAGTCTAACATTTTTTATTTTAGTTAACAAAGACAGTGGAATAATTAACATTTGCCACCAATTTGGAAAGTTAAATAGACTTGAGATAGACCCTTCAAAATAAATTCAATCTTTTTAAACCTCTTGAATCGCTCACTAGGAAATTTTTAGTGCTCTCAAGTTGTCTCAGGCCCTCAAGAAACCTAAACTAGGGTTTTGGCAATAACTAGAGTTTTAACCCTTCAAAATTCCCCAAATTTTTTAGTCTAGGCCAAAATTAAGTGATTTAATTGAATCACAAATTTTTATTTGTGTACGGAGTCTTTGGAATAGTATTTTTTTGGCTGAGTTGTGATTTAGCTTGAGCAGACCTAATTGTAAAGACTAATAGATGGATAGTGGGTTTAAAATGGGACTTAGGACTTGAAATTTTGACCATAGATATATTTAAATAAATGGTACTTATAAATATAATTTTTTTATCTTATAACATTTTATGTTTTCCATAACATCAAGAAAACATGGAAAATAAGCTTAGTAGGAAGGGTCTAAAAGCACAGGGCTTGGTAAAGTATTGCAAGTTGAGAATTTTTTTGTGGAATGTCTACATCATTTTAGTATAAAATCTAACATTGGATACTTAAAAACAAGTAGGAGAGATAATATTCTTGGGGGAAGAGAACAATAGGTACTTGTTTGACAGATTGCCTACACAAGGTTCACAATGCCACCTAAGAGAAACAAAGGAGGTGCAGCAATGAACCAAGGGAACCAAGATGCTATATTGGAAGAGATGAGAGACCTTAGAGTACAATTATATTTAAGGCTAAATATTATATAAATAAACTAAAGAAGATGAGTCCTAACAAGGGACTTGATTGATAGGGAAGATGAGGCACAAGACCAAGAATAAGTAGAGGGAGAACAGATAGTTGAAGGCCCTGAAGATCAGGGTGTAGAGAGACTCATGAAGGTGATCATGATTCAAGGGTATAAACCAAAGGTGTAATTACCCACCTATGTATGTGGTCTTTATGGAGACGAACTCATGGATTGGGTGAATGAGTTAGACAAATACTTTGAGTATGAAGAGGTACCTAATGACAAAAAGGTCAAGTTTGCAAGAACCAAGATGAAGGGGCCTGATTCATTATGTTAAGACTTCACATAAGATGAAATAAGTAATAAGGGGAAGAACAAGATCACTTTTTGGGATAGAATGGTTTCCAAGCTCAAAGGAAATTCTTGCCAGGTGACTATGAGATAAACTTGTTTAAATAATTGTAAAATTTGAAGCAAAAGGAAATGAGTGTAAAGGCATACATAGAAGATTTATATAAGTGGACTATCAGGTTTAATCATGTTGAGGAGGATAAATATAATTTTGTAATGTACTTGAATGGTTTAAGATACAACCTGCAAGATGATTTAGCACTTGTGAACCCAAGAACACTAGAGAAGTGCTATCAATTTGCACTCAAGGCTGAAGATAAGTTAAATAAGAAGCATAATAATTAGAACGGAGAAAGGGTTATAAATTTTAGAGGTAGAGTACAGAAAAGGGGAAAAAATATCTCACAAAGAAAACTTCAAAGTGAATCAAATAATTCACAAGAGCAATCCACTTAATCAAGATGTGGATTTAGAGGCAAGAGACCTTTCAATAGAGATGGTTATTCTTCAAGGGGTAGAGAATCAATGTAGACAAGTGTTTCAGGTGCAATAAGTTTGTTTTCCATAATAAATGTTAGTTTCTAGAGGAACGCTAGCAAGAAGTCCAAAAAATGAAGGGATAAATCAGATTGCACAAGGAGAGGAAGAGAGTGTTTTCTCTCCATCACACATGGTAGAGCTTGAATTGGGAGAATAATTTCTCATGAGAAAGCTAATAATCAAACCACCCAAGGATAAGGATCCACCACAAAGGAAGACTCTCTTCAAGGCATCCTGTAAATTCCAAGGTAAGTGTTGCAAAATGGTCATTGATTCAGTAAGTATAGATATCTTGTTTTAGTAGAAATTGTTAACAAGCTTGGGATAAATAAATTACCTCACCTCACTCCATATAAGGTGTCATGGTTGAATAAGGGACAATAATTCTTAGTGAATGATCAGATTTGGGTAGAGTTTCAAATTGGAACATATAAGGATAAAGTGCTTTGTGATGTCATCCCCATGGATGTGTGCCATGTGCTTCTTGGAAGGCCTTGGAAATATGATAAGAAAACTAATATGATGGAAGTAGAATATGTATACCTTGATGAAGGATGGAGTTAGTTACACTTTTCTTCCCTTGAAGGATGAGGAGATTTATCAACAGGTTGGTTCCCATGTGATTTTGATAGGTGGAAAAGAGTTTTTGAATTCCATGCATAAAAAGGAGATAGGCTTTGCTTTGGTTATCAAGCCTAGGACTATTATGATAAACACTAATATCAATGAGTTTCCCCTATAGATTCAATAAATTTTGGAGAAGTATGTTGATATAGTTTTTGATGAGTTGCCCAACACATTACCACCTATGAGGAACATAACTCAATATATAGACTTTGTACCTAGAGCAAGTCTATCAAACAAGGTTGCATACAAGATAACCCCACAAAAGAATGTTGAGATCAAAAGATAAGTGTAGGAGTTTCTTGAAAAGAGGATGATCAAATAAAATTTGAGTCCTTGTGTAATGCCTACAGTGTTAGTGCCAAAGATGGAAGGTGAGTCGAGGATGTGCACTGATTCCAGATCCATCAATAAAATAACCATAAGGTATATATTTCCACTTCCTAGGATGGAGGATTTGATGGATTGTTTGAGTGGAGAAAGCTATTTTTACAAGATAGACCTCAAGAGTGGATACTACCATATAAGAATTAGGCAAGGTGATGAGTGGAAGACTACTTTCAAGATGAATGAAGGTTTGTATGGATGGATGGTCATGCCATTTAGTTTGACTAATGCACCTAGAACTTTTATGAGATTAATGAATGAAGTTCTAAAAGATTTCCTAGGCAAGTTTTTACTAGTTTATCTACATGATATACTATTTTACAACCAAATCAAGGAGGAGTATCTTCATCATTTGGATTTGGTGATATGGAGGTTATAAGAAGAGAGGTTATTGATCAAACTCAAGAAGTATGATTTCATGAAAAGGGAGTTGTTATACCTTGGGTTTGTTATTTCATAAGGCATGCTGAAAATGGACAAGAACAAGGTGAAGGCAATCATGGAGTGGCCAACACATAGGAGAGTAGGAGAGGTAAGGATTTTTCATGGTTTGGAAAGTTTAAATAGGAATTTTATAAGAAAATTTAGTGGAGTATGTGTTCCTATCATTGAAACCATCAAGGGAGATAAGAAAAACATTGTTTAGAATGAGAAGGTAGAAAAGAGTTGTCAATATTTAAAGTAAAGAATAATGGAACAACCCATACTAACATTACCAAACTTCAATAAGGTGTTCCAGATAGAATGTGATGTAAGTAGTGTAGCCATAGGGGTTGTCCTAAGCCAAGAGGGTAGACCTATAGCCTATTTTAGTGAAAAGTTGAATAATGATAAAATGAAGTATTCATCCTATGACTTGGAGTTTTATGCAATGGTACAAGCATTGAATAAATGGAGGCATTATATTATGCCAAAGGAGTTCATAGTATAAATAGATAACCATGAACTTTAGTTTATATCTAATCATCCTCAGTTGAACCAAAGACATGTGAAATGGGTGGAGTACATGAAAATTTTCACCTTCACTATCAAGAATAAGAAAGGACAAAGCAATAAGGTTGAAGATGCATTAAGCAGAAGGGTATTATTGGTACATGAAATTTAGTTATAGAGTGTTAGCATTGAGGCACTCAAAGACTTGTATGAGGATTATGAAGACTTCAAGGAAGCTTACCATGCATGCAAGCACCCAAGTACACTTAACAAGGAGCCATGGTTAGATTATATACTTCAAAATGGATTGTTGTTTAAGGGAGTACAATTGTGTGTACCCAAGATTTATATAAGATGAAATTTCATCTAAAATAAGTAAAGTGGAAGCACGGTAGGCCATTTTGAGATTGACAAGACATTGGAATTACTCACTGGGTACTACTATTGGCTTAGAATGCAAGCAGAAGTATGGAAGTATGTAGAGAGATGTAAATTTTGTCAATTAGCCAAGGGTAAGAGCAATAATGTTGGTTTGTATCAGCCCATACCAGTCCCAAATAGGCCTTGGGAATCCATCAGTATGGATTTTTGATGGGATTGCCTAGAACACAAAGGGGTTTTGATTCCATTTTTATAGTTGTTGATAGATTCTATAAAATGACACATTTCATACCTTGTATAACTACTAATGATGCAACACATGTGGCTAATATATTTTTCAAGGAGGTAATGAAGCTTCATGGCTTTCCCTTGAACATTATTTATAATAGGGACACCAAGTTTCTTGGTCACTTTTGGAGGACATTGCAGAGGAAACTAGGCACAAATTTGAGTTTCAGTTCAACTTACCACCCTCAAATGGATGGGCAAATTGAGGTGGTAAATAGAATCCTAGGGAAATTTTTGAGGTGTTTGTCCAAAGACCATCCCAAGTATTGGGATCTTGTGTTGCCTCAAGCAGAGTTTGCTAACAATGATTCTACCAATAGAAGCATTAGTAAAATCCCATTCCAGGTAGTCTATGGCATATATCCAAGAGGTATATTTGAGGTTAGAGACATTAGACATATGGATAATATAAGTGTTTAAGGTGAGGATTTTTTAATGTCAATGAAATAATTGTATGAATAGGTGAGTATTTTTCAATGGCAATGAAATAAGTGCATGAACAGGTGAGAAATTATTTGGAGTCTAGTGTTGATAAGTACAAGTAGGCAGATTTGAGTAGGAGAGAAGTGCATTTCTAGGATAGGTACTTAGTCCTATCTCATATTAATAAGGAAAGGTTCCCAAGGGGTGAATACAATAAGTTGAATATGAATAAGATAGGTTCTTGCAATATTCTCAAGAAGTTTGAAAACAATGCATATGAATTGGAGTTGCCTAGTGGTGTTGGAATTTCACCTATCTTTAATGTTTCAGATTTGCACCCCTATATATAAATATATGAAGGAGGAAAAATAATAGATGAAGTAGCTATAGAAGACCTAGATTGGGCAAGGTAGTTTCCTTAGGCCAAGATAAAATAAATGGAATGCATATTGGATAAATAAGTGACTAAAAGGACTAGAAACAAGCAATATTTCAAGTATTTGGTCAAGCGAAAGAATCATCCTATAGAGGATTCCATGTAGATTACTGAGCATGACATATAGAAGTGAGGGATTACTTTGGAAGCACTCATGGGTAATATCCCATCAGCTCTTTTTTCCTTGCCCTGGGAGTATGATGCAGGAGCATCACTCTTAGGGAACAAATTTTGTCAATTTTTGGTTTGATGCTTTCAAATAGGTGGAATAATGCCTTGGATGGATTTGGAAGGTCCAAAACATAATTATATTTCAATTTTTTAGGTTATAAGTGCATTTATTTAGTTTAAATTTTATTTTCCCACTAAAACTAGTAGGTTTAAAATTTTGAATTTATAGTGTGATCAAAGGATTTGCAGGGCATGGTTAGGATTTAGAAATTTTGTTAACATGTCTGAATTGTCATTTGATGTCCCTTTGCACCCTTGACAAGGGTTAAAGTGAAAAAAAAGTAAGATACAACTTTGGTGCTTGATCACCTTACAAAATTAGTTATATGACCATTGGTAACCTCTCCAAGGTGGTTACCAAATGGTTACCATCATATAAAATGTAATATTTTTGAATGTATTGAGGTTGATGCATGTTTTTAATGACAATCTTTGAAGTAAGGAGAAGAAAAGAAGCCTTGTTCGAGATAATTATGTGTAGACCCCTGTTTTGAGTTTCTTGACTGTGTTGTAGACTATATGTTTCAAATTTGTTGATCAATGGAATGGTACAATAGTTATAAAATCCCTTGAGTGGTTCTTGAAGATTTTTTGAAAAAATTGTAAGGAATATTGATAATTTCATCTAGTGATCAGAATTTTGAATGCACAGATCCTATATTGGTGTAAGTTTCTTCTTTTGCAGATAGAATTTGTTAAAGTTGTTAATATTCAAGTTGGAAGACTGTATCACATATTTATATAGGTTTAACGAGTGACATTTGTGACTTAAAGACTCAATATTAATCTATATTAAATCCTTTATTACAGATATCTTGAGAATTAACCATGTTTCCTGTCTGGTTTACTATTTTGTTGGACTGTGTGTCAACTTTCTTAAATAAATATTGGTTCAAATTGGCATTGTAACTGCAATTCATTTTTAGTGGTTTGGTGTTTCTTAAGGATTATATGTTTTTATTAAGGAAACAATGATATTCTTATTTCTTGGAAACTTGTTTAGAGACCCTGTTACCTATAATAGGCTTTGTATGCAAGAATGGAGACTGTGTTATTTTGAAGGAAATAAATTATAACATGTTATTCAAGAGATTTAAGACATTAAGGTGAGTTCCCAGACCTTTTTTAAAGTTTATTAAATCTTTTTGTTTATTTTCAACATGATTTGTGTGTCCATATAGGTATACATGCCTATAGAGTATCATTTTTTATTACAACCCAACATCTTTTGCTTTAGTTAACAAAGACAATGGAATTATTAACACCTACCACCAATTGGGAAAGATAAATAGGATTGATACAGACCCTTAAAAACAAACTTGATATTTTTAAACCTCTTTAACCTCTCACTAGGAAATTTTTAGTGTTCTCAGGTTATCTCAGGCCCTCAAGAACACTAAACTAGGCTTTTAGCAATAACTAGAGTTGTAACCCTTCAAAATTCCCCAAATTTTGTAGTTTCAACCAAAATTAAGTGATTGAAGTGAATCACACATTTTTAGATGTGTACGAAGTCTCTGGTATGGTATTTTTATGGTTGAGTTGTGATTTAGCTTGAGGAGACCTAATTGTAAAGACTAATAGATGGATAGTGGGTCTACAAAGGGACTTAGGACTTAAACTTTGGACCACAAATAGATTTCAATAAATTTTACTCATAAATATAATTTATTTCTCTTAAAACATTGTAACTATCAAGAAAATAGGGCTAGTCGGAAGGGTCTAAAATCACAGGGCTTGGTAAAGTATTGCAAGTTGAGACTTTTTTTGTAGAATCTCTGCATCAAGACCACTCAATATATTCATTGATTATTCAATATTTTCACTTGAACCTTCTCTCATTTTTATTTTTTTATGATCTATTAAAATATGCATGACAAAGAGTGTATTATTTCCTCACAGTTGCCACTTTACCAAGACCTCACAATTATTTTATGTCCTAAGGGCTAGTAGGAAGGGTCTAAAAGCACAGGGCTTGGTAAAGTATTGCAAGTTAAGACTTTTTGTGTGGAATATCTACATCAATACCACTCAATATATTCATTTATTATTCAATATTTTCACTTGACCCTTCCCTCATTTTTTTTTATTTTTTTTATGGTCTATTAAAATATGCATGACAAAAGAGTGTATTATTTCCTCGCAGTTGCCACTTTTCCATTACCTCACAATTATTTTTATGTCCCAAGCAAAGCAACTTGCATAATTATTTTATGATTATTTTTTTAATATTACCTAGTACTAAAATAATATTTTTATAAAACACAACAAGATGTTTGTTTTGAAAAACATATATTCTTACCATATCATCAATCTCATGCCATGAAAAGCATAGTTTTCCACTAAAATGACTTTGAGTTGGTGTTATTCCCTCTATTTCCTCATTGGTATTAAACACCTTAGAAATTACATGAGTGAATTGATTTCACATATCCCTCTTAAAATCTATGCATAGAATTTCCTTGTCATTGGATAATTTTACAACTTCATTAATGTTGAATGTAGAGATTATAATGGTGACTCCTTCCACCTATATCTTACTATCTACAAAGTCTTCCTTTCTAATAGGAATGTATTTGTCTACAAATTTGTGCACCTTGTTTTCATTTACATCTACAAACATCATCTAAAAATCATATAAATTATCCCTAATAAACATATTATTTAGTTCTTTGAAACTATGAATTAGTGTCATACCATCTTCTTCCTTTCTGATTGGAGGTATCCCTCTTTTCCTTTTCCTAGTGCTTATTTCAATAATTAGTTACACTAATTCCTCCACCTACTTATTATTCCCCTTCCCTCTTCCCATTTATTATATTCTCTACACAATAAAGGATAATTTTGGTCTCACATTAATATGTCAGGGATTCGCTTGATAGCTCAGCATTCACATTTATGGTATCTTTGTGTGAAAAAGTATATTAATATTGGATTTAATTTATACTTTACCATAAAAATTAGATTGTATACTTTTTATTGGTTTGTCAGCTAATATTTACTTGTGTATTGTTTTGCTTATGTACTCTATTTATGTTGGTAAGCTTGAATGTATCAAACCATAAAATTTATTCACTTACTAGTTAATACTATAAATGTTTGTCAATAGGAAAAAACATGTTATGATCTAATAATTATGGAAAGTGCACATGTTTTTGTGAAATAAAACATTATTTGGTTGGTGAATGCATAATTATTAGGTCACAATATGTATTCACCTACCACTGAATATTTTTTTTATTTGATATATTAAGGCCTATCAATGTATAGCGTACATAAGTGAAATATTAGATTTTATATTTATTAATGTTGATTCATAATAATTTCATGTGAATTTAAGTCATATTATTAATCCTTCATGATAATAAAAAACTAACTAATGATGTGATCATCATTTATTCGTGCAACAAAATTATTTAGCTTAATAGATCACTGTCATTATTAAGGACTAAAAAATTAGAAAAATTGTATTATATCCATTGTTATGTTAAGGAAATTTGTTGTATCCATTTTCACTTTAAATAAATTCATTGTAGTCACAAATTGAGTCCCTCTAATAAAAATCCATCAAAAGGATTTAGGAGTAGCTCTAGGCAAGCAAATAAGCAAAAGAAATTTGTGGGAGAGGAAGAAAATGTGAAAAACATAGGGGACCTACAAAAATTCATCACTCATTAGGATAAAAAGCTAGAAATATCATGAAAATGTGAGGATTTTTATATTCTTCAGAGTTATGCTTCAGCTTGCCCAAACTAGAAGAAAGATCATACATTTTCCTCTCTAACTAATGTTGGGTTTGCCTAACTGATAAACATATAGGTCTATATCCTTGATGATGAGAAATTAAAGTTGGCGGTAGATAATTACTTGAAATACCATGCCACTATAAAATATGAAGGTATTACTCTATAACTTACCACTATATTTTTAATAAGGTATTTGGTTTACCTAATCAACGAGACAAGGTTATGGAGGTCCATGTGAGTGTCACTATTAGGGAAAATTTTATGTCAAAAGTTTTTTTGGTTTACCTAATGAAATAAATAGAGATAAAGAGTATAGTTTTGAGTATTTACAAAGTGACATAGTAAAATCAATTTCTAAGTTTTTACTTTCTTGATTATTTGTGACAAAAAGGAATATAGTTTTAATGTAGATGATAGTATATGTTATCATAATTATGAAAAGGGAATGGTTAAATTGGGCATCTTATGTGTGTAAGATATTCATTCAATAATTACATAAAATTTATCACCAAGGGCATGGTATTTTTACATGTTCACTATATGCAATGGTATTAAACTATTTACTTAAGTATGAATTGATGGAGAGAGAAAACCCTAGACAACCTGCCAAATTCAAGCTAAATGAAAATATTGGAATGTTTACATATGAAAAATTGAATGAAAATTTTTAAGCAAGTAAAGTGACAAGATTCAATAGGAATATTGATGTTAATGTTGAGGATTAAGGTGAAATTCACCTAAGAAACCATTGATATGATGGAAAAAGAAAAATATTTCTTTTAAAAGAAATAAAAATGTAATTTTGGATGATGAATCTTTAGGTAATGAATATGAGATTGTTGTTAAGTAAAAATAAGCTTATGAATTGAGTGACTATGATGATGAACTGGAGGTATAGTTTTCCACACATTTGGTAGCTTCTTCTAGAGAAGCAGAGTGTAGTCATGGACATTCTAAGAGTCCACATGTTAAAAAAATTAGTGAAGATAAAATTCCTTGACAATACTTCCTACATGATTTGGGTGAGTTTTCATTTTCAATTTTTTAAAAGATGTCATTGTTCCTATGCAAAAAAAAACACTAAGCAAAGATGATATTGTTTACTAAAAAGAGATCCAAATGTAATAATTTGATATAGAGGGGTAAATCACATTAATTCAGGGACTGATGAGTGGCATGATTTGCATGAACTTAACCCTCCTATAATTGAAACTAGATCATTCATTAAGTTTGAGAAAGTAGATTTTGACACTGATGTTGGTCATATCCCATATGTTTTAATAAATGTACATAGAATAAATGGTTAATAGTGAATTTAGGTTCAAACATGCCATTCATAATAATAAAAATTGAATATGGGAATGGAAAAAAATAATTTTCTAGTTAATTTGTATAAAACTTGCTAGTGAAGGAAGTTATGATAGGTTTAAAACATTAAATAATAGATGTGAGGGGTCCCAAATACACCAAAAAGTATTAATATTATTTTTTTATATCATAGTGATCATATCATACCCCCATAAAAAATATTGAATGACTCATTAATGTCTATCCAAAATATGTATATGGAAGCCAAGGCATATAACAATTATGTTGTAGTTTCATGAGTACCTCAAAACTTTTGAGAAGGAGAATCTTGATTTGAAGAAAAAAATGATGAGTTGAAGATAAATAATAATAATTTAGGAAAATAAAAAATGCATCAGAAAATAAGGTTGCAGAATGGTTTGATGTGATACCAATAATTGTTGTCAATGTGACATCCTACAAGGCTTTGAACATGAAGTTGTTAGTTTTAGTTGAAAATTTCACACTCACTCTAGAATTATCGAAGGAAGCCATGAAAAAAATGGAAGAACTTGAATTCTTAAAGGGAAATCATAATACTGATGCTAATATATTTTATCTTACACCAATCAATGTATAAATTGTTAATTTAATAAACTCGCAGCATTGAAATGTAGAAATGTCAGGTACTATTGAATGTGTCATTCCAATGCATTCACATGTTTCATAAGATGTTGGTTAAAAACCTAAACATTGTGAGACATATGGATAAAAATAAGTAGGATCAAGATAATTCACACTTGAATTTCATAAATAAGAGTACAGTTTTATGGGAGATGATAAGGGAGTAGAGCATCAAGGTGTGGGCATGCTAGGATATGTGTGATGTTCCAAAAGATGTTACTTTTTAATTTTTACTTGTTATTTTTTAGTTGTCACATTTTTAGTTGTTGAGATTGTATAACATGTAGTGAACAAAGGCTATGGTTTATGTTTTGTTTCATATTATGAAAGTGATATTTATCCATGTATGTATTTACCAAGGCATTAAGATACATTGAGTTGTAATCTGTTGAAATTATGTTATTGACTCACCTTTTCATTTAGCCTCATAAATAAGTCTAAGTTGGTTATTGAATTATTTTTAATTGTTCTCTTCTACAAAGCATTGTTATTAAGGTGAATATGGTGAAAAATATTGCATTAGGATTAATATGCATACATAGTTATGATATACATTATTTTTAAAGGTAACAACTCTTACTCATATTATAATATACATTATTTCAATTGATAAATACATTAGGATCTATGGTAATACTAAAGGATAAAGTATTAGATGCAAAAAAAATTAATTTCCATGAAATCTATGTTTAGTTATCATTACATTATTTTGCTTCTTAAAGGCACTGCATGTTCTGTACTTGTTCTTCAATCATAAATAAAATAAGAATTTGATTATTAAGGTATACATTGCATTAAAAAAGGTAATAAATATGATTCAAAATTTGATTCCCTTCTTGGCTTGATAATAATACTTATTATAATATTTCTAATTTTTTACTTGATGTATTAGCAGTAGTGTTTATGATGTCCTTACCTAGTTGTGATTGTAAAACTAGTTATTACATTATAGAGTAGTGTGGTTGTAAAAAAAGTGAAATCCTTGATTATTTGAAGGCCATCATGTAATAATTAGGTAAGTATCAGGTAACCTTTTGCACTTGATAATACAAATTTATTTTCAACCTTATTAACATGATGCGTAAAAGATACTTACCCGATTATTTGATGTGTAAATGGTACCTGATTATTTTATGATGTTCCCTTTTTATAATTATTGTAAATTTTATTATCCATGGATAATTAGATATTATGTTTCTCATAAGACAGAGTATGTAAAAATTTTGGTCATAATTTCATTTTTAAATTTATTATTGAGTGATGCATAAGTTCCTTAATTATTCATACTCATCTTGAGTCTTGATTTATCCAAAAATATTTTGACACTAACACATTGAGCCATCAATGAGTGTAGTCATGCTATGAGTGGTTCATGCATGTCTAGTTGGACATTATTAAGATCATGTTATTAGGATATAAGGTTGTTAAGAATTTTATTGAGTGATTCATATGTTATTTAGTTATTTTTACTCATTTTGAGTCCTAGTTTATCTTAAAATATGTTGTTTGACTGTTATTAAGACCATTTTATTGTTAAGAGCATGGACAATTGATTTTCATCAATTATTTTAATTGTGAAAACTCTTGATAACTTTGAATGACTAGATAATCACACACACTATTGGTAATTACAATACATGTGGTAAGTGAAATAACCTAATAAAACAAAAATAAATAAAAAAATCAAGTAATAAATTTTAGCTTTATATTTTCATCATTAATATGAACTGTTTATATTTGCATCCAAATGTTTTCATTAACATGAACTGCACATTTTTTATTCAAAATGTAGGTATCATATAAACATAGTAATAAATTTTCAATGTATGTTGCATATAAACATAGTCATAAATATTAATCAATAGCCAATCACTATATCATTCCTACAGGTTGAAAAAAATATTTTGTACTCAATTGAAATTTGATAAATTATATGTCACTATTCAACATACAATTATTCATCCTTAGCCTTGAATGCATCTTGTATTAATTATTTTTATTTTATTAGTAGGTAGAGTTTTATTTATTTGATATTTATTCCTTGTCATGCTCTTTGAAACAAGTACTTCTTCAGTCCTAATCCTTGATGTTGGTCCACTATTTGCCTTGACTGCATTCCTTATTTTTGTATTGATGGTATCGACAAAAACTCAAATTCCCTTATTATATTTTGTTTGACCAATCTCCCTCATGTCATTTTTTGAAGATGATAATAATGTGGTTAACTAAATGGACAATTAAAATAACTAATAATAAAATTACTCAAAATGTTACTTCAAATAATAAGCATCATCACTAGCTTATCAGCTGATTAAACATTTTGGCAAAATATGATCTTTTGATGTTCCTTATCCACCTTGATTTCCCACTTATTTTAAAAATGTTGAGAATCAATATGGGCCTCTTCACTAAATTTGATTATGGACCTTATTCTTGGAATATAGTCAATTATTTTTGTTGGTGCACTTAATGCTTTCTTAACCTATTTTCCCTACGACTTAAAAACTTGTTTCACTAATTTAGTTTAACCACTAGGGAAATGGGATGCCAACTTCATTGCCCTATTGACTGTAATTTTTCCTAAGGTCTTATCATATTTAACCCTAATTTATTTTTTAATGCTTTAAGGCATGAATTTTTTTCACCATAATTTGAAACATACTTTTTGATCTATTAACCATATTGAATAATTGTGCTCTTGTCTTGTTAACTATACACATTTTATCATGCTCGAACATTTCTATATACTCCAAAAGAGTGCCTCTTCCTCCACCAAAATTGGTCTTAAAAATTTTCATCTCCTTGTGTTTACGCTCCATAACCTCATTACTTAATTCACCCAATGTAAAAAGATAAACTAACTTAGTCATATATAAGGCTTCGTCTCCTTGAACATTCATATAAGGAACCATCTCCTCTACTAGACATGAAAAACACAACCAAATCCACTTAGTGTTTAAATTTACAATTCTATAAATGATTCATTGGGTTTACAATATAATTCATTATAAACCACCAAAAATGAATAGTTTACATATATTTCCTCATATTCAATTATTGTGGTATCATCTCCTCTAAATGGATACAAGTTTAACATGTGTAAATATTTGTAACACTGCCACATTCTCATAAGATTTATATACTTTTGTTTCATCTAAATTGCCTTCTATTACCTATTTATAAAAAATGGGGAATGAGTTCCCAAAGGAATTCAGTAATTGACAAGAAAAATAGTAATCCTAACAAAATTAAATTAAATTTTACAAACCTTTAAAATGCTTTCATGACAAATGAGAATCTTGTCATAAATCAAACCATATGATTGTTTGTATTTAATATCCTTGTAGCACGGACCTTTACAATGGTACAGTTTCCCCAACCTACTAAAATTTCCATTTTTTTTATTTCATCCCAAATCATAATAAATTTATCTTTCTCATGTTTTTGTATAGATGTATCTTGTCTTAATCTTTTGTTATCTTTTTAACTTCATGAAGCATATTCACAACATTTTGAACCTCAGTATGTTAAGCAAAATAAACAGTTTTGGTGATCATCCTAGGAGTAAGTAGTAAATGATAGTTTCTAGCAAAAAATTACATGTTAGGCTATGTGTTAGATACGGCTATGTGTTAGATATATATTTATATTTAATGTATAATTAAATGAATAATATGACATACAAGGTACCTTTTCATTATTAATCATATTAACATTATAGTTCTTCATAACTATTAATAAACAACCACATAATGATGGGTTAACATATATAATACAGTGGTCAAAGTGGTCTTCCCATCATTTTTTTGGGTCCACCTCAGGGTTTAGTTCCTACTAGTCATGTAATGCATTATCAAGAAATAATATAAAATAATGACAACATCTAGTAAGTGTTGTCATGAAATTTTACATTTCAAGACAATACCCTAATTGTGCTTTTATAAGCAATTAAAGGTGTTTTAATGAAAGGAAAAGTAAAAAATTTATAGAATAAAATATCGATTCCATAGCCCAATGGACAAGGCTTGGTTCACATGTATAAATCTACTCCAATGATTGTTAATGACAATATTTCATAAATGATTATTGTACCTTTGTTCAAACAAAAAATGAGTACTATGGTCAGTTCATATTATCAAATTAAGTTAGAAATAAATCTAAAATAAGGTCAATTAGTCTTTAGCTCACTGGAGGTCCAAAATGCTCACAATTATCTATATTTGTTTATGAGATTAGTCTAATGTGTTTTAATCTCAATAACTACACTAGGGATTTGTCGAAGCTCATCAAAAATCCACACTCTTGAAAAGATAAAAAATGGCATTAAATTTGGTGTGAAACCAACCTGGTACATTAAGGCCTATATGATTGTGAATGAGATAAAGCACAAGTGCCTCTTACACATGGAATAGGCTTCATATTAGATAAATCATACAAGGTCTTTATGGATTTTTGTTTTAAATTAATAACAGTTTGAAATTACATGTTATGGCATTTATAAACATTGTGTGGCCTTTACTAAGTGTTTTTGAATGTCAATACTTCATAAAATTCAGCTAGCATGTAAAACAGACATTAAAAACCCACCAGCATGTATTTTTCACCTATAAAACCTACCCGCATGTAATTTAACCCTTTAAATTATGTAAGCATACATTCTAAACCCATAAATTCTACCAAAAAGTCTTCCAACTCACCCCTTTATCCCTCCACATAGCCCACCAAAGACTTTTCAAATCCTTACTTATCATGAAATTTTTGGTATATATATTTGAAAATGGTTGTTTATGGATTAATATGTGGTATTACCTTTAAAAATAGGTTTTTTCCCTCTGAAAATGCATGGTATGAAACTTTTAATAAGTGGGTTTTCATAAAATTCATGGTCTTCTCCATGTTATGACATTTCAAAAGGTAAATTTGGCCCCATTAAAGGTATTTAGTGAGTTGAAGGTTGTTTTAAGGATATTTTCATGGTGAAATCCAAAGTTCATATCCAGATGGCATTGGAGGTGGCAAACAGCAATAGGTAGGTGACAGAGGTGGTGAATAGTAATAGGTAAGTGATGGATAGAGGGAAGTGATAGGTAGTAGTGGTGATGGCATCAAGTGCAGGAGAGTGGGGGCACAAGATAATACATAGAGAAGTGGTCAGGAAGGAGAGGAAAAGGAAGGAAGAACAACTTTTAAGGTGAGACTGGGGGAGTGGGGGTTAGAGGATAGATGAAGCCCTAGCAAAGAATGGCTTAAAAAGAAATAATATGATCAAGTTTGTAAATTTGTTATGCATCTTAATCCAGGTTTTGTGTTTCATGAATATTTTTAAGGGTTGGAGTAGTTAGGAGTGGTCAAAGGCCTATCTAGTGGAGGTTCTTCCCCAGGGAAGTGAGAATTTGAAACAACAATAGGGGAAACTAGGGTTTCATCCAAGGATTTGGTTTATTTCTATTACATTAATAATTAAAATCATTCTCATACTTTTGGATCATTTTTCAAAGAGCTTATTCTTGGGGTTCAGTGTGGCTCAGATCTTATTTTGATCCCTATAAGTCAGATTCATCCAAAAAAACTTCTTGAGGAGGAATTATAAGCCATGGGGGTTTTAAAGGAATTGTAGAAGTAAAAAAATATCAAAAAAGAGCCCTAAAAATTTCCTATCTAGGTAATGTCCCATTTATTTTCTCAGACACTCCTATTTTGGAAATTTTGGATATAGAGCTTTCATTGATTGGTTTGGAAAGGGGAAGCAAGTCTTGATAGGTAGATGTGTAGAGAAGTGGCCTTCATGAGAAGTGATTTTGCAATGGTCATTTGGAATTTATATTTCATTAAAATCTCCTTCTCTATCAATGTTTTCAAATGGTTTCTTCAATCTACTATTTCAATCTTGAGAAGATAGATAGTTTGTGTGGTCGAATGGGCCATGGTTTGTAGGCAAACAGGGGGTGTTTTTATACCCTTGGGCATCTTTTTTTGATCCAGTTGCTTTGGTTATCTTGCAAACCCCAGTTTAGGTAAGATTTTATAATCTCCCCTGGACCTTGCATTATCCTAGTCTATTCAATCATATGGTTAGTAAGTTGGGAGTCTTTGTTAACATTAATAATTCCATTGAGGCTAATCTAAGTTTTGTCAGGGTGTGAGTATTGGTTGATCTATCCAAAACTCTACACCACTCTATTCAAATTTCATCCTCCAATAGAGTGTGGACTTAATTTATTAATTTTTAAGGACTTCCCTTTAGATGCTTCAAATGTAATCAAAGTGATCATAAGATCACTTCTTGTCTAGAGAAAGGTTTTAAAGGATCCCAGGCAATGATCTTGCAAAAATGGGTAAGAAAGGTTGGTTGTTCAAATCATGATTTTGTTCAAAGTTTGGAATTCTTAGAAAAATATATTTCTATTAATATTTCATCTTCGACACTCTTTCAGGATGTCTAGGATAGTCCTCAGAAGGGTGAGATTTTGGGGATAGTAGAAGTTCTAATTGATTTCGAGCCAATGCATCTTTCTTCTCCCAAGTCAAAAAGGGAAGTGGATGTGATGAAAATTGGGATAGAGGATGTTGACAAATTTTCTTGAATAGTAAAAAGTCACCAATATAAGGAATAAGAAGAAGAGGAAGGGGATGGTTGGGAGGAAGAAGAAGAGTTGGCAAGTAGGGCATTTTTTACTATAGTTCAGATCCCTTGTGATCTAAAGTCTCCTAACCTTGGAAAGAAAGGGAAAAGAGGTAGTAAAATAGAATAAAAAATATTACAACTTGATTCTCATAATTCCATTAATGGCAGCACTCAATGGACAATGGAATCATTGTTCTCCAGTAGGGACAGATGAATATTGGCAATAAAATGTTGATTTAAAGGTTGTGTTCGATGTGTTTTTAAGTTTTTTGCTGAAAGGTTTATTTTTTATATCTTCTAGTTTGATTAGTTTTTAAATTTGAGTTTATTTCTATGTTTTTTAAGTTTGATTATTCTCAAATTTGATAGGGTTCTTTAGGTTTAGGGTGTTTATTCTGAACTTTAGTATAACTTTTTGGGAGATTGGACCTCTTGTTGTGCTCCAAAATTGGTTTAGGCTCCGGTAAAAAGTTGAAGTCAATAAAAAAAGGATATTTTCATAGTATTGACTATGCATGAATGGTTTTGGTTGTGCAAGCCTAATTTATCTCAATAATAGAGCATGGTAGCCTCTATAAAACCTTTTTGCATGTAAAAACTTCATTTGAATTTTAAAATCTCAAAATAACCTTTCTAAAATTTGCCTCAACTGTAAATAAACTCATCTCTATGGTGATTTCAAGCTATTAAAAATGGTTATAAGGCCAAACCTATGGTATTCCAAATAAGTTATAACTTTGGTTGTATGAAAGCAGTCTTTTGTGGAGAATACATGGTTTTTAGTCAAGAAAATTGTTTGAAAAACAAATGTGCCTAAACACTCTTATGGGATTTTTCAAGCTTTAAAACATGTTTTATCTTCCTCCAAAGCTTGCATAACTATTTAAATGATCCCAAAAGCCCACATACAAATCTAAATCATATTAAACAACTCTTATCCTCTCTCCATGTGGTAATTATTGTTCCATGTAGGTTTTAACATTATATTTTTCAACTTATGGACTTTTCTAAGCATTCAAAATTGTTTTCTCACCTCCAAAACTCTATAGACGTCATTTTATCTCTCCAAAATAAATTTTAAGTTATTTCCAAATTTGAATTTTTGGTATCAAGCCTTTAAACGTGGTTTTTGTTAGAGATAAGTGGTCTTGGTAAATAAAGTGTAGTCCTCACTTTTACATGCATCTTCTCAGTCTCATAAGCTCTCTTAGAATGCTCTTCTATATTATGATGGAGATCCATATTTAAGTTATGATTAAATTTCCAAAAAAATGAGTATAATTAAGTGTAAGGTGAAAGCACTTGAGACTGGTATTCATGATATCAAGTGAACCTACACTCAAGCTTGAAGACAAATAAAATTAGTCTCTTATCTTCCATGATTTTATTGCTAAATTCCTAACAAAAGAGCTTTGGCCACAACCTATGACTACTGAAATGTTGAATCACAATTTCATTGATAAATTTAAAGGCATAGCTTCTTCTATATTTCCCAATATTGATAAGGCAATGCAAAAAAAATAGAGATCACTACACAAACATTTGCTCATGGGCCAAAGATATCATCTTCATGTGAAGGAAAATGATATTGGGATAAAATAAATACATTGAAAAAGAATTAAATTTATGGATGGACAATGCTAATAAAATGTGATAAAGTTTCCCTCCCTGAAGTAACATTTGACCTAACTCCAACTAGCACTATTGAAGAATTAATGATGGTTCCTGGTGAAGAAGCTCAAATAGAAGAGTGCACAGATGTTTCATTTTAAAAATAGTCACTACAGAGCAAATAGAAGTGAACTTGATTCTCTTGGTATTCATGAATTTATATACAATTTATTTCAAAAGAACAATGTGGAATCATACAAAAGGCATGTGAGTTATTTGACAAAATGTTCAATTGTTGACATGGTCTTGTTGAATGGCAAGACTGTAGATTGGTGAACTTAATGAATTATAAGAAGAATCACAATGTGAATAGTAATGACCAATGTGTTTGGAGTGATATAAAATATTATTTAGTAGTTCAATAAAGAAATAAAATAAGATGAAATATTTGCAATGTATGTCAAGATGGAATGCCTGAGGGAGAAAGAAAACTTGGCAAAGCAAATGGGAGGAGTCAAATCTAGTTGTAATGGTTGTTAAGGGTTCTTATCAAAAAAATAAATATTCACTCTCATCATAACCATTCAAAGTCACTTTTTATCTCTCCAACTTTATATTTCTCCATTGCACTTTTTGTAATAACTTAAAAAGGTTGTATTTTACTTTTTTAAGATACAAATCAAAAAGTAACAGTAGAATAGAAATAAGTTACTGAAAATGTGGTTATAAAAGTGGTTATGGGTGGTTACAAGATGGTTAAACCTATTTTAATCTATAAATACAAGTTTGGATCTCATTCAAAGAGATTTTTGATAGTGAAATATATTTGATCAAGATGGAAGGAAGGAGTCTATATGTACATCCCCATGAAGGATCAATATATAAATAATTTATACATTTTTTTACCATGAATCTACTAACAACTTGGTGGGGATGAAAAAGGTTAGAATAATTGAAAGTAAACCTATTCTACTAGAGTTGATGAACCAAAATATTTTTTCTACTCATACCTTTAACATACACTTAAAGTTAAGGACAAATAGCACATACACTTCATTCAACATCAATCTGTCCTCTCACATCAATGCTTCAACATGGGGTCTAGGATAGGAGGAACTAAAAAATAGGCATTCTAAGACACTCTATTGAGTATCCTACTCGCTACACCTGTAGTCTAATTTAACACTTCTTATTGACATGCAAGTGGGAGATTAAAAACACACAATGTACTAAGGAGAGAAACATGTGAAGCTAGACAAAACTTACACTTGCACAAGACTAACATCCATTGCACACTTAGTGAAATATTTTAATGAGTTAAAACACTTGTCTTTATTGATTCAAGGTAAAATTTTGGTATGTATTTCCCACACCCAGGCAAAGAGATCCATATAATGGCCAAGAAGACCCAAATTATAGAACTTGGAAGAAGAGAGAGAGAAGGGGAGTTGAAGAGGCAAAAGGACATGTGTCACCAAATTAATATCAATTAAAATTTCATGTGGAAGATAGGTGGAGTGAGATATGTCATGTCATATAGGTCAACTTATCCAAACAATTCATAAGAATAATGAAAAGTGGCACAAAACCTACAATTTTGGCATAGGAAACTGCCCTCATGATTTGCCTTCCAAAACTACTTTTATCCCTGCATACGTTTATGTATGATGGTTGGTCTAAGCAAGAGGGCTAAAAAAAAATTCTCCACATGAATTGGATTGATCCCTAAACATCCCTATTCTTGTGGACATGCAAAATCATTCTTGGCAGTCTCAAAATGGCTCTTTTACATGCACCTTCTCCACTTGACATTCAAAAAATACCAATTTTACAAACTGATCCATGTAAAATATGTAATGACACTTGTATAAGGCTCCCATATCATCAGTTTCAATCAAAATACCTTTAAAAGGCTTCCTTAATTGTTTTTCACCACTTTCCCCAAGTTTTCACTAGTTGGCTCACTGGACTGGCTAAAATTGAGGGCCTAGTTGGGGAACTTAGATGTTGATTCAAGAGATAAAATAAATTTTGGGAGTTATCTCGAGTTCAAATCTTCCTCCCAATTTTTTTTCATCTCCTAACTCCTCTTGTAGCCTACACACAACTCAAAATGGTCAAAACAAGCCCTATTTTCCTCTGATTTATATAGTTCTATAAAAAAAAATCACATGGATATGATCCTCATGGATTTATAAACAACATCTATTCATCACTCATGGTCAAACTCATCTATTTAGAGGCACTTTCAGCTTGATTTCTACCATCAGGTCTATGAGGAGGGTTTGAGAGGGTTTGGAGTGGTTTCTGGTCTTAACATTTATTCATAAAAAATAGACATTAGAATCTCTATAAATTATAATTTTGTCTTATTAAGTACCCTCTCCATCATCCAAAATAATCCCCAAGTCCCATTCAAATCTTTGTGGAAGTTCTAAGCACTTAAAGTTGACCATTCATGCCATTTTAGGCTTTTTGTGAGGGTTTGGGAGCCTTAAAGCCACGAATTGGCTTCCTGATTAATTTATTTGAAAAAAAATGGTCCAAACACCTATATATGAACCCATAAAACATTTTCCTAAAATTTTATTATCTCCTCAAGACCCAAAAATGAAAATTTACCCTTGTTTGGTACTAGGCCTAGACCTTGCCAATAGGTCTGCTTACCATTTAAGATTCCACCTGACACTCCAAAGTCTTCCTATAACTATTGATGGTTTAAAAACATCTATTATACCCCTTAAAACATTTTTCAATCAATTATAAGGCATGGAAAAGGCCAAAAATGTATATGACCCTCAATTTGGCTTTTAGGCCTAAGGATTCCCTTCACCCATGAATGCAAACCTCTTTAGTTGGGATAGCCTGTATACTTATAAACCTTATATAAATTTTTTTAAGGTTTCTTTATGTCCCCTTCATCTTATCCAATAACAAATTTGTCCTTGCTAGCCTTTCGGTTCAACACTTTATCACTTTTCCCAAAATTGGCACCTCTATGCACACTAGAAATGACCCTGTTCTGAGATAAAATAGAGAGGTTTTTCCCTATTGACCTTGGAAAATTTATGATAGTATAGTGTTATATAGGTCATAAGGGTACTTTTTACCAAATTTTAGCTTCTAAATCCTCCATTTGGTCCCCCAACTTAACAAATTTGTAAGGTAGATTTTTGGGAAAAGCATAGTTTGAGGGTAGGCAGGGTTTAGAATGTGTTTGGAAGCCTAATTGATTGATTTGGGTTTGATTTGAGTATGTAAGGAAACTTTGTGCCATACACAACCTATTTCAACCACTTATCGTTCATTTTCCTTCCAAACACCTTGTCCCATGCTTCTCTATCCCCATCTCATGTATTGTTTTACTATACTGCTTGTACAGACTGAGACACAATTTTCTAGGCCTATGGGATTTCATGGATGACCCTAACCTCAAAAATATGTGTAATATCTTTTATGATCTTCAAAACATCATACTTACATCATAATACCTAATTCTCATGCTCCCTTGAGCTCCAAATATCCTTTACCCTTGACTGAGATCAATTTTCTCAATACCTTGACTATGGGTGCATGTTTCCAAGCCTGTAGGTTGGCCAAAGGGCATTTGGAATATGTTTGACTCTATATATGGATTGTTGAGATTAAATTTATCCTTTTAGGACTCACGTTTAGACTTAGCTTCTTCTTTAGGAGTCCTTACACCATCTTTTTTGTGCCAATCCTTGAAACATTGCCCTCACTGCCTCTCTACCCTGTGTATAGATAGGGGATGGCCTAAAAGGGGTATTTCATGAAATATCCTCATTCTCCATCACCTAAGTTCTCAAGAATAATTTTTATATCACTTAGAATTATTTCCTATATTTTGACAAGGTCTAGGAATTTCACATATGGTGCAAATTGAAAATCTCCTTCAAACTCGTATAGACATCATTTTCACAATTTAGTGAGTTTTAACAACTTTTGGAGGCTTCAAAATCCATCTTATCCTTATCTTTTCAAGCTCAAAATTGGTATAGGTGTTGTTTGTAGGTGCTAATACAAAATTAACATAAGAGGATCTCCTAAAACAATCACATCTTCACTTTATGGAAACCATAAGAACCCTCAGGATCTCTGTTTGGAACTTTTAGGGATTGTGAGCCCAAAATTGCAGTCACTTTCTCTTGACTTGTCAAAACCTTGTGATCACTCTCTATCAAGCCTCTACCTCTCCAAAATTCATTTCAAGTACATTTAAAGGCTTAAGACCATGTGGAGGATTTGTTTTGGTCATGATAATGTCAGCATGTTCATGTAGGTGAAGTTATTGGCTGTGTGGGCTGAGACAGCCCCTTAAGAGGGAAAAAACATGTAAAACAAGGTCTTCCAAGCACCAAAAAACACTTTTAAACCATTTAAACACCAAAACACTAGGAGCATCATCAAAACAATAATAAAACACCCTTTTCAATGTGGAGAAACCACTCACAAAGCAACAAAGTTGACTGTCAATGTAAACTAGGCCATTTGCAAGCATGTACAAGCTTAAAGGAGGATTTTCCAAGTATTTGAAGTTTATAACACCCAAATAATCATTATAATGTCCTAAAAAAATGTGAAATCTCTTAAAATAAACCACTCTATCAATCCAAAGCAAGAGAAGTTAAAACAGATTCAAAAAGAGACCCCCTCATGGTTGAATAGGCATAAAAATTTGTCTAGAGTGTTAACCATAATTCATAAAGGGGGAGGAACCAAATTTTAACTTCATATTATGTATTTTAAGTAGACTCATATAACTATCCACCCCTAAGATCATTTCCTCCAACTCAAATTATACGGCCCATAATGAGTGCTTGAAGTTAACCTTCCTTTACATGCCAAGAGGAAAAGGAAGAAAATGAGTTTTAGATGCATTTTTTTATGTAATATATTCAATTAAAATGTGGTAATGTCCTATGATGAGGTGAAAATTCACACCACCACATTTTATAAGTGGCACACTTCCCAAAGAAGTTATACAAGTACCCATTTCTCTCTCTCTTTGGCCAAAAAAATTGTCTTTTGTTTGAACAACCTATAAATTTCAGTTAATGACAATTTATAAAGACATATTAGGACACATGGCACTTTATAAAACTCCTTGACACTTTCATAATTCCCAATAAACCCATACAAAGCATTAAATGCACTATTTAGACCCCTCAAAATGACTTAAAATGATAAATGGACCTAGAGAATACTTAACCAAAGCTATTACAATGTCAATTAACACTAATTGACCTATTAAACACCTTATAAAAACATATTACACCCCTTTAAATACCTAAAAGTGAAACTTTTTACTAAGGCCGCCCTATTTTGACCTAAAAGTCAAAATTGGTCAACAAATTGGTGACTCATAGGGGTAGTATACCTGCTATACTAACTAGAATAGTAGCTTTATCAGTCCATTGGGCTTATATATTCATCTAAGAACTGAGGTAAACAAGATACCCTGACCATTGACTCAAACCTTGATCAACAAGACAACCATTAACTACCTCAGACACACAAAGGAAAGAGACACACAACAAAGACTAAAGCAAACACACTTGTGCTACTTAGCACTTAGGGAAAACAAACATAGAAAAAATGAAATAAATATTTACATTTCTCTTACTCATACCTCCCTTCCTGGATCAATAGGAAAGTATTTTAAGTCCCCTTCCTCACTAGATGAGTGAGGATGCCAAGCATGCTTCTTCTTGGATGGGATACTAGATGACTCTTGTTTCCTCTTTGATTTTTTGTCTTTGTTTATAATCTAATAGAATCATCTCACATACATTCTTCAAATGGGAAAGATCCTCTTGAACCTCAAAGCATGCCTCAAACTGTTGTCCCTTCAACTTATCATGACAAATCTGAAAATCCATGTATGGAATAGCTTGTTGTAAGTTCATCTCTCCTTGAAGGATCTCATCATCCTTTTCCATTCTCATAATCTCTTCAAAATATTCAAGGAGTATTGTATCAGAACCATTTGAAGGTGGCTGCATAGGTGCATGTAGACAAGCTCCAAGTTACTTTCAAAAGGCTTAAAATCATCATAGCTTGCTCTATTATGATCTAGGCTCTCTCCATGATGTTGATCTTCAACATGTATTTTCTTTCCCTCCTCTTGATTTTTTTTGTTCATGAGCTTAGTCTTTTCATCCTCCTCATATTCTTTGAACATTTTCATGTAAATATGCCACATGTCCTCCTTTTGAGCCACATCTTCTTATTTGCCATGACTAGTCAGCTCCAAGGGATTTGTAGGTTCTTTGAGAGCTTCAATTTCATTACATATACTCTCAAATATTTTCCATAGTTCATCATCCTTTGGCTGTCTTAGATCATGAAAAGGAGAGACAAAAAGGCCATTTCTTCTTCTTCTTTAGAGTCTAAGAGAACTTGTTCCAAGGCATCTTTTCTAACACAAGGAGAATCTTCTTTCATATCCTCGCAACCTGACCTCTCCTCACCATCATTCAGCCATTCTTCATCTTCAATCCAATCTGATATTTCAATCTCATCCTCCCACCTAGTGACATCAACCTTAGGTACTTCAAAAATAGGTAGCTTGGCCAAAGGGGATTCCCAACTAGCAAGACAATTCTCCACATTGGGAAGGCAACCTTGATCAGTTGGAAGAGGTGGAAGGATGGATTCAATGGTATCTTGAGGAGAGGTGGGAGGGTGATGAATGGCTCCAAATTTCTCTTCCCTAACAACTTCTCCATTTAAACATGACTTGTTATTTTCCTCATGGGCTTCCATCACATCCTTCCATCTAGGGAAGGTGGGTTCAAGGATAACTTCATGGGATTGAGAGGTTGATGAAGGGGTGAAAGATATGTCTAGGAAACCTATAGTTTCCTTGGGATTGGCACTTTAATTTCAAGTTGGAGAAGTGGGTTTAGATAGTTTACCTTCCCTTCCCATGATGGACTACCTCAAGGCCTAATTGGCCAATTCAAAATCCCTTTCAAGATGAGCTTCAAAGTTTAATATCTCCCTCTCAAAATCCTCTCCCAATAAATGAACCTACTTGACCATGATTTTCTCTTCCCTTGGGCTACTTTCTTGGATGGATTTCCAAGAAGGGAAACTTGGGGAAGTACATCAGGGTTTTGGGTATTAGGAAACATGGTTGGACTATCATTTTGAAGAGGCAAGGATGGCACACTTGAAGGTGAATATGGGTAATTTTGAGGTTACCAAGATGGACTTTGTTCATAAAATTTCAATCTCTCCGCTAGATTAAATATCAAGCCATAAACATCAAGCATTTTATAGGTAAGATTATCTAATTATCCCCATTTATAGGTATCCACTCCTTGATTTGTTCCCAGTCATTCCTTACACTCTTAATACAAACACTAGGTATGATTTCACCACAACCATGTCTAGTGTCAAGGTCTAGCATGTATTCTTGGTAACCAAGGAGAGTTATTCTGAAACTAGCAATGAAATGGCTTGGAGAGGGGTTAGGTGAGCTAGATTTAGCACAAACTTGATAATTCTGATCATTGGCAGCATATTCTTGATGGATATCATGACAAGGTTAGCCAATAACTTGTTCATAGTTATGAGGAAGAGGCAAATCTGGACATAACTCCTCAACATGTGTTAAAAAAAGCTCAAACTCAAAATTCTCCATGAATTACTTCACAAAAGAGCATAAAACAAGAAAAACAACTTCAATTGGTATACCTGGATTGCTCAAATAGTAGATATGTACTTGGATTCATCATTGGTGCTTAGTGAGTTTCCTCTAAAGGCTGATATCTTGAGAAGAACACCAAAACTTCTCAAGGACCTCTAGTCCCACTGGGCATGCCAAAAACTATTATCACTTGAAATTTCACCCAATGAGGAGAAGGTACAAGCTTATCCTCATTTAAGTGAGATAATGGAACCACCTCAAGGCTATGGGTATCCCTATTATGAGGTGGATCTCTAGATTAGGGATTAACTCCCCTTGATGCATCATTGAAGCTCATACTCCTACTAACAACTTGGGGGGATAAAAATGGTTAGAATAACTGAAATTAAACCTATTATACTGGAGGTGATTCACCAAAATATTTTCTCTAATAATATCTTTAACATGTACTTGAAACTAAGGACAAATAGCACATACACTTCATTCAACATCAATCTCCCCTCTCACATCAATGCTTCAACATGGGGTCTTGGAGATGACATAGGATAGGAGGAAATAAACAATAGGAATTCTAAGACAATCTATTGAGTATCCTACTCACTACATTTACAAGCTACTTTGACACTTCTTATTGACCTAAAAGTGGGAGATTACAAACACACAAGGTAGTAAGGAGAGAAACATGTGAAGGTAGACAAAACTTACACTTACACAAGACTAACATCCATTTCAAACTTAGTTAATTATTTGAATGAATTAAAACAATTGTATTTATTTATTCAAGGTAAAATTTTGGTAGGGCTTCGCCATACCCAGGCATAGAGATCAATACAATGGCCAAGAATGCTCAATTTATAGAACTTGGAAGAAGAGAGAGAGAAGGGGAGTTAAAGAGGCACAATGACATGTGTCACCAAATGAATATTAGTTAAAATTTCATGTGTAATAGAGTTGAGGAAATATATTCCATGTCATATAGGTCAACTTGTCCAAACAAGCCATAAGAATAGTGAAAAGAGGCACAAAACCTACAATTTTGGCATAAGAAACTGCCCTCATGATTTTCCTTTAAAAACTACCTTTATCCCTACATATGGTTAGTTTTGATGGTTGGTATGAGTAATAGGGGTTACAAAAAAGTCCCCACATGCATTTTATTGATCCCTCACCATCCCTATTCTTGTGGACATGCAAAATCATTCCTAGCAGTCTCAAAATAGCTCTTTTCCATGCACCTTCTCCACTTGGCATTCAAAAACTCCTAATTTTTAAATTTTATCCATGAAAAATAGGGCATGACACTTTTCAAAGGCTCTCATATCATCAGTTTCAATAAAAAAACCTTTAAAAGGCTTCCTTAATTGCTTTTCACAACAATCCCCAAGTGTTCACTTGCTGGCTCATTGGATTGGCTAAAAGTGAGGGCCTAGTTGCGGCACTTACAATTTTATTCATGATATGAGGTGAATTTTTGGATTTATCTCAAGTTTAAATCTTCCTCCCAAAGTTGTTTTCATCTCCTAACTCCTTCTGTAGCCTACACACCACTCAAAATGGTTAAAACAAGCCCTATTTTCCTCTAATCCTTATAGTTATGTACAAAAAATCACATGGTTTTGATACTCATGTAGTTATAAACAACTTATCTTCATCATTCATGGTCAAACTCATCCATTTGGAGGCACTTTCAGCTTGGTTTCTACCATCAGGTCTGTGAGGAGGGTTTGGAGTGGTTTCTAGTCTTAATGTTTGTTCATAAAGAATAGACATTGGAATCCTCTCCAAATGATACTTATGTCTTCTTAATTACCCTCTCCATAATCCCAAATCAGCTCCAGGATCCATGTGAATCTTGGTGCTAAGCACTTGAAGTTGACCATACATGCCATTTTGGGCTTTTTGTGAGGGTTTAGGAGCCTTAAAGCCAAGAATTGGCTTCTTGATGAATTTATTTGCAAAAAAATGACCCAAAAACCTGTATATTAACCCCATAAAAATTTTCCCATTATTTTATTATCTCCTCAAGACCTAAAAATAAAAATTTACCCTTGTTTAGTACTAGGCCTAGACCTTAACAATAGGCATGCTTGCCATTTGAGACTCCGCCTGACACTCCAATAGATTACCTTGACTCCTGATGGCTTCAACACATTTTTTATACACCTAAAAACATGTTCCAATCAATTTTAAGGCATGGAAAAGGCCAAAAATATATATGACCCTCAATTTGGCTATTAGGCCTAAAGATTCCCTTCACCCATGACTGCAAACCTCCTTGATTGGGATAACTTGTATGATTAAAAACCATATATTAAGGTTTCCTATGTTTATTTATGTCCCCTCCAACTTATCCAATCACAAATTTGTCCTTTCTAGCCTTCTTCTTCAACATTTCATCACTTTTCTTAAAATTGGTGCCTCCATGCACACTAAAAATGACCCTACTTTGAGACAAAATAGAGAGGTTTTTCCCTATTTAAATTGGAAAATTTATGATAGGATATTATTATATATGTCCTAAGGGTACTCTGTACCAAATTTTAGCTCCTAACTCCTCCACTTGGTCCCCCAACTCAATAAATTTACAAGGCATACTTTTGGGAAAAGCATATTTTGAGGGTAGGCAGGGTTTGGAATGTGCTTAGAAGCTTAATTGATTGTTTTGGGTTTGATTTGAGTATGGAAAGAACATTTCTTCCAAACACAACATATTTAAACCACTTATAGTTCATTTTCCTTTGAAACACCTTGTCCCATGCTTCTCTAGCCCCATCTCATGTATTGTTTTACTATACTACCTGTATGGACTGAGACATAATTTTCTAGGCTTATGGGCTTTAATGGATGACCTATAACCTCAAAAACGTGTGTAAGGTATTTTGTGATCTTTAAAACATCATACTTACATCATAATACCTCATTTTCATGCTCTATTTGAGCTCCAAAGATCCTTTACCCTTGACTGAGATCAATTTTCCAATACCCTAACTATGGGTGCATGTTTCCAGGCCTGTAGGTTGGCCAAGGGGCATTTGGAATATGTTTGAATCTATTTAGGTATTTTTGAACTTTAATTTATCCTTTTATGACTCACACTTAGATGTATCTTCTTCTTTAGGAGTCCTTACACCATCTTTTTTGTGCCAATCTTTGAAACACTACCCTCAATACCTCTTTACCCTGTGTATGGATAGGAGATGGCCTAAAAGGGGTATTTCATGCAATATCCTCCTTCTCCATCACCTAAGTGGTCAGGACTGATTTTTATAGCCCTTGGAAGTGTTTACTATATTTGGACAAGGTCTAGAACTTTCACATATAGTGCAAGTTGAAATATCCTTCAAACCCCTGTAGACATCACTGCCATAATTTAGTGAGTTTTAGCAACTTTTGGAGGATTCAAAATCCATCTTCTCCGTATTTTTTCAATCTCAAAATTTGAAAATGTGTTATTTATAGGTGGGAATAAAAAATTAACATAATAGGATCTCTTAAAACAATCACATCTTTACTTCATGGAAAGCACAAGAACACCTAGGATTTCTATTTGGAACTTTTAGGAACTGTGAGCCCAAATTTGCAGTCACTTTCTCTTGACTTCTCACAACCTTGTGATCACTCTCTATCAATCCTAGACCTCTCTAAAATGCATTTCAATTACATTTAAAGGCTTGAGACCATGTGGAGGTTGTTTTTTGGTCATGATGATGTCAGCATGCTCCTTTAGGTGAAGCACCTGGCTATGTGGACTGAGACAACCCCTTAAGAGGGTAAAAACATGTAAAACAAGGTCTTTCAAGCACCAAAAAACACTTTTAAACCCTTTCAACACCACAACACTAGGATAATCGTCATAAAAATAATAAAACACCTTTCCTGATGTGGAGAAACCACTCATAAAGCAATTGAGCTAACTATCAATGTAAACTAGGCCATTTACAAGCATGTACAAGCCTAAAGGAGGATTTTCCAAATATATAAAGTTTATAAAACCCAAATAAGCATGATAATGTCCTAAAAAACATGTGTAATCTCTTGCAAAAAACCATTCCATCAATCCAAAGAAACAGAAGTTAAAATAGATTCAAAAAGAGACCCCCTCATGGTTGATTAGGCATAAAAAGTTGTTTGGAGTGTTAACCATCATTCATAAAGGAGGAGGTACCAAATTTCAAATTATTATTATGGATATGAGGTAAACTCATATCACTATCCACCTCCTAGAATATTTCCTCCATCTCAAACTATACGAGCCATAGTGAGTGCTTGAAGTTGACCTTCCTTTGCATGCCCAGAGGAAAAGGAAGAAAAATGAGTTGTAAATGAATTTTTTATGAAATTTATTCAATTCAAATGTGTGAATGGTCTGTTGGGAGGTGAAGAGTCACACCACCATATTTTATAAGTGGTACACTTCCCAAAAAAGCTGTACAAGTGCCCATCTCTCTCTTTTTGGCCAAGAAAACTACTTTTTGTCTGAACAACCTACAAATTTTAGTTAATGATAGTTTCTAAAGACCTCCTAGGACACATTGAATTTTATAAAACTCCTTGACACTTACACAATTCCCAAGAAACTTGTATAAAACATTAAATATGATATTTAGACCCCTCAAAATGACTTAAAATAATAAATAAACCTAGAGAACATTTAACCAAAGCTATTACAACATCAATTAATACTAATTGACCTATGAAACACCTTATAACAACATATTGCATCGCTTTAAATGCCTAAAAGTGAATCTTTTTCCTAGGGATGCCCTATTTTGACCTAAAAGTCAAAATTGGTCAACAGTTATTATACATTATAAACCATATTTGATTTACTTAAAAACCAAGTAGACTATTCCGCACATGGTGTCATTGTTGGCTGATTTAGGATCATGTAGAAATTACATACAAACTTTCTTATTTGGAGCTAATAGTACCTTATGTAAATATAATAATTTTGGTATTACGAGATAACCTTGTGGTGTATTGTTATTTGAAACCATCACATGGAATTTGACATCATAACAAGCTATGTATTTATGATTATTAATAGAGTGTTTTTCTTAAATGGGTGTAAACATGCCTCTTAGTATATATTAGTACCTTGGGGTGTGCACTTGGGTTTTAAACCATATTAAATAAATATACATATTAGATCTTTACGAGGGTACATAAATATGACTCTAAGAATATAACAATGTGTATTTTATGTTTCGTATGAATTGAAAAATTTCTTGTTTATACCTCTTTGGTTGGATAAATTCTTAGGTTTTTGTGAATTTGTGACTACTTTATTTGACTAGATTATGGATTCTTTGTAGTTATGCTTAAAATCACTATACTATGGTAATATGAGTTATCATAAGGTAAATTTAAACTAGAAATAAATTATATTATTTTAACTCTATAGTTAATTGTGTACTTACCCTGGTGGTATAATTATAGTCATTATTTCTAGTATGGGATAAAAAATAATGTAAGATTCATGCATATGTTTGATAGAATAAATGTATGTTAAAGTTACTCATATGTTTAGCACGTTACATGATGTGTTTGCTAGTAGGATGTAAATTATATGAATATTGTAGTTGAATTTTTATTTGACCAATCTACATTATTAATTTGGATTAAGGAGTGAGATGGACTTCATTGGCTTACTAACATTACAATGCCAAATGAAGGTAGTCCAATAAAGTGGTGTGTATGAATTTGATTGATCTATAGATTGCTTTTATATTACTACTATTAAAGCTTTAATCAAAGTATATTTAGTGGGATATTATCATTTTATGAGTATGATTTACCTGTATGTGCAATATCTTACAATAGATCAAGTTTTCTATGATACACTACATGTTTAGTTTAGTTTAAAAATCATACAACACACAGGTACTTGTTTGTCTCTGGATTCTTGCACCATCATTATCTTCTCATCTATGAAGGGAGGGCCATTTTTTGATGGGATTAGTGTGGTGGATTTTTGGTTTGTGGTTGGTGTGGAAAAGTACTCGGATGATACTCTCCCTCCCCACAATAATACTACTTATCGAGATGACACTTGAAACTGCCACAGATTCTTGAAGTTTGGGAACTATGCTCCAGGGAAGCCATGTATCTTATTTTTACATTGTATTATATTTTAATTATTATTATAAATTATCATTAAGAGTTTTAATTAATTTTTATTGCACATTGACAATGGTGACTATATATTTGTATCAATTATGGCTGAGTTGTTATATAATTACTTTCTATATTTGTGTTTTGACATACTCTCATGATGTTAGAGATCTGTGATTTATAATGTAATATGAGTATTTATATTGTCATGCATGTGTAATTTATATGATCTATGTTAGATTCTTGGGGTGTAATCTATTTTGGTATGTGTGTTTATTTTTACAAAAATCATGCATTTCTAGGTGGATCCCACTAGGGATTTATATAGATTGAAAATGTCATCCCTGAACCAAAAGAGAGGCATTATGGGTTGAAGTGTAAATAGTAAGAGTGCTTAAGAAATAAAATCATAGACTCCACCCAAAGTAAAATAAATAGGCCTAAGACTATGTCAATGAATAATAACCAAATATACTGTACAAAATAAAGTATAGGTATGAACTGCACAAATGAAGACCAACAACAACGGGTATAGACAATTACATCAAAGAAGAGAAAGAAGGTTGAAAATTTACAAATAAGAAATAATTCACTAAATATATGAAAGAGTTAGTGTAAACATTTTGAGAAATAAGAAAAAAGACTATGCTAAAGAGGGATGGTGCAACCAAAGAAGAAAAAGAGCAAAAACAATGTTCTTCATTGGATAAAAGGATAATAATTAGAAGCTAAAAACAAATAAAACACAAAATTGGAAACCTGAATGCATGTAATCATAGGAAGAATCTAAGAGTGATTTTATTTTGCTTAAAGCTTAAAACAAGGAGATTAATAAAAAAAAACCCAAATTTGACTATCTTGAACTAAGAGTAGTAAAAATGCTAAAGAAAAGATATTTTTTTCATGGTTTTACATAAAAACTTGAACGAAAAAAGAAAGAGGAGAAAAAACAATGTGGAGGGCCTCTCAAAACTAGGAAGGATGTAAAATTCTCCTTATGATCAACTTACAACAACTCATTAGATATCAATAAAATCAATAAAAAAATATGAAGAAGATGAAACTAATTTTTAAAAAATTACAAGGGTAGAGCCCTAACAAAAACCAAATCTTTAAAATATGCACACTCACAAACTAATGTTATAAATAGGAACAAGGATCTAAAACCATGAAGGAATTATACCAAAATTATTCATTAATAACATTGAAAATGTAGAAAAATATTATAACAAGAAGTTAGAATACCTCTCAAGGAGCAAATCACAAGTTTAAACACAAATTTTATAGTGGAAAACCAAACTTATCAAAAAAAAATCATGTGTTAAATTAAGAGGCTTGTCCACAAAATATTCATAATACAACTCTTAGGAGAAAAATGGATCTGAGAAGAAGAAAGAGAGATTCAAATATCTAGTTTTAAAAAAATAGGAGGAGAGGGATTTTTAAATTGTGCAAGAACAAGGAAGTGGGAATTATAATAAATTCCATTATGACTTTACAAGGCCTCCCAGGGTTATGTCAAGTGTCATATTCCCTTAGAATGTGAAGAGAAATGTGTGGCATGTGGGGGGAGGAGTTACATGTGTAACTCCCAAAATTCTAAGGAGGACCAAGAGGTGAGTGACACCTCATAGAATCTAGATTTATGTGAATTAATAATTCACATAAACATAAATTCTTCACATATGAACAAAATTTAGGATAAAAAAATTATCCCAAATGAAAAGTAATCTTACCATGCATTGATGTTTCTATCATGATCCTAATGCAACTATATTATATGAAACATTCATTATATTATGGATTGATCACCTGAAGCCTTATGGGTTTTCTATCACATGTTTTCTAATATATTTTATTCTCACACACAGGTTATCAGTGATTGTATGTGGATCAAACCCAAACTCTTCACCTTAGGTCTTTGTAACTTTCCAAAAATGGTTTAGTGAGCTCACAATTTCAATTTAATCATAAGGACCCCTTTGTCAATGAGTAGTGCTTACATATCCAATACTCTGAGGAGGACCTTAGTCATATGTTGTTTTCCCATAGGTGTTGATTTGTGTGTGCACAAAGGTGAAGTAGACTATATACAAGGGCATGTAGTGATGTATCTTGTAACTTGACACAAATGCTCATGGACTATTCTTTGAGTGTTTCAAATCTATAATATGATTGACATGAAAATAGAGAATAATATGGTAGTAGAACTTAGTTATCAATTGATTTATTGAGATTTAATAGGTGTTTTCTTGGTATTTGAAAATTATTAATAATTTTTTAATCCCTTAACCTATATGATCCATAGTATATTTGTGGGCTCGCCTATGGCACACTCTTCATTTGTAACTACATTCATTAGTTAATTATTGCTTTAGGATGACTTCTTAAGATGTAAAGGTGGGATGAATGGGTGTGACTTTCCTCATTAATTTTATATATAGGGATGAGTGTGGCTCACTCAAAACATTATATTCATGAATTATATTCTTATTAATAGATTGTGGAGGTTTCCTCCTCAAAATTTCTTATCATATATTTTAGTTATATTATAATATATTACTTTAATTGTGAATAAATTTCATTACAAGTGCTATAAGAGCATCAATTTTTGTAAAGAATTTTGTTTCTAATATATCTTTCAAACAATTGTGAATTTTTATATAATTATTTTATTGGAATTTGAGCATCATATAATACATCCACTAAAAAAAATGTAAGATTTGAAAATCACTTTTAAGGGAGTTATCACATTTTTACTAATTTTTATAAAATCACTATATAGTTTGAAATTTAAGAAATTTTTCATAATTTATTACATTTTTGGAAATCTTGAAGAAATATAGATTTTGTTTATTCTTTTTTTTTTCTTATTGGAGGCTGACATATTATCAAAATTACTTGGTCAAAGTTGGGTCAAAAGTGAAAATCAGGGTTGGCATTATCTAATCTTGTTATGGCAAGGCCACAAACTAGGGGTAAAATCAAGAATTATGAAAATCCAAGTAAAACTCTTAGTAAAGAATAAATGGATATATAAACAAAAATGTATGGTTCTTTTACTCCAGAGTTTTCCTTACTAGATCACAAGGTGAGTCAAATTGAGTATGATTTTCGTGGCCTATAGTTTGAGATGACAAGTAAAGTAGATCAAATCAATCAGCATTTGGATGATCTCATGCATAAACTCATTCCAAATTTTAATGTTCATAAAAATTCCAAAAATAAGCCACAAATCACAACTACTCAACCAAAACATGGTGGATCTTTTAGACAACCTAATCCAAATCCAAATACACCACATTTAAGGAACATTACTCCAAAAGTAGAAATGTGAAAGTTTGATGGGAAGGATCTACTCACTTGGAAACCAAATGGAGAATTGTTTTGATGTACATCATATCTCTAGTGGATAAAATGTGGTAATGGAATCATTTTATTTTGAGCCAAAGTAGTTTATCTGGTACAAATTACTTTGCACTTAAAAGAAAAAAAAGTGTCTTACTATTACTTGGTCAATGCTACAAATGCACAACCATCATAATGTCACAAAGAACTACTTTAACTAGTTAAAAAAGCTATGGCTATTGTACTTAACACACCCCATTCTCATTTTTTTGAATAGGGGCCCATTACAAGTCTAAAAATCCTAGTTTTGATTAAAAAGTCTTTTTCATTGGCAATCATATGAGTATTTAGCAAGATTTTAAGTTTCAAGGCTCTTATTTCTCATGTTGATAATTCTTGTTAAGTACACTATTGTATGTCAAATGCAATTAGTAATTTCTCATATCAAGGTCTTTTCCACTTTGTTTAATTTGCTTAAACTAACTTATTAATGGCTTTCATAAGTTGTTACTTATATATGTAGGTTTTCTGAATTTGCATGAAAATCAAAAATGGAAAATCCTAAGTCTTTCGGGTCTTCGTAACTCTTGGTCTTTGAAACTTCTAGGCTTCGTGTATTTTGGTCTTCACATATTTTGGCCATCTCGTGTTTTGGTTTTCACAATTTTTGCATTTTCATGTTTTTTTGAAATTTACAATGTTTGGGTTTTTGCGTATTAGGGTCTTTTGAATTCATGACTTTTAGTCATCTTGGCTTTTGCAAGTCATGGATTTTGGCATTTCACAACTTATGTACTTTACAACTTTCAAATTTTTAGAACTTTTTAGTCTTTGCAGATTCAAGTCTTCACATCTTCTAGTCATCACTTTTTGTGGCCATCACTACCTTTGGTCTTTTTATATTTTTATCTTCACATATTTTTTCTTTATGTTTCATGTAAAATGGAAAAGGATTATTTTGATAAAAGTTACGAACCATGAAAGCCACATGTCATCACATTTTGTGAATTCAAAGTGTCACATGATTTGATCAAATATAAATTAACAAAAGCTAAAACACTCGAGTTTAAATATTATGCCACTAGGTATATTTTCATCAACATCAAACTAACGACCAAATGATACATGTCTAGAGATGACACCATGGTATTTTCCAAACTGAAATTCTTTGTGGCATACTCATCAAAGTGATCTACCAAGTTTGAATTAAATAATCAAAACAAGCCTAAATACATTGGAAATTAATAGCACACAAACTATAATTAATGTAGACATCTTTGAGCTATATGATTTAATTTTAAATAGATGTCTTAGTATTGATTAACAAAGATCTTAAGAGAACTTGAATTATACAAAGAGATGAAAAACTTGGTTTTTTGCATTTACCTACTGATTGCTTCCATAAAGTTACCAACTAAATTATTACATGAATATCACCATTAATCCAAACATCAAAAATGGATTCATCATCCAAAGCCTTCAAGGGAGCACTATCACCATCAATTTTTTCCACCAAATATTCCACTAAATACATGGACACAATCTTTGACTCAGTTGTGTTTCATGATGTATTTGTGAATTATACAGCTACATGGGACTCTGTGGATAATGTTGATGCACACTCATGTGAGGAAAGTTTATTAGCTAAGGAAAAAAAATGGTGATTAATTTATTACCATTGAAGTGACAAAAATTACACTTTAAAGTTGCTAATCCTAGAGTGATGCCCTACATTGACTCACTTTGATATTTGTTCTTTATGAGAAAAGTAATTGATGGCTTATTATATCTTATCAATTGAAGAATAGTCATAGATTGCATTTTGGGAGATGATTTATAGAGGTGCCTAAGGCTTTCACTATAATATACCACATATGATGAGCATAAAATCATGTCATGGAGGAAGACTAACATAATCAACGACACATTGAGGAAATGGATAACTCTAGGGGAGAAGGTAAGCCTCAAAGCCACTACTCTAGTGACCATCACCAAATTTAGGATGGGATTTCACATCAAAATGACCACACTGAATAGATTGCATGGGTGTACTATCATCCATTACCTTTGACTTGAATGGATTCCATTGCTTGACCTATTGATAACTTTAGAATTAAAATTTTCCTTGGGTGAGATCATTAGAATCAAACTCTGAGAGAAAATGTTCCAAAAATATAAAAGACTAGTCAGAGGCCACTTTTTCATGATGCCCTACCTACTAGATGTTGTCATGGACATAGTGTATGTGTATAATGGATCACTCTGGATCCCAACCCCAGATTGTATAAAAAATAGAGTATGTGATTTATTTTATTTTTTGTATATTTATTACTACATGCTAAATATTTTTAGAATTTCCAAGAACATGTATCCTTAAGTCTGAAGGGAAATTCATGAGAATCCATTTGATCAAGTCTCTGATAGAATAAAGAACACACCATTTCCAAAGGGATATTATTGGATATACTTAAATTACACAGTAATAATGATTATGGGAACCAAGGTTTCACCCTTGTGTTTACCCAAGTATGTCCCAGATTAGTTGGTGAAGCAAGAGATGGCATTCCAACTCTAGTGGAGTATTGACAAAGATATGAGAAAGAAACATAAAGGCCTATTCCATGGATATTCCATTATCATAGGCCAAATGAATTATACAAGAAGCAAGAACTTTGGTGATATTGGTAGCATGAAATAATTGTATTCATTGGCATCTTTATAACACAAGGATTGGGACCCACATGGCAACATTCAAAAGCATGTAGCATGCCTGGATATCCCTTACCAACATGAGCCCTATGAATATGAATTCATTTTTATAAATTCTAAAGATGATGTTGATTTCTTATCCAGGGTAAAAATGGATGGGTTGATAGATTATCTCCTAAGATCAATTCAAATGGATCCCTTGCTTATAATTACAGAGGCATACATTTGATTTGTACCTCTAGGTGGATGTACTACATCTAATTATTGATCCTCACAACCATTCTAATTGGTTCAACTAGAGGGAGCATCTTCCCAAGCACCCCCACAATATGTGATAATGGTTGTAAATAAAGAGAAAGGTGTGGCAGAGGCCCCTATTATAACTATTTCACTTGTTGGAGTAAAGGAGCCAATATATATTGATTCTTCCAGCTCTACAAATTATTATCTTACTATTATAAGTCTAGCCCCTGATTCTTCAAACATAGATGTTTTATCTTCTACTTCTCAAAATGACACTCCCTTAGTTGAGAAAATAATACCTTATTTTAAGAGGAATCTCATAGCCCTTAAGGACACTATGAGTTCAACTATTGGGCTATTATCACAGGAGAAAGTTGTGGCCTAAGGGAAAGCACTAGAGAATAATGAGGTTGAGTCACTAATGCAACAAGGACAAGCCCCTTTGGTATACTATCATAAAGATGAGGAGGAAGAACTTGAAATGGCTAAGGTCTTTAGTCTCCAAGGACTCAAATAGAAAAACCAATGGAAATGGAGAAATTAGGTGATGTCCATACCATTCTTATTTCTATTTTCTCTTCAACAACTTTTATTACCACTAACATTAGTCCTATTCAACAACATCAAAATATTACTATAGAATTATACCCATAAACTACTAGATTAACTACTATGAGTATTGTTCTTGCTTCTTCCCAAGCATTGATAATAACTCCTAAGGATAAGAAGGCTCATTTCAAGTCAATAATAAGAGTCTCTATTTTAGATCAAAGTGTACAATTGTCTATTCTATCTACTCAATTAGGTCTACCTATACCACATTCAAATACAGCTCAGCCAACTTTGCTTGTATCATCTACTAAATATGACAAGAAGACAACCTACAATATGCATCCAATTCCCTAAGTGCATAACTTGGATTGGTAAAAGATCATTTTCCTGTCTCTACCTTACCCACTCCAAATAAGTGCACTAATTTTTATTCCGAATAAGTTTTATCAAATTCCACTACTCAAGCTTCTCAATCAGTTGAATTAGGGGAATTGGTAATTCTCTAATGGGTAATAAACTTGAAATCCCAAAGACCCAATCTAGTGATCTCTGAACTTCACACTATAAGTTCCATTTTTTATAAATCAATAGGGAAAATCTAAAGGGTTAGGAAAATTAGAATACAAGATGAATTTGGCAAGTGATTAATCCTTAAGGAAAGACAAGATGATTTTCCCATTCTAAGAGGAAGAATAGGATAACTGAGGAGTCTCCTTACAATGAAGATTTTATAGTTTACTTAGGAACACATACTGAAGCATTGATGGAACTCCATAGATGCACTAAACAATCCAAGGAAGAGCTTCAATAGGATTTGAATCAAGTGCTAAAGTAGCAACAAATTATGTGCTCCCAAAGCAATAGAGGATGATGTATGTTGTTCCTGAAATCTATCACTCATTTTTAGGACAACATATGAACTATTTTGGTCCTGCAGGCCAAAATTATCTCTTCCCTTCTCAAAAACTATTTTGAGCATTCAAATTCTTCATTATTCAAGATTTTTTAGTTAAGGTACTAGCAAGTTCAATAGGTTCAATGAATTTAATAGGAGAGCTCTCTCAAAGAAACAAGTTCCCAACACTTAGGTGGTTCCAAGGTAGGTTCAACACCTCGGTTCAACCAAAAATGTCCATCAGCAAGCTTCAAACAAAGGATTGGACCATTGAACCATTGAACCCCACTTCCAAAAGGTTCAAAGTTTCAATGGGTTCAAAGGTTCAACAACGTCGACAAGCTTAAAGAGTTAAACGCTTCAGCAAAAGTTCAAAGTTCAACTACTTTGGCAAGTTCAACGGCTTCAAAAGACATAAAAAAAGAAGAAAGATTGAACCGTTGAACCTTGAACCAAAAGGTTCAACAAGTTAAAAGGTTCAACGAGATAGGTTCAAGTGGTCAATTGAAGGCTTCAAATAAAAGATTGAACCGTTGAACCGATTGAACCAAATTTGGTTCAATCGATCGGTTCAATCAAACGGTTTAAAGGAGTCCCCCAAAGCCCAAAGGGCAAGTGCCCTTGTGGAAGGCAGTGAACCAAACACCAAGTGCCCTTGTGGAGGGCAATGAACAAAAGTGGACAAAGAGATATCTTTCATAAAGATTTTCTGTGGTGAAATTTTACAAGGCAAAGGAAAGGTTTCCTTCAAACAAAATGTCCGAAGGAATTCCTTCAAACATTTTGTCCAAAAAAATGATCAAAACCCCGATAGAAAGTGGCTAAGGCAAGGGAAGATTTCCTTCAAAAAATTTATCCGAAGGAATTGAAGATGAAGACTGCTCGAAGGACCCTAAATGACCATGAAGGGAAGGTACCCTTGCGAGGGGCTCTTAGTGACCAAGAAATGGATCTTCTCAAGGTCCAAAGGGACACCTTCCCTTTGAGAGGTTCCAAAGACATTAAGCCAAAGGCTCATTTCTATGGACTCCGTAGGCTTGATAAAGATGAAGGAATTTCAATGGATTCAAAGGACTTAAAGAAAAGAAGGCTTCAAAGAGTAAAGGTTGAACCATTGAACCTTGAACCAAAATGGTTCAAAGTTCAAAGGTTCAACAAGTTCAACAGAAAAGAAAAAGATCCAAAAACTTTGAAGGACCAAAGGATTTTGAGAAAGAGAATGAACCATTGAACCTTGAACCAAAATGGTTCAAATTTGAAAGGTTTAAGGAAGCTTCGAGCGAAGGAAGGAAGTGAAAGATTCCAGAGGCAAGTTTGAAGAGATGGTTCAACTGAAGAGCAAAGAAGTGATTAAACCAAGGAAGTGATTGAACCAAGGATCCGATAGGACCACTCAAACCGTTGAACCAATGAACTTTCAAAGGTTCAAGGTTCAACGTGGTTCAAATGACTAATGACGTCCCCATAGACGTCAAATTCAAGGTAATGAAATGCCCATTTATTTTCAAATATGGCACAGAACCTGAAGATAAAACTCAACAAACAGCTGAAGGAAGATCTAAAAAAGCCAATAGAAGGAAGGAGATAGCTTGAGAGCTCAGATCATGAAGAAAAGGACAAAATAAAATAAGACATGGTGAGGAAAGAGGGGAAAGCTATAGGAGATACTAAAATATCTGTGTAGGAGTTATTTTTAGTAGGTGAAACAGTCCACCAAGTAGACATCTTAGCTCACAAACATTAAAAGGTGCAGCCTATTTTTCTCCCTTTAAAATAAAAGTGAGGGGACAACCACATACATATTGGGAGAAAGACCACACAACCCATGCTGAGGAGAAGACATTCGAGATGTTTCTGTACACCAAAGTCAAGGCTAATGCCCTATTCCAACATGGCCCCCTTGACAGAATTGAAAATGCATTTAAGGCATTGAATGCATAGCATGGGCCATTCCTTGAAACAAAGTACCAAGTCTTTTTTGGCTACTATATATTGTAATCTCTCTTATTATTTTAAGGAGATTTTTTGGGTTATAGAAGCAAAACTCTACCAAAATTGAAAGGTGATTACTGAGACTTTGAGCTCAAATTGTTGATCATATTTCTTTGTTTAAATGAGAAAGTAGGTTACTTTCAGACTTTGTGTTGTTATAGCTTGTGTCATTTAGGGGATTGTTCTTATGTCTATTTTATGAATGTGTTCTTGTCCATTTTAATGAAATAAGTAGAACTAGTGGAAGTAATCAAGAAGGTGTCCTAAAGCCAACTGTGGAGAGACTTTGTGCTACCACCATTGTCTTTAGTGTGTTTTTTGTTTGTTTCTATGTAAAAGATATTAGGACAACTTTGTGCCCCCATTATCCTTCATATTTCACTCTTGGGCAGTTGAGGTGGAGATTTTGTGCTACACTTCATTCTGTTGATTACTACGCCTTATTATCTGTTACTTATCACTACCAAAAAGGATTCATGTTGTTTACTGCAAGACCACTTCTGAAAGAAGTGTCTTTTATCATTTCACAAGGATTTCTCCTTTGATCTATGAACATCATCTCTAAAAAAAGAGAGATGGATGGTGTTGTTCTACCCCTGAGTGTTATTTTATAATTATATATATAGTATATAGCTCCTCATAGTTACAAGGAACCTCCCCTTGATGAGAGGAGAGATTTGTCCCCTTTTGATGTGGTAAACTTGCACACCTGGCTGACCAATCTCCCTATATTGTGGTTGAAATCACTTATTTTGCTCATCAATTAGCTGGTGAAAAAATATTCACCCAACAATTTTTGGCAACTTTGCTAGGGATCGATGAGCATTTCCAGTCCTTTTCCAGTCTATTCAAATTGAAGCATTTCATATTGCTGGGGAATGACGTGAAGTAGGAAAGAACACTACTAGATTCACACCAACAATTTTTGCTAACTTCCCTGGGGAAGAGTGTGCAATTTGAAGCCTCAAGCTTCAAGCTCAAGCAAGGCCAGTTCTTTTCCATTTTTATTCTACAATCTGGTAACTCCATGCTATACAAGAAGCCAGAGAGCCCAAGGTGTTGTTGGCCCTATTTTTGAATTGGTGCAGCAATATAATTTTGATTTGTTTCCTCCACAACTTCAAGTTCAATGAACTAGGAGTCTTCTTCCTACCAATATCAGGTCACCAATACAAGGCAAAGCTTCTTTTTTTGCTATTAGCAGAGCTTTGCCTATACATACTCCACCCATATTTGTTATCCCCACTTTTCATAATCAAATCATGGCAGTTCAAGGCCCCTGGGGTAACTCTTTTGGCCCACTCAATCTTACTCCACCTCTACATGAGCTACCACACAATTCAAGGAAGAATTTACCTAAATTCTTTGGTGATGGGAGAGTTCATCCAAATGAACATATTGCAGCCTTCAGCATACCCTGTGGCATGATAGGTGTGGAATATGAAGACATAACAGTCAGGTTGTTTGTGGAAACACTACAAGGCATTGTTATAGACTGATTCTACCATTTACAGGCTCAGTCAATGACCAATTAGGACACTCTCAAAGCCAAATTTGAAGCAAGGTTCAAGCCTATAGAAGATGTGCATGCCCTATTGGCCCAGCTCACATAGATGAAGAAAGAACCTCATGAACCTATGAGGGACTTCATAACCAAATTTGACAAGTTGAGGAACAAGATTCCTGCAATTTCTTAGCCAACAACTGAGAACCTCAAATGCTTCTTCATCAATTCTCAACTACTTGAAGTGAGTTTTTTGCTGAGACGAAATGGCCACATAGACCTTGTTTCTACTCAAGATTTGGCCACTAAGGTGGAAGATGATCTCATCTTGGTAGGGAAGATAAGAAGAGATCCTAACAGAGGCAAATCTTCTTCATCTTTTGAGCATTCATCTATAGGCACCACTAATCAAATGGTGCAAAATTTGGAAAATAAACTACTAGCCTTGAAAAGACAAATGGCCCAAGGTATGTATGCTCCTCCTTATCAGGATATGTCAAGGAGGACATTTCAAAACTAGTCATATCAAGGCAATGCTTTCAAAATTCAAGGTCAACCAAATCATCTACCTCCCCCATAGGGGAAACTTGCCATTGAAGCAGCACCAGCTAACTCAGCAGTTGGATATCTAGAAACAGAACATGATTTCTCTTTCCAACCTAAGTTTGATCAATAAAATGGTGTTGATCTCTTTATAGCAAACCAAGAAGAATTAGTTGGTGACTCTAACATTGGTTTCCTAAATTACCAAGATGAACCCATAAGTAAAGGTGAAGTGTTTGATGGATCATACACTGTATTCACCCAGTCCCAGAACCAGTCCGCCTATCAAGCTAATAAGAGAAAAATAGGGGAAGGATCTCAGCCTACAATTTCAATTGTGAAATGAGGAACTTCTCTACCTTTCCATCTAAAGGACCTGGTGATTGCTAAAAAAGTAAGTACCCTAAACGTTTATGCACCTTCAACTTCAATTTCACATATCAGTCCTTCCCCCCAAAAAAACTAGAAGGATGAACTTCCTTCCTCTATTCCCAGTCTATTTCAGTCATTTGACATAGTCGACCATGTCAAAAAGACAAAAATTCAAATGACTAATTTTGAATATTTTCAATCCAACCCTGAGCAGTTGGGCAGGTTAGTTGAGTGTGTGAAGAATAAAGTTGTCCCTACAAGACAAGATGTTAAGAAGGTAACTCATGATCCCCCAAAGAACATGTCCATCCCAAATAATCTTGTCATTAATCCTCCTACTATCCCTGATAAAATAGAGCCTTTCTATGTTTCCCTATTGATAAATGGTCACAAGCTGAGCAATTGCATCATTGATTCTGGAGCTTCAAACAATGTCATGCCTGCCAAAGTGGTAGAATCTCTTGGTCTCACACTGATCAAGAAATTTGGGAGATGCTTCTCCATGAAAAACAAACAAGTGCCAGTGCTGGGACAAATCAAAGATGCCTAATTTGCATTTACATCATTCCAAGACAAGAGGATCAAGATGACAGTCCTAGTGGCCGACATCCCAACCTCATACGGTATCCTTCTTGGGTGAAATTTTTGCAAAGATGTTGGGGGTGATTTAAGTATGAACCTATCTGAAGCAAGGATCCCAGTTAAAGGCATCATGCAGAGGCTACTCCCTAAGAAGGAAGCAAAATATGTTGTCACTAAAATGTCAGCCCCTACAACTCAAATTCTATTTGAGTCTTTAGGCAAGGGTAATTATTTTTTGTCTACTGAAGACGTTCCTATTACAGCAGATGAAAGTCCCATAGCTGGAAATCCAAGAATTGATTTAAATAAGACATTAGAAGAATTGGTAGGGCATAGTATAGATGAAAAAGGATCTTCCCTCCCTAATGAAGAAAAATCTGATAGAAGATCAATTTCTAATGATGTTTAGATCTTGGAATTTGATGGTAGCAATTCTTCTACCGGTGTTGGAGCTAGCACTGTGTTGATATCTCCTCAAGGATATATTTTTCCTTCTTCATACAAGTTACAGTTAAGCAACACCAACAACACTTCTAAGTATGAATATCTATTGCTCGGGTTGAAGGTAGCTCAAAATAGAGGCATCAAACTCCTTCACGCCAAAGGAGATGCTGAACTGATGGTTTTTTAGGTGAGGAACCTATGTCAAACCAAGAACAAAAGATTTCACCATTATCACAATCTGGTATGGGATCAAATTGAAAGTTTTGAAGCTTTCAATATTTCTACAGTGCCCAGAGAGCCTCATAATCATACAAATTTATTGGTTGTCCCTGTGACCTTCATGGTTCCTCACCCCAATTTCAAAGATAATAGGTACACTGTTAAACTGGTCTTTTGACCAAGTGTGCCTGATGAAGCTAACAATTAGCAAGAGTTTGATGCTGACAATCAAATCATGTGCTTCACTGGACCAGAAGAGCAACAAGTTATGGTAGTGGACCATACTGCTACGCACCAAAGTCAGGAAAAGGAACTCTTTGCCAAAAGAGCTAGGATTTATGGTTTTTAGATTGGAGACCACATCTTGCCAAAGAGCAAGAAGAGATAACCAAAAGGATTGCATAGAAAATGTGATTCCTGGTGGAGACTTCCATTCGCCCATCATTGATTCTGGGGAGAAAATGGTTTCTTGCTAGTTTATTAAGACAGAATGTCATTTTCATTGTCTCACAATGGGTAGCATTTGAAGTAATTCAATCCTTAAAGTATCAAATAAGATCATCTGTGCATATAAATATATTTATATAGTATTTATTTCTATTTTGTGTTTTTCATTTTCATTTTTGGCACCTTTCTTTTTGGTAGCATGAATTCGTAGCCCAATGGCTTACTTAAAGGCACTGGAGATTCTGGTTTCTACTTCCCTCAGCTACTTCAAAATTTCAATTGAAGGAAGTTCCCCAACTAGAGCTAGTTGTTCCTAAAATCTATCACTCATTTTTAGGACAACATATGAACTATTTTGGTCCTGCAGGCCAAAATTATCTCTTCCCTTCTCAAAAATTATTTTGAGCATTCAAATTCTTCATTATTCAAGCTTTTTCAGTTAAGGGACTAGCAGGTTCAATAGGTTCAATGACTTTAATAGGTGAGCTCTCTCAAAGAAACAAGTTCCCGACACTTAGGCAATTCTAAGGTAGGTTCAATGCCTTAGTTCAACCAAAAATGTCTATTGGCAAGCTTCAAACAAAGGACTGGACCATTGAACCATTGAACCCCACTTCCAAAAGGTTCAAAGGTTCAACGTGTTCAAAGGTTCAATGACATCAGCAAGCTTAAAGAGTTAAATGCTTTAGCAAAATTTCAAAGTTCAACCACTTCAACAAGTTCAACAGCTTCAAAAGACTTAACGAAAAGAAAAAATATTGAATCATTGAACCATTAAACCTTGAACCAAAAGGTTTAATAGGTTTAAAGGTTTAAAGGTTCAACGAGATAGGTTCAAGTGGTCAATTGAAGGATTCAAACAAAATATTGAACCATTGAACTGATTGAACCAAATTTGGTTCAATCGATCGGTTCAATCGAATGGTTCAAAGGAGTGCCCCAAAGCCCAAAGGGCAAGTGCCCTTGTGGAAGGCAGTCAACTAAAGGCCAAGTACCCTTGCGGAGGGCAATGAACAAAAGTGGACAAAGAGATATCTTTTGGAAAGATTTTCTGCGGTGAAATTTTACAAGGCAAAGGAAAGGTCTCATTCGGACAAAATGTCTGAAGGAATTCCTTCAGACATTTTGTCTGAAGGAATGATCAAAATCCTAATGAAAAGTGGCTAAGGCAACAAAAGATTTACTTCGAACAAAATGTCTGAAGGAATTCCTTCGAACATTTTGTCTAAAGGAATTGAAGATGAAGACCGCCTGAAGGACCCCGAAGGACCCCAAAGGGTAGGTACCCTTGTAGGGGGCTCTTAGTGACCAAGAAATGGATCTTCTCAAGGCCTGAAGGGACACCTTCCCTTCGGGAGGTTCCAAAGACATTAAGTCGAATGCTCAATAGGCTTGATAAAGATGAAAGAGTTTCAATGGCTTCAAAGGACTTACAGAAAAGAAGGCTTCAAAGAGTAAAGGTTGAATTGTTGAACCTTGAACCAAAATGGTTCAAAGTTTAAAGGTTCAACAAGTTCAACAGAAAATAAAAATATTTAGAAACTTTGAAGGACCAAAGGATTCTGAGAAAGAGAATGAACCGTTGAACCTTGAACCAAAATGGTTCAAAGTTCAAAGGTTCAAATGTTCAAGGAAGATTTGAGCAAAGGAAGGAAGTGGAAGATTCCAAAGACAAGTTCAAAGAGATGGTTCAACCGAAGAGCAAAGAAGCGATTGAACCAAGGAAGTGATTGAACCAAAGAGCCAATAGAACTGCTCAAACTATTGAACCATTAAACCAATAAACTTTCAAAGGTTTAAAGGTTCAAGGTTCAACATGGTTCAAACAACTAGTGACCAGTGACGTCCCCACAGAAGTCAAATTCAAGGTAATGAAATGCCCATTTATTTTTAAATATGGCACGAAACTTGAAGACAAAACTCAACGAGCAGCTGAAGGAAGAGCCAAAAAATCCAGCAAAAGGAAAGGAGATAGCTCGAGATCTCAAATCACAAAGAAAAGGACAAAATACAACAAGACGTGGTGAGGAAAGAGGGGAAAGATATAACACATACTAAAATATCTATGCAGGAGTTATTTCTAATAGGTGGAACAGTCCACCAAGTAGACATCTGAGCTCACAAACATTACAAGGTGTAGCCTATTTTTCTCCCTTTAAAATAAAAGTGAGGGGACAGCCACGTACATATTGGGAGAAATACCAAACAACCCATGCTGAGGAGAAGACATTAAAGATGTTTATGTACACCAAAGTCAAGGCCGATGCCCTATTCCAACATGGCCCCCTTCACAGAACTGAAAATGCACTCAAGGCATTGAATGCACAGCATGGGCCATTCCTTGAAACAAAGTGCCAAGTCTTTCTTGGCTGCTATATATTGTAATCTCTCTTATTTTTTTAAGGAGATATTTTGGGTTATAAAAGCAAAACTCTGCCAAAATTGAAAGGTGATTACTGAGACTTTGAGCTTAGATTATTGATCATATTTCTTTGTTTGAATGAGAAAACAGGTTACTTTCAGACTTTGTGTTGTTATAGCTTGTGTCATTTAGGAGATTATTCTTATGTCTATTTCCTGAATGTGTTCTTGTCCATTTTAATGAAATAATCATAACTAGTAGAAGTAATCAGGAAGGTGTCCTAAAGCCAACTATGGAGAGACTTTGTGTTGCCACCATTGTCTTTAGTGTTTTTTTTGTTTGTTTCTATGTAAAGGATCTTAGGATGACTTTGTGCCCCCATTATCCTTCGTATTTCACTCTTGGGTAGTTGAGGTGGAGACTTTGTGCTACACTTCATTCTGCTGGTTACTACGCCTTGTTACCTGTTACTTATCACTACTAGAAAGGATTCTTGTTGTTTGTTACAAGACCACTTCTGAAAGAAGAGAAGTGTCTTCTATCATTTCACAAGGATTTCTCCTTTGATCTGTGAACATCATCTCTGAAAAAAGAGAGATGGATGGTGCTGTTCTACCCCTGAGTGTTATTTTTTGCTTATGTATATAATATATAGCTCCTCATAGTTATAAGGAACTTCCTCTTGTTGAGAGGAGAGATTTATCCCCTTTTGATGTGGTAAACCTGCACATCTAGCTGACCAATCTCCCTATGCTATGGTTGAAATCACCTATTTTGCTCATCAACTAGCTGGTGACAAAATATTCACCCAACAATATTTAGAATACAACCCTGGGGTTGTACAACATTCTAGACAGCATCAATACAATGAAAATTGAGATGTCTCCCCATTTTATTGAGACATATAAATTATTTAATTCTTTGAAGGAGGAAAAGAATAAATTATTTTTCCTATAACCTACACTACCAATATGGTCTTCAACCATCTAGATTTGATGAATCCTTTTGAGGCAACTAATTCCCTTAATTTTTTAGTTATCAAAACCCAAGAGGATAGACATTGGGTATCTAGTGCACAAGCCTTGATTCCAAAGTTGATTGAGGACAAAAAGTAGGTTATACAAATTTTAAAAGAATTAAAATTATCTCATGCAAGAGACACTTTAGTAAATTTGATGCACAACGCTAATTTTGATAAGTTGCTCCAGAAGGTACCTATAAATTTCAAATAGGGTCTTTAGGGATGTGTATTAAAAGAGATTGAGTAGGAAATTGGTTTTGCCATAATGAAGGTGACTAAAGTATAGATCTTCTAAGTGGAGTTTATTACTACAAAAGTAGATCACAAATGCCTATTGATATAAGTCTCATCATGTTTATTGGATTCAACTCTGTATTATCCTCCAATAATAAATTCATGATGAGAAAAGAAGGCTAAGGATTTGATGTAAATAAAAATCAATAAATAGGCTATAGAATCAAATAGGTCAACTATGTTCTATAAAATAGGGAAAATAATAGAGAAAAATAGAACATTGTCATGCAGGTTGACTATGTATTGTTGAATAGGGAACATGATAAGAAATAAGAATACGCAACTAGACAGGTCAACTATGTACTGCAAAAAGATAATTTGAATAGTCTATAGAGACTGTGTTGATAGGAATGACAATGTTCTAAACATAGAGAAAGACTTTGCAATATGATATCTAATAAAATTAAATTAAGAACACAAGCAATTGAATCAATGTGTTTGATACAATTAGAACACACAACACAAACTTTGAACTAATGTTGGCTAATGCAAGTTTTGCAATAAAACATACAATGATTAAAGAGAAAGCAACAATTTGAAAGTAAATGCTAAATAATTGGTCATTCATAAGTGTTATTAATTTATAATTTAGTTGGAAATTAATGTGATAAAAATTTGGGTGTAAGAAGGAACTAAAAATCAATCTAAGGATGGTTTTAGGAAGTTTAGGCTGAAAGGGATCTGTATTGGTGATGGTATTGTCTTGGTATTAAGGCCTACCCCATCACTTTACAATCTTGTAGAGATAAGGCTATTGGGTGCTTTACCAATATATACTATCAATCACATGTTTATACTTGGCCATAAAACCAAGTTGGCTTCTCCTTTGGTGATGAAATTCAAGTAGGTAGGCCTTGGGAAGACAAATGTTTTATACTTTTTTTGAAAGTGATTTGGAAGTGTGTGCAAAAGAGAAAAATAATGTGACTAAATCAATAATTTGAAAAACCACCTAATTAATGTATGTTTTCTAAGCATGCAAGTAACTAAAAATAAAGGTGAATTAATTACTATTAAAAAGAGATTAATTCCTTGATTATGAAAAGTATAGAATTGGTTTAGGTGATATTATATACAAATAATGCAGAATAGGGTCGATTGGATCGATACTATTCTATGAAAGTAAGATCTAGAAGAACATAATCGAGCAAGTCAACTATGTATTCTAGATATAAAATAGAATACATAATTGTGTCAAACTAGTCGACCTAGTTGGATGTAGGGTTGCAGTTTTATAGACTACAAACTTATGAAAAATAATATTGTCAATGAAAAATTGAAATGATAGAGAAGATAAGAATGAACCTTCATGGATTTAAATATGTTTAGATTGAAAAAATTTATGTTGTGATGCTTAAGTCTTGAATCAAAAACTTCTAAAAGAGTCAATTAGCTCAGTGGAGTTTATAAAACATGTGTGCTAAAAAGAAGTTGTGAATAAAGTCAACTGGTTTGACTATTTTTTCAAATCTATATGCTGAAAGAGGAGACTTGTGAACAAAGTTGATTGGTTTGGCTATGTATGAAAATTTGGAACTAAAGAAGAAGACAATGTTGAGCTGATCAACCTAGTCACTTATATATAGAGAAGACCTGCACAAATAGAATACAGCTATTTTGGATTGACTATGTTTTAGACCTATGCACAGACTATTATAACTATACTGAGAGGTTCGATACAGTACTATAAAAATAAAAATATATAATATAATGATAAAATGAAATCATGAAATAAAACCTATAAACATGTAGCTAACTAGATTGTATATAAAGGTAAATGCAATTGATCTGGTAATCAATCCTACCTCAAAGAAAATAAATCCTACTTACACTTTCAATTGTTGATACATTAGATATTTAGGTTCATGACCAAAATGGATCCATTAGACCTAACCAAGGGATCTCTTACCACAATAACATTAGTAGAGAGGGTTCCAAAGCCTCTAGTCAAGCAACACTATGCAATAACCTTATCTAGGTCATATGTTTCCATATTCAAAAAGTATATGCAAAGCAAAGTAAAATATAATCTAGTGCTCACCAAAGATTTTGGGATAAAGTGGGGGTAATAAACTTTAAAATCAAACATGCATATGATAATCCTAATTATGTTCTGTATAGGTAAAACCCTAATGCATGAGAGATAAGTACAAATGCTAATTTATTTACTTTTACAAAGGAGGAACAAAGTTAGGAATATTTATCTTTGAAGATGAACCTGTCGAGCCTCAATCTCTATATTGGCCAAGATGCTTCACAAGTGGTTGTTATGGTATGTAAGGATAATAATTATAAGTCAGCTCTAGGCTATAAAAATTATCTATGCATCCAAAATACTTCTCCACAAGAAAAGATCCATATCTCCAAACAAAGTATTGAAACCCTAAGCTATGTTCCTCAAGTAGAATGGTGGATAATTAGATGCACAATATATATTTTTCTTCTCTTTTATTTCTCTATAAATGATGAAAATGGATTTGTATATATAGTTGGATGTAACCCTAAATCTTTCTAAAATTTTAGTCTACAAGGTCAACCTAATTGATCTATATTGTTAATTGATAAAAATAAGTTATATCCCAGTCTGGGTTAGCCATAGTTGACCTTGGCCCATAACTTTATTTTTTAACAATTTGAATATAAGGTCAGCCCATGTTGACAGTGTAATCTAAACTATAAAAAAATAGTTTTATGATAAGGTAGGTGCTAAAGAAGGTGGTGAAATGTTTGGAGGAGTGTACAAGAGAGGAGGCAAGCCTTAGGGAAGTACATAGGAGAAGGTTGTGTAGATATAACTTTATAGTATAGAGGACAATAATCTTGTAAAGCACTAATGGTCTTCCCTCCCCTTTCACCGTGCACCCTTTGGGGCATGCACTCAAAGAGATTGAGACTCAACAAGTTCTTGCAAGAGAGAAAACATTAGCAATGGATAAAGTTTGAAAATATTATGTTTATACATAATGATTGATAATGATTGCCCTTAAGTTTCACTAAAATAACTTCAAACCTAGCTTATAACTATTAGAATGCTTCAGAAACTTAAATGAAAGAAAATTTTCCATTTTGCTCAATGTGCAGTATAATTTTTTAAGTGATTGTTAGATGATGGTTTGAGAGGACTTGATGTGTTTATATCAAAGGATATTTGAAATATTTTCATTGACCTTACCAAAATTTTTCAAGGCGTAAAATTCAACATCTCAAATTTGAAAAGTTATCATTGGAACATGAAGTACAAGGCCCCATTAGTGGACAAGACTGCAATTCAACCATGCCCAACCAAGCATGGTCTTATCTTAGAATGATAGAGACTATTGGAAGTGGGTTGACAAGATTCTATAAGCATAATAAGGATACATGAATGATGTTTTGAGTAGTTTCAAATAATTTTTTAGACTAGTAAATGTTGTTGTGTAGATTTCAAGTTAACAAAATGGTGAATAAGCCAAGTAGGGTAAGGGTGTCAATATTAAACATTATCAAGCACTTAATGATTAAAATTGAGTCTGTACATTTCCCTCCACTTTATTCTAGTGATGAAAAAAATTGAAACTACTATAGTAAAGGAGATGCAAAACCAAGTGTGTATACATGCTTTACATTTTGATGTGAATTTTAATCGTGAAATATGTCTTACTGTGAAACATGAAACAATGCCACTAAAATTAGTTATTGTCCATATTTGAAAGATGAAAATATGAAACTTGAAATTTGAAATTTGAAAAGAGAGCAAGGAAAGTGTACACCTAAAATATTATGCAATCTAATTATCATGAAACTTTTTTAAAATGGAGAATTGTATTCCCCCTTGTTGAGGCACTTAGAGAAATGTTAAAACTTTGGCGAATTGAGAGTGATCAAATATCAATTTTAAAACTTTTGAAATACCTTGAGTTGGAAATATTATTTTGATTTAAAATTTTAATTTTATTTATGTAACAAATATTTTACATTGTTAATCTTAAAAAAATACAGGTGAAAAAATCACACCCCACAAACTAGGTCACGTCGAGCTAAATAAGACTTGAAAAGAGAAAATAAAATAAAATGGCCACCCAAGGCCACTCAAACCACAATTTACACTAACTCAAGTGCACGTCACCAAAAAATGGTATTAAAAATACAAACAATAAAGATTTAGACTAAGTAGCAATAATGAACATAGCATCTGGCAAAAGAGGAGGAGGTGGAGGAGAAGAGGAGTTTCCTCCCCATACTACCTAAGTGGGAGAGTCATTGTCAATAGGTAAAGGATCCAATCCATTATCTTGCTATTTTTTTCATATTCTTCCTATTATGAGGGTGAAATGGCAAGGGGCAATTGTAGGAACTTATTTTATGGAGGTGGGGCCCACCCCTCGCCCTCCACGCCACCCCCTCCACCACCACCTTTATTATATTTTTCAAACCCACTATCATGTGGGGACAACTAATGAGAATGAGAGTAAGGGATATTTCAACTTCAATACCAGTGATGTTGAGTCCCCCATCTACATCTATGAGGAGAGTGGTGGTAGGGGGATCTAGAGGCTCATTGTTGATAACACATGGAGTATTCTCCTAATGATCCAAGAAGATCTACATATGGTGAATCTCAATCCAAAATTTATCATTTTGGACCTAGATTTGGAGGGTAACATTATAAATTTAAAAAAAATATAGTTATAAAATATCTCCTTTCCATTTTTTCATGATTAAAACAAGTATTGTTTCTAGTTTTTCAAATCTAAAAAAGAATGTCAACATAGAAAATATATTGTATCTTCCAATAATTAAGGTGAATTCCCCCAAGAGAGACATTTTCCAAGTGAATAATTTGGGTCTAAATGGATCTATGAGGGTATGAATCCATCTCCAAGAAGACTGGGTATGAGAACAAGACTAGAAAAGGTGTTTAAGATTTTCTAGTTGGTGACAACCTAGGAAAATGAGATTTAAAACCTCTATGTGCTTGAGATGGTAACCTAAAATAAAATCCTAGTAGAGAATACACCAAAGTAAATGGATTTTTTAGGATCTATGAGAGCATCCCAAATGGTAGCAAACCTTCTATACCAGACAGTATAAAGGGATTAGATATTTCATTAAATGATAGTTTTAGTGTCAATGTGTTGTGGAGCCAATAATTTATAGCCCAGTCTAGGATAATAATGATAAAAAAATTTAGCTATAGGACAATTCCAATTTTCTTCCACCAAGGTATAAGGGAGGAAACAACCATCTTATGTAAATAGTCCTCAAGTATGGAACTCTGAATCTTAGAAATGGATTCTACATCTTCATTGTTAAGATTGAATTTTTCTTTCACAAGATTCCAAGGGATCTTGTCCCAACTAATTTTTTTTAAAATATCCCTAATGGTTTTAATAGGTCCTTTTTAAATAATCTCAAGCTCTTGATCTAAGGGACCATGGCAAAGGTAACATTATGAAAATTGAATGTTAGGGACCACCATAGGGAGAGATTATAGAGAGAGACCATTTTAAAACCCCTCTTCCACCTAGATGAGGTGAGTTTTGAATATTTCTCAAGCCTTCGAGATGTTGTGCATAACAAAGGTACCTCTAATTTTAATAAGAATAAGGGAAATGAGAATATTATGGATACCAACACCTTACCAGGACCTTTTTACTAAAGTTCATCCTTGATAAATTTAATTCCTTAACAAAAATTTCTAGGCTTCATCACCTTCCAACCCTCTGATAATCTACTTGACACTAAGATTCAGGTCTTGGATTTTAATGTCAATGAGCCCAAGTCCTCTTTCTTTTTTATGTTGATAGAAAATACCTCAAGAAACTTTATGGAATCCTTTTTAACCTTCATAATTGGTCCATAGAAAATATTATAAATATTTTTTCAATTTATCATAGGTAGAATTAGAAGGAGCCTAACAAGAGGATTAATAGACATGAGTAGTAGCGAGAACCTTACTAGAGTATATCTGAAATTTTTCTGCTAATGATAAGGGTTTAGTAATTTATAAGGATATTTTTTTATCAACCCTTTAAACCACATAAGACAAAAAATCATCAAGTGAGGCTCAAAAATCAAAGGAAATACCTAAGAATTTGAACTTAACTTCAAGTAGAATCCACTACCATTGAAATCCTTTCAGCCAAGGAGGTTTTTGAGAGAGAGATTGGAGATAGCACTAAGTTTTATTCCATTGGATGGAGGACCTAAAAGTAAGAGAAAATATATCAAGGCATTCCATATCATTTTAAATAGCATTCTCTTCCTCCTAAAGGGTAAGGAACAAGTTATCGATGAAGTTCACATTCATCTAATTGTCTGAATTAGGGAGAGAAATACCCTTCACCAAACCCCTGTAAGCATAATTAGACAAAATATAGTTTAATCTTTCAAAAACCAAAACATAAAGATAAGGAATAAAGGTCAACCCTACCTAATATATATATATGAATCTCAAAATAATGATATTGGGCACCATTGATAGTAATTCAAGCACCAACATCTTAAAAAAACATGCTAACAACTTACACAAACTTGGGGCCAAATCCAAGAGCTTGAAACATTACTATAATTAGGGGCCACTCTATTTAGTCATAGTTATCAATTTGTTGATATTTTTCAATCTTTTGTGTACCACTATCATGGTGTGTTTTCAATTCATCCCATCACTCCTGAACGAGAAGCTACTCTCTTTCTCTCTCAATACCTTATAGTTATATCTTGTAAGATTTTTGAAACATAGATAGTATATTGTGATAGACCCCTTAGTTGGAATGATCTTAAGGAAGTTATTTTATAGATAGGTATTGATAAAACCCCCTAAAAATTGATGTTTTTTTTTTTTAGTTTTATCAAACCCTATGGGATATTGTGGGCCTTGATCTTCACAGAGTCTATTTCGAAATTATTTTGATTAATTCTTTGGGACCTCTCATTAACCAAGGTAATATTAAGTTTGTTTCTAAGGCTGGTGATCCTGAATTCATCACTAATTAGATACCTATCACCCTTCTAAATGTATCATTAAAAATTATTGCTTAATCTATAGCCCTCCAAAATTAGTGTGTAACCTAATTGTATACCATGACTAATAAACATTTAAATAATAAATATCTACCAAACCATGTAAAATTCCTTAGGTAAAGGATTCTATAACCTTTTGACCAACATGAGGATCCCAAATTGCATGAGAAATAAGCTTACATGTAAGGGATCATTGACCCATGCTTCAAAATTTCCTTGCCAATCCCCATGGAATAGATTACCAAAGTCCACAAAAATATTATAGCTAACTAACCAAGGTGATTAGTAAATTTATTTTGATAAAGTTTTTCTTTGGTAATATCACCATGACTCTCAAATTCATGTGCAATAGCAATACCAAACCAAATACAATGAGTAGTTGGGTCCTGGGCCAAACCTTGGCTAAACTTTGAAAATATTTATTGCATAATTATTTTCAAATCCTCATATCCATTATCATACTACAATAATTATTTATAATAATAATGACCATGTAAGCATAAACTACAAATTGAAGAGGCATACAAATTTAGAGGAGCACAACTTTGATCTCATATGCATTGAATAAAATTTGGAGATAGTAACCAAGGAATTATTTTGTCTCCTTAATTCAAGAGTAGGAAATATTTTATGCTCTAATTCTCATTTGAATATGTAGAGTACTCTATAAAATAATTGAAGGGATGAAACCACCAAATTTGACTCGCTAGAAAAAAAAAGTACAACCTTATACATTGAGTGTCACTAGAATCTAACATGACCCATTCAAAAAATGAGATGAATCACATTTTTGTAGACAAATAATGATTCTATTTGAAAATCTATACCTTAGAAACTCTTGAAATTGAGAAATTTGAAAATTTTCATATAGAAACATGAACATGAACAACTATCATGCCCCCTATATTTATATTATATCAATATTGAATGCCATTTGATCTTTGTAGTTGTTTGAAAACTATAACTTGTAACATTAGGAATGAGTGCACATGCATGTCACATGCCCCCATAATCTAAAAATTATGAATTATATTATATTCTGAAATTTGTATAGTGTTATAAATCTAAAATTTGTTGCTCATGAAGACTTGAATTCTTAAGACAAGCCAATTTTGATACCTCCTTTTTGAGATGAGAGACGTAGACTACAAACCACTAATATCAAAATAGAATTGTAAAATATGTGAAATATGTAATCATATAATATCATATAAACATTTAAATTTTATTACATCATACTATGGAATATAACCTTGATTTTCATATGAAACATGTGTTAGATAGATATAGCATTGAAGCACGCAAATATGATGTGAATGATATATATCATGGCACAAGAATAAAGTATAAAATATAATTAATGCATGATATTAATCATAACACCATAATAAAAATCAATAAATAAGCAAGAGATGTCATACAATGTTATTCATTTTGCATAGTATGTCACACATAAGGCCTAAAGACCACATACAAGAGACATGTTAATGTTACATAAACACACAAGGCCAAGGGCCACACTCAAATGACATGATGATGCATAAAATCAAGAACATGTATATGTTTCACACACAATACCAAGGGCCACACATAATAAGCAATCAAATATTGTCTTATCATTAACAACAATAGTATTTCCACAGTCCATTTCAATGCGCTAAGTTATTTATGGTTGTAACTGTGTTAGAGATTTTTAATCATGTCATAAAGTAAGAATTTAAAGAGAAAAATAGAGCAAATGAAACTAGTCTACATCAATCATTAGTATCAATACCATTATTAGAAAATAACATATCAATGTACCATAATAAAAATAATGAGTGATTATCAAAGCATTTGTATGATATATCTCTTAACATGGTAGAGAGGTTATGGATGGAAACATGTTGAAATGTTCATGGAGCAAAAATAGATGCCCACAATTTAGCAAGGCTATTGGGTGAAAAGGGAAGCCTGACATCAAAGAACCATGTAAAATTATGTCATGTATCACACTCACATACCTAATGAAAAGTATTGTGTATTGAAAACTGAAATATGCTATGTATTTAACTTGAAATAAATACCATATGTAAAAAACAAACTAGTAACATTTTAAAATGCTTATAGGACATGATTTTTTATTTTTTGAAAATATTTGAGTTTTGTATTTTTGACATATATGATTTTTTTAAATTTTTTTAATACCTTAATTTTTTTTAATTTTTCTAGATTTGAATTTTTTTGAAATTTTTTAAATATTTTAACTTATAAGAGTTGAAAGTACTAATAAACGAGGCTTCAAAAATAGAAAAATGGGAGGGATTCAAATAATATTTAATAAGGTACTGAAGCATAGTAGGGAAAGAAGAGGGAAAGCAATATTCCCCCAATGTATGTGAAAAATAATTATATCAATATAGATAAGGATGCTTATGCCCCCAATTGGAAAGAATCTATGTGCTCATGTACAATTTAGTAGTAAGTAAATGTGATCATGTAAGTGTCATGGCATGATAGGTATGCAATAGTAATCAAGTGGAGTATATAGACACCTTAATTATACCACATTTAGTGTCATGATTAACTTTGCCCAGGATATTGACACAATCACCTAACTTCTTTACTAACCTATTGTCTAAAATATGTATTTTATCCTAAGTCCACTAATATCATCCCCCCCCAATATTCAAATATTTAATTAATAAAATATTAATTAACTAATCCATTTATAATTAATCATGCCCACATAATTCTACAAATAAATAAATAAAAATAATTAATAATTCCAAACTCTAAGTCACAAACCACATCCTCAATTCTCTCAACTAAGAGGTTGTTAGTTATGTCTCCCAGTTTATGCAAGAACTAAATATGTCACATTGGAAAGTAGCAAAGTGAAAACTGAGATATATCAAGGGTAAAATGGACTTTAGCCTAGAATACAAGAAGAATTATAATTTCATATTGACATGATATTCAGTCTCAGATAATGTAGGAAATATAGATGACAAAAAATCCACTTCATGATGCATGTTATTTTTGGGATCTAGTCCTATATCCTAGGGGAGTAAGAAACAAAAATTTATTTATCAATCTTTCACTAAAGTAGAATATCATGTTGCATGAGGAGATATATACAAATAAATATGGTTATGTCACATACTAGAAGGATTGGGATTACCATAGAAGAAATATACCATCTTATATTGTGACAATGAGAGCATTCTTAAACTTGTTCACAATCTAGTGTTTCATGAACACACAAAGCATATTTAGGTACAAGTCCATTTCATATGTGAACATGTACAATATCAAAACATCTATCTCCAATATTTCTTGACAGAAGAACAACATGTATATGTCTTCACAAGTGACTTTCATGTAACAAATTTGAGGCATTTAGAGAAGTTCTCTCATGTTCACTTCAAGCTATGTTAAATTAAAGTGGGGAATGTTAAATTATATTATATGGTGATTAATTCACCATATAATATTATTATTATATTTGTTTTTAGTATTTTACCCATGAGTTTATTATGAGATATTAGTTATGTTATCATCCTATTTCCTAGGATGTTGGTTCGGCTATATCATAGCCTATATATAGCCCATGTAATATTTTATTGCTAGATGAATATATTATTCCTTCAAGCTCTTAGATACTTTGAATTATTTTTTCAATGCCTTGAATGATGAACATTATCCCATCAATCACTATAAGGATGAATTTATCAAGCTCCAATAGTTATGCTAACGTAAGGACTAGTCTGTGGAAGAGTATACTAACAAGATCCATGACTACACTAGAAGTTTCCATAATAACATAATAAAGTAACATAAGAAGATAAAACACATCAGTGGACTATCACTGTATACTCACACAAATATGAAATTATTGACTTCCAACACACTAGGAAAAACATACCGCAATGCCACCAAGATCAAAGCCAACATAAAGATGAAGAAGTTAATTTCTTCATCGAGCACCATATGCAATAACATCCCATAAAAAACACACCATCTAACCATACTGCACATAATCAAATCATGTTGTGTAATGGGGAATAACCTAAGAGGGTCTTGAAACAGATAATAAATTAGCCACCCCCAAATCTCTCTTATTCAAAAAATCAAATAAAAATATTATTTTTATATTTTTTATTATACATTTATGTTCATTTTTGTTAGTTTTAATAATACTTCTCAATCATAAAATATTTATGATGAATCCTAACTCAAACATTAAATTTTAATATGTACATTTTTTACCATTTTTTGTTTGATTTCAATTTTAATAGATTTATTTAACTTTTTATACCAAATCAATCCAATATTATTTCCCATTGAAGTATTTTTATTTAGTTTCATTTTTGATTTTATTTTTGGAAAAAAGACAAACAATGACTGTATTTTTAATCTAATTCTTAATGTAATGTTTTCACAATATTTTTGATTAGTCATGGGTATTAATTGAGAAATTATTGTGGATACACATTGATTTGGTGTAGAATGTTATGTTAGTACTTGTCATACAGTTGAAGGTACTTATATTTCACATGATGCTACTCTTTGGGAGTTTTATCAAAAGCAAAACAATTCATAAAAATTTGACATTGTTGTTGAATCTATAATAGTCAAATATTCACCATCTATCAATTTTTTAATATTTTTATATATTCAGAATGGCTACTCTTTTTTAATATTTTAAGTGATGAAAGAAATAAAAAATGTAATTGGTAGACCATAAAACATCATTGGACAATAGCATTGCATCTTCCTCTAGTAACAATTCAAAAATTGAAGGAAATGAGAAGCCCATGTTGTACCATCTTCATGCTCGTCTGACCAACTATTATTTCAATGGATTTGTACCAAAAATTATATTATTTCTCTTCTTAAAGATGGTGAATATAGTTCAAAAGATATAGTTATCTACAAATTTATTTATGATTATCACATAGGAAACCTTGAATTGACAGAGTTAATCTATTCTGAAAATGATTCTATCCTTTACATCCTTGGTACGAATGATTGATGGAGGGATAATATGCACAAAATCTTTCTTGTGCATATCTTTTATGCAGATGAATATGGAAATATTATGCTACGCCATCCCTCATATTGTGAAATCAAATTTCTATTAAATTTGATTGATTTGGATTAATTTAATGACAAAATAGATAAGAATGTTGGAGTAATTACACAATGATATTACATGGGATCCAATTTATATGTTCCCCCATTGGAGAGAGTAGGTTATTTTTCAAACTTGATGGGAATAAATTCATTTTTTTAGTGTCTTGTGATACCAAGCTCAAATATAGTCAATTTTATCTTCAATTTGTGCATGTGTTTCATTTATTATAAAAATATACCTAGTTTACCTAAATAAGCCTTAGTGATGATGATGTCATCACTACTAGATTAGTTGCCTCTATAGAAAAATGTATGTATAATTCATTACCTTTATACCTCTGAGTCTTCAACCCCATCAATTACATCATCACAATATTATCCTTTTATCTAACAAAGTTTTCAACCACCATAGTTGCCACAACATGATTTGCATTGACACTTTTGTAGAAATACCATGTTTAGATGAAAGCTTCATGGTAGCCTATGAACTTATTGCTATGCATTCTATGCCACCTAATATTATTAAGTGTATTAATTCATTAGAGTTCACTTTGGAGGGTTATAAAAAATTTATGGAAGCAAATTTATAAATGTGGCCAACATTACCTAATCATTTCATGTAGAGCTTCAGGTTCCACTAATTAAACTCCTCTTAGTAAGTGGCATGTAGGACCACATTTCATATTTCAATATGTTTATAAGAGTCTGTAACCTCATGTTATTGTGTAATTTTATGGGTATTTGTACCAATTGGGCCCAACCAATAGTTGTTATGGACAAAGCATGAGGATTGGTACCCTCTATTTAGAGTTGTAATTAAAATTATTAATATCAGATGAGTTCATGCAAAAAAAAATTAATATTTTTTACAATAAATGGAGATCATAATTTATCATATTCCATTTTTAATTTATTTAATTCGTTATGATATTTTATGTAAACAAATATTTAAATGTCTTTTTTTAAAAATATAATACTTTGTCTTGAAGATTTGTTGACTTTCAATTGTATTTAAGTTTGTTTTTATTTGTCTTTATTATTAATTTTATAAATAAGTCTATTGATATTGATTATATAATTATGTTTTGTTAACATTACAAAATAGATAATTATTTGCAAACATAAGCTTATTATAATTGCAAACAAATCTAATCTATATAAATCAAAAATAAAGTATTATGCCATGCTTTCAAGTATTGGAGTGCATCATCTAATTAATAAATACTTAATTAAATAACCCTAAATCAAAATTGTCACAATGAACCTGATCACCATATATATATATATATATATATATATATATATATATATATATATATATATATATATATATATATATATATATATATATATATATATATATATATATATATACATACATATTTATACAAAATAAAATATTTAGAATACCAAATGTATGTCATTCATAATTCAATAGAAATGACTTAGTCTCAAAACTAATCATAGTAGTAATATGATTTTTTCCTTTACAAAGTATTGAAATCAAGATAAAATTAATATATCTAAATATCTCCCATCAATGTGTGAATGATACCCCTAATGTCATACTTTTTTAACCTTACATTCCATGATGGCTTGCTTCACTAAAATGAGAAATGCCCATTCCATGCCCATCGTGAATCTTTTCTATTAGTTCCATTTTTTTAAAAATCCAATGCCTATGTTTCTTTTGTTTTTAAATTGTCACTTTTAATACTTAAACATTTTGCTTGAAAAGAACATATGTCAATCTCAAAGGATAAATCCTCTAAAGTGTTCAACATTTGTTTTACCACTACATCTATTTCTTAGATTTTTTGTTTGAACTCTACTATATTTTTTCTCTTTTCTAGTATAAATATTTTCAATCCATCTATCTTTTAGTCTTTTTATCTATAAAATTCATCCTTATGTTCCATTAAGTCATTAATGTCTAATTCCAAGTTTGACAATATTTTTTCCAATACATAATACTTGTTTACATACCTTTTCCTATCTACAATGTCATTATCCATATAAATTATACTTTCTTCCAACTTAATTATTTATTTATTTTAGATCAACATGTGTATTATGTAGTCTAGATTATATCCTTTTGACATGAATTTCCTTTTGTTCCAGACATTTATTGACCAAAGAATTTTATTCTACATGTAAATTTACTTGTGTTTGTAATTTTATATTATTTTATTCAAATTCAATTAGTTATTCTTGCATGTTTCCTATCATAGTGTCTTTTTCTTCTATACATTTCTTAAAAGATAATTTTTTTTAGCCTTCAGACTCCTTCACCCTTGGGAACTGATGCAGGAGCATCACTCTTAAAGAACAAATTTTGTCAATTTTTGGTTCAATGCTTTTAAATAGGTAGAATAATGCCTTGGATGGCTTTGGAAGGCCCCAAGCACACATAGATTTCAATTTGGTAGGTTAGAAGTGCATTTAGTTAGTTTAAATTTCCAAATTTTGTTTTCTCACCAAAACTAGTAGGTTTAAAAAAATTAATTTCTAGTGTGATCAAAGGATTTTTAGGGTATGGTTAGGATTGAACAAGTTTTTTAACATGTCTGAATTTTCATTTGAGGTCCCTTTACACCCTTGACAAGGGTCAAAGTAAAAGGTAAGAAATAACTTTAGTGCTTGATCAACTTATAAAATTAGTCTTATCACCATTGGTAAACCTCTCCAAGGTGGTTACCATCATATAAAATGTAAGATTTTCAAATTTAGGGAGGTTGGAAGGAGAAGAAAAGAAGCCCTGTTTAAGATAATTATGTGCAGATCCCTATTTTGAGTTTCTTAACTGTGTTGTAAACTATATGTTTCAAATTTGTTGATCAATGGAATGGGAAAATAGTTATACACACCATTGAGTGGTTCTTGAAGATGTTTTGAAAAAATAATTGTAAGGAATATTGATAATTTCATCTAGTGATCAGAATTTTAAATGCACAGACCCTGTATTGGTGTAAGTTTCTTCTTTTGTAGACAGAATTTGTTAAAGTTGTCAATATTCAGGTTGGTAGACTGTATCACATATTTATATAGGTTGAATGACTAACATTTGTGATTGAAAGACTCAAGATTAATCTATAACAAATCCTTTGTTATATTATCTTGAGAATTAACATGGTTTCTTGTCTGGTTTACTATTATGTTGGACTATGTGTCAACTTTCTTGAATAAATATTGGTTTGAATTGGCATTGTAACCTCAACACATTTTTAGTGGTTTGGTATTTATTAATAATTATATGCTTTTAGGAAGGACACAAGGAGATTCTTGTTGCTTAAAAACTTGTTTAGAGATCTTGCTACCTATAATAGGCTTTGTATGCAATAATGGAGACTGTGATGTTTTGAAGGAAATAAACTATAATATGTTGTTCAAGAGATTAGAGACATTAAGGTGAGTTCCCAGACCTTATTTTAAGTTTCTTAAATATTTATTTTCTTTGCAACATGATTTGTGTATCCATACAAGTATATAGGCCTGTAGAGTATTGTTTTTTTGTTACAGTCTAACATTTTTTATTTTAGTTAACAAAGACAGTGGAATAATTAACATTTGCCACCAATTTGGAAAGTTAAATAGACTTGAGATAGACCCTTCAAAATAAATTCAATCTTTTTAAACCTCTTGAATCGCTCACTAGGAAATTTTTAGTGCTCTCAAGTTGTCTCAGGCCCTCAAGAAACCTAAACTAGGGTTTTGGCAATAACTAGAGTTTTAACCCTTCAAAATTCCCCAAATTTTTTAGTCTAGGCCAAAATTAAGTGATTTAATTGAATCACAAATTTTTATTTGTGTACGGAGTCTTTGGAATAGTATTTTTTTGGCTGAGTTGTGATTTAGCTTGAGCAGACCTAATTGTAAAGACTAATAGATGGATAGTGGGTTTAAAATGGGACTTAGGACTTGAAATTTTGACCATAGATATATTTAAATAAATGGTACTTATAAATATAATTTTTTTATCTTATAACATTTTATGTTTTCCATAACATCAAGAAAACATGGAAAATAAGCTTAGTAGGAAGGGTCTAAAAGCACAGGGCTTGGTAAAGTATTGCAAGTTGAGAATTTTTTTGTGGAATGTCTACATCATTTTAGTATAAAATCTAACATTGGATACTTAAAAACAAGTAGGAGAGATAATATTCTTGGGGGAAGAGAACAATAGGTACTTGTTTGACAGATTGCCTACACAAGGTTCACAATGCCACCTAAGAGAAACAAAGGAGGTGCAGCAATGAACCAAGGGAACCAAGATGCTATATTGGAAGAGATGAGAGACCTTAGAGTACAATTATATTTAAGGCTAAATATTATATAAATAAACTAAAGAAGATGAGTCCTAACAAGGGACTTGATTGATAGGGAAGATGAGGCACAAGACCAAGAATAAGTAGAGGGAGAACAGATAGTTGAAGGCCCTGAAGATCAGGGTGTAGAGAGACTCATGAAGGTGATCATGATTCAAGGGTATAAACCAAAGGTGTAATTACCCACCTATGTATGTGGTCTTTATGGAGACGAACTCATGGATTGGGTGAATGAGTTAGACAAATACTTTGAGTATGAAGAGGTACCTAATGACAAAAAGGTCAAGTTTGCAAGAACCAAGATGAAGGGGCCTGATTCATTATGTTAAGACTTCACATAAGATGAAATAAGTAATAAGGGGAAGAACAAGATCACTTTTTGGGATAGAATGGTTTCCAAGCTCAAAGGAAATTCTTGCCAGGTGACTATGAGATAAACTTGTTTAAATAATTGTAAAATTTGAAGCAAAAGGAAATGAGTGTAAAGGCATACATAGAAGATTTATATAAGTGGACTATCAGGTTTAATCATGTTGAGGAGGATAAATATAATTTTGTAATGTACTTGAATGGTTTAAGATACAACCTGCAAGATGATTTAGCACTTGTGAACCCAAGAACACTAGAGAAGTGCTATCAATTTGCACTCAAGGCTGAAGATAAGTTAAATAAGAAGCATAATAATTAGAACGGAGAAAGGGTTATAAATTTTAGAGGTAGAGTACAGAAAAGGGGAAAAAATATCTCACAAAGAAAACTTCAAAGTGAATCAAATAATTCACAAGAGCAATCCACTTAATCAAGATGTGGATTTAGAGGCAAGAGACCTTTCAATAGAGATGGTTATTCTTCAAGGGGTAGAGAATCAATGTAGACAAGTGTTTCAGGTGCAATAAGTTTGTTTTCCATAATAAATGTTAGTTTCTAGAGGAACGCTAGCAAGAAGTCCAAAAAATGAAGGGATAAATCAGATTGCACAAGGAGAGGAAGAGAGTGTTTTCTCTCCATCACACATGGTAGAGCTTGAATTGGGAGAATAATTTCTCATGAGAAAGCTAATAATCAAACCACCCAAGGATAAGGATCCACCACAAAGGAAGACTCTCTTCAAGGCATCCTGTAAATTCCAAGGTAAGTGTTGCAAAATGGTCATTGATTCAGTAAGTATAGATATCTTGTTTTAGTAGAAATTGTTAACAAGCTTGGGATAAATAAATTACCTCACCTCACTCCATATAAGGTGTCATGGTTGAATAAGGGACAATAATTCTTAGTGAATGATCAGATTTGGGTAGAGTTTCAAATTGGAACATATAAGGATAAAGTGCTTTGTGATGTCATCCCCATGGATGTGTGCCATGTGCTTCTTGGAAGGCCTTGGAAATATGATAAGAAAACTAATATGATGGAAGTAGAATATGTATACCTTGATGAAGGATGGAGTTAGTTACACTTTTCTTCCCTTGAAGGATGAGGAGATTTATCAACAGGTTGGTTCCCATGTGATTTTGATAGGTGGAAAAGAGTTTTTGAATTCCATGCATAAAAAGGAGATAGGCTTTGCTTTGGTTATCAAGCCTAGGACTATTATGATAAACACTAATATCAATGAGTTTCCCCTATAGATTCAATAAATTTTGGAGAAGTATGTTGATATAGTTTTTGATGAGTTGCCCAACACATTACCACCTATGAGGAACATAACTCAATATATAGACTTTGTACCTAGAGCAAGTCTATCAAACAAGGTTGCATACAAGATAACCCCACAAAAGAATGTTGAGATCAAAAGATAAGTGTAGGAGTTTCTTGAAAAGAGGATGATCAAATAAAATTTGAGTCCTTGTGTAATGCCTACAGTGTTAGTGCCAAAGATGGAAGGTGAGTCGAGGATGTGCACTGATTCCAGATCCATCAATAAAATAACCATAAGGTATATATTTCCACTTCCTAGGATGGAGGATTTGATGGATTGTTTGAGTGGAGAAAGCTATTTTTACAAGATAGACCTCAAGAGTGGATACTACCATATAAGAATTAGGCAAGGTGATGAGTGGAAGACTACTTTCAAGATGAATGAAGGTTTGTATGGATGGATGGTCATGCCATTTAGTTTGACTAATGCACCTAGAACTTTTATGAGATTAATGAATGAAGTTCTAAAAGATTTCCTAGGCAAGTTTTTACTAGTTTATCTACATGATATACTATTTTACAACCAAATCAAGGAGGAGTATCTTCATCATTTGGATTTGGTGATATGGAGGTTATAAGAAGAGAGGTTATTGATCAAACTCAAGAAGTATGATTTCATGAAAAGGGAGTTGTTATACCTTGGGTTTGTTATTTCATAAGGCATGCTGAAAATGGACAAGAACAAGGTGAAGGCAATCATGGAGTGGCCAACACATAGGAGAGTAGGAGAGGTAAGGATTTTTCATGGTTTGGAAAGTTTAAATAGGAATTTTATAAGAAAATTTAGTGGAGTATGTGTTCCTATCATTGAAACCATCAAGGGAGATAAGAAAAACATTGTTTAGAATGAGAAGGTAGAAAAGAGTTGTCAATATTTAAAGTAAAGAATAATGGAACAACCCATACTAACATTACCAAACTTCAATAAGGTGTTCCAGATAGAATGTGATGTAAGTAGTGTAGCCATAGGGGTTGTCCTAAGCCAAGAGGGTAGACCTATAGCCTATTTTAGTGAAAAGTTGAATAATGATAAAATGAAGTATTCATCCTATGACTTGGAGTTTTATGCAATGGTACAAGCATTGAATAAATGGAGGCATTATATTATGCCAAAGGAGTTCATAGTATAAATAGATAACCATGAACTTTAGTTTATATCTAATCATCCTCAGTTGAACCAAAGACATGTGAAATGGGTGGAGTACATGAAAATTTTCACCTTCACTATCAAGAATAAGAAAGGACAAAGCAATAAGGTTGAAGATGCATTAAGCAGAAGGGTATTATTGGTACATGAAATTTAGTTATAGAGTGTTAGCATTGAGGCACTCAAAGACTTGTATGAGGATTATGAAGACTTCAAGGAAGCTTACCATGCATGCAAGCACCCAAGTACACTTAACAAGGAGCCATGGTTAGATTATATACTTCAAAATGGATTGTTGTTTAAGGGAGTACAATTGTGTGTACCCAAGATTTATATAAGATGAAATTTCATCTAAAATAAGTAAAGTGGAAGCACGGTAGGCCATTTTGAGATTGACAAGACATTGGAATTACTCACTGGGTACTACTATTGGCTTAGAATGCAAGCAGAAGTATGGAAGTATGTAGAGAGATGTAAATTTTGTCAATTAGCCAAGGGTAAGAGCAATAATGTTGGTTTGTATCAGCCCATACCAGTCCCAAATAGGCCTTGGGAATCCATCAGTATGGATTTTTGATGGGATTGCCTAGAACACAAAGGGGTTTTGATTCCATTTTTATAGTTGTTGATAGATTCTATAAAATGACACATTTCATACCTTGTATAACTACTAATGATGCAACACATGTGGCTAATATATTTTTCAAGGAGGTAATGAAGCTTCATGGCTTTCCCTTGAACATTATTTATAATAGGGACACCAAGTTTCTTGGTCACTTTTGGAGGACATTGCAGAGGAAACTAGGCACAAATTTGAGTTTCAGTTCAACTTACCACCCTCAAATGGATGGGCAAATTGAGGTGGTAAATAGAATCCTAGGGAAATTTTTGAGGTGTTTATCCAAAGACCATCCCAAGTATTGGGATCTTGTGTTGCCTCAAGCAGAGTTTGCTAACAATGATTCTACCAATAGAAGCATTAGTAAAATCCCATTCCAGGTAGTCTATGGCATATATCCAAGAGGTATATTTGAGGTTAGAGACATTAGACATATGGATAATATAAGTGTTTAAGGTGAGGATTTTTTAATGTCAATGAAATAATTGTATGAATAGGTGAGTATTTTTCAATGGCAATGAAATAAGTGCATGAACAGGTGAGAAATTATTTGGAGTCTAGTGTTGATAAGTACAAGTAGGCAGATTTGAGTAGGAGAGAAGTGCATTTCTAGGATAGGTACTTAGTCCTATCTCATATTAATAAGGAAAGGTTCCCAAGGGGTGAATACAATAAGTTGAATATGAATAAGATAGGTTCTTGCAATATTCTCAAGAAGTTTGAAAACAATGCATATGAATTGGAGTTGCCTAGTGGTGTTGGAATTTCACCTATCTTTAATGTTTCAGATTTGCACCCCTATATATAAATATATGAAGGAGGAAAAATAATAGATGAAGTAGCTATAGAAGACCTAGATTGGGCAAGGTAGTTTCCTTAGGCCAAGATAAAATAAATGGAATGCATATTGGATAAATAAGTGACTAAAAGGACTAGAAACAAGCAATATTTCAAGTATTTGGTCAAGCGAAAGAATCATCCTATAGAGGATTCCATGTAGATTACTGAGCATGACATATAGAAGTGAGGGATTACTTTGGAAGCACTCATGGGTAATATCCCATCAGCTCTTTTTTCCTTGCCCTGGGAGTATGATGCAAGAGCATCACTCTTAGGGAACAAATTTTGTCAATTTTTGGTTTGATGCTTTCAAATAGGTGGAATAATGCCTTGGATGGATTTGGAAGGTCCAAAACATAATTATATTTCAATTTTTTAGGTTATAAGTGCATTTATTTAGTTTAAATTTTATTTTCCCACTAAAACTAGTAGGTTTAAAATTTTGAATTTATAGTGTGATCAAAGGATTTGCAGGGCATGGTTAGGATTTAGAAATTTTGTTAACATGTCTGAATTGTCATTTGATGTCCCTTTGCACCCTTGACAAGGGTTAAAGTGAAAAAAAAGTAAGATACAACTTTGGTGCTTGATCACCTTACAAAATTAGTTATATGACCATTGGTAACCTCTCCAAGGTGGTTACCAAATGGTTACCATCATATAAAATGTAATATTTTTGAATGTATTGAGGTTGATGCATGTTTTTAATGACAATCTTTGAAGTAAGGAGAAGAAAAGAAGCCTTGTTCGAGATAATTATGTGTAGACCCCTGTTTTGAGTTTCTTGACTGTGTTGTAGACTATATGTTTCAAATTTGTTGATCAATGGAATGGTACAATAGTTATAAAATCCCTTGAGTGGTTCTTGAAGATTTTTTGAAAAAATTGTAAGGAATATTGATAATTTCATCTAGTGATCAGAATTTTGAATGCACAGATCCTATATTGGTGTAAGTTTCTTCTTTTGCAGATAGAATTTGTTAAAGTTGTTAATATTCAAGTTGGAAGACTGTATCACATATTTATATAGGTTTAACGAGTGACATTTGTGACTTAAAGACTCAATATTAATCTATATTAAATCCTTTATTACAGATATCTTGAGAATTAACCATGTTTCCTGTCTGGTTTACTATTTTGTTGGACTGTGTGTCAACTTTCTTAAATAAATATTGGTTCAAATTGGCATTGTAACTGCAATTCATTTTTAGTGGTTTGGTGTTTCTTAAGGATTATATGTTTTTATTAAGGAAACAATGATATTCTTATTTCTTGGAAACTTGTTTAGAGACCCTGTTACCTATAATAGGCTTTGTATGCAAGAATGGAGACTGTGTTATTTTGAAGGAAATAAATTATAACATGTTATTCAAGAGATTTAAGACATTAAGGTGAGTTCCCAGACCTTATTTAAAGTTTATTAAATCTTTTTGTTTATTTTCAACATGATTTGTGTGTCCATATAGGTATACATGCCTATAGAGTATCATTTTTTATTACAACCCAACATCTTTTGCTTTAGTTAACAAAGACAATGGAATTATTAACACCTACCACCAATTGGGAAAGATAAATAGGATTGATATAGACCCTTAAAAACAAACTTGATATTTTTAAACCTCTTTAACCTCTCACTAGGAAATTTTTAGTGTTCTCAGGTTATCTCAGGCCCTCAAGAACACTAAACTAGGCTTTTAGCAATAACTAGAGTTGTAACCCTTCAAAATTCCCCAAATTTTGTAGTTTCAACCAAAATTAAGTGATTGAAGTGAATCACACATTTTTAGATGTGTACGAAGTCTCTGGTATGGTATTTTTATGGTTGAGTTGTGATTTAGCTTGAGGAGACCTAATTGTAAAGACTAATAGATGGATAGTGGGTCTACAAAGGGACTTAGGACTTAAACTTTGGACCACAAATAGATTTCAATAAATTTTACTCATAAATATAATTTATTTCTCTTAAAACATTGTAACTATCAAGAAAATAGGGCTAGTCGGAAGGGTCTAAAATCACAGGGCTTGGTAAAGTATTGCAAGTTGAGACTTTTTTTGTAGAATCTCTGCATCAAGACCACTCAATATATTCATTGATTATTCAATATTTTCACTTGAACCTTCTCTCATTTTTATTTTTTTATGATCTATTAAAATATGCATGACAAAGAGTGTATTATTTCCTCACAGTTGCCACTTTACCAAGACCTCACAATTATTTTATGTCCTAAGGGCTAGTAGGAAGGGTCTAAAAGCACAGGGCTTGGTAAAGTATTGCAAGTTAAGACTTTTTGTGTGGAATATCTACATCAATACCACTCAATATATTCATTTATTATTCAATATTTTCACTTGACCCTTCCCTCATTTTTTTTTATTTTTTTTATGGTCTATTAAAATATGCATGACAAAAGAGTGTATTATTTCCTCGCAGTTGCCACTTTTCCATTACCTCACAATTATTTTTATGTCCCAAGCAAAGCAACTTGCATAATTATTTTATGATTATTTTTTTAATATTACCTAGTACTAAAATAATATTTTTATAAAACACAACAAGATGTTTGTTTTGAAAAACATATATTCTTACCATATCATCAATCTCATGCCATGAAAAGCATAGTTTTCCACTAAAATGACTTTGAGTTGGTGTTATTCCCTCTATTTCCTCATTGGTATTAAACACCTTAGAAATTACATGAGTGAATTGATTTCACATATCCCTCTTAAAATCTATGCATAGAATTTCCTTGTCATTGGATAATTTTACAACTTCATTAATGTTGAATGTAGAGATTATAATGGTGACTCCTTCCACCTATATCTTACTATCTACAAAGTCTTCCTTTCTAATAGGAATGTATTTGTCTACAAATTTGTGCACCTTGTTTTCATTTACATCTACAAACATCATCTAAAAATCATATAAATTATCCCTAATAAACATATTATTTAGTTCTTTGAAACTATGAATTAGTGTCATACCATCTTCTTCCTTTCTGATTGGAGGTATCCCTCTTTTCCTTTTCCTAGTGCTTATTTCAATAATTAGTTACACTAATTCCTCCACCTACTTATTATTCCCCTTCCCTCTTCCCATTTATTATATTCTCTACACAATAAAGGATAATTTTGGTCTCACATTAATATGTCAAGGATTCGCTTGATAGCTCAGCATTCACATTTATGGTATCTTTGTGTGAAAAAGTATATTAATATTGGATTTAATTTATACTTTACCATAAAAATTAGATTGTATACTTTTTATTGGTTTGTCAGCTAATATTTACTTGTGTATTGTTTTGCTTATGTACTCTATTTATGTTGGTAAGCTTGAATGTATCAAACCATAAAATTTATTCACTTACTAGTTAATACTATAAATGTTTGTCAATAGGAAAAAACATGTTATGATCTAATAATTATGGAAAGTGCACATGTTTTTGTGAAATAAAACATTATTTGGTTGGTGAATGCATAATTATTAGGTCACAATATGTATTCACCTACCACTGAATATTTTTTTTATTTGATATATTAAGGCCTATCAATGTATAGCGTACATAAGTGAAATATTAGATTTTATATTTATTAATGTTGATTCATAATAATTTCATGTGAATTTAAGTCATATTATTAATCCTTCATGATAATAAAAAACTAACTAATGATGTGATCATCATTTATTCGTGCAACAAAATTATTTAGCTTAATAGATCACTGTCATTATTAAGGACTAAAAAATTAGAAAAATTGTATTATATCCATTGTTATGTTAAGGAAATTTGTTGTATCCATTTTCACTTTAAATAAATTCATTGTAGTCACAAATTGAGTCCCTCTAATAAAAATCCATCAAAAGGATTTAGGAGTAGCTCTAGGCAAGCAAATAAGCAAAAGAAATTTGTGGGAGAGGAAGAAAATGTGAAAAACATAGGGGACCTACAAAAATTCATCACTCATTAGGATAAAAAGCTAGAAATATCATGAAAATGTGAGGATTTTTATATTCTTCAGAGTTATGCTTCAGCTTGCCCAAACTAGAAGAAAGATCATACATTTTCCTCTCTAACTAATGTTGGGTTTGCCTAACTGATAAACATATAGGTCTATATCCTTGATGATGAGAAATTAAAGTTGGCGGTAGATAATTACTTGAAATACCATGCCACTATAAAATATGAAGGTATTACTCTATAACTTACCACTATATTTTTAATAAGGTATTTGGTTTACCTAATCAACGAGACAAGGTTATGGAGGTCCATGTGAGTGTCACTATTAGGGAAAATTTTATGTCAAAAGTTTTTTTGGTTTACCTAATGAAATAAATAGAGATAAAGAGTATAGTTTTGAGTATTTACAAAGTGACATAGTAAAATCAATTTCTAAGTTTTTACTTTCTTGATTATTTGTGACAAAAAGGAATATAGTTTTAATGTAGATGATAGTATATGTTATCATAATTATGAAAAGGGAATGGTTAAATTGGGCATCTTATGTGTGTAAGATATTCATTCAATAATTACATAAAATTTATCACCAAGGGCATGGTATTTTTACATGTTCACTATATGCAATGGTATTAAACTATTTACTTAAGTATGAATTGATGGAGAGAGAAAACCCTAGACAACCTGCCAAATTCAAGCTAAATGAAAATATTGGAATGTTTACATATGAAAAATTGAATGAAAATTTTTAAGCAAGTAAAGTGACAAGATTCAATAGGAATATTGATGTTAATGTTGAGGATTAAGGTGAAATTCACCTAAGAAACCATTGATATGATGGAAAAAGAAAAATATTTCTTTTAAAAGAAATAAAAATGTAATTTTGGATGATGAATCTTTAGGTAATGAATATGAGATTGTTGTTAAGTAAAAATAAGCTTATGAATTGAGTGACTATGATGATGAACTGGAGGTATAGTTTTCCACACATTTGGTAGCTTCTTCTAGAGAAGCAGAGTGTAGTCATGGACATTCTAAGAGTCCACATGTTAAAAAAATTAGTGAAGATAAAATTCCTTGACAATACTTCCTACATGATTTGGGTGAGTTTTCATTTTCAATTTTTTAAAAGATGTCATTGTTCCTATGCAAAAAAAAACACTAAGCAAAGATGATATTGTTTACTAAAAAGAGATCCAAATGTAATAATTTGATATAGAGGGGTAAATCACATTAATTCAGGGACTGATGAGTGGCATGATTTGCATGAACTTAACCCTCCTATAATTGAAACTAGATCATTCATTAAGTTTGAGAAAGTAGATTTTGACACTGATGTTGGTCATATCCCATATGTTTTAATAAATGTACATAGAATAAATGGTTAATAGTGAATTTAGGTTCAAACATGCCATTCATAATAATAAAAATTGAATATGGGAATGGAAAAAAATAATTTTCTAGTTAATTTGTATAAAACTTGCTAGTGAAGGAAGTTATGATAGGTTTAAAACATTAAATAATAGATGTGAGGGGTCCCAAATACACCAAAAAGTATTAATATTATTTTTTTATATCATAGTGATCATATCATACCCCCATAAAAAATATTGAATGACTCATTAATGTCTATCCAAAATATGTATATGGAAGCCAAGGCATATAACAATTATGTTGTAGTTTCATGAGTACCTCAAAACTTTTGAGAAGGAGAATCTTGATTTGAAGAAAAAAATGATGAGTTGAAGATAAATAATAATAATTTAGGAAAATAAAAAATGCATCAGAAAATAAGGTTGCAGAATGGTTTGATGTGATACCAATAATTGTTGTCAATGTGACATCCTACAAGGCTTTGAACATGAAGTTGTTAGTTTTAGTTGAAAATTTCACACTCACTCTAGAATTATCGAAGGAAGCCATGAAAAAAATGGAAGAACTTGAATTCTTAAAGGGAAATCATAATACTGATGCTAATATATTTTATCTTACACCAATCAATGTATAAATTGTTAATTTAATAAACTCGCAGCATTGAAATGTAGAAATGTCAGGTACTATTGAATGTGTCATTCCAATGCATTCACATGTTTCATAAGATGTTGGTTAAAAACCTAAACATTGTGAGACATATGGATAAAAATAAGTAGGATCAAGATAATTCACACTTGAATTTCATAAATAAGAGTACAGTTTTATGGGAGATGATAAGGGAGTAGAGCATCAAGGTGTGGGCATGCTAGGATATGTGTGATGTTCCAAAAGATGTTACTTTTTAATTTTTACTTGTTATTTTTTAGTTGTCACATTTTTAGTTGTTGAGATTGTATAACATGTAGTGAACAAAGGCTATGGTTTATGTTTTGTTTCATATTATGAAAGTGATATTTATCCATGTATGTATTTACCAAGGCATTAAGATACATTGAGTTGTAATCTGTTGAAATTATGTTATTGACTCACCTTTTCATTTAGCCTCATAAATAAGTCTAAGTTGGTTATTGAATTATTTTTAATTGTTCTCTTCTACAAAGCATTGTTATTAAGGTGAATATGGTGAAAAATATTGCATTAGGATTAATATGCATACATAGTTATGATATACATTATTTTTAAAGGTAACAACTCTTACTCATATTATAATATACATTATTTCAATTGATAAATACATTAGGATCTATGGTAATACTAAAGGATAAAGTATTAGATGCAAAAAAAATTAATTTCCATGAAATCTATGTTTAGTTATCATTACATTATTTTGCTTCTTAAAGGCACTGCATGTTCTGTACTTGTTCTTCAATCATAAATAAAATAAGAATTTGATTATTAAGGTATACATTGCATTAAAAAAGGTAATAAATATGATTCAAAATTTGATTCCCTTCTTGGCTTGATAATAATACTTATTATAATATTTCTAATTTTTTACTTGATGTATTAGCAGTAGTGTTTATGATGTCCTTACCTAGTTGTGATTGTAAAACTAGTTATTACATTATAGAGTAGTGTGGTTGTAAAAAAAGTGAAATCCTTGATTATTTGAAGGCCATCATGTAATAATTAGGTAAGTATCAGGTAACCTTTTGCACTTGATAATACAAATTTATTTTCAACCTTATTAACATGATGCGTAAAAGATACTTACCCGATTATTTGATGTGTAAATGGTACCTGATTATTTTATGATGTTCCCTTTTTATAATTATTGTAAATTTTATTATCCATGGATAATTAGATATTATGTTTCTCATAAGACAGAGTATGTAAAAATTTTGGTCATAATTTCATTTTTAAATTTATTATTGAGTGATGCATAAGTTCCTTAATTATTCATACTCATCTTGAGTCTTGATTTATCCAAAAATATTTTGACACTAACACATTGAGCCATCAATGAGTGTAGTCATGCTATGAGTGGTTCATGCATGTCTAGTTGGACATTATTAAGATCATGTTATTAGGATATAAGGTTGTTAAGAATTTTATTGAGTGATTCATATGTTATTTAGTTATTTTTACTCATTTTGAGTCCTAGTTTATCTTAAAATATGTTGTTTGACTGTTATTAAGACCATTTTATTGTTAAGAGCATGGACAATTGATTTTCATCAATTATTTTAATTGTGAAAACTCTTGATAACTTTGAATGACTAGATAATCACACACACTATTGGTAATTACAATACATGTGGTAAGTGAAATAACCTAATAAAACAAAAATAAATAAAAAAATCAAGTAATAAATTTTAGCTTTATATTTTCATCATTAATATGAACTGTTTATATTTGCATCCAAATGTTTTCATTAACATGAACTGCACATTTTTTATTCAAAATGTAGGTATCATATAAACATAGTAATAAATTTTCAATGTATGTTGCATATAAACATAGTCATAAATATTAATCAATAGCCAATCACTATATCATTCCTACAGGTTGAAAAAAATATTTTGTACTCAATTGAAATTTGATAAATTATATGTCACTATTCAACATACAATTATTCATCCTTAGCCTTGAATGCATCTTGTATTAATTATTTTTATTTTATTAGTAGGTAGAGTTTTATTTATTTGATATTTATTCCTTGTCATGCTCTTTGAAACAAGTACTTCTTCAGTCCTAATCCTTGATGTTGGTCCACTATTTGCCTTGACTGCATTCCTTATTTTTGTATTGATGGTATCGACAAAAACTCAAATTCCCTTATTATATTTTGTTTGACCAATCTCCCTCATGTCATTTTTTGAAGATGATAATAATGTGGTTAACTAAATGGACAATTAAAATAACTAATAATAAAATTACTCAAAATGTTACTTCAAATAATAAGCATCATCACTAGCTTATCAGCTGATTAAACATTTTGGCAAAATATGATCTTTTGATGTTCCTTATCCACCTTGATTTCCCACTTATTTTTAAAATGTTGAGAATCAATATGGGCCTCTTCACTAAATTTGATTATGGACCTTATTCTTGGAATATAGTCAATTATTTTTGTTGGTGCACTTAATGCTTTCTTAACCTATTTTCCCTACGACTTAAAAACTTGTTTCACTAATTTAGTTTAACCACTAGGGAAATGGGATGCCAACTTCATTGCCCTATTGACTGTAATTTTTCCTAAGGTCTTATCATATTTAACCCTAATTTATTTTTTAATGCTTTAAGGCATGAATTTTTTTCACCATAATTTGAAACATACTTTTTGATCTATTAACCATATTGAATAATTGTGCTCTTGTCTTGTTAACTATACACATTTTATCATGCTCGAACATTTCTATATACTCCAAAAGAGTGCCTCTTCCTCCACCAAAATTGGTCTTAAAAATTTTCATCTCCTTGTGTTTACGCTCCATAACCTCATTACTTAATTCACCCAATGTAAAAAGATAAACTAACTTAGTCATATATAAGGCTTCGTCTCCTTGAACATTCATATAAGGAACCATCTCCTCTACTAGACATGAAAAACACAACCAAATCCACTTAGTGTTTAAATTTACAATTCTATAAATGATTCATTGGGTTTACAATATAATTCATTATAAACCACCAAAAATGAATAGTTTACATATATTTCCTCATATTCAATTATTGTGGTATCATCTCCTCTAAATGGATACAAGTTTAACATGTGTAAATATTTGTAACACTGCCACATTCTCATAAGATTTATATACTTTTGTTTCATCTAAATTGCCTTCTATTACCTATTTATAAAAAATGGGGAATGAGTTCCCAAAGGAATTCAGTAATTGACAAGAAAAATAGTAATCCTAACAAAATTAAATTAAATTTTACAAACCTTTAAAATGCTTTCATGACAAATGAGAATCTTGTCATAAATCAAACCATATGATTGTTTGTATTTAATATCCTTGTAGCACGGACCTTTACAATGGTACAGTTTCCCCAACCTACTAAAATTTCCATTTTTTTTATTTCATCCCAAATCATAATAAATTTATCTTTCTCATGTTTTTGTATAGATGTATCTTGTCTTAATCTTTTGTTATCTTTTTAACTTCATGAAGCATATTCACAACATTTTGAACCTCAGTATGTTAAGCAAAATAAACAGTTTTGGTGATCATCCTAGGAGTAAGTAGTAAATGATAGTTTCTAGCAAAAAATTACATGTTAGGCTATGTGTTAGATACGGCTATGTGTTAGATATATATTTATATTTAATGTATAATTAAATGAATAATATGACATACAAGGTACCTTTTCATTATTAATCATATTAACATTATAGTTCTTCATAACTATTAATAAACAACCACATAATGATGGGTTAACATATATAATACAGTGGTCAAAGTGGTCTTCCCATCATTTTTTTGGGTCCACCTCAGGGTTTAGTTCCTACTAGTCATGTAATGCATTATCAAGAAATAATATAAAATAATGACAACATCTAGTAAGTGTTGTCATGAAATTTTACATTTCAAGACAATACCCTAATTGTGCTTTTATAAGCAATTAAAGGTGTTTTAATGAAAGGAAAAGTAAAAAATTTATAGAATAAAATATCGATTCCATAGCCCAATGGACAAGGCTTGGTTCACATGTATAAATCTACTCCAATGATTGTTAATGACAATATTTCATAAATGATTATTGTACCTTTGTTCAAACAAAAAATGAGTACTATGGTCAGTTCATATTATCAAATTAAGTTAGAAATAAATCTAAAATAAGGTCAATTAGTCTTTAGCTCACTGGAGGTCCAAAATGCTCACAATTATCTATATTTGTTTATGAGATTAGTCTAATGTGTTTTAATCTCAATAACTACACTAGGGATTTGTCGAAGCTCATCAAAAATCCACACTCTTGAAAAGATAAAAAATGGCATTAAATTTGGTGTGAAACCAACCTGGTACATTAAGGCCTATATGATTGTGAATGAGATAAAGCACAAGTGCCTCTTACACATGGAATAGGCTTCATATTAGATAAATCATACAAGGTCTTTATGGATTTTTGTTTTAAATTAATAACAGTTTGAAATTACATGTTATGGCATTTATAAACATTGTGTGGCCTTTACTAAGTGTTTTTGAATGTCAATACTTCATAAAATTCAGCTAGCATGTAAAACAGACATTAAAAACCCACCAGCATGTATTTTTCACCTATAAAACCTACCCGCATGTAATTTAACCCTTTAAATTATGTAAGCATACATTCTAAACCCATAAATTCTACCAAAAAGTCTTCCAACTCACCCCTTTATCCCTCCACATAGCCCACCAAAGACTTTTCAAATCCTTACTTATCATGAAATTTTTGGTATATATATTTGAAAATGGTTGTTTATGGATTAATATGTGGTATTACCTTTAAAAATAGGTTTTTTCCCTCTGAAAATGCATGGTATGAAACTTTTAATAAGTGGGTTTTCATAAAATTCATGGTCTTCTCCATGTTATGACATTTCAAAAGGTAAATTTGGCCCCATTAAAGGTATTTAGTGAGTTGAAGGTTGTTTTAAGGATATTTTCATGGTGAAATCCAAAGTTCATATCCAGATGGCATTGGAGGTGGCAAACAGCAATAGGTAGGTGACAGAGGTGGTGAATAGTAATAGGTAAGTGATGGATAGAGGGAAGTGATAGGTAGTAGTGGTGATGGCATCAAGTGCAGGAGAGTGGGGGCACAAGATAATACATAGAGAAGTGGTCAGGAAGGAGAGGAAAAGGAAGGAAGAACAACTTTTAAGGTGAGACTGGGGGAGTGGGGGTTAGAGGATAGATGAAGCCCTAGCAAAGAATGGCTTAAAAAGAAATAATATGATCAAGTTTGTAAATTTGTTATGCATCTTAATCCAGGTTTTGTGTTTCATGAATATTTTTAAGGGTTGGAGTAGTTAGGAGTGGTCAAAGGCCTATCTAGTGGAGGTTCTTCCCCAGGGAAGTGAGAATTTGAAACAACAATAGGGGAAACTAGGGTTTCATCCAAGGATTTGGTTTATTTCTATTACATTAATAATTAAAATCATTCTCATACTTTTGGATCATTTTTCAAAGAGCTTATTCTTGGGGTTCAGTGTGGCTCAGATCTTATTTTGATCCCTATAAGTCAGATTCATCCAAAAAAACTTCTTGAGGAGGAATTATAAGCCATGGGGGTTTTAAAGGAATTGTAGAAGTAAAAAAATATCAAAAAAGAGCCCTAAAAATTTCCTATCTAGGTAATGTCCCATTTATTTTCTCAGACACTCCTATTTTGGAAATTTTGGATATAGAGCTTTCATTGATTGGTTTGGAAAGGGGAAGCAAGTCTTGATAGGTAGATGTGTAGAGAAGTGGCCTTCATGAGAAGTGATTTTGCAATGGTCATTTGGAATTTATATTTCATTAAAATCTCCTTCTCTATCAATGTTTTCAAATGGTTTCTTCAATCTACTATTTCAATCTTGAGAAGATAGATAGTTTGTGTGGTCGAATGGGCCATGGTTTGTAGGCAAACAGGGGGTGTTTTTATACCCTTGGGCATCTTTTTTTGATCCAGTTGCTTTGGTTATCTTGCAAACCCCAGTTTAGGTAAGATTTTATAATCTCCCCTGGACCTTGCATTATCCTAGTCTATTCAATCATATGGTTAGTAAGTTGGGAGTCTTTGTTAACATTAATAATTCCATTGAGGCTAATCTAAGTTTTGTCAGGGTGTGAGTATTGGTTGATCTATCCAAAACTCTACACCACTCTATTCAAATTTCATCCTCCAATAGAGTGTGGACTTAATTTATTAATTTTTAAGGACTTCCCTTTAGATGCTTCAAATGTAATCAAAGTGATCATAAGATCACTTCTTGTCTAGAGAAAGGTTTTAAAGGATCCCAGGCAATGATCTTGCAAAAATGGGTAAGAAAGGTTGGTTGTTCAAATCATGATTTTGTTCAAAGTTTGGAATTCTTAGAAAAATATATTTCTATTAATATTTCATCTTCGACACTCTTTCAGGATGTCTAGGATAGTCCTCAGAAGGGTGAGATTTTGGGGATAGTAGAAGTTCTAATTGATTTCGAGCCAATGCATCTTTCTTCTCCCAAGTCAAAAAGGGAAGTGGATGTGATGAAAATTGGGATAGAGGATGTTGACAAATTTTCTTGAATAGTAAAAAGTCACCAATATAAGGAATAAGAAGAAGAGGAAGGGGATGGTTGGGAGGAAGAAGAAGAGTTGGCAAGTAGGGCATTTTTTACTATAGTTCAGATCCCTTGTGATCTAAAGTCTCCTAACCTTGGAAAGAAAGGGAAAAGAGGTAGTAAAATAGAATAAAAAATATTACAACTTGATTCTCATAATTCCATTAATGGCAGCACTCAATGGACAATGGAATCATTGTTCTCCAGTAGGGACAGATGAATATTGGCAATAAAATGTTGATTTAAAGGTTGTGTTCGATGTGTTTTTAAGTTTTTTGCTGAAAGGTTTATTTTTTATATCTTCTAGTTTGATTAGTTTTTAAATTTGAGTTTATTTCTATGTTTTTTAAGTTTGATTATTCTCAAATTTGATAGGGTTCTTTAGGTTTAGGGTGTTTATTCTGAACTTTAGTATAACTTTTTGGGAGATTGGACCTCTTGTTGTGCTCCAAAATTGGTTTAGGCTCCGGTAAAAAGTTGAAGTCAATAAAAAAAGGATATTTTCATAGTATTGACTATGCATGAATGGTTTTGGTTGTGCAAGCCTAATTTATCTCAATAATAGAGCATGGTAGCCTCTATAAAACCTTTTTGCATGTAAAAACTTCATTTGAATTTTAAAATCTCAAAATAACCTTTCTAAAATTTGCCTCAACTGTAAATAAACTCATCTCTATGGTGATTTCAAGCTATTAAAAATGGTTATAAGGCCAAACCTATGGTATTCCAAATAAGTTATAACTTTGGTTGTATGAAAGCAGTCTTTTGTGGAGAATACATGGTTTTTAGTCAAGAAAATTGTTTGAAAAACAAATGTGCCTAAACACTCTTATGGGATTTTTCAAGCTTTAAAACATGTTTTATCTTCCTCCAAAGCTTGCATAACTATTTAAATGATCCCAAAAGCCCACATACAAATCTAAATCATATTAAACAACTCTTATCCTCTCTCCATGTGGTAATTATTGTTCCATGTAGGTTTTAACATTATATTTTTCAACTTATGGACTTTTCTAAGCATTCAAAATTGTTTTCTCACCTCCAAAACTCTATAGACGTCATTTTATCTCTCCAAAATAAATTTTAAGTTATTTCCAAATTTGAATTTTTGGTATCAAGCCTTTAAACGTGGTTTTTGTTAGAGATAAGTGGTCTTGGTAAATAAAGTGTAGTCCTCACTTTTACATGCATCTTCTCAGTCTCATAAGCTCTCTTAGAATGCTCTTCTATATTATGATGGAGATCCATATTTAAGTTATGATTAAATTTCCAAAAAAATGAGTATAATTAAGTGTAAGGTGAAAGCACTTGAGACTGGTATTCATGATATCAAGTGAACCTACACTCAAGCTTGAAGACAAATAAAATTAGTCTCTTATCTTCCATGATTTTATTGCTAAATTCCTAACAAAAGAGCTTTGGCCACAACCTATGACTACTGAAATGTTGAATCACAATTTCATTGATAAATTTAAAGGCATAGCTTCTTCTATATTTCCCAATATTGATAAGGCAATGCAAAAAAAATAGAGATCACTACACAAACATTTGCTCATGGGCCAAAGATATCATCTTCATGTGAAGGAAAATGATATTGGGATAAAATAAATACATTGAAAAAGAATTAAATTTATGGATGGACAATGCTAATAAAATGTGATAAAGTTTCCCTCCCTGAAGTAACATTTGACCTAACTCCAACTAGCACTATTGAAGAATTAATGATGGTTCCTGGTGAAGAAGCTCAAATAGAAGAGTGCACAGATGTTTCATTTTAAAAATAGTCACTACAGAGCAAATAGAAGTGAACTTGATTCTCTTGGTATTCATGAATTTATATACAATTTATTTCAAAAGAACAATGTGGAATCATACAAAAGGCATGTGAGTTATTTGACAAAATGTTCAATTGTTGACATGGTCTTGTTGAATGGCAAGACTGTAGATTGGTGAACTTAATGAATTATAAGAAGAATCACAATGTGAATAGTAATGACCAATGTGTTTGGAGTGATATAAAATATTATTTAGTAGTTCAATAAAGAAATAAAATAAGATGAAATATTTGCAATGTATGTCAAGATGGAATGCCTGAGGGAGAAAGAAAACTTGGCAAAGCAAATGGGAGGAGTCAAATCTAGTTGTAATGGTTGTTAAGGGTTCTTATCAAAAAAATAAATATTCACTCTCATCATAACCATTCAAAGTCACTTTTTATCTCTCCAACTTTATATTTCTCCATTGCACTTTTTGTAATAACTTAAAAAGGTTGTATTTTACTTTTTTAAGATACAAATCAAAAAGTAACAGTAGAATAGAAATAAGTTACTGAAAATGTGGTTATAAAAGTGGTTATGGGTGGTTACAAGATGGTTAAACCTATTTTAATCTATAAATACAAGTTTGGATCTCATTCAAAGAGATTTTTGATAGTGAAATATATTTGATCAAGATGGAAGGAAGGAGTCTATATGTACATCCCCATGAAGGATCAATATATAAATAATTTATACATTTTTTTACCATGAATCTTTCAGTTGAATGATGTGCATGAGTATGAAAATCCATTTTGATTCTTATTATTTAAAATTTTATAAAATTACTTTATTAAATATTCAATGAATGTGGAGTTTTTAGAGTGAAAAGTTATGTTGACTATATATTAGTAATTTCACCATTGTGAAACCTTGGTGAGATTAAGAATAGGATTTTATAATACAAGGTTGTTATATATCCTTATTTGTAAGTTTATCTAATTTCCTTGGTATATATATCATGTTTGTATGTTCATGATATGTCTTTCACATCTCATTTTCACGTAAAAGGTTTAGGATGTTACAATCTCAAATCTTGGGTTATTCTAGTAAGTTTCTTGTGTTTAGCTACCTAGAGTTGTCCTTCATCTTCTCAAGGTTATTGTAGTAGATTTTATATTTAACTAGATAAAATAATCCCATTATCCCTTCCTCCTTTCTTTTCCTTTTTCCTCATTTCTATTCTTTCTCCTACAATTCTTTTTTGTCACCTTTTTGTACTTTTGATTAAAAAAATGAACCCCCCACAGAAAACATTTTTGTTGTAGATAGTTATAAATAGTTTATTTCCTACTTTCCTTTTTGGTTTTCAATAAAGGTAGCTTCACCTGCTAATAGGAGAGGGACTCTATCTCCACGTTGTTGACTAAAATCCCCCATTTTGTCCTCCTAATAAAATTTTCAGCCAATAGTTTTTGGTGACTCTATTGGGGATCAAGGTTCCTTGCATATGTGATTTTTATAAATTTTAAGGATCCTTCCCTAGAATGGAGGTTGATGAATTGTTGATATGAAGTACCTAGTGCCTGTATATTTCTAATTAAAGAAATAACATTGGTTCACCCAAACCCCAGTGTTCTTTGTGTCCCATGGGGAAAATATTTGGTTCATTGGCTTTGCCTTAATACAATGAATTGCCTTTAGGCTAAAGGAATATATTTTTGAAGTTATCCAAAGAAAATGGTCAATATGAAAATAATCATATCTTGGATTTCACAGTGTCTTATAGCTTTTTGAGATTTATGCATTGAGTATGTCGCTATGATAATTTTTATTTAAACTCTCACTAGACCTATTATTGAGTGGTGCTATCACCTAGAATATGGATGCATTGTTAATTGGGACTCCTTGAAAAATAATTTATCAAATATATTTAAATTAGTTTTGTATGTTTGTTCTTTTTTTTCATATTTATTATATATTTAAAACCAAATTAATGAGCATATGAGAGATTTTGTATCACACTTCAATAAATTGTTGAGACTGATTCCTCAGATGAATCATCCAATTCCCAACAATAAACTATGTGTCTTCATTAGTTATTTACACCTAAAGATCAAATTCATCTTGATGAGGAACAAGGTAAATTACTTGGAAGTTTTGCAATAAGAGGCTATTAAAATTGAAGATAGCATAGTTATGTCCAAGATTTTGAAGAAAGAATTTTCAAAACATGTTACAACTATTGTAAATAATGATAAATTGGTGGAACCTTATACAATCAAGATCCCTCAACATTCAGAAAAGAGATTTTGAAGTCAATTTACTAATCAAACATGTTATAACTCCAATAAATAAAAAGAGACAGTGCTCCCTCTCACATATGATTGTTTTATTTTCATAATTGTAGAAAAAGGTGAATAATTGTAAGAATTAATGATTGATCAAAGAATAGTTGAATAATTTGGCTTCCCCTTGGTAAATAAGGGAAATATTTTCTTATTTCAAAACATTACTCAAACCTCACAGTTCTAAGAGAAAATGAGTTATTTGAGGAACAACTGATTGAACACAAATAAAAAAGAGTAATAATGTAGAATGTAATGTATTGGATCCTAAAGAAGAATATAGCATGGAACCATTTTTATATAAATAAGATCCATCTTGTATCAGATTAGAAGAGGTCAAAAAGGAATATTTTCTTAGCATTTTCATTTCTTATTTTATTGTGTAAGAGTTCTCTAAAATATTTGAATCCAAAGCAGTCAAGCCTACACAAATTAAAAATCATATTTATGCCAAATGTGATAGTAGAACAAAATAAATGGTGCCCAATATTCATTTCAAGTGAAATGAAAACTATCAAGGAAAAAGAGATCATGGAAGATGATGATGATAATTAATTCAATGATGGATTTGTCTCTTCTGTGGAAAGTAATTTGGAAAATAGAATTTGCACTCAATTCATTCTAGTAGATATTCCTATTATTGTTTTAGATTAGAAAGAAACATGCAACTCACTTCTCTTTGATTCAGATCTTGTGTCTAGGATAGACGTATTCAAATCCACTCAAGAAGACATTAAAAAAGTCCAATATTACTCAAGAATGCTCATAAAATATTGGAAATTTTGTTAGATCATTTAATGACTAAGTGATGATTATTTAACCCTTAGTCTATATTAGGTAAACTATTAAATTATAATAATATTGTTATTTATTTTCATGAGGTTTCCACCTTGTGTTAATAAATAATATATTTGTTTATATTCATTCTAATTCACGGGATTATTCATGGGAATTTACTCAAGAGTTTTGTGAAGGTTATTTTGGAGAGGAGAAGTGAGAAGAGAAGTTGTATTAGGGTACTTTGTTTTTCAATATATTAAAATCACTTTTGGTGGGTTTTTTAATCTCGTAGAAGTTTTTCCATGGAAATTTTGATGTTGTGTAAATTGACCTATGTGTTTTACTTTATCAATTTACTCTAGATATAATGTGTTCATATGTTTATATGAAATTTATCAAAGTTCAAAATAATTCCATTCCAAAACTGAAGACATCATTGATCTATTTATTCATGATCATCTTTGTATGAATAGTAATTATAAGTTCCTCTTCTCACCTACTTGGTAATTATTGTTGAATGATTTTTGGCCTTATAATTCAAATCCATTATTAAGAAATGGTAGGTACTTATCCCAACAAATTAATGGATTTGTATAGTCTTTCCATTTTTATCTACTCTATTTAAGTAATTATGCTTTCCCTATTTTGGCTTGTTTCCTTTTCCTAACTCTTTTTTGGTGTGTGTGTGTGTGTGTGCGTGTTATTTTTTAATAAATGTAGTAGCCCATTTGTTGTTCTTTTGTCTCCATGTTTTGGTCTTTTAACCTGCACATGTTCTTAGATGTGATCTCTACCCAAGAACTATGAGTTGGACATATTCAATTTTATGTTAGTTCTGTAGTGAAAAAAATTTCTTTAGTTTTTGGAATGACATGCAGAATAGAGCCTTTGAAAAATTTTAGTTAAGTAACAAGTGGATATCAAAGACAAACATTTGAAATTACATTTATATAATGATGTTTGTATTCATGAGAATGGTGATGTAAATCCTTATTCCTCAAATGCCAGAATTGATAGGTAAATATTTTCATGACTCTCTTCAAGTAAATAGGTAAATATGATGAATTTTTAAGAGTAAGTGATATGACCAAGAAGTGCATGTTCATTTATCATATGATAGAGAGTGGCAAACTAGTTGTTAGTTAGTCAGATCAGATTACATATAAATTTTAAAGCATGAGATCTAGCCTAGTAGCACGTGTTCATTTATTATATGATTGAGATAGTAAAAATGGTTGTCAGTTGGTTGGATTAGGATGTGCAAATGTGTGCTACAAAAACATTTTCAAGAATATATAAAATAAGGCACCAAACATCAAATATTTTAGATTTCTCTTGAATTTTTATAAGGAATGCAATCCCACAGTTAGAGCTAGATATTGTCATAAAAATTTTAATTTCATGACAACACCCATAATTACACTTATAAATAATTAGAGGCTTTTTAATGATAGGAACATTAAAAAGTTTCCAGCATGAAATACCAACTATGTATACCAATGGACAAGGCTTGGTTCTCATGTATAAATCTGCTCAAATGATTGATAATGAAAATAGTTCATAAAAGATAAATTTACCTTTGTTCAAAAAAATGAGTAATGTGATCAGTTCTTATTATCAAATTATTAATTTTTTGAGTTAGAAATAAATCCAAAAGAAAATCTAGTTATTCTTTAGCTCATTAGCATTCTTAGATGCTCACGATTCTCTATAGTTGTTTATGAGAGTAGTCTAACATGTTTTGATCTCAATAACTACACTAGGGACTTGTCAAAAATCATCATCAATCCACACTCTTAGAAAGATAGTAGATGGCATTGAAGTTGGTGTGTGTAATCATCTAAAAATGACACTTGAGTGCTAAGAGTGTTACTTGAGACCACCCATCCCTAACTTAGCCATAGACCTATCTTAGGGCTTATTTAAACACTTATCTAGCCTTTGTTTAAGCCACACACATCCCTAAACATCCCTAATGCAGTCTTAAACTCTCACTTTAACATCATAGACCCTAGTGCCTAAGGTTATACCACATGGACACTAGCACCATAATTTGGACATTCGCGCCCCATGGTGATAGTGTCTCAGTTTGGATGTTATTGTCCTTTTCCCTCTTTTTGTCTGTAATGGATATCTTTTCAAATAAGCAACCACCTAAGGTTAGCCCAGACCTATTTTAAGACCCACACAAGCACTATAACAATATATATATATATATATATGACTTTTAGCCATTCATCCATTAAATGGAAATCATATGCAAATTACATAAACAAACTCATAACAAGTTTTGCATAATCAAGGTTATCAATCCCTATTTTATCCTACTTATACATACAACCATATACAACAATCTTAAGCTTAGATTACCCAAGTAAGTCTCAAGAACATTCAAATCACTCAACCCAACATTCATACTAGTTTCACTTACACTTACACCAGCACTTAGGTGGGGAGAAATGCATCAAGCTTGATCCCTCTTCAGAGTAGCTTGATCCCTCTTTAGAGTATTGGTGTGTAGGAAACTCTCATCATAGTAAGGTGTTGAGGATGTCCATCCTACCCCACGAACAACACACTTCACTACTTGTGCCCACTAGATGCCTTAACAATATGGAGGTTTAGGTTTTGTATATAAAATTAGTCAAAATAGATCACATACAGGGAACAAGAATTAGTGCACATAGGAACAAGATTAGCAGACCCAAACATAGGTGTACCTAGAAGCTTAGAATAGTTCTACATAAATGACACTAGCACTAAAATAAGGACACTATCTCTATATGACACTACTATCCAATTAGGGTGATACTATCCAAGAAGGGTTTTGACACTTGAATCCTATCCATGACACTCAAATCAGACTTTGTCCCAATTTGCATCCTCTAGATCTCCTATTTTAGTTAATTTCTAGCTAAGTAATTATTTACATTATTTATTTTTATTTTTAGAAAGGTCAAACTAAGTCAATTCTATTACAAATCAATGGCTATATTTATTTCATACTTTTACCTTGATATAGTATACTCAAAACTTTAACCACCTAGGGCTTAAACACCATAACCCTAAAAACTTAAATCATTTGATGAAACCAACTTACTTCGAACATTGCACAAACCCTAACCCTATTCAAATTTTAGATCCATGTATATTCTAATTTTTATTTGGTATAATCATGATAATGATCACAGAAGAACTTTATTACTTTTTGATGTAAATTCTAACACTTTCATTTACATGCTTATTTCTTTTAATTCAGAATGAACTCCAAAACATGTATATATGATGTTTAGTATCAGTTGAACTGTATGTCAAATTTCATTATTTCTTTAGCATGTTATGTTTATCTTATGTGAAATCCAATTAAGAATCAACTTTAAACACATAGAGGATATATTGCATAAGATACCAAATACATTACCTAAAATTAAAAAGTCTCTTTTTGATGTTTTTTGCTCTTTGGTTCACTTTGATTTCTTACCTCTCGCTATTAGGCATAAGAGAACATCAGTGTCTCACTTATCCCTCTTACTTATCGACACTACACATATAGATATTAACCCACCTCTATTACTATATATATGCTCTTAGTAGACCATACAATCCATGATATGATTTCCACATGTGGTCCTGAAGCATGATAGGTTAGCAAAACCCATGACTATAGTTTTATCAACTAGAGCAGTGTTTCTTCATCCACAATTCCCATTTTATAGATCTTATAACATTCTGACACATACAACGGCATTTTTTATACAACACTCCATGATATTAAAGTATCTCACACAACCAATCCAACTTATGTTGCTTCCATAATCAATACTATGAAATGGATCAAAGAGCATATTTCATTCAAAAAATAAGATCTCCCAATTCAGCACATCATAGATCTACACATTACTCTCTACATTGCATTATGAATTAACGAGGTGGGTGTCAAACATATTTTAGTTGACAATGTATCAAGATTGAACATTTGTAATATCTCTTTTCTTTGGCTTATTAATATCCATGTTAAGGATTTGGATCCTTTTGATATGAACATTTAAGGGTTCGATAATATTTCATACAAAGTTTTGGGTCAAATCACACTAAACCTTACATTGGGTCCTAGAACACTACCTACGAGATGTCAAGTTATGCCTTATGATCTTAATTACAATATCTTGCTTGGAATACCTTGGATTCATGATATGCACATAGTTCTATCTAATATATATGCATATTTAAATTTAATCTATAAAGGTCATATCTACATGTCCTATGGATTAAAAACCATTCAAATATTGTCAACATACAAATCCTTCACACAATTATATTTCTTACATGGATTTTACTATAACGCCTCTCCAATCTACTATTTATAGTTCATGTATAACTCCCCTAGACACCTCCAAAGCATAGGATAATATATTCACTTCTCCCTTTGCATTGATATATTTCCAAAAAATGGGTTACATAGGACAGGGCCTTGGAAAATATGAACAAGGAATCCTTAATCCTATTGAGGCATATGATCAACAAAGTAGACAAGGACTTGGATATAAAGATAACACATCTAATGCCAAATCCTCTCACCATGATTCTTAGCATATAATATTTTTTCCACCTATAATATGGCTAGACAATAAGATAAATCATGTTTCTACACTCTCAGTTATTTATCCCAATCTTATCAATGATACAGATTCTTTGAATTTACCTAATTTTGGCAAATTTGTTAATGATGAGAATCTCTTATAATTCTTGGGGGCATATGAGGATCTCCCTTATTTATATCATAATAATAGGTTTCCTCATTCCATAAATTTTTAATCATACTTTGGTGAGCATTCAGATAATTCTAATGATATTTTACCCAACACAAATGATACTATCCCTAAAGCACCACACACTATTAATCAATCTACGTTACTTAAATAAAAGACAATCAAATTAAATTATGGCATCGATATTGATCCTTTTATCATGTTGTTGGTTGTTTCCTTATGTAAATAAGAATATGCATATATTCATCCAATTTTAAAATACTTAAAGTTTTTACTTAGGCCTATTCTAATATGCCTGGCATTGATCCCTCAATTTAAGTACACAAGATTACACTTTGTCTTGATGCAAAGTTGGTTAAATAAAAATATTAAAAATGTACCCCAAGGTTGATATTTTAGTCAAAGATGAGTCCAATGAATCTTTGATACTAGTTTCATTGAACCAGTTGCTCATCCCTAATGGTTTTCTAATATTATCCCAGTTATTAAACCTAAGAGGTAAATGTAATTTTGTTGTGATTCTAGATACTTAAATAAAGAATGTCCTAAGGATTATTTTCCTCTACCCAAAATTGATATGATAGTGGAATTCACATTAGGCTATGAAATTCTTTCTTTTATGGATAGTTTCATTGGTTATAATCAAATCAAGATCATTGAAGAAGACCAAGAAAAAACTTCTTTTACCACACTATAGGGCACTTTATGCTATATAGTCATGCCTTTTGGATTAAAAAATGCAAGAACAACATACCAATGAATAATGACCCATATCTTTCATGTTCTCATTCATAATATAGTTGAAGATTATGTCAATGACTTGCTTGCAAAACTAAAAGAGAGACAGCACCATGCAATAGATTTACCATAGATTTTTGAAAGATTGAGAAAATAAAATGTACAACTAAATCCCAAGAAATGCATCTTTGGGGTTTCATCCAATAAACTCTTTGGATTTATAATATGCCAATGTGGTATCAAGGTTGACCCAAATAAAGTCAAAATCCATAATGGACAGGCCTCCTCCTACCAACTTAAAATAACTTCACTCCCTATAAGGCAAGATTCAGGAAATACATTGCTTTGTGGCACAACTAACAATTAAGACTCAAAGAAGGATATAAATTTTGATTAGGATGTCACATGTCAAGAAATCTTTGACATAATCAAACATTAATTGTTGAACCCACTCATATCAGTACCATCAACACTCGATAAACCACTTCTCTTTTATCTCTGTGCAACATATCATGCACTTGGTGCACTCTTGACATAACATGATGATCAACATAAAGATCAATTTATTTACTACATCAGTTGTACATTTGTTGATTATGAAATAAATTATCCAACAATATAAAAACTTTGTTTGGACCTTGTATTCACTAATCAAAATATCTTGCACTATATACTAATAATGAGACACAAGTTATTAAAAAATTTGATCCTTTAAAGTTCCTTATGTCAAAAACACATCTCTCAGGTTGTATTGCAAAATGGGTTATGTTACTCACAAAATTGACCTCAATATTATCTTTAAAAAATTAGTAAAGGGCCAAATAATTGTAGATAAATTGGCATAAATGTCGTTATTAGACATAAATCCTATTAACAATGATTTTTGTGATAATTTTATAGTGTATAAGACCACTCCTAACACATGGACAATGTTATTTGATGGTTATAGATGTGCATCTGGTGTTGGGGTAAGAATTTTTTTCATTGAACCTCTTAGACACATAGTACCCCTTACCAACTTAGTTTTACATGTAGCAATAACATCACAAAATATGAGGCCCTTATCCTAGGCCTTCAAGCATCTCAGGCTCTCCAAATTAAATCAGTTAAAGTTTAATGGGATTCATAATTAATTTACAATCAGGTTATAGACATCTACCAAACCAAAGAAGAACACCTCATTCCCTACAAGAATATGGTTCAATGTCTACAAGCTCAGTTTGAAAACTTTTTTATTGAAAACATTCCATGTAAAGATAATCACCTTGTCAATGCAATGACCAGTGCAAAATCATTGATCCCCATTGAAACAAATGAATACCAGGCTATCTTCATTATCAAATGGTTAAAATATCCATTGGTGCCTAATGCTAACCTCATAGCTCTAACGATTTTAGTTACCATGTGTATTACATTAGTGTTTAAATGGTTCTCAGATATATACAATTTTCTACATAAATCTATTACACCAAAACTTTCATAAGGAATGATAAGCACAAACTATAGTGAAACTTCCTCTAATATGTCATTATTGGTGGAGACTTATTCAAACGATCTTTTGATGGACACTTACTCTAGGATGTTTGACAACTGATAAGGTTGATTTATCCATTAGATAGGTTCATGATAGTAAATGCAGTGGCCATTTTAGCGATAAAGCAATGTCACACAAATTACTTAGACAAGGTTATTATTGGTCAACCATGGAATAATAATGTCAAGAATATGAAATGTTATGTGATAAATGTCAACAGCATGGCAACCTACACCATATCCCTTCACACTAATTACAACCCATAGTATCCTCATGGTCATTCATGCTATGGGGCTTTGATGTAATTGGTAAGATAAATCTAGAATTTTTAGGAAGTCACAAATTCATTATCACAACTACAGAATGATTTACAAAATGGGTAGAGGCCATTCCATTATAATCCACAAAGGGAGAAGGTATATGTCATTTTCTCATGACTAACATTATTTCCTAATTTTCTCTCCTAATGGACATCATTACAGATAATGGAACTTCTTTTAAGAATAAAATAGTGAAGAAATTTTATGCTAAATATAAGATCCAGCATACATTCTCTATTTCATACTACCCACAGTGCAATAGTCAAGTAGAAGCTACAAATAAGACAATTAATGGTATCCTTAGTCAAATGATTACCAAATTTGGTGATGAGTGGCACAATCAGCTCGTCTATATACTATGGGCTTAATGCACTAGTATTTGTACACCAATAAGAATTACTCCTTATTCACTAGTATATGGCATAAAAGCAGTTATCCCAATGGAATTATAAATCCCATCCTTATGGGTATCCTTAAAAGGGCTTATTACAGATGATCAATATAGAGAAAGATGGCTCCATGAATTAAAATAGTTGGATCATGCACGCATTCAATCTGTGGAGCATCTCAAAGCATATCAGAAATGAGTCCAATGGGCCTACAATAGCCATGTTCATAGTAGAGAATTTGAATTCAATGATTTCATATTAAAATAAAATATCATAAATGCCAACATCAAAGAAGATAAAAAATAAAAATTCAAATTGAAGTGGCTTGGCCTTTACTTAGTCACAGAAAGCTTAGCCCCAAAGTATGTTGTCTAGCTTCATTTGATGGCAAGATAATCAAAAATCCATTTAACATTGTGCATCTATGGATATTTTATATATATAAACTTTTTCATATTACTTCTACATAGCTTATATCTAGAAAATACAAAAATAATATAATATGTCAAAACATAAAAACATTCAAATATCTACTCAAAAAATACAAATTATAGATTGTATACATTCTATGTTTACATATTTTATATTTTTCAGACATTACATATGATAGCTATCTTAGTATAGTCAATTTTTATCTATCATACATTGTTTCACTTATTCTTGTTGAGTGTTCGCAGATACTTATAAGACCTAGTTCCACTACACATATCCATATTTGCTACCATTGACCCACTGGGGGAATATACATAGATACATGAGTTCATCATTTGATGCATTCACCCATTTAGAGGTATCCTATACACAGTTTTGATTCCTAGGTTACATCTTTCTAAATTCTACATCATAGATTTAGCATTGTTATATCTTGATATTGATCATCATACACTTAAAAAATAATTGACTACTACTACTTTAGACTCAACTTATGTACATCTTAGCTCTTATGCATATGTGTACCACATGTGAAATGCATACTTTCATTTCTAGATTTCCTAGGTTAGACTTAATTATGTCTTTATGCTTCTTCTATTTGAGGGCATTTGAATATGTCATTGATTTATGGCTATGCACAACTTATTTTAATTATATATATGCTTTGGACATGTGCCCATGTCCTTATGTGTGCCTTCCTGATTGTGTATGTAGACATTTGAACATGTCCTATGTGGCTCTAAGCCAACTCACTTATTTTTTGCATATATGGAAATTAGAACATGTTATTGTATTTATTTCTTTCTTAAACTTAGTGACATGTGCCCATGTCCCTTGTATTGTGACCCCTTGCCTTAATTTCCATGCCTCATGTGTGTTGTATGTATGTTTTTTTGTATACAACATGACTATGACACTTATTTCCTGCCTGTTACACACTTTAATTTTAGATTACATGAGGGACCTCATGCATCTCCCCTTCTTACTTGGTTGTCATGATGGACATCATGCCCCATCCCCCTAAGTAGTTACTCAGTTATCACTTTGATATATATATATATATATCTTGACAACCATGTGAATGTTAAATCTAACATACATCATACACTACAAACTTATGCTCATATTAGCTTACATTTTGATGTTATGTATGCACAGCATATTGTTTTATTACACATATATCATATATGCTCCAACAAACACACATTTTGTAGAGCTTCTTATTTTAGGACAGTTCTTGCATAGATACAACAAGTCCCCTCAAAGGAGGGGGCATTCACAGAGGTTTTTCACAGAGATTAGGGTATCTGAATGCACTTAGATTATAGTTTTCAACATAGGCACAAAATAAAAAAATCAATTTTTATGAAAACATAGTGGGAAATAGTGACACAAAAATTAGTTTTAGTTGCACATAAATCAAAATAGTTGGACATTAGCACCCAAATTGGGACACTAGTGCCATAGGGTACTATTATCCAAGATATGGCACTATTGTCCAGTAACCTCAGTTTCAAAAAATTATATATTGACTAGAAAAGCATAGTAGATATAGTTTAGGTTTCCACAGATTCAATTATAGTTCACCAATTTTGGCTCAATTTAGCTCAAGTTCATACTAGTTTGCTTAGATTGGGGGCATCATGTGTAGTGTGATCATTCTCATTTTAGTTTTATATACTTATATATAGATTATTACAACTCAATCCAGAATCCATATACTTAGACATCAAATTTGGGGTCATATGCATGACACATTATTTTTAGATGCTCACTTATACATCAATTGATCAAATGGAATGACAAATTCCATGTCATTTTCTACATTGTACACATCAGACACCATGTTTCAAGTTACAAACCAGATTCATTCCTTACTCCATCTACAGTGGTTGGCATTCCTGAGTGACCCAAAGCCACCTAATATTCTTGAGTGGGTATAGAGATGACATATAAAATTCCAATTATAGTTACACATCTTTAGTTACATTGCATTATTTTTGTTTCATATGCATCTACTACACATGGTTAGGTAATGATGGAGTCATAGTCTATTTGAGTTCTTGAGCCACCTACATGAGAGGGTTGGACACACCATCAATATAATCCAAGCTATTAACCAATCACAATCCACTAAACAAGGTTGGAAAATGATAAATTCAAAACTGTATCGAGTTATTGATCCACCCACATAGGGGGATTGAGTAAACCATCAACTCAGTCCAAGTTATTCACTGATCGATCACTATCTACATGCAAACACATAGCTTGTCACCAAGTTTATGCATTGGTTTGCATACCTAATGAGGTGTATTCATTATTTTTCTCTTTCTTATCTCTTTACTCATTTTTGTCTTTTGATTTTGATATCTCTTAAGTAAGGACTGATCTATACGTGTTTCATTTGCAGGACATGCAATAGAGCAGATAGCAGGCTTTTTTGGAAAGCTTTATCTTTTCTAATGTGGATGGCAAGTAGTTTCCTATTTATTGGTTTTGATAGGAATTTTTATGAGTGTTATTTCCATATATTATTATCTCAACATAATTAATTTATTAATGATTGAATGAAACAAAGAAATAACTCCCCACATGTAAAATTATATATTATCTTCTTCAATATCAAAAATTTATATCAAATTCAGTATGATTGTATGTGTAATAACATCTGCTCTACTAGGAATAGTGAATCCAATTGTTGCAATTACTTAGGATACATTATTTTAAGGTCTATTTATTCAATAAATCTTTTTCTTATAAACTAAAAAAACTAGTAGATTTATACTTATATCCTTCAAATTACAGGGAATAGGCTGAAATTATAGAATGAACTTCTAATTAAATTATAAAATCACATACTCATATCTATATTCATAGGTTTCACCTCTTATGTAAGTCTAAGTTCACTTATTTTTCCTTTGTCCTACTCATTTCACTTTGTTGCATTTATAAAATAAAGTGGGGTTGGGGTAAATGTAATCATCTAAAAATGACACTTGAGTGCTAAGAGTGTTACTTGAGACCACACATCCCTATATTATCCCTAGACCTATTTTAAGGACTATTTAAGCACTTATCTAGCCTTCATGTGGGTCACACATGTCCCTAAACATCCCTGAAGCAATCCCATACCCTCACTTTAATATCCTAGACACTATCACCATAAATTGGATAGTAGTACACCATGGTGCTACTGTCCCAGTTTGGGTGTTATTGTTCTTTTCCCTTCTTTTATCTCCAATGAAAATATTTTCAAATGAGCAACCATCTAGGGTCAAATTAAACCTCTTTTAAGACCCGTACAATCACTGGAATAGTATATATACATGACTTTTAGACCTTTATCCACTAGATGAAAATCAAATGCAAATTACATAAACAAACTCATAACAAGTTGTGCACAATCAAGGCTATCAATCCCTATTTTGCCCTACTTATGTATACATCTATATATATAATTTATAAGCTCAGATTAATCAAATTTTTAGTCTTAAGAACATTCAAATCACTCAAACTAGCATTCATAATAACGTCACTTACACTTATACCAGCACCTAGGTGGAGAGAAAAACATTGAGCTTGATTCCTCTTTGGAGTATTGGTATGTAGGCAACTCTCATCACAACATGGTGTTGAGGATGTCCAACCTACCCCACTAACAATAAACTTTGATACTTATGACGACTAGATGCCTTAGAAATATAGAGGTTTAGGGTTTACATACAAAATCAATCAAAACATATTACCTACATGGAACCAAAACTAGTGCACTTAGGAACAAGTTTGGTAGACCTAGACATAGGTGCACCCAGAATCTCAAAATAATTCTACACAAAAGACACTAGCACCAAAATAGGGACACTAGTACCACATGGTGATACTATCTAATTAAGGTGTTACTATCTAGGAAGGATTTTGACACCTTCATCTTGTTCGTGACACTCAAATCAACCTTTGTCCTAGTTTGTAACCTCCAAATCTCCCATTTCAGTCAATTTTTAACTAAGTACTTATTTACATTATTTATTGTTAATTTTAGAAAGGTCAAACTAAGTAAATTCTATTACAAATTAGTGGTTGTATTTATTGCATATTTCTACCATGGTTTACTATACTCAGACCTTTAACAACCTAGGGCTTAAACTCTATAACCCTATAAATTTAAATCAGTGTGAAACCAACCTTGGACATTCAAGGTTATCTAGTTGAAAATAGGATGATAGATGATATATTTGACAAAAAACAAGTTCCTCTTACACATAGAATAAGCCTCATATTAGATAAATCATACAAGGTCATTACAGGTTTTGTTTTAAATTAACAATAGTTTTAAATAACATGTTATGGCCTTTGTAAACATTGTGTGGCCTTTATAAAGTGTTTTTCCATGTCAATACTTCATAAAATCCCACCAACATGTAAAATAGACCTTAAAACATTGTCATCATGCGTTTTGTACCTATAAAACCCACCATCATGTAATTTGACACTTTAAATTTCCTAAACATGCATTATGCACCTATAAAGTCCACCAAAAGGTCTTCGAACTCACCCCCTTATCCCTCCACATAGCCCAGCAAAGATGTTTTAAAGCCTTAATTATCATGAAATTCGTGGTATGTATATTTGAAAATGGTTGTTTATGGATTAATACATGGTATTACCTCTAAAAAAGGTTGTTTCCCTCTCAAAATTCGTGGTATGAAACTTTTAATAAGTGGGTTTTGATAAAATTCATGGTATGAGACTTTTCATAACTGGGTTTTGATAAAATTCATGGTTTTCTCCGTGTTATGACATTTCAAAAAGGTGGTTTTGGCCCCATTATAAGTAATTTTTGAGATGAAGGATGTTTCAAGGATATTTTCTTGGTATTGACTATGCATGAGTGGTTTTGGCTGTGCAAGCCCAATTTATCTCAAGAATAGAGCATGGCAGCCTCTGCGCAACCTTTTTACATGCAAAATATTTATTTGAATCTCTCAAGCTCAAAATAACCTTTCTAAAATCCACCCCAACTACAAATAAACCCATCTCTATGGTGATTTCAAGTTGTTAAAAAATGGTTACAAGGCCAAACCTTTGGTATTGTGAATAAGTTGTAACTTTGGCTATATGAAAGCAGTTTTTGGTGGCAAACACATGGATTTTAGTCAACAAAATATTTTGAATAAAAATAAAATGTATCGGGTAAGTGCATAGAGTTGGTAGATAATTTTGTGGACATTTTACATAATATGATTGCATTATTAAATAATACAACTACATTATTAACATAACGTGATCGTGTTATTTAAATTATTGTTCGATAATTATCAAGTCATAACGCAATCTCATTAATGTATAATGTGATCACATTAATAGATAACATAATCATTTTATTTTAAAAATAATATGATCATATTACTATTATTTTGTGCATTAAATCAATGAGCATGTAGATGGAGTGAGCCTTAGTTAACAGGTAACACGATCACATTCCTATTATTTTGCACATAAAAGCATGTGGAGTTGCACATGAAGGCAACTTTGGTCAAAAGGTTATATTTTAAATGTATTTCCTTATAATTTAAATTTATTTTACTAAATATAATAAATTAGGGTCACTCTACATCTAATAGAGTTGGTCTCATAGTTACATGCCTTACGATGTGAAAAATGGCTTTTCAAAATCTAATCTAGTTAGTACTTAGGCATTTTTAGGGTCTAAGTATTAAACATAAAGATTTTAGGACATAACTTTTGCAATTAATGTCCATTTTTGGTAAACATATAGTTATTTTTTAGGTTTTTGTTTCTTTTAGATTGATTCTTGGCATTTCTAGGAGTCCTAAGTTTGTCAAATTTGAAGTTTGCAAACCACTCACTTTGAAATTGATGTAAAGTGGTGTTATTAGGGTAGAATAGGTCACATTGATGACATGCACACATCAAACAACCACTTTGTATTAATTTCACTTATTCATCATCCCTCCCTCATCCCTAATCACTTATTGTCCATGCCGCATCACCCCTAATCACTCTCTAATCATTCTTCATTATCCCTAATCACTCCCTCATTAACCCTCATTGTCCTTAGTAATCTCTAATCACTCCCTCATCATCCCTAGTTACTCCCTCATTTACCATCATTATCCCTCACCATCACTAATCACTCACTCATCATCCCTCATCACTCCCTCATTGACCCTCACCATCCCTCATCATATTTGAACACTCCCTCATCATCCCTTATCACTCATTCATTGTCTCTTACCATCCCTCATCATCTCGAATCACTCTTTTATCATCCCTAATCATTGCTTCATCATCCCTAATCACTCCCTCCTCATCCCTCATCATCCTTAATCATTCCCTTATTTACCCTCACCATTCTTCATCATTTATAAGTATTCCCTCATCATCCCTAATCACTCACTCATTGACCCTCACCATCCCTAATCACTATTTCATCATACCTCATCATCTATAATCACTCATTCCTCATCCCTCATCGCCCCTAATCACTCCCTTGTTAACACTCACCATCCCTCATCATCCCTAATCACTCCTTCATCCTCCTTAATCACTCCCTCATTTACCCTCACCATCACTCATCATCCCTATTTACTCCCTCATCATCTCTACTCAATTCTTCCTCGTCCCTCCTCATCCTTAATCACTCCATCCAATACTTTGATGGTGGTATTTTGTTGGGGTTTAACAATGCTAAGAGATACAAGTGGAGCTTTGAGTGATCGCATAAAATATAATACATAGTGATAAAAATGATGTGGAGGCAAATTTTAAACATAAATTTTTAACACTTATGAAAAAATATGGGCCTATTAGAAATGATGTAATTCACAGTTAAAATTTTTCTAGAAAAAGGGAAGCAAGTAAAACCACCATACACCAAAAATGTGTAGTAATATCCTAAAACCACTCAATTACTCCATATGAGGACATTTTATGATCCAAATAATTACATTGAAGGCCTTCTATTTTTATGTCTATTGATTGAATCATCATACCAAAGAGTGTAAAATAAATTTTAAATGATTAAAACAAGTAGTCCAAGATTGGAAAGTGGTTCTTAATTCATAAATTCAATATTCAATTCAATGAAGAGTGTCACACTATGACCTCTCTACTTACACATCTTGAGAAGTGGGTATAAGTTATCTATAACTATAAAAAGGTAAGTAAATAATAGATTATTAACCCAATGATATGGTTGGTACTATAAATATCTCTACTTCCCCCATAAAAAATTATATGAATTAAAAATATTGAGATAAATGGTGATCCAATACACTTCATCATTTCCAATGGAAGTCAAAAGAATTTAATTTCTCCTAAAGCATATTTTCAAAAATTGAACTTGAAATTTATACATCATCCATAACCATATGCTAGTGTATGGTCTAGTGTGGGCCTTGAGAAATGGATCATCTAGTAGTGTCACTTAGTGTACAAAATCAATTTTTTTAAAGATGTAATCCTTTGTGACATCTCACCATTAGATGTGTGTGATGTTTTACATGTGGTCAACCATATATTTACCATTGACATGTAGTCTATGAATTAAATCCTTGAAATGTTATGATAGATTTTCATGATCTGAAATACTATATATCATATTTAGTTCATAAGCTTTTAGTCATTAATGTCAGAAAGTACAAGAATATTGTTAGTTCTAGTAAGAATTATACTCTTGATGGTGAGAATTAAATGTAATAACATCATTATGTCACCATATCACAGTGTGGTTTATAAAACAATAACAAATACATAATAATTGAACCATAAACTAGATGAATACAAAGATATATTTTAGTCACCTAAATAAGTTCCTACATACTATACACTAAACAATACTATTGATTTTATCCTTTAACTACCTCTACCTCAAACCTCTTTATATAACATATCATTTCTAGAGAATTAATAACTCAAGTGGTATAATTTCATGGATAATGGACACATCATGCCTAAATCATTGCTTTGCAAAATCCCAATTGTGCTTATGCCAAAGTTGTGAATCAATTTTAAAAACTTGACAAGATTAAAGTGAAAAACTATTATCTCATCTAAATATTAAGGAATTTTTATTCCATGTCCATGGTGTAGAATTTATTTCCAAAATTGATCTTAAGTTTGTGTATCATCATATTCATGTTGAACCTCTAGACATTTAGAATATATTCTTAAAAATAAAGGAAGGATTGATTGACTAGTTGGTTATGCCTTTTAGGTTAACTCATGTAGTAAATTCATTCATTGAGATGTTGAATCACATCCTCAGGCCCTTTACCTATGTCATTTTTTTAATCTACCTTGATGACATCTTAATATTTACAAAACATGGGATGAACATCTACACCATGTTGAACTAGTGTTTCACATTTTGCATAAACATATTTTGATGATAACATGAATAAATGTTCATTTTTCATGCAAGAGATAAAATATTTGGGATACATTACACACACAAGGAGTGCATGTGTGAACTTGACCAAGATTCAAGTCATACAGGAATGGGAAACACTAAATAACTTTGCATCTGATTCAAATCTTCTAAGAATTAGAAAATTATACAAAAGATTTGTGTTTAATTTTTATATTTTGAACCAAGCTACCAAAGGTGGAACCAAATAAAGTTTTATCTAGTCAATTTCTCAACAAATATAATTCGATGAACTAAAATTTAGACTTTATTTTTTGTTAGTACTTATGTTACTTGACTATAAATTTATAAGATCATCCAATTCATTCAGTAATAAAATTGACTATCACAAATGGATATTGGAAACATAACAAGTCCTAAAAAAGAGTTAATTTATATCATAATGGATAAAATAACATATGATTGGAATCAAATATATTTTTAGAGTATATACTTACGTTAGATGATGAGGGAGTGATTTGGGATGGTGAGGGTCAATGAAGTGATGAGAGATGGTGAGGGATGGTGATGGTTAATGAGGAAGTGATTAGAGATGATGAGGGATGAGGAAAGATTGATTAGGGATTATGAGGGATGAGGAGGGATGGTGATAGTCAATGAAATATTGATTAGGTATGATAATCCTAAGTGATTAGAGATGATGAGAGATAATGAAGGTGAATGAGGGAGTGATTAGGGATGAAGAGGGAATGAATAGGGATAAGGAATCAATTAGGTATGATGAGGGATGAGGAAAGAGTGATTATGAATGATTATGGATGAGTAAAGAGTGATTAGGGATGATGAAGGATGGGGAGGGAGTGATTAGAGATGATGAGGGATAGTGAGGGGCAATGGAGGAGTGATTATGGATGATAAGGGAGTGATTAGAGATAACTAGGGATAGTAAGGGTCAATGAGGAAGTGATTAGGGATAATGAGGAATGATGAGAGAGTGATTAGGCATAATGAGGGATGAGTAGGAAGTGATCAAGGATGAGGGAGGGATGATGAACAAGTGAAATTAACACAAAGTGGACATTTGATGTGTGCAGGTCATCAATATGACCTACACTACCCTAATCACATAACTTTGGATCAAGTTCAATGTGATTAGTTTTCAAACTTCAATTTTGATGAAATTAGGACTCCTATAAATTCTAGAAATCAATCTGAAAGGCACAAAAACCTAAAAAATGACTATGTTTACCAAAAATGGATATCAATTGCAAAAGTTATGTACTAAAATCCTTAAGTTTGATACCTAGACCCTAAAAATACCTAAGTACTGACTAGATTGGATTTTGAAAAACTATTTTCCACATCATAAGGTGTGCAGCTATGAGACCGACTCTATTAGATGTAGATTGACCCTAATTTCTTACATTTACTAAAATAAATTTAAAGTATAAGGAAGTAAATGTAAACTTATAATTAAAAATATAAATGTAAACTTAACATTTAGAGTAGTAAATAAAATCTTTTGGAAAAAGTTGCCTTCATGTGCAACTCCACAAGATTTTATGTGCAAAATAACAGGAATGTGATTGTGTTGCCTGTTAACCAAGCTTCGCTCTGTCTACATGTTCACTACTTTAATATGCAAAACAATAGTAACATGATCACATTATTGATTTTATAATAATGTGATTGCATTATACATTAATGTGATCATGTTATTTGGATTTGAATTCAAATCTTACACCTTTTGGCTTGGAAACGGCTTGGATTCCTAGGACAAAGGCTTGGGCATGTCAATCTACAACTAAGTCTAAGAGTTATGATTTAAAAAATAACAAAATTCTACTTTGATCACCAAATACACTATGAATTTCAATGTTAAAATTTAAAAACTTAGTACCATCATGATGAGCACACTCTCCTCTTTCCAAAAATATGATTTTTATAATTTTGGACTAATTTAAGGTTTCAAACTATGTTGATTTCTAACTACACCTTTAATAGGCCACTACATGCCGCAAACATACATGCCTATACATGTTCATGTAATTTGTCTTTCATTGATCCAAGTGAAAAAAATTATATGGTCATAAACTAGGCCTAATTCTACACACATTCAAAAACAAAACTGATTTTTATTTCTTTTGAGATAGTTAGGCATGTCACACAGACGGCTATCCATTTTTTTGTCAATTTTCAAGATCTATTTACTTGTAAAATTCATAAGAAAAAGGTATTCATTGAAAAAATATAGATCACAAACTAGAAGATCTTATCTAAATTTTCACTGAATTGTTTCAAAAAATATTAAATGGTGCACCACACGATCATCTATCTACTCTATTTTCTTGAAAAAATAGGAGTTCCTCTTCGAATTTTAGATGTTTGACCTACTTATACTTAACCATTTTTAAAACAAATTAGTGTTTTGGAAACTAGGCTCAAAATTGTACATTTCATGTTCATACACTATCTTCAAATTTGGAGTGTAGATATCTCAAATTATCTATAGAATTTTAAATTTATGAAATTTTAGGAAAATCATGTCCACAGCTAGGCCACTTTTTGTCCCCCAACTTTGTGCACTTACCATGTTTAAACTTTCTTGTGGGCTTTTCCAAGATTTAAAACATGTTTTATCTTCTTCCAAAGCTCACATAACTATTTGAATGCTCCCAAAATCCTACATCAAATTCCAAATCATCATAAACAACTCTTATCCTCTCTCCATGTGGAAGCGGCTATTCCATGTGGGTTTTAACATTAAATTTTTCAACTTTTAGTGTTTTCCAAGCATTCAAACATGTTTTCTCACTTCCAAAACTCCATAAACTTCATTTTATCCCTGTAAAGGTAGTTTTAAGTTGTTTCCAAACATGAATTTGTAGTATTTGAGCCTCTAAAGGTGGTTTTCAATGGAGATAGGTTGTGTTGGTAAATAAAGTGTAGTCCTCATTTTTGCATGCATATTCTCAATCTCATAAGCCCTCTCAAAATGCTCTTCTCTACTCTAATGGAGATCCATATTTAAGTTATGATTAAATTCCTAGAAAAATTGAATATAATTAAGTGTAAGGTGAAATTGCTTGAGACTGGTATTCATGATATCAAGTGAACCTAAACCCATGCTTGAAAGCAAAGAAAATTGGTCTCTTATCTTCCATCATTTTGTTATTAAATGCCCATCAAAAGAGCCTTGGGCACATCCTATAACTACTAAATTGTTGAATCACAAGTGCATTGATAAATTCAAAGGCATAACTTCTATGTTTCCCAAGATTGAGAAGGCAAGGCAAATAAAAATAGAGATGATTACATAAATATTTGCTCATGGGCTAAAGATATAATCTTCAGGGGGAGGACAATGATATTGGGAGAAAGGATAGACATTTAAAAACAATGAAATTTATGGAGGGATTATTCTAATAAAATATGATAAAGTTTCCCTACCTAAAGTAACATGTGAGCTAACTCCAACTAACATTGTTGAAGAATCAGTGACAGTTCCTAGTGAATAAGCTCAGACAAAAGAGTACACAAATGAGTCATTCTAAAAATAGTCATTGTAGATCAAACACAAATGAATGTGATTCTCTTGTTATTCATGAAGTTATATATAATTCATTTTACAAGAATAATGTGGAAGCATACAAAAGGCATGCGAGTATTTGATAAAATGTTCAATTTTTGACATGGTCCTATAGAATGACATGACTATATATTGGTGAATTCAAGGAATTATAAAAAGAAGCACAACATGAATAGTAGTGACCAATGTGTTTAGAGTGATATAAAATATGATTGAGAAGTTTTATAAAGATAAACATTAGAAGATGAAATATTTGCAGTGTATGTCAGGATGGAATACCTAAGGGAGAAAGAAAACTAGGCAAAGCAAACAAGAGGAATCAAATCTAGTTGTAGCAGTTGATCAGGGTTCCTATCAGCAAAAGAAGTCTTCTCTCTCTTTATAACCACTCCAAGTCACTTTTTATGTCTCCAACATTCTATTTCTCCAATCCACTTTTTGTAATAACTTAAAAAGGTTATGTTTTACTTTTTAAGTTTAAATGAAAAAGTAACAATAAACTAGAAACAATTTATTGAAAAGTGGTTATAAAAGGGGTTATGGGTTGTTACAAGGTGGTTACACTTATTGTAAGATATAAATACAAGTTTAGAGTTCATTCAAAGGGCTTTCTGATAGTGGAAGAGCTTTTGACAAGATAGAAGGAAGGAGTTTGTCTTTCCCATCTCATTTTTACGAAAAAGGTTTTGCATGTTACAATCTCAAATCTTGGGCTATTCTAGTGAGTTATGTGTTTAGTAGCTACCTAGAGTTTCCCTTCATCTTTCTCAGGATTATTAGAGTAGCTCTTATTTTTAACTGGGTAAAATCATCCCATTATCCCTTCCTCCTTTATTTTCATTTTTCCTCATTTCTATTCTTTCTCTTACATTTACTTTTTGTTACGAACCTCCCATAGAAAAGATTTTTATTGTAGATAGTTGTGAATAGTTTATTTCCTACTTTAATTTTTGGTTTTCAATAAAGGTAGCTCCACCTGATAATAGGAGAGGGACTCTATCCGCATGTTGTTTATTAAAAATCTCCATTTTGTCCTCATAACAAATTTTTCATCCAACATAAGATAAAAAATTAATTTAAAAAAACAGTATTCAAGACCTGGTCTGAAGAAAATTTGGTGTCATTGAGTACAACATAGAAATAGTGTATAAGTATTACCATCAATTATAGCATGCTTCTTTGTAACCATGTTCATGTATTTTTTTAGGACTGTGCACCATGGAAAAAATTAATTTCCCAAAAGCTAAAAATTATTATTGCATACTAGACTTGTTGTGGCATTCGTACAATTTCACATTGACAACCCTATCATCAAGCATCTTAAAACCATTTTGACAATGTAAACATAATTAATTCATTATGTTATTTGGATCTTCAAAATCAGTAGCATGGACTAAAACTTGTTTATACTTCTCCTTACCCTCAATTTTTTCCAATCTTATACAAGATATCATACCATTATCTTGCAGTATTTCAATTAATACCTCACACACATAGTTGCCTCTATCATAATGGACATGATAATTAATACCAAGTTTTAAACAACTTCATCAACTCTTGATCCAATTACTTTTTTATATGAATCAACCATAAGATTATGCATAATCATTTACATCCTCAAGTTTGACACCTACTCTAACACCATCTATTTGGTTCCATCCCATATTCATTTCCTCAGCATCTTTGGCCCACAACTTTATCTCCTCACAAACTGAGGTTGTGTTATCCCCATGAAGCACTCCATGAGTGTCGATGCATTTTCAATATGTCAAGGTCTTATGGTACATGCTTGATTCAAAAAACATTGATACTAAGTTACGAGGCTTAAAGTTGTTATGGATCTCATCCATAAAATTTGATTAAAGTTTTTCTAGAAATTTATCAAATTGCACAATCATGTCTTCCATTTTAGAGATTTCATCACAATTTTGAATTATCTAGTACCCCATTTCACCAATAATGTCATTTTCATCCACATCACCACTGGATTTTCTAGAGAACCATGACCCTAAGTCATTAAATAAATATTTCCCCTCTGCAATTTGATGATAATGCCATCTTGACCCTTTCTTTAAGTTTATAAAGCCTTCCCCTCGTCCTTTTTGTGACTTGATTTAATCTTTTTCATATTATTCAACTGATTCAAGTATATTTTGTTTGTCATGTGAGACATTAGATTGATTGTCTTCAATTTACACTAAAGGTTAAACAAGTAATCAGATTTTATTGATTGGCATAGTGTGTATTATGAATTGATGTACCTAAATGTGCATCAATTGTATCTTTGTCCACAACTTATGTAAATAAAATTTGGTAACCAAATTTATTGAGAGAAACACCCATGTTTGTATTTTGATGATCCACCATGATGGGAGTTTGATAGCTTGCCATGTTGAATGGATTTTGATGACCTGTCATGAAAGGAGTTTGATGGCCTAACATGTGGAATGGAATTTGATGACTTTCCATAAAGAGTCTTTAATGTCCTACCATGTTGATGATTTGATTTTATGTCCTGACATCATGAAGGGATTTTGATGGCCTACCATGTTGAATGGAGTTTGCAAATCTACCATGGAGGGATTTTGATGTCATGCCATGTTGAATAGAGTTTGATGTCCTACCATGGTTTGATGGCCTATTATTTTGAATGAATTTTGATTGAAATTAATAATCAATTAGATTTAAAGGCTTCCTACCATTGAGGTGTTAAGAAACATTTACAACAGTTATATTAGAATTTTGTTATGATAGTGGACTTTCGAAATTAGTAACCAAGTTATTTTTTATCATCATTGTTTTCTTGTTGATAGTAAACATAAGAAACACAAGGAATAACTCTTTTTCCTCTAGGTTGAGTGTATTGTAGTTGAATATCTATTTGTGTGAATATGGAAAGATGAACAAATTTGGCCTTACGTATTTATTTTCTTTGTAGAGGAATGTGAGATGACTATTGGTTTATAAACTATTTCATTACAAAGCAACAATGGAAAATAAATTAAACCCACATTTAAGAAAAATTTGAATGAAAAACATATGAATGTCAAGGTAATTCAAAGAAAAAAAAAAGAATAATACAGTGTGTTTTTATTAGTTGATTGGAAAACATAAAGGACATGGTGCTTGTATTAGTTGATCAAAGAACATAAGACATTCATTGGTCTATTTTAGTATTAGATGATCGACGAACACTAATCATAGTGTACTTATATTAGTCAACCACAGAACATAAATACCAGTGTACTTGTATTAGTCAACCCACTAATACAACTTAGAGTTTGTTTGTGTTAACCTACAAGTGAATATAAATGATAGTGTGCTTGTATTATCTGACCAACAAACATAAATAATAACAAAAAATGTTTTTATTATTGGTCGAGATTTCAATGCAAACAAAGAAGAAATTATATTGTAAAAGAAAATATTTTTAACACCAAAATTGTATGGTATTATTCCGAATCATTATTTACAAAGCAAGTGAAAAGCTTTATAGGATTTTCACGGGTGGTTACGGGTTAAAACCAACTTTCCCATGAACCAACAATTTTTTTAAAAACAAAGTACAATAGTAAATTAAATACTAACTATACTAACTAAATATTAATCTAACAACATAAAATAAACTAACTTTGGATCACAAAATTCCTAACAAACTCCCCCTTGGTCCAAAAGGGTATAAAAAGACTGGAGCAAAGAACTGTGAGTCATCAAAGTAGACTCTGTCACAACTACAACTAGTACATTGTACATCCTGAACTGATCACATCCTAATCATCCCTGCACTGTAGTAGAACATGATCACACACTATCCAACTACATTGATCCTCACACAGAATCCGTCCAACAAGTAACTACTTTTTGTACTGTGTATGACACATCTCAAACTGATGCCTAACAATCGCCAACATCTCTCGCAAGCCTTTGCTCAACACTAACAATGCTAGAAACACAATGTTGACTCATACCACACATCACTGAAAACTAATCAAAAACCTAATATGTAATATCTTCACCCTATCAGATGAGAGGTGAGAAGTTGTGCAACAAATAGACTAAGTACAAATCACTGAAATGCTCCACATCAAATATTGTAGAAACACTACATCTATGAAAGCAAAGTACAAAATCCAAAAAATGCTACTACATCAAATCTCAATCTTGAGCCTAGCAACTCGCACAAGATGGGTGAATCAATATCTCAAAAGATATATTCATTAGCTACGGAGCATGCAACTTCATGGTCATCCCATCCATTAGAAGAAGATGCAAAAACATAACTAGAAGAATGACCAGAATGGTTGGAAGAACTAGTAAAATGTGCTTCTACCTTCTGTCGATGTCGAGAGGACATTCTGTAGAGAGATGCCTTATGCCACCATAATTGTAGCATATGGTCTCACGTCCACTAGAACGAGAGGAAGAATAGCCACATGAAGAACTCTGGGGCTTGTGCGTGTGTCCATGTGAATGTTTGTAGTGATGCTCATGCTTTGGAGAACCAGAATGATGTCTATTCTTAGGAGACCCTTAATGATCTCTACGTCCAGAATAATGCTTATGTCTAGAATGATGCTTATGTCTGAAAGTGTGCCTCTTAGAGTGTCTTTGTTTCTCTTTGGACTCATACATTGGATTTCTTTTTTTGATATAGTATGCATCCTCAATAGGTTTGTCTTTCTTCATTACAAATTGTCTCTCATGTTGAGTGAGCAACTCACAAATCGAATCAAATGTAGATTTGTTAAACTTATCACTACACTGTAACATCTCTAGAAAGTTCCTGTAGCTAAGATTGGGACCATTCAAAAAAATAGAAATGAACATTTCATCATCAATTTTTCCTCTATAGTGTCATATTCTTGTTTAAAATTCTTAATGTGTGACACATATTCTGAAACATATTCATCATCAGTGAGTTTAGTGTTGAGCAACTACATAAGGAGATCAATTCTTTTGTAAGCAGGTTGTTTATCATACAATCTTTTACAGGGTTCCATACTATCCATGATTCAGATTTGATAGCTTCTATATGAATTATGACTTGTGCACTGCAAGTGAATTTTAATAATGCAAGAGCTTGCTTGTCATGTTTGTGAAATTCTGCAAGTTTTGGGGCTTAAGTAGGCAATGTTGGTTGTTTTTCAACATCCCATAAGTCATTGAATATTAATGTGTTTTTCATTTTCATTGACCATTATTTATAATTATTTGAAGTTAGGCGTCTAGTGTCAGAAATGAGACTCATAGTTTTAATCATGATGCAGAAAATTAAGGAATGCTATCGAGGTTTTGCCTTTACCTTCGAAATAGCTTCCATTTTACAAATGATCCTGATACTTGTGAGAGATTATATGTTCTCTGAGAATACAAGCATAATAAAACATTAAAAAAACTTACATTTTGAAGGTGTCGATTTCAACTGAAAATGCCTCTGATTTCATTACAATGCATAGTTTATTCAAAATATACGAAAAACATATCTACACATGTCATAATAAAAAAATGTTTGCACTGATGCTCTTGAAAATCTTTTTCCATGAAAAACGAGTGGTCATATGAAGAATTTGGCCACTGTATGCAGAAGATACGACAGTTTCAAATTTTGCTCCTCTATCAGCGTAGACAGAGCCCCTCTCAATGTTAATTCAGAAATTTTGATTAATTTGCTTGGATTAAAATTACATATCAAGACATAATGGACCCCTCCTTGCATATACTCATTGGAAAGCTATCTGAGTCTAGTTTCCAAAAAAGTAACTTTGACAAAAAAAATATGGCAATGTGTTTCAAATTTTGGTAGAGACGGTCACAGCTGGTACTGATTTTCTTATTTTTTCAGAATTATATCAAATGATCCCTTTGCAAAAAAAACAAAATTGCAACTTTTGAGGGTTGAACCCTTGACCTCTATGAAGAGTGTCTTACAAGAAATGCTTTTCCAATTACTCCAAGGGCATTCATGAATCATACAAACAGAAACTTATATAGGAATCTCATTTTCTGTTTTATGAATAATAAAATAAAAACTTGGGCGTGGTAAATAATTCATTTGAGAATTTTTTTGCTAAGTAAATTTCAGCGCTTTACATTGCTGGGACCCACAAACCCTTATACCATTCAAAAAAACACATGAAACTTTAGAAAAATGAAAAAACTTATTATCTCAAATTTTCCAACACCATGCCCAGATTTTCAACGCCAAGCTTATACTGCCAACGCCATGGCTGCCCAGAAAATTAATCGATCATTGCATCACTCTCAAACATGTGATTAAAAGAGTGTGGATAATAAGAGGAAGAATTCTTTTGTTGTTTTGTCGACTTCAAAAATGCCTTTGACATAGTGCCCACAAGGGAACTTGGGGGAGGATGGAAGAATTTTTAATACAATGTGGAGAGCAACAATTCACGAGCTTTATGACCAAGCATTAACCAAAATCAAAACACATACAAGTTCAGTTTTAATGTTTTGGAAACAACATGGGTGTCAAGCAAGGTTACCTATTGTCACCCACATTGTTTGGATTATACGACGACAAGTTAAAGAATGGATAAACATTCTTTGAGGTGCGGGTGTCTACTTAGTTACCTATGTTGTAAAGATACCTATGTTGTAAAGATACTTCTCTATGTTGATGACCCCATCATCATTACAAAAATAAAAGGTAGTTTAAGAGAACACTTGAAGACATTATAAAACTTTTTATAATTATGGATGCAAGTAAATATCAGGGAAATTAAATTCTTGATTTTCTCTCTTCATAGAAAAAAAAACATATAAACTTCCTTTCTTTAGGGAACCCCACTAAAGATGGGTGGAATACAAATATTTTGGTCTTGATTTCCACAACAAACTTAGTTGGGAATCATTTTGGATGAAAAAGATAAAAAGATGGAAAGCAATATATCCACTATAAGATTGGTGTAGAAATGCAACATTGTGGGATTGGAAAATCACAAAGATCATGTTTGGGTTGCTTGCCACACTAGTGTTACTTTATAAGTATGAGGTATAGTGAAACAATGCATTGGTCTTAAAATGAAGGCAAATGAAGAGAATTCAAAAACACTTAATCATGTGAAATTTCAAAATCAAAGACTCCATTCCATATGAGATACTATTAATCAAGACAATCACCTTTTCCTTTGGGGGTAACAACTATGATTCGATTACTAGACTATCTAAAGAAAATATAATACGTGGATATTGACTGCTACCCGAGAATGATATAAGAGAATAGTTAAATAAAATAGCAATAGGGTAAATGAGTGAGGCATCAGGTTACATGAATGTCCAAATTAAAAGATATGTGAGAAAAAATCAGGGTAACTACATAGACATAGAAAGTCAGTAGGACGAGAATAGGACACAAATGAATTCCACCCCATGTATTAATACTTCCAGAAAATTTGCATAGAGTATAGATGAATTGCAAAGCTTAAACGTTGATAGCTCAGCTGAGAAGGAGCTCACATCATCTCATGTGCAAGATAAGTAGATAGGAAACATGTAAAGAAGAATGAGAAGAGAGAATTTTTTGATTTTGTAATTCATGTGTAGTGGACAAAGAGGGGATACTTATGGAATGCTTAACCTACAACATCATAATCAAAATCACTAACAACCAAAGGGTTGAATCTTCAACTAACCTCTTTGAAGAGGCAAATGCTTGTAGTATATTTTGCATATTGTAGTCAATAAAAAGAGACAATATAGTCAAAATTGTAATAAGAGGGTCAATTAGTCTCCAATACTAATTAGGAGTTAGTAAAAATAGAGTCACAACCATTTCTAGTTTGGATCCCTTTCGGATTCTATAAAACAATGTTACTTAACGGTAAGGACATGATTGTAAACTTTGACAATTGAGTTCTCACCATTGCGGTGCCCATGCCATGAGCAATGCAAACTATTTTATGGCAATAATAAATGATGAACTATTTCATTTGCATTCTATGTTCTATTTTCATTACATTATGAATGTTGTATTCAGTATTGGATATGGTAGTTATACCAACAAAATGTTTCGTATATTGAACAATATTTTCATCTACAAATTTCCCAAGAAACCCAAAATCTAAATATACAACTCTTTCTCTCTACTTTCTATCTCTAGAAAGTGTACACGTTTGTCACCAAGAGGTTTCCAATAAGCTTTCAATATTCCTTAGCTAGATTTTAGATCTTGGTATTCTCCCGAAGGAAATTGTGTATTGGATTGTTTGAATTTGTGTATTGCATTGTTTCTTATGAACTGAAGTTATGCTTTGCTAAGTTGGATCTTATCTCAAATCCTATCACAACTTGGTATGGACTTCATTGGAAGGGGAATGAGATGGATTTGGCTTCTCCAAAGGTTTGATTAAATGGGACATGAATTGTGCCTCTTCATAATGTTTCTAGTTCTAGTTAATACATCACCCTTGCAAAAAATTTAATGTCTCGTGAAATCATGCAAAGAGGACAAATGCTATACTTGTCTTTTAATTTTGGTTGCCAAAGGTGTGGAATGTGCCCTCCCTCATGATCAAGTGGAAAAATTAGTTCAAGGTCTCATAATTTCCTCCAGCTCTCCATCCCATTATCCATCTTTACTTTGTGGATAAATCTCTTCTTATATTACACTAATTTCAATAAGCTTAAAATTTTAAGAACATTTTGAATTATTTCCCAAAGGCCTTTAGATTATAAATTGTGATATATTAAAAGTGATATATTACAGCAATAATTTGGCACTACGCAAAGGAGGATGATTAAGATTTCAAGAATTTCACCTAGATTATCGCACTTGCGTGAGTACTGGTCATGTCTAGCATAGAGAAGATTAGAATGATATACATGATCAAACCGGGCAAAGACTTCATATTTGGTCCTCACGACGGTTATTAATCCAAGCCAAATCAATCTCATCAAACTAGTCCAAGACATGCTAGTTTATCCATTTATTGCATTGATCGCACCTAATTCCATACTCAGCTAAATTATTTAGTCATGGTTTTAAGATGACGAGGCAATAGGCCTAGGTGTTGTGGGAGATGATTGCTCAACCCCAGCCTTTGAGGGGTTCAGGTATTCACACAACATTCAAGAATCTAATCTCATGATCATTGCCTTAAATGTCAAACTCTTTCGACAATGGCATAAGACCAAGCAAAAAACTCAGTCTAAATGCCTCGATATTGAGTAGACCTCAGATGGAAGCCTTGGAATTAATTAGAACCCGAAATACCCCCAAGAAATTTCATTTTTTTAAAATTAAAATTTACATGACCATTCAAGACGTTAAATTTATTTATGATGGCATTAATACTAAAGAAAGTAAAAGGAGAAGAGAACCCATACATGTCAACCTAAAGAAGAACAATTAAGCTTGAAAATGTGAGTTCATAATCCCTTGTAATCAAAAATAATGATAAGAGTTCCTGCAATTTAAGTTGGTCAGGTTTAACTAACTTATTTTCACAAAGAGATTGTTATAATGAAAAATTTACCACCTTATTTACATTCATTTTTTGTTTCTCCTACGATATTCGGCTTGCACGCAGTTGGCTAGTTGAGCTCACATGACCATCCATTGTGCAATAAAATTATAATATACCATATTTTACAACCAAATACACCCCGATGAAACAATGAAGTCGGTCTTCCAAATAGCCCATATCAATGGTGCAAGTTTTCTCCACACTAACACAATTAAATCTGGTACCAGTGTGGCTATTTTAATGCTCAAGTAGAGATGTAGGTACATAAATCCTCGGCATGATTCTATACTGCAAAGGATCAACTTCATAGAACACTATTCAAACCTTCAAATAAATAGTTGAATGCACATTTTACTTGGGCTTCCTTGTTTCAGATAATTGCAGAGCGTAATCACAAATGATTGTTATTGCTTGTAGTAAGTGATTATTTAAACCTTACTCGGGAATAAGCAATTTTTACAAGAAAGATTGAATTTTAAAGAAAACAAGCCATTGCCTAAAGTTGTTGAACATTAATTGGAAATATATATATATATATATATATATATATAAACGTTTCTCAGGAATAACTCCACGTAAAATGTAGTGAAGAAGATGCAATTTTTACAAAGAGTATATATATATATAAACGTTTCTCGGGAATAACTCCGCGTAAAATGTAGTGAAGAAGATGCAATTTTTACAAAGAGGATTGAATTTTAAAGAAAACAAGCCATTGCCTGAAGTCGTGGACTATTAAATGTAAAAGAATTATATTTAAACCTTACTTGTAATATGTCGTGAAGAAGGTGCAATTTTTACAATGAAGATTGTATTTTAAAGAAAACAACCTGTTGCCTAAACTTGTTGAACATTAAATGGAAAATGTTTAGGGACCCTTTTATTCTAGGTCCATACCCTGTTCTAGAAACAAGTAAAACCAGTCCAGGATATCTAAATACCGAAGATAAGCCAAAGACTAACAACTAGCTGGTGAAACAGATCAGAGGAAAAACCCAAATCATTTTTAAAATTTGGCATGATTCATTACTCTGTAGAACCAATGCTTCTCCCTCCTTTATGGTGAGTATCATCTTTTTGTTCCGAGCAATGGTTCTGCAAGGCTGTCTGATGTCCTTGAACTAGCTGAATTTGTATTTTCTGTTTTATGTGTGTCTTCCTCGGTAATTCTTCGTTGAGCTACATTAGATGAATAACCTTGCCGCCCTTGTCCTCCCTGTACAAACAATTCGATAATTTTCAGTCACTTCACAAAAATTCCATAGAATGAAGTTACTCTGATTTTTACTTAACTTTTGATTCCCCAGAAAGGTTCCTGCCTAGCCAGTATCCCTGCTTTGCATAAGCAACCCCTTTGTAGGAACAAGGGAACCATTTTTACACGTGCACTCCCACACACATTTATATATTACATGCCATGTCCAGCAAGTAACAGATGGGATATAGAAAATAGATTAAAAGCATCATGAATGAGATAGTAAAGAATGACAAATAATGCAATCACTTACTGCTGCCTTCTGAGCAGTAATACGACGAATGGAAGGATGGCGTGCCACTGAAGAAGCTGCTGCTGCTGCTGCAACTCGGATCCTGAAAATACATGGCAGTGACGAAGTTAATTAACCAAAAATCATTACATGCAAGAACTCATAAGCCTTTCTTTGGGACAACACACTTCTCTTGCTCGCAATAAGGAAAAGAATGTTTAACAAAATAATAATAACAATTCCTGTATCCATTTTTTTTCTATATGTCCATATTTGTTTATTTATTTATTTTTAAATGTAATTAAGGGCTCATCCCTGCATTGGCACAGCCTTGGCCTTATTCAAACGGCCACAATAACACTAGTGCATACTAGTAGGTTGGGTTGTATTCTAGCAGTAAACCGGTGGCAATTTACAACTGTTGGCCTAGGTTCCATTCTCAGCATGCCCTTGATTTCTGTCTTCTACCAGAAAGTCTCTAGGGTTCCCTGGTGCTTATAGAATTTCTCTGCCCAAGCAAAAGGATTCAAGTAAAAATAAATATAAAAAACATACTGGTGCATGCCAGTTAGGTGTGGGACCTGGATCATTTCTACACCAACTTGCCATTAGACCGTAGACAAAAAGGAGTCGAGCTGTAATACTTCTAAAAGACTAAAACAAAAGGTATTGACAGGAAAGAAGACATTTCTTTTGACTAACTCCTCAGTAAAAGACTAAAACAAAAGGTATTGACAAGAAAACATTTCTTGTGACTAGCTCCTCAGTAAAGCCCGGAAGAGTACAAGGCTGGTCCATCATTAATAAAAATGAAGCACTGGGCAAGAAATTCACAGGCAAAGGGCTGTCCTACACTTAAGTCATCTTATCAAATGTTTCTTTCCCCTTGGATAAATTTGTTACAGATAACTCATCGCTCTGATGAAACCAGCAAAAAGCTTTATCTTTTAGCTTCATTTTAATCCATCAAATTTAGACAACAATAATATGCAGGTTCCATCGAGTTTAATTGTTAAATTTCATACAAACGCAGGACCAGGTGAATAGCCAATGGATTCAACGTGCATTTAAGAAAGATTTCAGCTTAAAATGCATTTACACTATTGTTCTTCAATTTTATGGCAAGAATGTAGCTACTACACAATGACAATAGGTAATTCTCCCATTAGGAATAAGAGTATTTGATTCATGTAAACTTCTAACTATCATAATGGTTCAAAAAATGACTACATGCTTACTTTTGAGACTGCGTTGCAAGACATGATAAAAGCTACAAAGACTTTCAAAATTTAACTCGTGGGAGATTCTAGACAAGTTTCAATAGCCATCTGCACCGTATAAAGGTAAAGGTAAAGGTAGTTTTTTATTTCATCACCAAGTGAGATGCCATTTTGGTGTAGAAAATATCAAGTCTGCATGGGCACAAAGGCACATGGTAAAAGTGACAGTGTGTACCCACTAAACTTGTGTGGGGGTAAAGAGTGTGTTTGTGTTATACACAAGTCATATGTGTGTGTATCCATGAATAATACAGAAGTAAAAAAATCAAATTAAATATTTGGTTATTGGGTGTGTGATCCTCATAACCATTGAGAAAACTAAAACAATTGTTGGAATATAGTGGGTGATGTTATAGGTGGTATTATATGTTGTGCAACAATGTCAAGCACCCGTAGTATGTACCCTTAGAGACATAGTGAATGAAGTTAACCTTGCTTTACTTTTGTTATAAAAGGGCACCAGTCCTTTTTGTAGGATAATTTGGATTGTCTACACTCTACACTATCCGTTTTGGTGGTGGTTCTTTTTGGATTGTCTAAACTTTACCATTTTGGCTGTTTTTTTTTAGCACTGCTGACCTGCTCTTGTTGCTGTGCTTTTGAGTCTCATTGACCTACTTTGGTCATTCGTGGAAATTGATGTAATGTATTTTTTAGTTTCTTTCTATAGTAGTACGAGTGAGTTGCTTCTCTCAAAAGAAGCAAGGAGATCAATTAATATTTTTCTATTATGTTTGGAGAGTATCTTTGTATTCAGCTATTGATTTTACAGTACCATGGTGCTGTTAGCAAATGAATGCTGGGAGAATGAAGAGAAAATGGAAATATGCAACACACTTGAGACTCTTGTGTGACCGTCTTTTTATTAATCACAAAGCGGTTACATCATTTAGGAAGTTTTCATAACCGTCTATTAGTTAGTCATTAACTAATAGCTAATTATAACTTTAACACCCTCCCTTAATGACTAAACCAAAAACTACTCCAAGTTTGTCTCGAAATTTTACAAACATAATGGGACCAAAGAGATTAGTCATTACGTTTACAAATTGTCCTAAAGATATCAACATGAAATCCATTGTACAATGTAAGAACTTCGGTGTAGACAAAAACCGAAAGGGATAGCCAACAACAAAACAAAGATCTGGTCGTGTCGATATAAGATGTATCAAGCTATCCACCAATTCACTATAGGGTGATTCATTGACCGGTGATGAATCATCTTTAGCTGATACCTTCAGCCAATCTCCTTAGTTCTGGAACCATAATCATGGAGATGATGTTCAAACAAAGTATACTAAGCTCATGGAACCTGCTTAAGTCCGTACAAGGTCTTGACCATCCTACAAGCTGAATGATCACGACCAACATGAAAACCTTCAAGAAGCACCATGAAGACATCCTCGTCCAAATGTTCGCTCAAGAAACCAAACTGATCATCTTCGGAGTAGGAGTAAAAACCAACTCCTTAATTTAGTGGGAGTAAAGACCAACTTTGCAGTATAAGAAGAAAACATCTCATCTATTCCCTCTTGTTGTGAAAAGCCATTTGCAACAAGATAAGCCAATGCATGTGACTTCGGCATATCATTTGCCTGCACAACTGAGTTTGAGGAATTGCATCCTTCTACATGTTCTTGATAGTGGATATTCCCTCCACCAACATGTAAGTTGATTGGATCAAGGTCAACAAGGCTATATGGAATGTCATCCTTCTGCACACCCTATATGATGGATTCTCCCTCCACACGTGCATGCATGTTGGTTGTGTTGGGCTGACAAGCCTATACAAGCCATCTTGCCTAGTACCAAGGGCAACAATTGGTCTTGTTTGACATCAAACACAATACATTGTTTCCCAGATAAATGTAAAACAATGTTGGGATTCTTAGTTAACTAACTAATAGATAAGAGATTTTTATTCATATTAAGAACATACCTAACATTTCACAACACACTATTTCCCAGAGAAATCTACAACAATGTTGGGATTCTTTGTTAATTGACTAACATATAAGCGATTTTTGTTCATACTAGGCACATACCTAACATTCCACAATACACGATTTCCCAAATAAATGTACAACAATGTTAATATTCTCTATTAAGCGACTAACATATAAGAGCTTTTTATTCATACTGGGAACATACCTAACCTTCCTTTTTGTGATCTTTCTATGACTATTCAATACTATGATAATATCTCCTATCCCCTCTACTGCATATGACTAACCATCAGCGAATAGAACTAAATAAAAAAGGTTTGTACTGGCAATAAATTTGACATACCAGTCCTTACAACATGTGAAATGTTGGGATGCATTGAAATCAATGAACTAGCAACTGGAAGTACTATGCTTTGAGAATAATGCCACAAGGGCATGCTCTTCTTCAGAATCCCATCCTTTGTCAATTGCTGCCACATTGTCGCTTGACTCTTTTGTTGGGAAAGCGCGTACTGTCAAATCTGACAAATCCTTTTTGAGATGCCCAACCTTATGATAGTAAAACACTTTACCTAATATTTTGAAGATGAATCAATAAGGATATGTTTTCACTTCCCTTTCGATTGAGAAGCTAATGCACTCTTTGTTTGTCCAACACTGGACTCATTTTATGTCTATCTACAATCTTTTTGCAGTAAATAAGTACTAGCCTAATCAAACGTCAGGGTGTTACTTTCTATCATCAAGTGTAGAGCCTCCACGAAAGATTCATAGGAGGGTGGTAAACTGTTTAGAATCAATGCCACCGTATCATCATCATCCACCTTTTTGTTGATCGCTGATGGTTGATCTCAGCGATCTTTCATCCGAAGTAGGTGTTCTAACAAAGATTCTACTCTGACATCTTTGTGAAAAATAGCATATTTTTCAGGTACAAAACTCGACTTTTCTTCAAGGTTTGGTATTTATTCTGCAAACTAGTCCACAACACACACCATAGTGGCATTCTAGACCTCAAGAATCATGTTATTCGATATATAACTTCAATAATGGCAAGGCCTCATTGCGACGTTTGTCATAATCCACAAAGTTTGTAACAGGCCTTGCTTTAGTGTTAGTAATGATTTTGTTACAATCACGATATTTCGTGATTGTTAAAATCTTATGACTCCATACATTATAGTTATAGCCGGTTAACTTTTGCCCTTCTAGCAAAACCAGATTTTGAATGTTGCCCATTTGGTGCTTGAAAAACAATAAAATAGGGAAAGCATAATTTCAACCCAAAATTTAATGCAACAAGAATAGTATTGTTTTATGACCCGGATATCTATGCAACTAAAATTTTCTTACCCAGCTTACCTAGAAATCAATTCAACAATGCAACAAAAAAATCCTTTTTTGACACTTTTATGACCCAAAAGATTAACGCAGTAGAAAAAATAAAATTTTGAGAAAAAAAATACAAGGTTTGAGAAAAGTATTACAAGTTCTCCATTGTTCACAGGGTTTGATTGCTTCTATTATGCACTATTTTTAGGGTTGATTGCTTTGCGTCTCTTCCTTCACTGATTGCTTGACCAAATGAAATTGTTGTTCGTAGATGAAGTTGATGTATGGCATTGTTTCATGCCCTAGATGATTATGTTTGTCCCCTGATTGATAATACACCATGACCTCAACCCCTACAATCTCGTGCCCTCATGTGTTCCTATTCTAGCAAATCATGTTTTGTTGTTTTGCGGTTTTTCTACATGGGACTCATTTTGTGTTTTCACTCTAACTTTTTGATTGGTATTTCCTATGTCTTATGCAGTGCACAACATCTCTGTGCTTCACATTCTAAACGCAACTCCGTTGTTCGCGTTAACCTCAACTTTGGCGTGGTTCATCGTTTTCCTTCTACACGAACTATTAATGGCATGTTGCTTCTTCCTTTTGTTGTGTTTCTCCTTCAATGTCTTTGCTCTGTGTCCAAAGTAATCTGTACTATAAAAATCGCATTTTGTTATATTCTACAATCCCATTCTTTGCGTTCGCGTCTTCCCACGACCCCTACAACTTTGAATCGTGATTTTGTTGTTATTGTGTTGCCCCACAATCTTATACCTATGCAAGCTTGAAACGTGCCCTAGAATGGGCTTTTACTTCAATTGGGACTACAAACAACTCCAATTTGATTACTCTTCTTCTAAATTCGTTGATCGTGCCCTACTCCAAGGGCTTCCTCAGAAACCGGCAACTCGTTGTATCCAGGGGCTTCCTCTAACAATGGCCCTAATACCAATGTTAGCAAATGAATGCTGAGAGAATGAAGAGAAAATGGAAGTATGTCTCACATTTAGACTCTTGTGTGACCGTCTTTTTATTAAATCACAAAGTGGTTACATCAGTTAGAAGGTTTCATAACCGTCCATTAGTTAGTCATTAACTAATAGCTTATTATAACTTTAACAAGGGCTTTTGGGATAACTTTTTGGGTCAAAGAAACAAGCAAATACAAAGAGGAATTAGTTCCATAGTTTCAAATCCAACTAAAAAAAATCACTTCTAACAAGCAGATCATATCAAGAAGTGACAGTAATATCTAAACAATTTAAATTGAGGTTTCAAGCATAAGAAAGAAATAATATTTAAAGGGGGCTTCACATAGACAAGAAAAAGAACTGGTTGGACTCACCAGAACATTTAGCACTATTTTAGACGTATAATTTCATTTTAGAAAAAAATGCATGTACTGAAAACATTGCATGCATTGTCTCACCAAGGTTGACATAACATTTTTCCCAATGCAAATATTGATGTAACCCATCAGCATTAGACTTGTGAAAATTGGAATAATAAAACTGTTTGCCATGATAACACACACAGTAATACGAGAGAGAAAATAAACAAATCGTATACAGGGGGTCAAGTGACCAAAATAAGCAATGAAAGATGGAATGATGAAGGAAGTTTAATAGGAAAATAAAGGTGTATTAAACAACCATGTATACCAATGGGTTTATCCTTCAGAATGGACCACTATAAATATAAGCAACAGATCAAATAAGTGTTCACGCTGTCAGGTTTGCCAAAGTTGATGACCCATCAAACTGAAAATGGATGAGAAATGCCTGAAAACGTGAGATTGAGATGCGAGAATCCAAACATAGATCTTGTGGAGTTTTTTTGTGAGGTGATCAGGCATGAGTTGCAGCAAGAAATTCAAGCAGCGCAGAAAGACAACCTCAAAATCTGCCTCCAGGGTATCTTCATTAAAGAATGATCTTATGCACCTTGAAGCCTCTCTTACTAATCTCTCCAGGAATAATTACTTGTTACAGCAGCTGGTTTTTGTAAACCAGCTCACTCAAGTCTGCAAGCATCTTCATAGATTTGGATTCAACCAAGCCACCAATACACACCTCTTTATCTACTTTTGACAGGGTATTTGGTGACATAACCCTTCCAGCACCAGGGATCAGCAATGTTTGTACCCTACATAACTTCTCTTATCTCAAGCAAATTTAAAGCTTCAGGGAATTTCCATGTTTACTAGTTAAAATTTCCATTAGATGATGGGCTTTTCAAATTTATCGCAAGTGACTACCAAAAGAGATGGAACATACTTTGGTAGGAAAATAGTGGGGAAGCTTAGCTTGGGCTGCTAGGATAAGTTTGCCATTCATTTGGCCCCGCTCATCGGTCATTTGGATTCATTATATCAATTGAATTTCACCTGCCTATAAAAGGTTAACAACATTTCCTAGGCATGCTTCCTATTAGACTTGATGAAATGGCTCCTAACCATTTCATCAAGTCTAACAAGTTTTACAATTCTCATGGATATGGTTTAATGATAATTTTAAATCTGCTATCAATAGAATCTCAAACCAAATTTGTAAGAAGATAATTGTAGCAAACGAAAACAACTGTCAAGATGTACTAGCTTTCGTGTATACCTCTTGTGAACATCAATGTACTCATCTGTCTCATCCACAATTTCTTCCTGCAAAAATTTGCCAATAAAATGCATAAAATTAAAGCAATGTAGTGAATGTACACACTAATAATCATCTGAGATTTGCAACAGACTCGATCTTGCATTAAAATTTTACAATGAAACCCTTTCATAGTCTAAAATGCCGAGATCTTAAAAATATCACTTGCATTAGAATGATATATGATAAGCACCAGTTAACAAATTAACTTCCCAATAAGTTTAAAAAAGGTGCTGTCCTGAAATGAAAAAGATAACACATCCACTGTACCTGCAACAGCTCTTCAAAAACATCCTCAAGTGTGATAATCCCTATTACCTCCCCTTCTTCAATGTCATCCAGAATCCTATTTTCTCCGTTGTTCAAGTCATCATGCCCTAATAAATTTTGTCGCTTGCCTAGTGAATTAATCTTTGTTGGAATAATTGCATTTCCAACTTGACCCTTCTCAAGGTCGACAGCTGGCTCAGCCTGATTCAGCACAACAGAAGAATTCAAATTTGAGTTTTCTGTTGTTTTCTTGAGACTTTCCTGAGACTTTCCACCATCAACATCAAGCTGAGGCTTTTGTTTTCTAGTTTTGACAACTGCAGCCATGTGACTGCTTCCCTTCTGAAATTCGTTTAAGATATCATACAGTGGCATGTCTGCTGGAACCCTGCAACATCGAGTTATAAAAAACACATAAAACCAATTTCATGACTTAAATAAAAGTATAGAATTGATACAAGCTATAGAAGCGACAGACACAAAGCGTTGCACAAAAATAGATGTAACAATCAAATCACCTGGGTATTCTCCTAATCGAAACAGCACTTACAGGAGTTTCTGTTTCAGCACGCACTGTTAGCAGACTCTTAACCTGTTGACATATCGAGCAATAACACTTCTAATGTTTAAATACAGCCAAAAGAATAAATCAAAAGGAAACCGTTGAATTTGCAAAAGAAAAACTCAAGAGTGTTTAACACACAGGTTTCTGTTAAAAACAATACATGTATTCCTGATAATCTATATGACTAATGTTGACCGGTGGAAGCCAAATAGATTTAAGAGTTCTAAATGCTTGTACTTGCTGTTCATACCAAGAGAAGCCCTATTATATTCTTAGGATTTCCAGAGTACACAGGAACCCGACTATGGCCTCGAGCCAAGATCTTACCCATTGCTTCCCTGCAAAGCTCAAATTGCGTCAGATTTCATAGCTAATATTGCTAGGTCTTAAAACCAAAAGGTGGTTGGAGCAGCTATACAAAAGTCTCTCCAACAAATGTAACATGAGAAAGATGGGCATGGTGGCAGACAATACAAGATGGCCAAAAAGAGAGTATTTTAAAAAGCATATGAAAACCACTGAATGAAATCATTGAGCACACAATTTAAATTATAGTGAAAAGGGTTTTAAGTATCTTGTTACGTCTTCTTAGAAACCTTGAGCAAATATCTCAGTTAACATCCCTTTGTATGTCTTGCTCTCAATAAATAATGACAAATGAAAGCGGAGAAGCATTTTAGCATGTTAGTTATACCAAAGCAGACAGCAAGATTTATTTTCTCGGCATAGGTGTTAATTTCTTCACCACATGCAAGTTATGGAATACAGACCAACACTAATTCATAAATGCACTTTTTTTTTTGACAAATCCTGTTTATTTCCAAAATATAAGCTCAATTCCATTCAAACTTCATTAGCTAATAATGAGAATATCTTATACACAGGCATTTATGGTTGGTAAAAACTATCATCTAAATCTGGTTGTTGGTCACTTTATTCTCAAAACTGAATATAGTTCTGTTCAAGCATTACTTATGAGCTCTCATGTCTCAGTATCCCAATCTTATTTTGAATGCTAAATAGACACCTCAAACAATGTTCATAAATGTCACACAATCAACTTGATATGCAAGTGACAATAAACCATGTGAACATATACCAATCAAAATAAAACGATAAAAACATAAATAAATGAGAATTGATGCTATTAATTATTTTGGCTGGAAAGGAATGAGCTTACCAATCCAACTTAGAATTGACATCCAATGAAAAGGTTGATTCAATTGGTGTCATGGCCTCCTCAGCAGTCTGATAGTTGCATATCCACCAAATCAAAAAGAAAACAGAACTTTCATCAGAGAACCATAAAAACTACTGACTGAATATGGCTATCTCATCACCTAAAATAAGCATTATATTATTATACATTTATTACTTTTTAACTAAGATGTGCTCAATTTGATGCTTATAGCAGAATATATGTTTTCTTTCATTTAAGCTTATAACTCAAGGCTTGCACTCAGGAATCAGATACGCATGCAATTAATGACTCTGTTCATCCTTATCATCCTTGAATTTCAAGTCTGGCTGGTGCAAGACGATGTTCCTGTGATGAAATCTAGACAGGGAGCTGCTGTTTTGAACTGTTTCTTATTTTGAAGTCTAAACTCTCAAGTACCACAATGCCTGGGATAAGCATATCCTTTTTCCTTTGAATCGCTCATTCTATAACTAGAGATATGCAATTCTGAGTTAAAGGATGACAACTACAAGTAGTTGAATGGGATACCCCTAAACATTAACCCAGCATGATCATTAATTGTTCAGAATATCAAATGAACTTAAGTCTCAGCATCGAGACCCCAAGAATGCCAATGCCACATGGCATCACCGGGTCAATGGGAACAGGGAAGAAGGTACAGAAGCCATAAATCCCTTGTATGATATTAGTTTGGTCTGAAAATTGATATGGGTCATCTTGACACACTAATCCTTCTATGATCCAAAACTCAGGTCAAAATTCCCATCTAACCTAAAAAATGTGGAATTAGTTGACTGAATTTTGGCCATACTTTGGTCATATGAAGTCCAAATGGCCTGAATTTGTAACTGTAGCAAGGCGACGCACATCTCATATGCAGATCAAAGCATTTCTGTTTGACTCATCAAAAGGGAAAACACCGTCTCCTGTATTTTCACTATAAATTGGGCAAATGAGGCCAAACTGGAGCATCTTTACACATATGTCCACCGAAAATCAGGTCAAAATTCAATCATTTGACACCGAAAACATTACAAAACAGTCAAGGTCTACTCATGTTCCAGAACCAGAAGAAAACTTCGGAATTGAAAAGTCAGAAGCCCAACCAACACCAAGGAGTGAAAAGGGATACTGCAGGAGAGAGCAGAGGAAACATGTTGTAGCAAGCCATTCCTAGAGGGTACACAACACCAAGCTCCAAGGCAGAGCCATTGTCTCTTTTTATTAATGCAAACCCCAAGTAGCATAGTGTATGCTTAATGTAATCTGTGGAAATGTCATGCCACGGGCTTTTCTCCACAAATTCAGTCCAGTTTATGAGTCTGTTAGATTTTTCTTTGATTTGTTACATTTTGATTTCATTGAATTTTGTCACGTGCAATTATAATTGATTGTTGAGCATTGGAAACTGTTTGGGACATCTGTATTAGCAACTAAATGTTGGAATATTTACATGAAATGAGTCACTTAAAGATAAATATCAGCAATATGAGAAAATTACTCTTATTTAATAGCCGTAAGTGTTGGAAATCAGCTCTATAAGCATGGTTCTCATCGGTACCAGCCTTATTGGCCAATAGACAATTTCAAAGTTATAAGTTGTTTTGAGTTGGTTTGTTGAAAAATAAACCAATTGAAAGGTCGAAGGAGAAGTATATTTTGCAATGTATGATTATTTTTAAGTCAAACTGGTTAAATTCAAGCCAGTTGAAATGTATTTGTAGGAGGCATTGGCTACCTCACTACTGGAGGAGATGAGAAAGCAAAAAAGAAATGAGAATCTGCTTGGCCTGTCTAGTCATAGAATCTTCCATTGATGTATCTGGATAAACTGGGCAGATGGGAAGGATTGAAGTGTCATCTATGAAAGACAAGTCATCGGTGAATGCATTTGTGTCAAAAAAAATTGTAAAATGAATTCAGTGCCAGTTAAGTCATTATGTAATTTTCCTAAGTGAAAGTGTTGATTCATGTAGAAAAACTGTCGAAGATGTCCTTGTTAGAATGATTAAACTTCACTTATGTGGACTGACATGAAGCTATGTTTATAGTCAAATCGACCATTTAATCACTGAGATCATGAAAAACTCCCCTATTGCTCTGGCAGATATGGTCCCAACATTCAGAACGTATAACATTTTTCTCAGACGTCCAATTCAGATGATGCAAAAGTGGCTTTCAAGAGGATTTGGATGAAATATACAGCTAAAACTTTTAATCAATTGACTGTGTCATTGCAGAGATATAGGGATTTTACTTTTAGCCTTTAGGTTCTTAAATAAGCCTAGCCCACAAAAGGGTTTCTGGGTGCAAGCTTTTTGACTTTTTTTTCGTAAATTTATCATCTCACTCCAAAAAACTTTAATGGGAACAATGAAATAATTAAAGTTTATTTATGTGGATTGACTTGAGCATTACAATTATTGTCTAGTCGGCCATTATTAGTTGGTCTGATTTTGACAAGATGTAAATATGAGACACTCTCACAACCATTAGTGATCCAAAATGGAATAGTGTTGAATGGGAACATTAGTACCAGAGTTGATCCAGGCATCAGTTCAACACATACGCCACTTCAACACGAGCCAACCCCATCTAAGTCTTCTCCTTTGTGTGCAATGGGCATGATGTGATAAAGGCATGCCCCACAGCACTAAAGCCAACCATATACATTGGGAAACCTGCAGTTAGTAGTTTTTTCACTATTTGCCACATCATGATAGTTGTTTATCACCTTCTAATTAGACACTTGTTTGATGGCCCTTCAGATTAAGAAAGGTTCAGTTTCAAGTGGGCATAACTAACAGAGAAACAAATAAAGATGAGCCATAACTCTTGGAAATGAGCCAGGTCCATTATTTAGTCAGAACCAAACAAAGGCACCAGCTGGAACATCCCATCATAGCCAGCATAGCAGGGGAAGACAATAGATCTATGTAACTGACCAAAAATGGAATAATAAACCAAGGCACCAAAGGAGAATGAGTCTACAAACATCCTTGAAAGCCATTTTCGAGGAGATAGGGAGTGTAGTCAAAATAGAGTTGATTGTAGCATTTTCTAAGGAATCTCAATGTGTCGTTCCATTTTCAAAGGAATAAGGAAAAGCTGGAAATGAAGCAAGGTGACATTGTTTCCAACAACACGGAAATTCAAGATATAATTAGCTATATTTTGTCATCGGGAAGCAAACTTAGAAAAGAGATTGAACACAAAGGCAGAGGAGTGTAGTTATTTGAAAGCAGAGCATGACAAGAAGACTGCCAAGCTTCATGCATATGTGATGTTGGCAGTGATGGAATTAATCCGAGCTAAATAGTTGAGGGAATACAAAGGAATAACTTCACCATATCCTTCCTAGACTCATAAAGTCCACCCATCGATGCCACCATCATCTACTCTGACATCCTCTCCTACTAAGATTTTTCCTTCTAAAGTGCATGAGACCGACACCAATGCTATGCCATTTCTCACTTCCCAGCCTCACAGTCATTGAGGCTAACAACTCATATAAAAGGAGTAATAGATGTAGGAGGAAATACAATCATTGCACATATTTAATAGATAAAAGAAATGAGATGAAGTTAACAATAAAAGAATCACATTATGTTATGCAATTATATAAGTATGAGCAGTTTAATTGCTTCATTGAGTAAGGTGATTCTCATGAGTGGTGGTTCCCAACCATCACACCTAATCACAAAATGGTATAAAATGGTATATTGACAAGTTGAATGGATTGGGCTCCATATGGATTTCCATCTGTGTCCATCAAAGTTCTGGTTTGGATATTATGTTATACATTATGAAGAAAAGCATAGTTGCCAGGGTACAGGTACGGGTAGACGGGAATGATTACGGTAGACGGGGGTATGGGAAGACGACTATATATATATAGTATATACTATGAAATTAAAATTATTTTAAAAATATAAACTTATAAATTAATTGTTGTAAGTTATAAAATAAAAATATATATATATATATATATATATATATATATATATATATATATATTAACATTATTTTAAAAAAATTAAAAATAAATAAATATATAGTTATAACTTATAACTAATAGTTAAAAAAATATTAAAATTATTAATTAAATATATATATTATACAGTTTTGATAATATTCTAATAAATTATAGTTATAACAATTTAAAAAAAAACATAACAAAAAAATCATAGTTCCACAGAGTTTCCTAACGGGGGGACAGGGAGACTAAGTTTGGGGACGACGGTGGGGGAGGGGTGCCAATACATATAGTACTTGAAAACTTAGTTATAAAAAAGATGTATAAGGAATAAGTATATTGCATTGAACATCACAAATTTAACATTGTGATTTAATCATTTAAGTTTCAAATTTGATCCATTGAACTAATGATATTGAACCTTGAACATTGAATATTGAAAATCAAAATCAAAATATCGAATTTAGAATTTTCAAATTTTCATAATGATGATTCATGATTACAATCAAGTATCAACAATGTTCAAAAACAAAATAGTGAAATACTAAATACAAATGACTCAATGAGTCAATGGCTAATCATCCCCAAAGTGCTCGTCGAACTCCTCATCACTAAACTGCTGGACTCCACATGCTCAAGCTTTTGGAAGGCCTTGGGGGGTGGGGGTGGCACCCACTAGCAATTGGGGTTAGGGTAGAGGGCTCAAAAACCCAAATTTTTTAAAAATTAAAAAAAATGCACTTTATGGCGTCCACCTACATGGGGAATGCCTGGGCGTTTCTAGGGGATTGGGGGACTTCTGGATGTCCTAGAGTCCCCAAGACGTCCCCCTTTTGAAGGAGACGTCCCCTTTCAAAGGGAAATGTCCCGGGGATGACGGAGTTTTGTGGCAGAGGTGGCGGGAAGCTGGCAGACGTCCCTGTCCTGCAAAACGAGGAGTTTTTTGGGGATGACGCGTCCCCGTGGAACACTGAAAAAATAAAGAATATTGGAGGCATGACAATGCAAGCACGGCCACGAATGGCGGTCAGCAGTGTAGGGCACCGCCATTCACGGTCGTGCCTGCCAAAAAAAAACTAGCGTAAAATAAAATGATAAAAATTTGAACCAGTGCATGCAAACGGCGAAAGAAGACAATATTGTTTTTGCATTTAGGGTTTATATGTTTTGGAGACGTCTCTAAACCCATCTCCCATGCCCGAGACATATCTCAGGGGGTGGGAAACGCATCTCCCTAAAACATTGAAGAAAGGTAATGGAAATAATTGTATTCTCATATATTGGGTTTTATGTGTTGTGATGTAATGATTTTATTCTACAGTGTGATTGTGTTCATTCTATATTGTTCATTATTAAATTTAGCACCTACAATCTTGGCACTGCTGCCAATCATGAATTATGCCTACTATACATGTATGAAACATAAGTCATGTAAACCATGTCCATCAATAGTTGGGCACCATGTTGTGTTGGTTCCCAGTTGTACACCACTGTCGCTCGACCTTGCACCCCTGAAGAGAGTGGCAAGCAAAGATGGAAAACCAGCTTAATATGTCGTAGCCGGGAATGGGTTTGACATCATGACTGGACCGAAACGTAGAAAATGACTAGGAGGCACCTACAAAGGGCATGGTCGGTTCCCTACTGCTTCTCGCTTTGCCTGAACCAAGGTGAGAGGACCTAAAGGATAGCTTTGCTCACATGAAGGAATTCTATGATTCAATCTTCATGGGGATTGTTAGCACAAGGGAATACAAATCTGACTGGAACACAACCAAGCTTGCTCAAACCACCCAGCAAGGGTTGTCACATGGAATGAGCAAATATTCTAGGTCAAACAAAAGCTACTAAAAACAGATATGGATATGATTGCAACTTCCATTCGACAAAATCTTCAACAACAAAGAGCTAGATAGGAGATTGCAATGCTGATCTTTAACACACAAGATGCAAACACACACTAAGGATACAATATTTATATGCTTGCAGGGAGATAACACTTTGAATATACAAAGGACGTGTTATATGCAGGGTAAAACAGAGGACAAAAACTATTAGTTAATAGAGATTAAAAGTGGAGGGTTAACATATGAGCACAAAGAAGTCCAAACAAACTGCTATGTCATCTTTACCAACAAATGCACCATATACTTAACACAAATGAAAGTGAAAGCATACACAGGTGATATCCTTCAAGAACCCATTCGAATCAAATCCGTGAGCCTAGGACTACCCTTAAAAAGGCTATCAACACCCTATTCCCAAATCTCAAAGCAAAAAGGATTTTATAATCTAGATATACACTCTAAATGACCACCATAAAGATGAATACATCAAATCACCAATCAACTAAGCATGTAAAACACGGCATCATACTTCAGCAATAGAAAGAGAATGGAAACCACAAGCAAATTTCATTTATCAGTTGAATTGGAAATGAGTAAAATATGTATTGAACAAAATAACAGATCAACACAGTGCAAGAAAGTTCTGTAACGGAGACATATAATGCTCTCAAAGCTTGCCAATGATTTTACATAAGAAATCAATTTGACACCAGAAGTTTTACACAGTAAGAACTCTTCCAGGTTATAGCTTTTGACTCTAAAATTTAACCGACATCTATAAAGGGGCATACCCCCTTATACAATTTTAGCTAAGCCTAGCATATTCCTAAAGATGCTCCAGCTAGAAGATTCCTTCGTGGGCCTAGAGTCTGTCAGACCTTGTAACAAACATGATTCCTCGAATTATGCTCGTGCTCCTGTGATGATGACAAGCTTGATCCTCCACTAAGGCAGAATATTTCGTGTTATCCACGTGGAGGATAATCTTGCAAGAGACAAAACAAACCTTTGTCTTCTTGCATAACAAACAAAACGCCCCTTTCCTATGTACATGATTACAAAAACTACCTTCAAACGGACGTGCCACTATCGGGCAAAGTACAACGGTTTCCCAGTGGGAAATGAGAACAGAAAAGGGAAGAGAAGGGAAAAGGGAAGTGGAGAGAAAGGAGAAGTGGCGCTAGCTTAGAAGAAACTAAAATATTCAATTCCATTCTGGAATCGATCTGAATGACGGAATCCTTTGCCAACCTATTTTTATATTTGGTATATTCCTCGAACATGGAGGTGAGACTCCTTGGTCTAGTCTTGCTTGGTGTTTGAATTTGACTCTATACTCTTCAAGCCAAGCAGCAGTCCTTTGAAGCATGGTTTGCTTTTGTCCAATGAGTTCCTTGAGCTGGTCACAAAATTTCTCAAGTGACACCAATTGCTTTATCTTATGAACATCAAAGGATTCTTGTGGTGAATCAATGAGGTTCTTCAGAGCATCATACCTCCTCCCCAAAATAATTTGCGTCGTCAAAGCTCACCATCTTCCTCAGCGCAGCATCTATCTCTTTTGTCAGTCTTGAGAGACTATTCTACTCCTTTTAGATCGAAGATGCAGTCTTTGAGCATCATCAGGCGATGCTTGATTCTTATTTGATATTCCTTGGGCCTTTTACAATCATTTGGAGCAATGATCTTCTCCACAATCAAAGTATCTGTGCTCATTTTACAAATCTCCGTCTTCCGTTGAGCTTCCTCCCATTTCTTGGTGTTTGCATTGTAGGAAAACATCTAGGCATCACACTCTCTTTTATTTTCCACTGTCACTCAAGCATTTAAATGCTGAGTGGATTATTCCTTCGGCCTTGGTGCCCAAGTCTTCTTGCCAGTCTTCAGTTGCTCTTCCTCTGGTCTTCAAATCATCGATCCGACTAGGGTCGAGTGATGCAAAGGAGAGATGGAGAGAACTTGGAGCCATGTTGGCAGTTGGAGTTACTGCCTTAGGCTCACTCGGTAACTTTTGCAAGTACTGGATCATAGCCTGGTTCTCTGCCTTCAATTCTTCCATGGCGGCCTTGTCTTTATCCATTATGTGGGCCATCATGCTAGCCATAACCTGTGAGCTATGCTTCAGTGCATTTCTTGATGGTTCCCCCAAATTGTAGCTATAAATGGTGTAACTTTCAAGGGGAGCATCTTTCTTCAATGCATCGGGTGGAGGGATGGCTATCTCTACATTCCTTTCTATTGTAGTGGTGAAGGTGGCTTTGGATTGTGTTCAAGCCTTTTTAGGGGGCTTGGCCTTATGCACCTGAGTGATCTTCATTATGTCGATCTCCCCGATCTTGCTCATAATGTCCCTTTTCTCTTTGGCATGTTCTTTGACCCAGAGAAGGGGTCTGGTCTAGAATCCCATTGAAGTTGTGGACGTTGATGATGGCCTCGAGATAGTGAAAGGTTGTGTCATTGGAGTGCTAGATGTAGGGAGCGCCACAGGTTTTGGCTTTGGGCTCAACACAAAATGTTCAATCTCTTCATCGCTCTCTTGCTCCTCGCCACCCTTATCTGCTCCATGCTCCTTTTCCAGGCTCAGCTCTATCTATACCAAAACATCAAACTCCAACTCAGGCTGATGAGATTCCTTGAGCAACTTCTCAATCGAACTTCCCTATTCTATTGACAGGCTAGAAGGCTGTGAGGCCGCTTCACCTTCTTTATTTGCTTGGGCCTCATTCAGGGTCAGGGCTATGGTGATATCCTTGCTGCCCTCAGGGAACTCTTCACCAGTCATGGCCTCAAGACCTTTATTGTGGGTTGGGTCATGGACCCTAATGCGAGGGAGAAGACTTCGTGGTACTTCAATTGAAGTAACACTTCCTAAAACACCCTCCTCAACATCCTTATTGGAAACATCCAATTCCATATTTGTTTCTATATGGGTGGGGGTACCCATTTGCAAGTTTGCTCCCCCACCTTCCTCCACACTCGCCTTCTCCGGTGTTGGACTTGACACCTTTGGAAGGCAAGGCACATCTTGTGGTACCTCTGGAGCCACCTATAAGCCTTCTTGCTCAATTGCCACCTCAGAAACGATGGCACCTTGAATGCTCTGCTCCGGCTCTTCTTCGGCTTTATCATCATATTTATTTAACTTTTCAGCTTCACCCTAATTACCTTGGCCTGGTGGTTGGGTGATGACATTATCGACAAATGTCTCTGTATTTGACAAGATGGCCTCCTTTTCTTGAGGGCCTGAGCTTGCATAGCCACCTCAACACCGACCTGTACAACATCATCAAAAGACAAAGGATCATTTGAGGTTAGGATATCTTCCTCATTACCCTTGCTTTCTGCTCCCGAGGGACCCTCTTCTACAAGTAAACCAATCGCTAGGCCTTCATTGGGGTCTGAGGTCTTTCCCTCAAAGTTCTTTGCCCGGACTTTACTTGCAGAGGAGTGAAAGCTCGTTGCTTCTTCATCACCTCGGCAATGGGCCTACCTTCATCTGAATCCTCATCGTCACTCATATCCCTTACCCTCTGGGCATATGAGGCCTCGTCCTTTCTTTTTACAAGGACCTCCTTAGAAGGCAAGTCCTTAAAAACGACCTCCTTCGCCGGGAACCCACTTGGAGGTTGCAAAGGCCTCTTTACTCAGTTTTGTTTGGGCTGCTCTCCTTCCTCCCCTCCTTTCTTGAATATATCTTTGGGGAGGGGCAATTGCTGCTTGTTGCGTTGGTGGAGTAGGCGGAACATTCGCTGGATTGGCCACGGGGATGGCTGTTCGAATAGCTGGCATTGTTGGGGCTCCCTCTTCTGAAATGGATATAGGGGTGTCACTGACCAATATAACCTCCCCAGTAATAATTTTATCCCAATTTTCCAACAAGCTTGTTATCTGCAAGAAGGACAATCCAGCCTTAGACTATGATGTTGTTAACGTCTCCACATCAACTAGTTTGGTGAAATCAACATCACCAAGCTTGTATTTCCCCTTGCCTTTTGTTGTTGGTGGAGGAGCCGCAGGATCACCACTGTATTTTGGGAGGAAACCTCGTAGTGTTCCCTAACCTGTCTAAGCTCTCGGAGGGTAGGGGTGTCATACGCACCAAGGTCAACCCCATCTTCCTTCAGACACCTAAAGGTTCTCATAATTGCAAAGCTTCTCCAAGGGATGGAATCATTCTCTTTGGCATTAAAGTCCACCTATGAGATAGCCTGGGCCTCAATATTGGTGTCGTACACTAAAGACAGTGTCATCTTGTCATCCACCATGTCTTTGGGGATGGGAGCGATGTTGTAGGCAATCGCCTCCTGCATTGTCAGCCTCATATAATCTAATTTCCTGACATCCTCCTCAGTGGTGCAGTTAGACCAGATGTCTTCATAGTGTGATTGGTGCAGAATCACATTGGTTGCCATGTTTATCAACCACCTGATGTCATAGTTGGGCCTAGGCGACATCTTATCAATTGCATATTGGCCCATTTCCTATTCCAATCCCTTCGCTTTAGCAACTAAAGGGCATGAATAGTATCCAATTACAACTGAAAAATTGAAGGGATTATTTATCTTTTTGGCCGCTATCATTTCGTGTGGGGGCACCATCTGTCGGCTCACCTCCATTACTACTAACTTGTCATCAAGGTATCTTGGTAATTTATGTGGGCACCCTAAGTAACCACTTACCCTGATATATGTAAGTGCCCTATATTGAATATATGAGGCGCCATATTTCTCAATTATCTCCTTGGCTGCCTTGGACATTCTGTTAAGGCTTCTCAAAGGGAAGAAGACACTCATCATGATGTTGACGAAGCAATTGTAGACCTTGCAAAAGTTCTTCCTGAAACCCTCCATGGTGATTTCTGGGTATATCTCATAAATCCTCATTCCATTGGGGTTCCTAGTGAGCCCCTAGAATGTCTTTTTGTGCACCAGGTTGTACATTAAATAAGAGGACATGTAGAATGTACCTGTGAATGCCTCTTTTGAAAGAATTGCAGCTTGGAGTTGCATCATCTCCCTGTGCAGATTGTCATTGAGGATAGTGGCCCAATCCAGCTTCTTCTACTTCTCCAACATGCATATTAGAATCAGGAACATCCATGGCTCAAATTTTTCCACAGTGGGCATCATATAAACCCTGACGGCCATGGGGATGACGTACTAGGGCAATTCATTAAACTCCCCTAGCTTCAGACGCTTGGACATCCTAGAGACCTTTTGTCTCTTCTTGGCCAACCAGTGGGTATTGACAATGTCCCAAATTGCCTTATCATTCTTCTCCGCGTAGTCTTGGCATTCCTCTAGGGAGAGTGTAATGCTTTCGGGTTGGGGAGGAATTCCAAGCATTGTACTAAGAGCCATGGGGGTGAAAGAACAGACAACCAACTAGCTACCGTCGATGACAATGCTGGTGTCTGGTTGATATACCCTAGCACATGCGATAACCAATTATGGGTATGGGGCAGCCAAGGGGAATGTTGCTGCAGGGGCGATGTAGCTCATACCAACATTAGCTACTACTTGAGGGGGGTCTAGCCATTGCAAAACATTTAACAAGGCCGCAAAGTCTAAGCCCTGGACATCTGTCTCTTTAATCCCATCCAAGACTGAGATAATGTTGCCCTTTGTCGAGGTCGAAGATGTTGCCATTTTTTCCCTAGCTCTCTAGTGTAATACCTTAAAACTGGACAAACCCTTCACTCAAGCAACCCTCAGAATACCTCTCAACTCCTCTCAAAGGACACAACACAAGGAGCAAATAGGGCACTTACTGTTAATTTGGAGGGTTGCACACAATGGAAGCTGAAAATCCGTGAAGAATTCGCCATAATCACTTTCTCACGCTGCACATAGCTGGGGCACACAAATAGCTCGAATGCACAAACGAAAGCTCTGAATGCAAAGGGTAAATGCAAATGAAGGTAAATGCCTTAGTTATAATCCTTTGCATTTCAAAATTAGGGTTGCCATTAATGCTTCGAGGCACAACGTGTATTCACCAACTACCCTCATTAATCATTTGAGCTTCATTCAAAAAAAGAGAGGGAAAGTACAAATATTCCTTTTATGTTGGGCGATCTTCCTTGCAACACGTGGAGCCATACAAGTGGAAAATATGTCATGGTACCCTTTTGGGCCATCGAGGACTTTTGCACTTTTTCACTTATTATTTTCCTTTGGTGCAGGGGTGCAATATACCCCAAGTTCCTCATGGGATGCAAGAACACCACACGTCATTACTTAACTTTAAAATCCAGGTGTTCGGGTCTTCAGGGACCTTTTGAACCTTGCCCACCAAAAGGTAAGTGAGGCAAACTTCAAAAAGGGACCGAAATCTAAAAGGCTCCAAGGAGCTGCCACGTGGCATCACTTCCTTATCACATTCGGGCATTTGGGCCTTGGAGACTTTCTGCACGTTGCCCACCAAAAAGTAAGTGGGGCAATCTTCAAAAAGGGCCCGAAACTCATAAAGCCCCGAGAACCGCCATGTGTCCAATCTTAGACGTAAGATCAGACTTTCGGCTATTTTTTACCTTTGCACTAGCTTTCTTCATTCAGGGAAGGGCGCAAGATCCTCCCGACCCCCAACAAGATTCATAGGAGTCCCCTGAGATAGACACGTGTCCTTCATTCAGTTCATCGGGCAATTCCTTACCTTAATCATCAAAACACGTCGAAGGTGCAACTCGACAATTCATCCGATGCCCAGAGTCTCTGCTTCAAACATAAGGCAGCAAATCCATGCACAGAAAGAGGCTTGGCTATACTTTTATCTTCTCACTGTGAATCGTCCCGCCATGAAACCTTCAGTCAAATCATGTTATTCCTCTGGAACTGTTGAAAATGTCCATCTTTAGAAAGTGCCCTTCAACCCTTTTATAGACATTCTTTGGGAATTTTGCAAGGGCAAAGTGCTCGAAGGAAATAATCCTTCAAGCATTTTACAGAGGCAAAACAAACCTTTAATGGTGCCCTTCGGGAATCTTGCAAAGGCAAAATGCCCAAAGGAAAAGTTCCTTCGAAGCTTTTGCAAGGGCAAGATGATCCTACAAATCCTTCGGGCTTTTTGTGCAAGCGAATCGTCTGAAGGGCAAGTACCTTTCGGACTTTTTGACGGCGGACAAAAAGTCAGAGATAAATGATCCACAAACATTTAAGACCAAAAGACAAGGCATGGAATTCTTTCGGAACTTTTGAAGCGAACAAAATGTCCAACAAAAATAAGTCTTTGGGGTTTTTTGTCCAAGACCAGAGTCTCAAAGATCTATTTCCGTCGGGCATTATGTTCGTGCCAAAAATCCCGAAAAGTTGAAGGGATAGAACATTTTCACTCGGCAAAAGCAATACAAAAGACTGAGCAGATTACAAACATGAGCTTCGACCTTCCGAAGGAATACATAGAAAGGATTGGCGCTGGTGACTAAAACATTGATACTCGTCTAGTTTGGACTTGGGCATTTTACTGACAAGGGCCAATTGCTCCTATGCAATTTTGGGCACTAACATTGGCTCTTGTTCGGGGATGAATACCCCCAGCGGGTACACAAAGAACACTAGACCAAACGCCTATCCATTGGGCCATGGAGTCAAAGGATTTTGCCACAGAGGCAAGGAAAAACATACCATGGGTGATCAGAGTTATAACGAGGCATCCGAAGACAACGGAGGAAAAGAAAAGATACAAATTGTACAAACACAAACCACAACACGACCACAAAAACAAAAAGGACTATACAACATGTACATATTTACAAAAGCTAGCATGGACTTAATCCAAAAAATGCTTGAGGTGTCTACCATTAACTAGCAGTTCTAGGATTTCTCCATCAATATCTCTGAGATAAAATGTCTGGTTACCTATCTAATAATAAATGGTGTAGAGACCCATCCATAGGGAATCAAATTTACCATGTTTTCCCTTGTCCTCATGTCTACTATCCCAGAGTAGGACCAAATCACCAATCTGAAAAGCTCTTGGGGTGACTTTCTTGTCAAAGATCTTTTTGAGCCTCCTTGAACTTTAAATGTTTTTCATGAGCTTGTCTATGAGATTCATCAAACTCTATGATCTAGTTAATCCTTTCTTCATAGTGGTTCATTTCTTTTTCATCCTCGGCTATCTGTTGCATGAATTGGTACGTAGGTAACTACAGATTCAGGAGTAAAACTGCTTGAACTCCGTAAACAAGCTCAAAGGGGATTTTTCCAGTAGACCTCTTAGGAGTTATTGTTGTCAACCTAGAGTTGCACCCTGAAATGAAGACGTGCTGAAATGGCTAATCCTCTCTCTAGTTGAAACAATGGGATCTTCTCACGAGGGTGGGTGCCTCAATGGTGAGAAAAACCTCCAGAGAAGACTGGTCAAACCTGGAGTTGCACCTTGAAATGAAGACATGCTGAAATGGCTAATCCTCTCTCCAGTTGAAACAATGGATCTTCCCACGAAGGTGGGTGCATCAATGGTGAGAAGAACCTCCAAAAAAGGCTGGTACCTGTAAAATGTATCAATGCAGATCTCTACTATGTGCTGCGAATCTACCATGGAAAAGAGAGAAAGAAACTTAAAAGGGAAATCCTACCTAATGACAGTGATACACCAGAATGTTGATCCACTCTACTTGGAACCTTGAACAATGAATCAAACAAGGGAAAAGGAAGACCTTTGATTTCAATTGATCACTATACATAAGTATTTCATGAGAAGGTTCAATCCAATGGCAAAAAGCGTGAGAGAAAACGATAGAGAGACGTCTGATACAAGACATTTTGCAGCCACCTAGCATCCACTTACAGCTTCAACAAAAGACATAAAACACTGAACATGACCTACATAACATGATAAGATAGCAACTAAGTACGAGTCAAAATTTGGGAAGGAAAATAAATCTACCACATATGCAAATTGCTAAATGAATGTACACTATGCCAACGCTTAAAATCTGAAAGTACAGTCCTATTGATTGAAAAGATTACACAACTCACCAATGGCAGAGTCTGGTCTTACCAAGAGAGGGATAGATTTTACAACGCTGAAAAGCCATTAATATAAAAAATTACAAAGATCCAAGAGATTGGCATTGGAAATAGGAGAGAAAGTTAACTCTTCATTAGCCCAAGTCCAAATTGCATTGCATGGATCTTCCAAATTTATCTTTCCTTGGCTTATACCTAGTTGTCTTGCATGAAGAATCTTTGGCGTTGAAAAAGAAGAAGACAAGCTTTGGATGCATGACACCTATGAATAGATGTCTTGACTTGAAAACTATAAAGTGAATCAACTCGAAGGGTTACATACCCTTCGGGACTTTTGAATTGGACCTTCTCGAAAGCGAGGTGTCCTTCGGGTCTTCTCAATTGTGCTTTTCTCTTTTCTTTCGGACAAAAAATCCGAAGAAAATAAGCTTTGAACGACTGCCACTTAATCATTTTTTCAGACTTTTACACAGTCCTTTGAGAGCTCTTTCTCTCGGACAAAATGTCCGAAGAAATAGTCCACCCCTTATAGCCCAAAAAAATTCCTTGGGAAGACAAAATAACTAAACATACAGCTTGTATGTCTTGGTTGTATTTGCACATTTGGCTGTAATCAAGAAAGCTCCTTGGAAACCTTTGCATGACTAAAATTCACCTGCTGTAGATGAACACTTGGGTGGCTGTAAATACTCATTTAAGGACCCCAAAACTGATTCACAAGACTAACTTGGCACCATAGCAAAGTTCTGAAGTGTAGGGGTGACAATTTGCCCTGTGGGGGGCAAAATTGTCAACATTTTTGGCGACTCTGCTGGGAAGCATGTCTGCTATGCTAGAGAACTGAGACCATATAGATGCTATTCAAACTCCCAAATGGTGACCCTGATTTCTGACTGAAAATCTCCTCCTGACCTTAGCTGAAGTAACCTTTCTCCCTCAAAAAGGAAGAAAAAAACACGAAAGCAAAACTAAGAAGCAAATGTACAAACAAGCACTTATTGGAACATAACTGAACGAAACTAATGTGCTGGAACAGCACTTGGAGGAAAACAAACTAACAAAGAACCTAACTAACCATGACAAAGCATGATCCACCTGGATCAAAAGGGAAATTCTTAAACTCAGTCACTCTAAGAGATGGTACTAGTTGCAAAGCAGGATGTTTATCAATCATAACCTTTGATAAAGCATTTTTATTGTCCACCAACTGTATTAGCATCTTCTCAAATGAGTCATCAACAGCAAACCAGTCACCAACAAAGACAAACTCATCAAGTACTTCCTGATATTTTTTGCACTGCTTGTCATCTACCACCTTGTCAAGTGATATCTCATCTATGCATTGTTCTTAAGTGGCCATACCCTTTTTATCAACTGTTGCAAGTTCATCCAACTCTTCAAGGAGCTTTGAATAGGCAACCCAATCTGTCTTATGATCTTGAATAGGTGGTTCTTAATCCGATTTATCATAAACATGCTCTTCAATAGCCAACATATCCATACAAAGCTCTTCAATCTCTTGTAGAGATTCAAGGTACAGTTGCCAATCATCTTTTTGTTCCTCATTTTGATCTATTTGAACTGAATCAACTTGAAAGCTATCTGGATCCTTCTCAATAGGATATACCTGTAACTCATTTATGACTTCAATCTGCACCAACTCCTCTTGGAGTTCCTCTACACCAAGATCAGTGTTCTCATTCTTAAATATAATTGGATGCTCAACTACAACCTTAAGTGAAGTATCAATAGAAAATTCTACCTTAAACACATCTGAAGCATTCTCCACACACTATGCAAGAACTTGACCTATAGCTGCAACCTCTTTCTCAATCCTCCAAAGAACAGGGTCCTCCTGAAGAAGGAAGATGGTGGGAGGGTGATGAAATTCATTTGTTTGAGAGGGAAAATGAAGCATGGGAGGTTGATCATGATCAAGTTTTGGAATCTTGAGGACAATGGAATTATCTAGGGAGTTTTGGAGAGGAAAAGAGAAACTCTTAAAGACCTCTGTATTTTGTTCCTTCCACTTGGCCATCACCTCTTCAAGGTCTGAAATCTCCTTATCCTCATGGACAACTTGTGCTTGAGAGATGAGTGATGAAGAAATGGGACTATAAGAAGACTTAGTCTCATAAATAATCACTTGAATAGGCTCTTGACTCCAATTAGGAAGCTCCCTCGGCACACATCAGGCATGGTTAAGAACCTCATGAGAATAAGGAGTACAAGAACCCTTTGTAGACAAGTGACTCAACTCGATTTTCTGCCTATCCCAAGCCTCCATCTTCTCTAATACAAAAATACACAGTTCATTTATCTCTTCTGGATTATTGGACACTGAGAATTTGAACAAACTTTCTTCGCATATGCTAGTATTTTGAGCTCTATCTCATCCATTCTTTCTTGGAGCCAAGGCTGCTCATATGACTGATATGGCTCAACATAGCTTTGATAATACCCCTAATAAGGCTGATAAGGTTCATAAAAAGGCTCATAGGCATCATGATAAGGCTGGTATGATCCATCATTGGGTTGATAAGGAAACATAGCATAGGAATTCTCTTCGTATACAGTAATCAAAACTCATTCATGATAATGCAATACTTACATGGAAAGTGTGACTGGATTATTAGAAGCAACCACCTGAACTTGGAATCGCCAAATACTTCTTGAAGAACGTTGCTGCAATTGTGATTTCATTAAGACCAACGACAAACGGGTCCCATCGGGCATGTCAAAAATTGTTGCCAACCTGGAGTTGCACCCTGAATCGAAGACGTGTTGAAATGGCTAATCCTCTCTCCAGTTGAAACAATGGAATCTTCTCACAAGGGTGGGTGCCTCAATGGTGAGAAGAACCTCCAGAGAAGGCTGGTTCCTGTAAGATGTATCAATGCGGATCTCTACTATGTGTTGCAAATCTACCATGGAAAAGGGAGAAAGAAACTTGAAAGGGAAATCCTACCTAATGACGGTGATACACCAAAATGTTGATTCACTCTACTTGGAACTTTGAACACTGAATCAAACAAGGGAAAAAGAAGACCTTTGATTTCAATTGATCACTATGCATAAGTATTTCATGAGAAAGTTCAATCCAATGACAAAAAACGTGAAGAAAAACGATGGAGAGAGGTCTAATACAAGACACTTTGCAGCCACCTAACATCCACTTACAACTTCAACAAAAGACATCTAAAACACTGAACATAACCTACATAACATGATAAGCTAGCAACTAGGTACGAGTCAGAATTTGAGAAGGGAGAGAAATCTACCACGTATGCAAATTGTTGAATGAATATACACTATGCCAACGCTTGAAATCTAAAAGTACAGTCCTATTGATTGAAGAGATTACAACTCACCAGTGACAGTCTGGTCTTACCAAGAGAGGGATAGATTTTACAACGCTGAAAAGTCATTAATATATAAAAATTACAAAGAGCCAACAGATTGACATTGGAAATAGGAGAAGAAGTTAACTCTTCATTAGCCCAAGTCCAAATTGCATTGCATGGATCTTCCAAATTTGTCTTTCCTTGGCTTATACATGACTGTGTTGCATGAAGAATCATTGGCATTGAAAAAGAAGGCAAGCTTTGGATGCATGACACCTACGAATAGATGTCTTGACTTGAAAACTATAAAGTGAACCAACTCGAAGGGTTACATACCCTTCGGGTCTTTTGAATTGGACCTTCTCGAAGGCCAGGTGCCCTTCGGGTCTTCTCAACTGTATTTTTCTCTTTTCTTTTGGACAAAAAGTCCGAAGAAAATAAGCTTTGAACGACTGCCACTTAGTCATTTTTTTGGACTTTTACACAGTGCTTTGAGAGCTCTTTCTCTCGGACAGAATGTCCGAAGAAATAGTCCACCTCTTATAGTCCGAAAAAATTCCTTGGGAAAACAAAATAACTAAACTTACAGCTTGTATGTCTTGGTTGTATTTGCACATTTGGCTGTAATCAAGAAAGCTCCTTGGAAACCTCTGCATGACTAAAATTCACCTCGCTGTAGATGGCCACTTGGGTGGCTGTAAATGCTCATTTAAGGACCCCAAAACTGATTCACAAAACAAACTTGGCACCATAGCAAAGTTCTTAAGTGTACGGGTGACAATTTGCCTTGTGGGAGGCAAAATTGTCAACGGTTATTCTGTCAGCACAGATAGCAAACTTCAACCGTTCACCCCATTTCCTATTGTTGGCATCCAGAGTCTTAATGATTTTCAACAAATTCTTATTACTGGACTCGACCTGCCCATTTCCTTGCGGATTGTGATTGGAGGCATATGCCAGATCAATCCCATAATCTTCACACAATGCAACTAATTGTTTGGCTCTAAATCACATGGCATTGTCACATACAATTTTAACTAGCACTCCAAATCGACAAATCACATTATTCAAAAGGAAATCAATGACTCCTTGATAGGTTGATCTTCTGGTGGGAATTGCTTCAACCCATTTTGTGTAGTCAATAGCCACTAAGGTGACCAGCACCAGAAGCATCTGATATTTCACCCATGAAGTCCATTCCCCACTGCCTGAAAGGTCCCTCAACAGAAACCAACTGTAAGGGGAGCGATCTGGATGCTTTCATTCTCCCAAAGAACCGTTGGCACTCTTCATCTTCTTACCATGGCAGCAACATTTTTGAATAGTGTGGCCCACCAATACCCGACCCTCAAAATCTTATGTGCAGTGACTTTAGGATCAAAGTGACCACCACACACACCGCTATGGAACACTGTAACTTGTGAAGGAATCTCACTTTCCACTAAGCATTTCAAGAGGACACCATCCGAGTTCCTCCAAGCTAGATCATCTTGTACCAGAAGATACTTTTGGGATACTAAGTTCAGTGTCCTCTGATTCTTGTCCAAATAGAGAGGACAATTCAGAGTTGTCAAATAATAGAATATGTCTTTGTACCATGGAGATTGGCTATACTTGGACTCAAGGCTATTAACCACCCCTTCTATAGTATTCACTTCTACACCTTGTAAGTTGGTTTCAGTGATCAGCTTGGCAAGACCCATGCTAACCAACTTAGTAGTTTGTATCTCTAAGTCATATTCTTGAAGTTTGTTGACCCATCGGCATCTTTTGTCAGTAGTCTTTCTGAGTTAATATGTCTTTTACCATAGTGTGAGGAACATAGGCTACAATCTTTGAATTCAGAATGTAGAATCTGAACTGTTTGACAGCGTTTAAGAGAGCAAAAGCTTGTCTCTCCATTATGGTATAGTTTGGTTCAGATCCCTGTAATGCCTTACTGAAGAAGGCAATTGGCTGCTCATGACCCTCATCATTTTTTTGTAGCAGCACTGCAGCAATAGTATGTTTGGAGGCAAATGAAAAGATCTAGAAATCTTTTCTATAATCAGGTCTAACGAGCACCGGGGCAGTTTTCAAAACTGTCTTGATGTCCTGAAATGATTGGGTGGCCTTCTCCTCCCACTTTATAGTTTGATCCTTCTTCAACATTGACATGATAGGCAGAGTAATCTCTGCAAAGTTGGAAACAAACCTCCTAACAAAATTGATCTAGCCAAAGAAAGACCAGATACCTTTCTTGGTCTATGGGATGGGTACTTTATCAATGGCTTCTACCCTTTCAGGATCTATCATCACACCTTGTTGAGACACAATGTGTCCCAGTAGCTTTGCCTTTTGTTCTCCAAAGTGGCACTTTCTAGGATTGAGGGAGATTCCAAACTCCCTGCATTTGATAAGCATTTGTTCCAAATTCGCCAAGTGGTCATCTCTTTTCTTGGAGTACACAGTAACATCATCTTGATAAACAATAATGAACTAGTTGATTAATCCGACGAAAGCTATATCCATTGCTCTCTAGAAAGTGGCACCTGCATTCATTAGGCCAAAAGGCATTCAAACATATACATGGGTGCCCCATGGGGTAGTGAAAGCAGTCTTAGAACTTCAGACTCCTTCACTACTACCTGGTTATAGCCAGAAAAGCCATCCAGAGTTGACAATAGCTCAGACCCAGTAACATCTTGGAGCATGTTGTCCATGTTAGGCAATGGATAGTTGTCCTTCAGTGAAGCTTTGTTCAAGTTCCTAAAATCTACACAGAGACGGGTGTCTCTGTTCTTTTTGACAGGGACTAGATTTGCCACCCACGATGAATCCCTGATGGGTTGGATGATCCCACCGTCCCTTAATTTCTTCAATTCTTCCTGCATCTTGGTGGCCAAGATGGGATTGACAAGCCGTTGTTATTGGCGGAATGGTTTTGTATCAGGGTGGAAGGGGATAACATGCTGGAACAAATCCTCCCTATAAGCCTAACTCTGACTATGACCATGCTAAACAGTGTTTATATTTTCTCCATAGCTTGATAAATGCTTCCTTCTCCTTCTTGCTCAAATGGGTACCAAGCCAAATCTTCCGTGGATTTCCCTCTGTCACAATGTTAATCTCAGTCACATCCTTTGATATAGAAATATTTCTAGATTTGACTCTGTCAGTTCCATCAAAGGATGCTTCCAGACTAACCAATCCTCTAGGGATAGTATTAGTCTTTAACTGGATAATTTTTTTTCCATATAAGGTTTCTTTTCCATTACAGATTTGTACCATAGAGTCCAAATCTGTAATGGTTCCTTCGAACTCATCTACACAGTACAAAAGCCTTCTGATTTGATCATCATTGTCAAAGACCTGCCAATGATCAATGTTGTCTGGGGCAGAAGGCCTTACCAGTACCTCAACCTCATACTCACAAGAGGGATTTCTATGTTCCACTTTAAACTCTACAGCCCTCTTCGCAAGCATATCTGCCACATGATTAAGATCTCAAGTATGTATTCAATATTGAAAGCATCGAACCATTCCAAGCAATCCCATACAGAGTTTTGGTATTGCTTCAGTCTTTTTTGTTTCATGGTGTAAACAGCTCGGACCTGTTTGACCACTAGTTCTGAATCGCCCTTAACTAGCAACCTTTTGAATCCATATTTGCGGGCGATCCCGAGGCCAATCAGGAGTGCTTCATATTCTGCAATATTGTTTGTGCACTCAAAGGACAATTGGAATGAGTATCTGTAAACTCGGCCATGAAGGGGATAGAAGACAACCCTAGCTCCATTTCCAATGTTTAAACATGCTCCATCAAAATGCATGGTCCAAATGGAGTCTTCATCAGCAATACCAGATCTAGGAGGCATTTCCACATACTCGACACTCCCTACAAAATTCCCAATGTCTGTATCCACATACAACACTTCATTCAGCTAGTATTTTGGATCTTTTAGGACATGAAGCATTTGCGTCTCCCGATTCAGGCTGACCATCTTCCCATCCAGAGGTATAGTGGCATTGGACTAGTCCATCTGAACACTACCCCCAATATTAGCAGCGCATTTTCTGGCAGCAACATACCCCACTTCGTTGGACAATCTACAACATCCATACTTAGGAACTTACTAGGGTATTGTGCGAGTTGCACCACCAGTCCTTTGACCATGCCAACAATAGGTAGTTCTCTGGAATCCATGGCGAGACATCGTCCATATGCTGCAGTTATCCTTATACAAAGCTCATTCAGCACAGCCAATGGCATAATGTTATAGGATGCATCGGAGTCAAACATGCAGTTATGGGCAATTAGTCCGTTAATCAATAGGGTGGTGTAAAATGGGTCGACAACCGACTCTCTACCAATGTTGTTCCCAAATACACCTCCAGATGATGTTCAAGGGGTTCTGAGGTGCTCACTTTCCACAGGAAAAGCAAGAGAAGGCTCAACTTCAACAATCTCATTGGCAATAACTTTCTTGGTGAATCTCAAATATTCAAAAGCTCTTCCCCTGTGCTCTAGAATTCTAAGCAATTCCACAAAAGGCACTGTGACCTTCAATTGACTCAATACATGGACCATGTCACAAATACTGTATTTGGGCAAAGGAGTGTTAGCAGGTAGATTGGTGACACTCTCATTTGGAATACACCCCTCAAGAGTTAGGGGGAGAGGAGTAGGAGAACCCACATGTTTTACTTCATTTTTCAAGGGATACTTCGTGGGTTCATCCTTCTTGGGAATACTAGACAACAGGGGAGTTCTATTCTTGGCCTAGGTACCTCTTGGTTTGACATTATTAGGTACGGAGCTAGGCTTGGTGGAATTTTGGACCTCCTTATTTCCTTTGGTCTCTTTCTCTTTAGTCTATGCTTTAGGAGCAGTAGAGTCTTTATCTTTCAAAGGAATATTTTGATCTTTACTTCTCAAATTGTACTCCTCTTGGGCAATTGCTGCGTGGATCATCAATTGTCAGTCCTCAACCGATGGAGGAGAATCTCCATATTTTTCTTTTATCATTGATCTCAGAAACTCAAAATCATGAAAAGGCAATTCATATTCATGCATCATGTTTATTTCGCAGATGAAGTCCAGAGTTGGGACCCTTACCTTTTCACGTGCTCTCCAGAATGCTTGAGCAGTGGTAACACTCATCAACTCTATAGATGAATAAGCAACCATCACATCTGGTTCAGAAAATCGGAAAGTAAAACATTCATATAATCGGAAAGTAAAACATTCATATGATGGAATGTCTTCATAATCAGGGACCTTTGGAGCACTCACAGCGTCCTCTTGGAAGGTGTAACTTTCCATGTCTTGGAATTCAACAATGTAGATATCATCTTCGTCAGATGCAGATTGAAAGCCTTCTACATTCTGACCATCAGCATGCACTGTGTTACATGGGGGATGAGGGAGGAAGCACTTATCACACCAGTCGATATCAGAATCGACTGTATTGACCTTTGCAGCTAAAGGATCCGATACTTCCCTTCCACCTCCTCGGTTTTGGTTTCTTTCATGTTTGTCATCCCTTGCCAGTGCCTTTCCCTTGTCATTATTCCTAGCTTGGAAAGTTGGCCTGCCTTGACCCTGATCTCAAGGATGATTCCTTTCTTCCCCTTTGTGATCCCTCGTATCATCATGGTTAGAAGAACCTTGAGACAACCCTTTTTCTGCTCTAGCCAACTTGTAGGAGATCTCTTTCACCATGGTGGCTAGAGTCTTCACAGTTTCCTCCAGGTCTACACTCTTGTGGGAGGCTTGAGGCTTCTCAGGATTTACTAGCTTGGCATCAACCCTCTTGTTTAAAGGCTTACCCACAGCTTTGATGTTATTTTATATTTGAATAGCCAAATTGAAAGCCATCTTCAGATTTGTGGGAGCCATATCTCTGAGATAATAGGCTGCTTTCTTGTCAAATACATCACAATACTTAATCAAAGAAGCAACACCATTGGGTCTGATGTCTTCCGGTAACCTTCTCAATACCTTATTGAACCTGAAATTGAAGTCCTTCACACATTCATTAGGATTCTTCTTGAGGCTCTCAAGAATCTGGGATCAATACTATCACCATATTGCATTTTAAATGCATCAATCATAGCTTGCCATGTGTCTATGGATCCGTCGGGGAGGGATCTGAACCACTCTCAAGCCTCATCTTCAAGTGTGTTTACAAAGAGCTTTATCAACACATCTAGTTATATTTCATAATCTTCAATGACGCTAAAGAAGGCTTTCAAATGCTGCTCCCCAAACACTGCAGTGTTCCTTTGAAACTTAGGCAATACATTTCTAATCTTTACATGAACCTCATTGGAGAAACCAGGCATACCATTAAAGTTAATAGGTCCAAACCTTGGGATCACAAACGGTCTGCATCTATTAGCCAAACCTTGATCTTCTTCCCCATCATTGTCATTGTCTGCATAAAACATCCTCCTCAAATCATGGTCTCCCATCTTTGAACCTAAAGATGAAGATGAACTAGGGGACAACTAAGAATGAATATTGTGATGAGGACTTGAAGGAGGAGAATTAGAATGAAACCTTAATGGCCGGGCAGGGGAGAGGCTCCTTAGGGGAGATGGAGCTTGACTTGCAGGGAGCTCACATTTCTCTGAGGCGCTCTGGTATCCTTCAACCAAAGGGATATTAGAGAACAGGGGGTAAATAAAATGGAGGACAAACTGATCAAGTCTTACTTGATTGCCTAAGTTTTGGCCTACAATAGGCTTCCACACTTGTCTCCTTTTGGATGGAGCTTTTAACTCAGAGACAAGCTCTTTAGATGGATTCTTCTGAAAGGAAGACCTAGTACCCTCCAGATTTGCAAATCTAAAGAAAACTCTTCAAAACAGAAAAGAGTACATACAGTAGGCACCGATCTTTTAACCTTAACATAATGGAGTCGCCACTAGAAGCAAAGCTTCTAGACCAAAATAAACAAAACCATACACAACAACTGATGGATGCAAACTTTCAAACACTAAAAACAATTCCAAGAGCATTCTAAAACTTTTCACAGCGCGGGGGTGAACATCCCCAGTGGAGTCACCAAGAAAGGCTGCAAAGATATTAACGAACCAAAGATGAACAACTCGGAGTAGTAACAGCAGAGAACAAAATAAACAAAACACTTATAGTTCTCTGCAAGTATTCCCGGTAACATGGGTAAGAAGAGAACTCCCTAGCAATGGTGCCAGAAAGATGTTGGTTCCCAATTGTACACCTCTATCGCTCGGCCTTGCACCCCTGAAGAGAGTGGTAAGCAAAGATGGAAAACACGCTTAATATGTCGTTGTAGCCGGGGATGGGTTTGACATCATGACTAGACCGAAACGTAAAAAATGACTAGGAGGCACCTACAAAGGGTATGGTCAGTTCCCTATTGCTTCTGGCTCTACCTGAACCAAAGTGAGAGGACCTAATAGCTTCGCTCACATGAAGGGATTCTACAATTGAATCTTCATGGGGATTGTTAGCCCAAGGGAATACAAATTTGATTGGAACACAACCAAGCTTGCTCAAACCACCCAGCAAGGGTTGTCACACAGAATGAGCAAATATTCTAGGTCAGACAAAAGCTACTAAAGATAGATATGGATATGATTGCAACTTTCATTCTACAGAATCTTCAATAGCAAAGGGCCAAATAGGAGATTGCAATGCTGATCTTTAACACTCAAGATGCAAACACACACTAAGGATACAATATTTATGCGCTTGCAGGGAGATAACACTTTGAATATGCAGAGGACGGGTTATATGCAATTAACAGAGTAGGACAAAAACTATCAATTAATAGAGATTAAAAGTGGAGAGTTCACATATGAGCACAAACAAGTCCAAACAAACTGCTATGTCATCTTTACCAACAAATGCACCATATACTTAACACAAATGAAAGTGAAATCATACACAGGTGATATCCTTCAAGAACCCATCTAATCGAATCCGTGAGCCCAGGACTACCCTTAAAAAGGCTATCAACACCTTATTCCCAAATCTCAAAGTAGAAAGGATTTAATAATCTAGATATACACTCTAAATGACCACCATAAAGATGAATACATCAGATCACCAATCAACTTAGCATGTAAAACACGGCATTGCACTTCAGCAACAGAAAGAAAATGGAAACCAACAAGCAAATTTCATTTATCAATTGAATTGGAAATGAGTACAATGTGTATTGAACAAAGTAACAGATCAACACAGTGCAAGAAAGTTCTGTAACAACGCAGACATATATAATGCTCTCAAAGCTTGTCAATGATTTTACGTAAGAAATCAATTTGACACCAGAAGTTTTACACAATGAGAACTCTTCCAGGCTATAACTTTTGACTCAGAAATTTAACCAACCTCTGCAAAGGGACATACCCCCTTAGACAATTTTAGCTTAGCCTAGCATATTCCTAAAGATGCCCTAGCTGGAAGATTCCTTCACGGCCCTGGAGTCTGTCAAACCTTGTAGCAAACATGATTCCTCGGATTATGCTCATGCTCCTGTGATGATGGCAAGTTTGATCCTCCACTAAGGCAGAATATTTCTTGTTATCCACATGGAGGATAATCCTGCAAGGCACAAAACAAACCTTTGTCTGCTTGCATAACAAACAAAATGTCCCTTTCCTATGTACATGATTACAAAATCTATCTTGAAAGGGATGTGCCACTATTGGGCGAAGTACAATGGTTCCCCAGTGGGAAATGAGAGAAGAAAAGGGAAGTGAAGGGAAAAGGGAAGTGGAGAGAAAGGAGAAGTGGCACCAGCTCGGAGGAAACTGAAATATTCAATTAGGTTCTGAAATCAATTTGAATGACGGAATCCTTTGCCAACCTGTTTTTGTATTTGGTATATTTCTCGAGCATGGGGGCGAGACTCTCTTGGTCTGGGCCTCCTTGGTATTTGAATTTGACTCTATACTCTTCAAGCCAGGAAGTAGTCCTCTAAAGCGTGGTTTGCTTCCGTCCAATGAGTTCCTTGAGCTGGTCACAAGATTTCTCAAGTGACACCAAGTGCTTTATCTTATGAACATCAAAGGATCCTCGTGTTGCATCAATGAGGTTCTTCAGAATAACGTACACTGCCTCCTTCCCCAAATCATTTGCACCGTCAAAGCTCACCATCTTCCTCAATGCGGCATTTATCTTAAGAGACTGTTCTTCTCCTTTTAGATCGAAGATGTCGTCTTTGAGCATCATCAAGCGATGCTTGATTGCTATTTGATATTCCTTGGGCCTTTTACAATCATTTGGAGCAATGATCTTCTCCACAATCAAAGTATCTGTGCTCATTTTAAAGATCTCCATCTTCCATTGAGCTTCCTCCCATTTCTTGGTGTTTGCCTTGTAGGAAAACATCTGGGCATCACACTCTCTTTTATTTTCCACTATGTCACTCAAGCATTTAAATGTTGAGTGGATTATTCCTTCGACCCTAGTGCCCAAGTCTTCTTGCCAGTCTTCAGTTGCTCTTCTTTTGGTCTTCAAATCATCGATCTGGCTGGAGTCAAGTGATGCAAAGGAGAGATGGAGAGGACCTAGATCCATGTTGGCAATTGGAGTTACTGCCTTAGGCTCACTCAATAAATTTTGGAAGTACTGGATCATGGCCTGGTTCTCTGCCTTCAATTCCTCCATGGTGGCCTTGTCTTTATCCATTTTGTGGGCCACCATGCTAGCCAAAACCTGTGAGTTGTGCTTCAAGTCATTTTTTTATGGTTTCGCCAAATTGTAGCTATAGACGGTGTAACTTTCAAGGGGGGCAACTTTCTTCAATGCATCGGGTGGAGGGATGGCTATCTCTACATTCCTTTCTATTGTAGTGGTGAAGATGGTCTTGGAATGTGTTCAGGGCTTTTTAGGGGGCTTGGCCTTATGCGCCTAAGTGATCTTCATTATGTCGATCTCCTCGATCTTGCTCATAATGTCCCTTTTCTCCTTGACTAGTTCTTTGACCCAAAGAAGGGGTCTGGTCTGGAATCCTATTGAAGTGGTGGACATTAATGATGGCCTCAAGATAGTGAAGGGTGGTGTCATTAGAGTGTTAGATATAGGGAGCGCCATAGATTTTGGTTGTGCACTCAACACAAAATGTTCAATCTCTTCATCACTCTCTTGCTCCTCGCCACCTTTATCTACTCCATGCTCCTTTTCTAGGCTCAACGCTATCTCTTCCAAAACATCAAACTCCGACCCGAGCTGATGAGATTCCTTGAGCAGCTTCTCAATCGAACTTTCATGTTCTATTAACTGGCTAGAAGGATGCGAGGTCGCTTCACCTTCTTTATTTGCTTGGGCCTCAGGCAGGGTCGAGGCTATGGTGATATCCTTGCTGCCCTCAGGCAACTCTCCACCAATCATGGCCTCAGGACCTTTATTGTGGGTTGGGTCATGGGCCCTGATGCGAGGGAGAAGACTTCGTGGTACTTCAATTGAAGTAACACTTCCTGAAAGACCCTCCTTAACATCCTTATTGGAATCATCCAATTCCTTATTTGTTTGTGTATGCGTGGAGGTACCCATTTCCAGGTTTGCTCCCCCACCTTCCTCCGCACTCGCCTTCTCCTCTGGTGCTGGACTTGACACCTTTGGAGGGGAAGGGACGTCTTTTGGTACCTCTGGAGCCGCCTGTAATCCTTCTTGCTCAACCACCACCTTAGAAACGGTGGCGCCTTGAATGCTTTGCTCCGGCTCTTCTTCGGCTTTATCATCAAATTTATTTAACTTTTCAGCTTCACCCTGATTACCTTGGCCTAGTGGTTGGGTGATGACATTATCGACAAATGTCTCTATATTTGATGAGATGGCCTCCTTTTCTTGAGGGACCTGAGCTTGCGTAGCCGCCTCAACACCGACCTGTACAACATCATCAAAAGACAAAGGATCATTTGAGGTTAGGATATCTTCCTCATTACCTTTGTTTTGTGCTCCCGAGGGACCCTCTTTTGCATGTAAACCCGTCGTTGGGGCCCTCAATGGGGTTTGAGGTGTTTCCTTGGGAGTTCTTTGCCCCGTCTTTGCTTGCGGAGGAGTGAAAGCACACTGCTTCTTCATCACCTCGACAATGGGCCTGTCTTCATCCGAATCCTCATCGTCACTCATATCCCTTACCCTCTGGGCATATGAGGCCTCGTCCTCCTTTCTTTTTAAAGGGACCTCATTAGAAGGCAGGCCCTTAAAAATGACCTCCTTTTTCGTCGGGAACCCGCTTGGAGGTTGCAGAGCCCTCTTTACTCTGTTTTGTTTGGGTTGCTCTCCTTCTTCCTCCCCTCCTCTCTTCCTTGAATATATCTTTGCGGAGGCGCAGCTGCTACTGGTTGCATTGGTGGAGGAGGCAGAACATTCGCTAGATTGGCCATGGGGATGGCTGCTGGAATAGCTGGCATTGTTGGCGCTCCCTCTCCTGAAATGGATATAGGGGTGTCACTGACCAATATAACCTCCCCAGTAATAATTTTATCCCAATTTTCCACCAAGCTTGTTATCTTCAAGAAGGACAATCCAGCATTAGACTATGATGTTATCGCCTCCACATCAACTGGCTTGGTGAAATCAACATCACCAAGCTTGCATTTTCCCTTGCCTTTTGTTGTTGGTGGAGGAGCCGCAGGATCACCACTGTATTTTGGGAGGAAACCTCGTAGTTCCCTAACCTGTCTAAGCTCTCGAAGGGCAGGGGTGTCATACACACCAAGGTTAACCCCATCTTCCTTCAGCCACCTAAAGGTTCTCATAATTGCAAAGCTTCTCCAAGGGATGGAATCATTCTCTTTGACATTAAAGTCTGCCTGTGAGATAGCTTGGGCCTCAATATTGGTGTCGTTGTACACTAAAGATAGTGTCATCTTGTCATTCACCATGTCTTTAGGGATGGGAGCGATGTTGTAGGCAATCACCTCCTACACCGTCAGCCTCATATAATCTAATTTCCTGACATCCTCCTCGGTGGTGTAGTCAAACCAAATGTCTTCATAGTCAGATTGGTGCAGAATCACATTGGTTGCCATGTTTACCAACCACCTGATGTCGTAGTTTGGCCTAGGCGACATCTTATCAATTGCATATTGGCCCATTCCCTGTTCTAATCCCTTTGCTTTAGCAATTGAAGGGCATGAATAGTATCCAATTACAACTGAAAATTTGAAGGGATTATTTATCTTTTTGGCCACTATCATTTCGTGTGGGGGCACCATCTGTCGGCTCACCTCCATTACCGGTAACTTGTCATTAAGGTATCTTGGTTATTTATGTGGGCAACCTGAGTAACCACTTACCCTGATATATGTAAATGTCCTGAATTGAATGTAAGAGGCGCCATATTTCTCAATTATCTCCTTGGTTGCCTTGGACATTATGTTGAGGCTTCTCAAAGGGAAGAAGACACTCATCATGATGTTGAAGAAGCAATTGTAGACCTTGCAAAAGTCTCCCTGAAGCCCTCCATGGTGATTTCTAGGTATATCTCATAAATCCTCATTCCATTGGGGTTCCTAGTGAGCCCCTGGAATGTCTTGTTGTGCACTAGAATGTACATTAAATAAGAGGACATGTAGAATGTACCTGTGAATGCCTCTTTTGAAAGAATTACAACTTGGAGTTGCATCATCTACCTGTGCAGATTGTCACTAAGGATAGTGGCCCAGTCCAGCTTCTTCTACTTCTCCAACACACATTAGAATCATGAACATCCATGGCTCAATTTTTCCGCGGTGGGCATCTCGTAAATCCTGGCGGCCATGACAATGACATACTGGGGCAATTCATTAAACTCCCCTAGCTTCAAACTCTTGGACCTCCTAGAGACCTTTTGTCTCTTCTTGGCCAACCAGTAGGTATTGATGATGTCCCAAATTGCCTTATCATTCTTCTCCACGTACTCTTGGCATTCCTTTAGGGAGAGTGTAATGCTTTTGGGTTGGGGAGGAATTCCAAGCATTGTACTGAGGGCCATGGGGGTGCACAACAAACAACCGACTGGCTACCGTCGACGGTCCTGGTGTCTAGCTGATATACCCTAACACATGCGATAACCAGTTCTGGGTATGGAGCAGCCAAGGGGAATGCTGCCACAGGGGCAATGTAGCTCATACCAACATTAGCTACTATTTGAGGGGGGTCTGGCCATTGCAAAACATTTAACAAGGCCGCAAAGTCTAACCGCTGGACATCTGTGTCTTTAATCGCATCCAACACTGAGACAATGTTGCCCTTTGTCGAGGTCAAAGATGCCGCCATTTTTTCCATAGCCCTCTAGTGTAATACCTTAAAACTGGACAAACCCTTCACTCAAGCAACCCTCAGAATACATCTCAACTCCTCTCAAAGGACACAACACAAGGAGAAAATAGGACACTTATTGTTAATCCGGAGGGTTGCACACAATGGAAGCTGAAAATCTATGAAGAATTCGTCGTAATCACTTTCTCACGCTGCACGTAGCTAGGGCACACAAATAGCTCAAATGCACAAATAGAAGCTCTAAATGCAAAGGGTAAATGCAAATGAAGGCAAATGCCTTAGTTATAATCCTTTGCATTTCAAATTTAGGGTTGTCATTAATGCTTCAAGGCACAACGGTTGTTCGCCAACTACCCTCATTAATCACTTTAGCTTCATTCAAAAAAAGAGAGGGAAGGTGCAAATGTTCCTTTTATGCTAGGCGATCCTCCTTACAACACGTGGAGCCATACAAGTGGAAAATATGTCATGGTACCCTTTTGGGCCATCAAGGAGTTTTGCACTTTTTCACTTATTATTTTCCTTTCGTGCAGCAGTGCAATATACCCCAAGTTCCTCATGGGATGCAAAAACGCCACACGTCATTATTTAACTTTAAAATCCAGGTGTTCGAGTCTTTAGGGACCTTTTGAACCTTGCCCACCAAAACGTAAGTGAGGCAAACTTCAAAAAGGGACCGAAATCTAAAAGACCCTGAGGAGCTACCACATGGCATCACTTTCTTAGTACATTCGGGCATTCCGCCTTGGAGACTTTCTGCACTTTGCCCACCAAAAGGTAAGTGGGGCAATCTTCAAAAAGGGCCCAAAACTCTAGAGCCCCGAGAACCCGCCACGTGTCCAATCTTAGACATAAGCTTGGACTTTCGGCCATTTTTTACCTTTGCACTAGCTTTCTTCATTTGGGGAAGGGTGCAAGATCCTCCCGACCCCCGAAAAGATTCATAGGAGTCCCCTGAGATAGACACGTGTCCTTCATTCGGTTCATCAAGAAATTCCTTACCTTAATCATCAAAACACGTTGAAGGTGCAACTCGGCAATTCATTTTATGCCCCAAAATCTCTTCTTCAAACATAAGGCAACAAATCCATGCACAGAAAGAGGCTTGGCTATACTTCTATCTTCTCACTATGAATTGTCCTACCATGAACCTTCGGTCGAATCATGCTATTCCTTCGGAACTGTTGAAAATGACCTACATCTTCGGAAAGTGCCCTTCGAACCTTTTGTGGACATTCTTTGGGAATTTTGCAAGGGCAAAGCGCCCGAAGGAAATAATCCTTCGGGCATTTTGTAGAGGCAAAACGACCCTTTAAAGGTGCCCTTTGGGAATCTTGGAAAGGCAAAATGCCCGAAGGAAAAGTTCCTTCGAAGCTTTTGCAAGGGCAAGATGATCCTACAAATCCTTCGGGCTTTTTGTACGGGCGAATCATCCTAAGAGTAAGTACCCTTCGGACTTTTTGACGGCGGACAAAAAGTCCGAGATAAATGATCCGAAAACATTTAAGACCAAAAGACAAGCATGGAATTCTTTCGGAACTTTTGAAGCGGACAAAATATCCAACGAAAATAAGTCTTTGGTGTTTTTTGTCCAAGACAAGAGTCCCGAAGATCTATTTCCGTCGGGCATTATGTTCGTGCCAAAAAGCCCGAAAAGTCGAGGGATAGAATGTTTTCCCTCGGCAAAAGCAATACAAAAGACTTAGCAAATTACAAACATGAACTTCGACCTTCCGAAGGAATACATAGAGATAGGACTAGGGCTCGTGACTAAAACATTGATACTCGCCCAGTTTGGACTTGGGCGTTTTACTGACAAGGGCCCAATTGCTCTAGTGCAATTTTGGGCACTAATATGTTGCATTGAGAAGTGAAAATTGAAAAGAAATCAAAATTGGAGAAAACAAAATGTTGATGGGAGATGAAGTTTATGCGAGCAAAGCCAGTATAAAGGAGAAGGAAGATTTAAAAGGAAACCTTAAGCTCGTTTTGGAATGCAGCTGCAAACCAACTTTGCCCATGAGGAGTCTAAGGACACTCAAGACTCCCCTCACAGATGTAGTGGACAACCTTGTTTGAAACAATTATGTCAAGTAGATGTTCACCTCTATCTAGAATTGAAGAGACATCACAAGGAGTGACGACAAGAGGCTGAGAGGAAGTGCAACCACAAGCATTATGAAGATTTGTGAAGAGAGAGAATAAGGAAGAAACTTAGAAAGAAAAAATGAGCGACAATGTCAAGGGGATGTACAAATTGAGTGCAAAACATTTAACATATAGAAATTGTGTTATCCCCATTGTGAAGAGAAGTCTGCATATGATAGTTAGACTCCAGAGATCAGCAAGGATAGTGTAAAGAGAGGGGCCATGAAGATTATCAAACATGAAAACAAAGAGGGAATTGACAACCCCAATGATAATTGAACTTAGAAGAGGTGGAGTTTGGCCCCTAGTAAGACTGAAGAAATAAATGCTCACAAGACTGACAGTCAGAGGACCGTCGAGCAGAACGAGACCAACATTGGGAGGATCATCAAAGAGAATGAGATAGTTGAGGAGAACAAGAGCAACAAGGGAAGATCATCAAGGACAAAATTGATTGCCCTAACAATGGGAATATGATCAGCAACAATGATCAAAGCGTAAAATAACCCATCAATGCAGACAGCTTCAACAATGAGCGTGAGGGAAGCAATGAAACTAAGAATGATCAGACAACATGTGGGTACTTCAGGTTTGAATTTGCACCCTTTTTCCTAGGAGTCAATGAATTGGGTATTAGCATGGGTATGATCCATTGAATTCAACTGAAGGAGACAATGTGTGTAGGCTAGTAGACAAGGGGAAGCTAGGCAAAGCCTATTGTATTAGAGATGATGGATACCACCAAGGCCACCACAAATGCAACATGGCAAGCCAAACACTATCAAGTAACAGAGAAACACTACCCAAGTTTACATGGGGTAGTAACCAAGCCTCATCTAGCATTTTAAAACTTGTGTTATAATCTGGGTCAAAAATGTTCAAACATATGAGTGATCTGAAAGCTTTGAAAAGGATCTATATTAGTATTCAAGAAGGATTTCAAGCTATTACATGACAATAATGAAATGTCGTTGAGAACTACAGCATAGAGCAAGGTAAGGACGACTCTATTTGTACATAAAACAAAAGGCTTTTAGTAATTAATTTCTCAACTGCAGAATTCTCCAATAAATGGAATAAATAAGAGATGATTCATAGAGGAGTTGAGCCCAAAGTGCCAATTTAAATTTCAAGATAGTGCCACCTATATATGCCTTAATATCATTTTTTTTCAAGGACTTGTTGGCAACTTGGCGCATCAATCTCCCATATTCGGGATTGGGGTGGGCAATTTTGAGCCAACTTGTAAGATGTGTCGTGGGTACCTATTTACCACCTTCAACAACCATTTGCTTCATCTTCTTGAACCTTCCTTTGTCTTCCTTTACCCCTATCCTAAGCACGTGCATCCGGACAACCTCACCAACCATGACTAGAGACGTACTTGTTTTACCCATTATGTCCTTTGTTACACACCATGGCTGGTGATGTCCAACTATATTGAGATATGACCTAGGATCCATGCCACTATTGATAGGGTAATTCTTAGTCATTCCCAAAACAATAATCTAACATCTGCTTTGCATACGTTCATACATCAAAATTCTCCCTTAGGCTTTCTTTAGAGGAATAGGGTCAAAGAGCTTCACAAAAGGAATACATATTGCAATGAAAGGCCTTGGAGATTCATGAATAAATGAAAGGCTAGCAAAGTGCACTAAGTCTTTAGAGTCCTACATTGGTCTACTTAGGGTTTCTTCTATCCATCTCGACTCCACCTACAACCATCTCTCACAAAGTGCTCAAAGCCAAGGGGGAAATTTATACAACAACAAGTCAACTTAAGATAGATACCCGTTTACTCTTATCTCATATTTTGTGCAAAGTCTAACTATGTATGTTGAATGATTCTTTTCAATTATCTTATAGCACATGGTTGTTTTACTACAGCCCTTACCTATGCCCACAATTTTTGACCTACCATAACCTAGTGTATTACCTTTTAATGGCAGTTCAAAAAAGGTCTTCAACCCTTCTCTCCATTTAGAGGTCGCATGTGTAGACAACTATTTCTAGACCCATCCCAACCTTAATTAGAATCTAATTTATTTACTGCATTACGCAATAACAGCCACTTGCCTATAGCCATAGCCACATTGCGACCTGTCATACTTGTGTGTGTTCTACAATGGCCTTCTACCTTTTACCCATTTAGAGACTTGCATATGTAGAGACCCATTTCTAGGCCCAATACACCACCATCCGCCTAAAACAATGCCTATGAGTGAGTCATAAATTTGAAGAGCAACGACAAGACAAATACTCACACAAAGGGGGTTAGTGACTTGGACAACAATGGTCACCTGACCAAATCCCAGTCAATAACAAGCCTTAAGAAGGATACAATGCAAATGTTCAAGAACTTGAAAGGTGAGCCAAAGAAAGAAAATTTGGTGTACAGGGTGTTGCATGGAGGGTCACACCAGTGCAACTAATTCTAAAAGATACTCAAGAGTGACCAAGATTCAGTGAATGATTGTCCCTTCAATATGTTAAAAAGGACCGATAGGCATTGGCAATGGATGCAGTGAACTCCAAAGAACCCAAAAGTGTAGGGCACCAAAATGCTTAACAAGGTTGAGGGAAAACCCAAACCGAGGAGGCACAAATTGGATAGAGTGATGAAAATGGACATCCAATCATGCAATGTCAAGCTTGTAGTGAATGGGGCCATTTTACAAGGTTCTGTTTGAACCGACCCAATGGCAATTTGTCATTAATGTGTTATTGGTGTGGACCACGTGACCATGATAACAAAAATTCCTTAAGCATCAAGAGATGATGAACATGAACATATTAGAGCCTGAATTTGTAGTGATGAACAAAGTGCAAGCAAAAATGGAAACCTACACTACCTTGTTAGTGGAGAAGAAAACAATGGTGGATATAGGAGAGGACTTACAAAGGGCTATGGTGAAGGAGCCTAAGATGAAGACAACAACTTTGTAAATGGTGGTAAACCATTTGTCATGTCAATGGCAACGCAGATAGGAGAGAAAATGATCCTGATAAAAGTAAAAGAATTGCTAGTATTGTACCTCGTCTACATGTGATACTTATTTAATCTCCAAAGTTGAAAGTATTAGTGAAGGAAGACTGCGTATTCAACCTGATGGCCTTATTGATAAAGATAGTCAACCTTAAATTGGTACACATGGGCATACTAGGTTGGACAATAACCAAGGAAGTAGTTGATAGTGGATCCAAGATTAATGTACTACTAGAAGATATATGGGCAAGGTTGCACAAGCCAACTTTGTGACCAGCAATCTTCAAATTTGGTGATCACAAACTATTTTGGAATATGATTCCTACGAGTTCTAGTCACAATGTACAAATTGTAAAATGTACCAACGTAGAATAAAATAAATTATATGCTCTCAAGGCAAAGCGGTTGAGCAGCAAACTCAACCTATACAATGCTTTGAGGGACAATCAGTTTACAATAGATCATACGTTGGATAAGGAATGGTGTCAAAATGCAATACAATCTTGAAGATGCTCTCAAGGCAAAGAAGTTGAGCAGCAAACTCGGCCTATACAATGCTTTGAGGGACAATCCATTTAAAATAGTTCATATGTTGGATCAAAATGGTTTGAAACTTCTTAGTTCTCTCCTAATCCACATGCCCCATGCTAAGACCCCGAAAATCAAACCTAGAAAGAACAATAGGCTAAATGATAGTGTCAAATAGGTGAACCTTTGTAGGAATATCCTGGAAATGCACTTGGAAGTACTTCATTTCCATATTGCTCCTAAAATTGCTTAGGATGCTTTGTTAAGAAAATTGTGGCTAAAGGCAGCAAAGACGCTTGAATATCAAAAATAATATCACCTTGATTGAACAAAAGGGATGAAACGCGAACATTGAATAGAAGAACTAGAGCACAAGCCATAGAGCACCTTCATCCAACTTCGACGATGATGAACCAACCCAATGGCAATTTGTCATTAATGTGTCATTGGTGTGGACCACGTGACCATGATCACAAAAAATTCCTTACGCATCGAGATATGATGAACATGAACATATTAGAGGCTGAATTTGAGGCAATGAACAAGGTGCAAGCAAAAATGGAAACCTACCCTACCTTGTTAGTGGAGAAAAAAACAATGGTGGATGTAGGAGAGGACATGCAAAGGACTATGGCGAAGAAGCCTAAGATGAAGACAAAACTCTATAAATGGTGGTCAACCAGTTGTCATGTCAATGGCAAGGCAAATAGGAGAGGCAATGATCCCGATAAAAGTAAAAGAATTGCTAAGCATTGTAGCTCGACTACATGTGATACTCTGTCTGAAATATCCCTTTTCGGATTAAATAAGAAATAAATTCCCTCGGAAGAAATCAGATTTTCCTTGGAAGAAATAAATTCAAAACCCTCTGAATTTGTTCGATAATCTCACAAAAATTTAGTTGGGGCACAAGATATGTCTTTCACCAAGATAATAAATAATCGAATACATGCAATAGGATTTTTAACCACATACAAGTGCCCTTCTTTATTTAAATTAAGTGAATACACAGAAACCCATTTGAAAATATTTTTTTTGTAAATACTGATTACAATCAAATTGGGCCAAAGCCTACTGAAAGAAGACCAATAATAATTATTTCTAAAAATAAATACCTCTGATTGTACTTGTTGGTTGTGCTGGAGGGTTGGTAATGGTACGGCAGCCCACTGAATGTCCCTATTGGCTGCATGGCTGAGCTGGAACTGGTATGGCTGAGCTGGAATAGTGGTACGATTGAGCTGGAATAGTGGTACGGCTGAGCTGAAATAGTGGCACAGGGTTTTGGGGGGCTGGATACGGCCCTATACTGCTGGGATCTGCCCTAGAAGGGCCACAACAGCCTCTAATAGTGTGATGCCCTACTGTAGGGCAGTGAATTAACCCCCTAAGAGGATCGCCCAACTCCTAAATGTTGTGTTGATGATATAAATTTCCCTGAACTGCCTTGAAACCCTCATGCCAAACCTGAATATGTGGCACCTTAGTAGAATGTCCCTAATTATTGATTTCTCTGAAACTGGTAACAGATATGTAATTCCCTAGTGGAATCTCCAACTGGGTTTGAGGGGTTTCATCCTCTCACCTGTAAATCTGAGGGTTTTTGTCCTCGGATCAATAGTAGAAGTTGCAAGCTTTTCCTTTGGAAAAAAGGTTTTGGTTTTTGTTCGGATGTTTGAATAATAATTTTCTTCATTGCCCCGCTTGTCCTTTTATAAATTCATTTTCCATTCTAACCCTAACCCTAAAGTAATTAGAATTACTTTTTAATTTAATATTCACATCTTTCCAATTAATGAATATTAATTACTTTTTATCCATGTCTCCAATAATTACTTTTGGCCCCATTCAATAATAATTAATTGTCATTTTCCAAAGTTATAACTTAAAGTACTTTTTTAGAAAACTTAATAAATTATTATTAGATTATTAATTATTTCGAAAAGGGGTCATGACATAGTCAATCTCCAAAGTTGAAAGTATCAATGAAGGAAGACTACATATTCAACCTGATGGCCTTATTGATAAAGATAGTCAACCTTATATTGGTACATATGGGCATACTACGTTGGACAATAACCAAGGAAATAGTTGATAGTGAATCCAAGGTTAATGTACTACCAGATGATATATGGGCAAGGTTGCACAAGCCAACTTTGTGAACATCAACCTTCAAATTTGGTGATGGCAAACTATTTTGGAATATAGTTCCTAGGAGTTCTTGTCACAATGTACAAAATGTAAAATGTATCAACATAGAATAAAAGAATTATATGCTCTCAAAGCAAATAGGTTGAGCAGCAAACTCAACCTATACAATGCTTTGAGGGAAAATCAGTTTACAATAGATCATACGTTGGAGACGAATGGTGTGAAAATGGAATACAATCCTAAAGATGCTCTCAAGGCAAAGATGTTGAGCAGCCAACTTGGCCTATACAATGCTTTGAGGAACAATCCATTTAAAATAGATCATATGTTGGATCAAAAGGGCTTGAACCTTCTCAGTTCTCTCCTAATGCACATACCCCATGCTGAGACCCCGAAAATCAAACCCAGAAAGAATAGTAGGCTAAATGATAGTGTCAAATAGATGAACCTTTGTAGGAATATCCTCAAAATGCACCTGGAATTACTTCATTTTCATCTTGCTCCTAAAATATACTTAGGATGCTTTGTTAAGAAAACTGTGGCTAAAGAAAGCAAAGACACTTGAATATCAAAAGTAATATCACCTTGATTGAACAAAACGGATAAAACATGAATATTGAATAGAAGAACTAGAGCACAAGCCCAACGATGATGAACAAACAAATGATGGGATTATCAATCCCACAGACAACATAGTCCTTCAGCTCGGTCACTGTTCAAAATGCGATGAACACTTGGATAGCATATTGTACACTTCTTGATGTGCAATTATAATGTTCTTTCTGACCTCCATGCTTTTTGAACTATCATGCAATGAGTAATTAAAAAATAGAATATGGAGGAGACTATATTGTGCCCACACGTCATGTCCATGCCTCTCCCCTATCTATCCATGCAACATTGGCTGTTGGGAAACCCAAATGATTCGAGAAGCCTCTTATGAGAGCAGCATTGTGGTCATCTGTTCAAGCAAGGGTTCATTTCTCTGAGAGAGTAGATTGCCTAAGTTTTCCTACTCATTCCCCAGAAATCAAAGATATGAATTCTAGGAGAGACAATAAATTTGTTTGGTCATAGATCTGTCAAATCAAGTGCATTGGCAATGGTTAGACGCATCAAGGATTTTAATAAGAGCAATTAGAGGAGCCTCTAGTCCATGCGTCGCACTTCACTTTTTGGCATCAACAAGGATTGGAAAGCCTTTACCATGTTATAGTTCCCAATGGAGTATTCAAAGGAGTACCACTCCAACATTGTCCCCCAAGCTTAAAATTCCAACCATTAGGTTGTGATACGAAAAAAGGGTTTTCAAAGAAAGAAGAATTGGAACTCGGAAAATCAACATTCAAGGAGATTGACTCAAAAGTTGAGACTTTTGCCGAGTGGAAATCAGTGGTAGCCAATTGGGGGATTGAAAATCCCAAACATTCATTGTCTATCACCATGGAGTCATGGTTCCATGAAGTTATCAAAGAATCCATAGGAAAAACGGGAAATTATACGCCCACATTGGAGAAAGCCACTACCGAGAAGAAATGCAAAGTTATTACTACATCCACCCAACCACACACAACCCTATAGAAGATGTGGTGATCAGAGCCATGGTGTTAAAAAAAGGGTGTTTTTGCTCAACTGAAACAACCATCAAGAAAGTTTATACCAGTAGCTGCAATGGCATTGAAGCCTACAAGTGATACCCTAAGATTCATGCTCTCCTTTCTAGTTCCTTCCATTTCTCTTAGTTGATTTCATCCAGCAATCCTGAACCAGTCCCCTATTTTTTGTTCTGTCCTACAAGTGATAGTCTCTTCATTTTCTCTCCCCCCTTAGTAAATCTATATTACTCTAGATCTTCCCCAACCATAAAAAATGAACTGCTTAAATTCTTCCATCAATATGGTGGAAAGGAGTGACTCAACCTTATTTTCCAACTCGTATGGCCAACTGATATTATCTGAAAATGGAAAACCTCTTACGGTTCATTTCTCTTTGTTTGAAATGGAGAGCAGGTCATGACATCTGATAGAAAGAACCTTAATATGCAGATTTAATGGGGCCTATCTTGAACCCAAAACTCTGAAATCCTGGGTCTAATAATCTTGGAATCCAAAAGGGTACAATGATGTTGCTCATGATACCAAAATGTTATTTCATCATCTTTTCATCCAAAGCTGAAAAGGATTCAGTATTTCTGATTTCAAGGCGGCCCATGGTTTTACAACAAATCAGGTTTATCCATAGTTACCAGGAAACTCCAATATAGGAACAAGGACCACATACCAGTCCCCGTACCCACTTTTTTTGATGACAACATTTACATGCAATTTAGCCATACCCTGATTTATTTACTCACATACCCTGATTTGAATAGCATCTCTGTCCATGTACCAGTACCTGTACCCCCACATCTCCTGGTAACTATGGCCGTTTATCCATGAAGCCATGGCCTCCAGCTTTCAATCCTAGAAATAGACTACCCACAGCGGTTCAAGTTTGGGCAAAATACTGCCTATGCTTCCCAGAAAATATTGAAGTGAAAGCGATTGGGAATTTTATAGCCGCCTCTGAACTCAGTCTTCAACCTGGAATTTTACACTATGTGAGAATCTGTGTTAGTATTGACCTTCAGAGATCTTTCAGGTGAGTGTTACACATATTTTTCAATTGAGTTTCATGCATGTTTTTCAACTGATTGATCTCTTGTTCTTCATGAGAGTTTAACACGTTTTTCAATTAAGTGCTTTCTTGTTCTTTTCATTTGTGACTTTTTTAAAAACAGTTTTTTTACTGGGGAGGCAGGGGGTGGCTGGTGCATGTGAGCCATGTAGGATCCACATGAACCCCTAAAAATACATGAATGTGCTGGAAAGTTCCAAAATGGTTGGAAACTTTTTGGAAATGCATGGAAATGTTTCCCACATTTTACAAATCGAGAACTGCTTAAGGAAAAAAAATCAGGTGTTCCAAATGGGTTTCCATTTCCCAAGCATTACCAAAGCCAAAAACTCCCACATGAAATTTTGAAAACAAAATTTGTCTAGCTGTGGAGCATTGATGCATTTGAGGACTTTATGAGGTCGTGTTTTGAAAATTTCACTTTGAGAAAGTTCCAGCATACAACAATTTCCAATGTATGATTCTAAAAGGTGTGAAAATGGCAGATTCTCCTTGAAGTCCCATGAGTTAGGAACTATGGTAGGCAGGTCAAATCTATTATTTATCATGAAGCCAAGTAAATAGTGGTTCATTGGATTGATTGAAAATCATGTGCAATTGTGTTGTAGAGCATTGACAAGAGAGGATTCCCTTTCATATATGCATCTAGCAATAGTAAGGGTGCCAGAGAGAGTGGTTACCCATCCCACCTAATCATGTGGAAGGTTCCGTATGTAGATGTCAGCTGCATAAATGACAGGCTGTCTCTAACATTTGATGTTGTAATGGTTTGGAAAGCTACTTGATTGTAAATTCTATAAACATCCAATGAGGAATTGCCATTTAACATGTACCTAACATAGCAAGACTTATCAGATGAAGAGTCGAATATAATTGCATTAAAAGAAAATTAAAAAGTATCTCAAAATTCAAATTGTGCACAAAAGCTGACATGCATCACATAAAAGTGGGAGTCACTAGTAAGACATGTAAGTGCTCTAGCAAGGACTAAGCCATGCACTTTTTCAATGTACCAAGTCTTGAATTGTAACTCAATGCCTAAAAGAACAATGAACAACTTAGAAAGAAATTGAGAAATAATATTAATTTCTAGAAATGCCAAAAAATAGGACAATGGGACTCAAAAGTAGAACCAACAGTAATAACGAGTTATGAAGATAATAACTAAAGAATCTCCTACATAAGAAAACAAGAAGGAAAAAGGATTTAGCAAGGGAATGTAATGCTTAGAGAGAAGTATAGGCCAATTGGATGACAGAATTAGGTCAATGGAATGCAAACGTAGAACAATTTTGAATTTACAATTGCTAACAAGGAGCGCTAAAAGTAACTCCAAAAACCAAAAATACAATATCTGAAGCTAAAATGAGAAAGCAATAAAACGATAACAAGAAAAGGGATGAAATCAAATCGACAGACCCCACATAGGCCATATAATAAGAAACAATCTTGCAAAAGGAAGGTCGCCTATAAAAAATAATTTCCAGCAGAGCCACAAGAAACAAGTTGACGGAGAACAAAGTTCTAATTAGCATCAAAGCTAGAAGCAAAAGAAGGGCTGGCATCCACCTTAACCCCATTTACTATGAGATCCGGGGAAAAATGATTTAGCAAGGGAATCCAATGCTTAGAAAGAAGTGTAGGCCAATTGGATGTCAGAATTAGGTCAATGGAATGCAAACGTACAACAATTTTGCATTTACAATTGCTAACAAGGAGTGCTAAAAGTAGCTCCAAAAAACAAAAATACAATATCCAAAGCTAAAATGAGAAAGCAATAAAACAATAACAAGAAAAGGGATGAACTCAAATGGGCAGACCCCACATAGGCCATATAACAAGAAACAAGCTTGCAAAAGGAAGGTCACCTATAAAAAATAATTTCCATCTGAGCCACGAGAAACAAGTTGATGGAGAACAAAGTTCTAATTAGCATCAAACTTAGAAGCAAAAGAAGGGTTGGCATCCATGTTAACCCCATTTACTATGAAATCTGAGGACGATATCACTGCCTCTACAACGACTCAGCCAACTTTCTATCTACCTTCTTTAGATATCCAAATCAACAATGTATGGCTCTTTATCTTCATGAGGTTGTCACCCTCCGGTGCATATCCCTACAAGAGAAGCCCAGAGGCTCTAGAGCCCCTATGTTGATCACCTCTTTCTTCCAGCCTAGACAGACGACTAGCAACACTACGCGTCCCTTGGACACTGATGCATCACACATCAAAGCTGATAGATCAGTCAGGCAGCGCTTCTCTCAATATATCATTACTACTCAGAGTACTCAAAACCCCCTTCCTACTCTCCCTCACCACCATGGATCTATTTCTTCTTGTCGGCGTGGCTTCGCCCCTTCCTGACGACATGGGCCTACTACTTACCAGCTATCCCCCAGACCACAAGGATAGACCCACCTTACCAATTTATTTTGTACTATGGGAAGTACTTCAGCCTTCAATGCTAGGGCAGATTCTAGAGGAAGTGTTTTGCTTCCCCCAAGGATCTCCCAACCGAGCGCCTCTAACATTGGGTACTCCCCAACAAACACTATCAGATCATCTCATAGTGATTGATGATGGGTTAGACAAACCCTCCACTTCAGGTACAGATAGAGATTTCCAATGAGGTCTTCAAGTCTTCATCGACACATGATTTTGGAGGCCCTTGTTCGCCCCTCATTGCTATTTGTATTGGTTCCATTACCACCTTTGTTAGTGGCACAATGCTTTACTTCATCTTTATGAACTTTAGTTTCTTGGATTCTCTTTCCTTGAACTTTCTATTGTTAACAATTGTATCCTTGAGTCCCATTAACCAATGTTTGGTCATCCATGGACACTAATATAATTCCTTTCCTTCTTCCTTTCTAGTAACAAACAAGGTCGACAATTCTCCAAATGTAGAGAGATAATTGATGTTCACATGCCCCTATGGTCTAGACTGTGAAAAGGGGTGTTGGCCATCTCTATATATAATGTGTTAAAAATAGAAGTCTGCGGTGCCTTGGTGATTGTTGGCAAAGGGGGACATTAACTTGTGAACCTATCACCATATGTGCTTGTGACTGTTCTAACCATAGTAACAAGACTCAAACTTGGTAAAAACTCAGCAAGCCAATTTTTGACTTGGACTCAAACTCAGCAACAAAACTCGGCTAAGACTCAATAAATTTTAAATTTTCATCAAAAATAACAAATTTTAGGGCAGAAATTTATCAAAATGCATTCCATATCAAATCAGCTTAAAATACAATTGAAGCAATTAAATTGCATATAGCATACACATGTATGCACAAAGAAGTAAGTAAATAATGTGACATTGAATGTTTGAACTTGAACAGTTGAAATTAAAACTTGAAACCTGGGAGTTGATATTAGAAAAGAGTTGTTTTTGTATTCATAATATTGTTTTCTTGTGCACAAAATATGGATTTATAAATCCACGTCGATGGCATCGACAAAACCATAATATAAAAGATACAACTAAGGTTGATAAGAACCTACATCACTTCTCCCCACACAAGATACACAACGTTGGACCCTACAACATTTTGTGTACATCAAGGAAGCAATTGCAGCCATTCTACCCACCCTCAAGGTATCAACAAGATCATTCTCCACAACATCTCAAATATCGAACAAGAAAAAACAAAGGAAAAAAACAGCAATAACCATGGTCTGTAATACAAGAAAAAAAGAAAAGGAAAAGGTTAAAAAAACTAGGGTTTTTTATCTTTTTTCTATTTTAGATTTTAAATGAAGAGGGAAAAAATGTTTAGAAATGAGAAAGAAGAGTGAAGTGTTCGTGCTTTGATTCATTCACCTCCTATAAATGCTTGAAAAATGTTAAAACAACAACCAATCCCTTCAATCAACTCCACCAATATACACAAGCACCACTAATCACCTCTTAACCAACCTTTGCACACAAACAATCACCGCATTTGAAGCAAAAACAGAAAGTCATAATGATTCAATGGTGTTTGAGACTGAGGAAGTTTCGATGGCGTGTCAGAGTGAGGAAAGTGACATATTGAATGGGCTCATGGTGAATAAGTGTGTTAGAGTAGCTTTTAGGTTTTGTTTTTTTTACTTTTTTTTTTCCTTTTGCATTTTTCAAAAAATGGAAAAAAATAGACTCATGAGTCCGAACGCGAGATTGGTCAAACTCGCCCCTAGACTCAACAAGTTTGTCGATTTTCTGAGCAAAAACTCAACCAAGTGGACTCAGGCTCAAATCCTAGAGTCTCGATTCTCTGGTACTAACCAACAAGCGCTTGCCACATGAAAAAAAGAAATCGATGTTGCAGTGATGGAACTCCCCAAGAGAGCTCAAAGTCTAAAAACCCTATTTCCCAAAGATAAAAGGAAAAACGCATATGGTCCAGCTAATGAAAGAAGGTAGCAAGAAACCCTTTTGAATCTTTAACCAATAATAGCACCTCCCTCAGATCTTGTAATAGAACGAATAACTTAAAAGTTAAAACGAAGTATTCAGCCATCTCCACCTCTTGGAGATGGAATATGGCGATCTTTCTCGTCTCGCAACTAGTGAGAACACGCCCTCAACTAGCCTCTCAAGGCCATGTGACCAACAATATAAAAAATAGTCAAGATGTACAACAACCTGCCATCAACAATTTGCAATAAATGGTCAACAGATAAAAACATCTTAGAACTGAGGCATCAGGGAAAGAATCAAGTGACCTGAATATATAGCCAATATTTGTGTGCTGCAAACTCTATTAATCTCCCCCTTCATAGGAAGGAGGTCAAAAGCTGCAGGGCGAGATCAAAGTCACCAAATTTATAGCTTTCTAGAAGAACCCAAAACAGATAGGAGACTCTTCAAGTGTCCATTTAATATCTTGCTTGGAAAATTTAAGTACACGATAATTGGGAAAGACTGCTTCCTAAAGCAACATGATTTAACCTCTACCGTGAGATAGTAGATCTAGAAATCAAGGAATGTAACCTGTTTCCAGATAAACCCTGATCTGACAAAGAATATTAGAAAGCAAACAGCACCATGTCCACAAATTAGAAACAAATGCCTTCTAGTTATAGAGATCAAAAGTTAGTGAAAAGTCCCAATTCATAAGTTTATTCTTTGTGCAATGCATCTATATACAAAAGGAGGAGAGATATATAAGGAAAACAGTAAATCGCTCCTGCTTATACCATAAAATGTATTGACATGATACTCACAATTAAAACTTCATATGATGTCACAGATTGAAGACCAAAAGATGGGCTTCATATGCAACAAAAGTAAAAGGAAATGAAGATTATCCAAAAGAAATAGCACAGAAGTACAAGAAATTGTAAGACATGGCTACAGATTCAAAATCCCCTCCACATAAAGTACAACAATTTGCTAGTATAAATGTGAATGAGTGTGCAGGAACCTCCAAGAATAGAGCAAGAAGGAGAGTAAAGTGCACACTAGGTGGCAGTTGTTGGTCCTTTTCTATACTAAGAGTGTATTTCAATGATCACATGCTGTAACTTTAACAACCAGTGAGATCAAAAGGATGTAATCAATTATACATAACAGGATTTTATTATAGACAAAAGTGATGCATTGCAGGTTCGCTGCTAGTACCCAAGGACAAGGTTTCTGCTTTTCTAACAAGGAACAACAAGGCCGACAGATTTTGGAACAATTCAGAGAAGGTTGACCGGTGACCTACACAGTTTTTGCAGCTGCATGCATATGGTGCAACAGTTTCTAGTTCTTACCTTCTTGCAGAGACAATGATCAATGCATGATTTCATCATCGAAGGTTTTTCAGAAGCCTGACATATATTTTAATGTCCGTGCCTACATGCCTACCTAGTTGTCTTAAAAAAGATTAAGGGATATTTTGTAATCTGGGTAGCCAAATCCTGTTAAGTGGAATGAAGATGTTTTGCATAAAATGGAGTGCTCACTGGGCCAACATAAACAGTCACTTGTAAATTTCATGGATGAATTAAAAGCAAGGCCACAAGTGATGTGTGTACATATTATATAAATAATAAAAGCTAAGACCAACTAGATATTTCAAAAACGCAAACAAAATAACAAAATAACAAAATAACGAACGTAATATCTTTTTGCAATATGAAAGAAAGTCATGAGCCCAACAACTAGAACCCAGACAACTATATCTGTAATAGTTAATAGTTTGCGGAAATCACCCAAACTACAGAGGACCTCTAACATAAATTATTATGGACACCGTACAAGAGGTTAGAAGAGAAATCAAAGATACCAAATTGAAAAATAATATCTAGCAAGGAACAAAGTAACTAGTTTTATGCTCTCGAATTTTTATATACAAACAAATTACAAAAGTATAAGGACATAAGCATTTGCTCATATTGATACAAATGAAACTTCCGAGTGAATCTATCATGAGTAATGAAACTAAAATTTCAAGGAGAGGTAATCAAGCACAGACTATTAGACTCATATAACATATCAGCAAACCAAATTCCTCAACATGATGAGATTATAATCTTAAGAATAAAAGATCAAGGAAGAAATCATTGCCTTTCGGCATGCTGACCTTCTCAGTCAGATCAAGTGCTCCACTTATTATTGTCGTCTCATCATGTGTAAGCTCCCCCCCTTTACCTGCCTGAATTTGCATCCAATCACCAGAACTTGTAAGCAAAAAGAAACTCTAAGAATATACAATGCTTCAGAATGGAACAAATTACTCAGGACTAGAAACAGAATTTCTGCAAAGTGTCCCATATGCATACTCAACTATCTTAACTCCCTACAATAACAGCGTGCAACAAAATGTTCCGTTGAAGTTACCTCTAGGCCATGAATTGAAACCAGAGCTTTCAGCTGTGCCCTCCTGAATAAAGCAGACTCGTTTTGCCCAAGAACACAATCCAACACCTAAAATTTAGAATTCAACAAGGAAAATAGGTTAAATATGAAAAAACCCAAAGGGGATGATCAGAAAAAGTTTTCTTCGAACACAAGTAACAATACATGAGGTGCATGAAAAACATTTAAACAACATAAAACATATCCATGCACTTACACAAATACTGCAATTAAGAACGAAGAAACAAAACGATATTATATTTCACCATCACGACTATTTCATATTTTCAATTACTTTGGCTTTAAAGTTTCAAAGAAAATAATAATGTGAAATGAGTCAAATCCAATTCATAATTGCAGAATATTGCTGTAACAAAAGATACAAAAGCCTCCACCAGCATCGTCTTTTTTTTTTTTCCTTGGTCATTTGATCAACTATAAACTATATAGATTCTCATTCCCGTGGTCACTCAATCCACCAACCTCTATGGGGAGGGCGATTATGGGTATGACTACTCCATGATCCGAATAGGGCAGAAAACCCATTCATCGAACGGAGCGAGATTGATCAAGATTCATCTTAAACAAATTATCATTTTGATAAACGGCATGACTCCATGCTCCCCTTTAACGTAAGTATAGAGAGAATTAACATTAAAAAAATATATATATTTCTAGAAGAAAACACAGCAGTGGCACTCAAGATCCGGTAGCCTTCACAGACACTAGTGCCAATTCCACCTGAACCACCCCCACAGTTAGACACCCTCCAGCTAATACTTGGTTGTTAAGTATGCCTTGGCATATTATGAGTTAATAAAGAATTGGCATTATGTTGTCCAGTCAAATTATATTGTGTAATGTACGAGTACTAAATAACATATTTAGTCATGGTTGGTACTTGAAAACATGAATTCGGTATGACTTGTGTTCTTTAAAACCTAGGAGATATTTCCGGGTATGTACACATATAGCATAAATATAACTGCAATAGAAAATAGCAGAATAAAGCAAATAACAGCTATGAATTTCCAAGATAAGATGTTTTTCCATTACTTCACGCTGTTCATATAAATACATTCAAAGGGTTATCACCAAGAGTGCTACCCTTTTTAAAGTAAATTCAATTAATAATAAAGTATGAAATTGTTGGGCGGCATATTCTACTAAGTCTACTTGATGCTAATATCTCTGCAAATTGCATCTAAGTGCCCCCTCATGCTGCTTATACTACCCTTCCCCCACCATTCCCAACCTGCATCCACCGCACAAAAAGTTAGCCAGTCTCCTGCCTGGCTAAACTTATTCTTTGGATGCGGGGTTGTGTTGTTGGATATCATCAATATTATTCACTGCAGGCATATTCACTGCAGTACTCAATTCTTCCAACAACTGGTCTTGCTGCTGCCCTGGAGGTTCCGAAACTGGGTTCTGCTGTAGACCCACCAATGAATGTGGTGTATCTTCTGGGTCCTTTTCTGCAAGCTGCCTACCCTGGGATCCAGCTGATGCCTTGGACTAGGTTGGTGTAATTAATTACAACCCTCCCTCAATTCCTTGTAGGTGTGGCATCCTTATCATATCTGCAGCAGTCAGCATTATAAAGGTATATCCACCTACTTGTGGGTTCTTCAGTCACTCAAGCTCCTCTCTCAGCTGTTGTTTCTTCCCATCAGCCAAGTCCAATGGGCTTTTCCATTTTTTCTTTTCCCAACTTCAAATCAGCTGTAAATTGGACATATGCCTCGTATGAATATGCAGCAATGCAGAGAAAAGCATTCTACTACATAACATTTTAGTGTAAATTTTGCTTGTCAGCCAACAACTGTGACAATTGCGGGATCATTTGTGCCAGCTCCCACACCAGCTTATCTTTTTCTTCTTTCAACCTGTGTTGCAGGAACCCGCCTCGCCCCCCCTGCCCTCCACACACATTTCCTGTCCGGAAACACCCTGGAAATGCTGGAGAAACAGAAACACCAGGAAACGTCCAAGCATTTCCGGGGCATTTCCCGGCGTTTCCAAGGGATTCCGGCAACAAAAAATTTTAAAAAAAAAAGATGAACCAGAATATATATATAAATTAACATTTAAGTATAAGTTTCTTATACTTTTAAGTTATATTTTATTTGTATACTTTCAGGATGTTTTAGAGTGATTTTGAACCTCTAGGAGTTATAATGCAAATTCTAGGTTTTGGAGGATTCTATCACATTTCAGACTTAGTCAGATTTCAAGGTTTGAGGGTTTCAGACAGCCATATTTCAGGGTTTTAAGATTTCAAGGAGACATCATAGGAGGTATGAAGGCTGCATGAAGGGATGTATGTGTAATAGAATAGTATGAGAACATCTCTCGCAAAGTGCCACAAGCCGATCCCACCCCATTCCCTATGCACCCCTTAAGGCATGCACTCTAAGAGATTCAATGCACCGACAAGCCCCTACGAGAGAGCATCAGTAAATGATAATGTTGAAAAATAGTGGGAGTGGCATTCATGATTTTGAGGGCAATCTAGATGATTTATTCTAGATTTGAATGTATTTGCAATGTCTACTTGAACTTTTTGAAGCAATGAATGAATGAACATTGTATTTTCATGTGTTTTACTTTAAAAATGAGTTATATATATATATATATATATATATATATATATATATATATATATATATATATATATATATATATATATATATTCTCTCCTCACCACTTTGTACATGTTCAAGCACTCCATTCTACCTCCAGTACACTCCGCTCCAAAGGCACAACGCCGTATGCAACCTCTTTAGTTGGACACTTCAAAACCATATTGCTTCACGGATGGGGCCTCTCGTGGCAATCCTGGTCTTAGTAGAGCAGGGGGCATCATACACTTTGCCAACAAAACCATTTCCTTCCACCAAGGGACGGGAGTTCACACTAACAACTTTGCAGAGTTGCAATCTATGGAATCGCCCTAAACATTGCTCTAGAATGGGAACTCGCTTCCCTATCAATCTTCTCGGACTCAAATTTGGCGTGCAATTGGTTGAATAGAATCGTTATATGCAAACATTCTTCTCTTGCCCATCTCATCAACAAGGCCATGGAGCTAATTATGCACTTTCAGTCTTCTACTTTCAATCATATATACAGAGAACACAATAGAGATGTTGATGGTTTGGCAAAGCATGCTTGTGATCTTGAAACCAGTTTGATGCACCTACAGGTACGTGAAGGAGATGGTCCCATTACTATGAGGGTTCTACCCCTTACCTAACTTGGATTGGCGATCAATACCTATTAGCGCCATCCTTTGTCTGTCGCATCTTCTTTTAATTTATTTCCCACACTCTATCACTCCCAAGTCAAGGCTCTCGTCTTCCTGGGTGGTTGTTCTCCTTTATTGTTTGTTCCTTGCCTCTGGCAAGCTTCTAATGGAGCCATGTGTACTCCTCTCTTTCGGCCATCTCGCAATGGCTTCTGGTTGTATCCTTCCACCTCACATTGGAATAAAAGGTACCGACACTTTTCTTTTTGAAATATATATATATATATATCGTGGATGAACGTTTCCACGGCGTTTCCAAATCAAGGTTTTAGAAAAATGGCATTTCCGAAACGTTTCCGTACCCATACCCAAACAACATAGCTTTCAACCTTTTAATCTTCAATTCTTCCTTAACCAACTTCTAGCATATCAATTCTATATACTTATGGTATTGTCATGCCTCCAAATATTATGCATGCAAGTTAGAGGCTGTAATTAAGCCTTCATTTCAGTACATGCAGTTTTTTCATAAGTGATGCACTATAATGAATGCCACCACATTTGTTGGCATATGTGCCAATTTCTTCTCAAAAAATCATCGAATAAGGCTTGTGAGCCTTGTGGAATTTGTGTATTATATTCCAAAAATCTCCTCAGACTTCTGCCATCCCCAACTCTTACAGTATCAAGCAAATGTCTTAACTTTGTAACATAATCAAAAACTTCCACGATGCATTGTTTTACAGGTGTATTCACATCAGGTTCAACTGTAATCGAATTGTAACCAGTGGATCTAACTCCACTCCCCATAACTAGTGTGCTTACATCAGGAAAATGAACCTCAAAATTATCCCCCTCTTCATCTGAATAATTATCAATTCTATTCACCTTTATTTGTTGAATGGATCTTCAACTTCCATGTCATCATACATTGAGTTTTAATTGTTCGACAAATTTCCTACGTTTCTCTGCATCTGGTGTTTGTGCACAGGAATAGACTTTGTTTTCTTAAACATATTATAGCCAAATGGATTCAAGGACTCCAGATCCATAATTAGCTTGGTTATAACAATGTCTAATTCATCAAAACAGATTCTATTTATTTTAAGAGTGAATTCAATTGCTATGTGCATATATGCACATATTATTCATAGAGTTGTCCAATTGCAGATTTAAAGTGCTTCGCTTATGAACATATTAATCATATAGTTGTCCAATTGCAGATTTTAGCAACGAAAAGGATGAATTGAAAGTGTAACATGGAAAAGAGAATCATAACAGAAATAACACAAGTAAACAACACAAATTTTACTTTGGAGAAATCCAGTGTGCGTAAAAACTCGAGCAAGTGCGCTTTTGCCTCCTTCCACTATCATCTAAATGCAAGGTTCCAAACTCACAAGGCCATGGTGGCTGATATCAGAAATCTACAAGAACCTATATGCTTGTTCTACACTCAATTCTCCATGCACTCTGTAAATTACCACCTCCGACAGCTTGCTGCAAGTATTGAACTCCTCTAGATGATCTCCAAGCATGTCAATTACATGTATTCATCACACCAACATGTTTGCCAACTTCAACACAAAGTTCTAGAACATGAAAATCCAACGGGTAGAGAATTCGAAGTGTTGTGTCTAATCTGTAACAGTTTTACTTCTTTGTGTTTGTTACAGTGACAGATATGGCCTGTGATGAACCTCTAAGTGGTAGATTCAAGCTTGGCTGAACATGTACATGGTTAAGACTGTGATGTCCCCATTTCCACATCATGATTAAACAAGTAGTGAAGACCTTTAGTCTATTTCCCCATAGACTAAAGAAGCCCTTTTGGGGAATGATATTTTATTAGTTATTTATTAATTGTCAAAATAGTGATTTTTATCACAAGGCAATTATTATTTAATTAATAGAATATTTAAAAAGTGGTTTTCACCACTAAAGTGCTTAAATTAATTAATTATTAATTTATTTGCCTTACAGTAATTTTAATTAAGGCAACTAATTAATATATTATTCGAAAAGAAAATGTCGGCATGAGAGCTAAAGCAAGGAAAAATAAAGGTGTTTTATCTTCCCAAAGTGGTTCACCCCTTTGAAAGTTATAAATACATGGTGAAAGCTATAATGGAGGACATGCTGAATTTTGATAAAATTGTTCTTCATACTTGAAGAAAACTATTGAGATGCATGCCCAATAGAGGTTCGCTACCGTTGGTGTTAATCAATTTAAAAAAGTGTCTTTTGACACCACCTTTTGCTAAGGAGATCTTGTTCTTGCTCTAGAAGTGGGGCGAATTGCTTTGGAGGGTTCGTGTGGATTGTTGTGAGGGTTTCGTGGTTTTTTTCTTGCATATTAAGCTTGCTAATTAATTATACTATTTTTGCAAGTGGAGCGAACCACTTGGGGAGCTTGGATCTATAATTTGGAGGCTTCATTTGGTCTAAAATATGCAAATTAAATATTCTTATTTTATTTGTTAATTTTCCAATTATTGGTGTGAAAAAATTGGACATATTTGTGAAGGGTTTGAAGAAGAAAAATAAATAATAATTTTCAAAATTATTATTTAATTATTTGATAGGTTTTGAAGATTTTTTCACTTGCAAAAGGCAAGATTTCACTCTAATTTTCTGCTAATTTTTCCTACATTTGGGAAGTGGAGCAATTGGCTTGGAGAGTCAATTTTGGCGATTTCTATGCCCAAAATAGGTCGCTATAATTTTCTAGTATTTTTCAGGCATTTGCGGCTATTTTTGACAGGGGTTTGAAGAAGAAAATCACTCAGAACAGCAACTGTAATGTTTGATAATTAATCAAAATTTTCTGCCATCAAAAAGTGGCATTTGAGCTTCAGAAATTGGACAAAAAGGTACTTGTTTTGTGCAATTTAATTTCTAGTTATTTTTTTACCAATTTTCAATTATTTTGGAACAGGTCACTGGCTGGAATTCATCCATAAAACCCTACTATTTTGGCATCTAGGGTTTCTAGGGCCTAATAAGGGTTTTAAAAGCTTATTTTGCAATCTACGGTCTGTTGATTCCATTTTCAGAATTGTGGATTTCAGGGAAAACCCCTTTTATGTGAAATCATTCCATCTGGGGACATTACAAAGACTTTGGGTTATGATTTCATACTACATATTGAATGAAGCTCATGACCTCCAACTAGTGATCAATTCAAGATCACCAGCTGTGGGGATAAATTTGGTATTTTGCTGATTCGGAAGCTCGCCCAAAGATTGGCGTTTGTGCCAATCTTGATAAATAAAAATTAAGTTTGGACACATAAATCTTAATATGCTTTTTAAAACTTGTGAATCTTGTCCACACTAGGTAATGTTTTTTCAGCTACCAGAAGCACAAGACTTGCATGCATCTCATCAAGTGAAAGATTTTGATCAAGGGCATGAGAAGACTTAACTGGACGAGTATATTTGATGACAAGCTTTGTATAAAGGGCTTTGAAAAATGTTTTTATGGCCTCTCTTGAATTTTTTCATTAGTTTCAAGCACAAAAGCTTCATTGGCCAAACTTACCATAGTATAAGATATAGAAACCAAATATACACAAACGAGCAACTCACAAATAGAAATAAGAACTTGCAATTTGTTCAAATTGGAAAAGACAACAATACACTCTAGGAGCATGACCAAGAGAACTCCCTTGACATGTGTTCAATCATGAACATATAGTTGATAACCATATGTGGCATTTCTATTGGACAATTGTCCTACACCCATATGTATTGACCACAAGTACCAACCATGATTAACCAAAATAAAGTACGCACACTTTAAACAACATAATTTGGTCAGACAACATAGTTCCAATGCTTTAATATTGCATATTATGCCCAAGGCATACATTAAAAAAAAACTAATTTACTTATTAGTCTAAATGCAGTACCTACATTTGACCTGTACCCTTCTAGAACTGCAGTTCAAATATTTGTTGTTGGGGCAATTGTGGGGGTAGCCAGGGTGAACTTAGCACTAATGTCTGCAAAGGCCGCCTAATCTCAAGAGTTGCGGCAGTGGAAACAATGAATTTTTGTGTGTCGGCTATAGGCATACTCATCCTCTATTTAACACTACTTTAGTTAACTATGACTTTATATTGCATAAGTATTTTTCACTTATATTTAATATTTATCTCTATTTCAAAAATCATATGTAAATATTCATTTGTTTTCTCTTCTTTAGGTGTGTGTTTGACTTGGGGTAGAGGGGCAGCGAATGCAGGTTGAACAATAATTCCTTGTTTGTGTACATTTATTCTAATGGCATTAACATTTTTTATGCATATAGCGGACCTTACATTTTTCTCCAGCAAATGTCTCACATTTGCAAGTGTTATTAGTAATAATGACTATGACACATATGAATTGTACCATATAAACCATAGTAGCATAGATTATTTGGGGTTTTTTTCATAAGGGTAAGTGTTTTTCAAAAAATTGCGATTAATCGAGAATACCTTGAAAAAAAATCAAAGAAACTCAAAACCATCAAAAATATGTGAAAAAAAGAGAATTTTTTTTTTTTTGTTTTTAAATTTAAAAGGTATTTTCATTTTATAAAGATAAATATTAGGCATTTAAATTGCATAGAGAATAGATACGAATTATGAGATGAAGATAAATAAGATTGTGCACCATCAAAAACAGCCAATTGTTTTCTTTCATCAATTTTCATACTATTCAAATTTCATCACATTTGCATTTCAAAATGCATACTATTGTCATTTACAAAGGAACAAAAAAATGTAGGGCACCAATGGCAATGGGGTAGACTACAAATCAACAGGTCCAGATGTTGAAGAAACAATAAAAATCTAAAATTCAAACCCTCACAGTCTGATTTTTCTTACTGCAGAGTGGTTGTACAACAATCGCACTATAGTTGTGATGAAGATCAGTGATCTCCCTAGAATCCTTTGCCAAAAACAGTCCCAAGGGCTGCACAACAATCTACAACAAGTATGGTAGCCTTTTGTAAAAGACCCAAATAAGCTCTTACGTCACACAAATAAGATTAGCTGGTTGCTGCCCAAAAACTCAGAAAACACAGCCAAGAGATCTTGCCCAAACCCTTACCAAATAGCTAAAAACATGCAATAATATTCAATCAAATGAATAGCTGACTTGTGTACCTTGTTGTGGGCTATATGGTGAATGTAACTTGCTGGAAATAAGTGGTGAAATTTATGATTATAGAGGCACAAGTACAGCAGGTTCAGTTCTGGAAATAAATCCAAGATCCTTCTTCACAAGAGGTCAAAAACCCTCAATAGCAACCACACCTTGCAAGACTAAAGTCCAGCTCCACAATACTTGATCAAGCCTTCACCCAAATCGTTCCTCCTCAAGGAAAATATAGAAATAAGTCCTGAAAATAATATCACTGAATTCGTCCAACAAAAAGGTCTTCAAACCCTTGTAGATCACTTTTGCCTTCTTGGAAACTAATAGATTTAAATCATAATATAATGAAATGATATTCTATGCCAAAAATGGCTTCCAACCGCTCCAAAAGAAATCGCCAATGCCAAGAGGTAAAAGAAATATTTTATTGAAATCTAAAACCCTTCAAATAACATCAAAAACTCCTTCAGCTGGTTCACCTACCCTAGAAAAAATATATAAATATTTTTCCAGCACTTATTTACTTTCTAAACACATGGATCAATCACTCCCAATGGATGGCTCTACCTGGAAAAATTAGGTGAAAAGATTAAAACCCTGGGAGAGGGTTTTAATCCACCAAATCCTCTAAATCGTAGACTTTTCCAGCCCTTGAGTGGTTCGCTCTATGCATAGACAACCCTCCTTGATCTCACTCTCATTCGCCACTCTTGGAGACTATGAACCCTTCCTTTTTTGTTTGATTTTTGTCCTCCAAATTGATTCACTACAGCTGCACTATTAGCTAAAAAAAATCAATAGATTCTTCAAATAGATTAACAAAATTCCCTTCAACAAGTGGTGTTGATAGACACCGTTTTATAGAGCCTCATTGCTCTTGGAGGGTAACATTCTCCAAGAAACTATGCCAAAGATGATCAAGCTTGACATACTTGACTTCTCTCCCAAAATAGCATATGCACACATGATCTTCAATTGAGCCTTCATGCTCCTTAAATAGCCTCTCCAAGTGTAGCGCTCCACATGAGAAAGAGAGGCTTAATTTCTAAAAGCGACTTAAGTCTTAATAGGTTACGACTCATAATGTCCCCTACTTAAATGAAATAACATAAAGTACTTTCCTTCACAACATAACTTAAAATTAGAATCGTAAAATACCTTTCTTTTTAAATCATTCATTCACAAGGGGTTAATGAGTTCCCTATCCTTCTTTTACCCTTAGTTATGGGAACCAACATGAACCAAGGGTCCTTCGAGATTTTAGAGATAATTTGGGGACATTACAGCTCTCCCTGACCAAAATTGCTTGTCCTCAAGCAATTGTAGCAACCATGGGGCTATTCCAATCTCTTCTTTTGCATATTCATTCCTTGGGACTGTTTCACACAAAGGAAATGATTTCGTTTGACTCCATATCTTTTTCAAAGTCCCATGCCATGTGTCATGAAGACCCTTATGCTTTATACTCACTGGATTTGTTTTCCCAAGGGCTGTACCTTTCATTGCAAGTCTGAATGTGTGTTTAGGTGAGCTCTAGTAAGGAAGTTGAGTCATGCCTTTACCCCATAACTTCAATCTTTTCAATATTAGGCTCCCCGTAAGTGACTCTTTCCGTTTCACCTTCCTCCAAAAATCATTACATGATCCCGGATTTGTAAAGAAGAAGTTAGGACTGTTACTGTCAAACAAAATTAAATTCTCACCATACAGCAGGCTGTTTACTGTCACATTTTCTCTTTTTATGATTATTGAAAAGAACATTACTTTATCAAGTACATTCTCCAAATCACCTTTGATGTTATGTCCTTTCAAACTAATATCTTCATATTGTAACATAGGCTGGAAGTAGTCAAAGAATTCATAATTCATGCCTTTATGACACAGCTGTACCTTCCATGTGAAGGCGGATTTTTTGTACAATAATTTCCAGTATTCTTGTCTCTGTTAGATGGCTGCTCTTCTTCATAAGACTCAGAATTTTCTCCTGAGAAATCAAAATTAATATCTTGATTGTGGGGCTGTACTGTCCATATGAAACTAAGAATTTTCTTGTCATAAAAATCATAATTCTCATCTTGGACATATCGCTGTATTTTTTCCTTCATCTCAGCATCTTTTAAGTGATAATCAGATCTTATGTTGCCTGGGCATTTAGGCATGAAGTGTCTTTGACAATGATTTTTGGGCTGCCTTAGTGAATAATCAAATTCATCCATCCAATCATTAATTGATAAACAAAAGTCAGAACCACTTGTGTTTATATCTTGTAGTCTTACCTCTTCTTTATGGCAAAGGGGTGGCTGCTCATAATGTCCAGGAACAGCCCTATCCTTGTCTTCTTTCCCAACCCCTCTCATGCTCATAAGACATCCCTTCATCATGTGATTTGATGAGAGTGGAGGTGTCTCTTTTTCACTCAACCCATGTAAGACAACCTCATTATTCCCTATTTTGAATTTTAATTCCATAGATTGATAATTCTGAGTATACTCACTAAGTGAATGTAGCCATTGGATGCCAAGGACCACATTGGTCTCCCCAATGCCACCTATATAAAAATCATCTTCAACTATGTCTCTCCAAATTGAGGCAAAGCTTAGGAACCTTGGTAGTGCAAGGAATAGTAAACCCATCCGCCACTGTGACTCTAAACCCCTTGAACTCAATGGGTTGTAGACCAAGAGAATTTGCAAGCCCTCTATCAATAAAGTTGTGATTTGCCCCACTATCAATGAGTATGGTTATTGGCTTGCCCTTCAAAGATCCCCTCACTCTAAATGGATAGTATCTAGGAGTTCCTAAAAGTGATGCCAAGGTGCCACTTAGTTATTCTTCCCCTTCAATCTCAAAATCTTTCTCCTCATAGGTGGTTGTCCCACCAACTTCTTCCTCATCCTCCTCTTCTGAAATTATCTCTATGTAATGAATCTGCCCTTTGCCACGGCAATTGTGGCCTCTTACCCAAGGATTCTTGCAATCAAAGCAAAGTCCCTTCTTCCTTAATTCATTTTTCTCCTCAAAACTACTTTGAGGGAGTCTCCTTGGCTGCCCCAAATCTAAAGGATTTGGTTTAGTAAAAGGACCCTCAAGATTGACCTTAGGAGGCCTTGCATATGGACTCTAAAGCTGCCCAAAACTGCCACCTCTACGCTGTCTGGAAGCTGGCACAAACTATCCCTTTGGCTGCCCCAAGGGTGAAAATTTGCTTCTAGATGTAAATAATTCTAAGTCATAGGCTTTTTGGATAGCCTCTTTTAATGATGGAGGATAAAATGCCTTAACCAATCCCCTCAAAGATTCAATCAAGCCCTCGGTGAATAAAACCACAAGTCTTCTATCCAAATGTTTGTAACCATGACTGCAAGTCTCTAAAACTCTGAAACATACTCATCAACCGAGGCCCTTTGTCTTAATTGAGCTAAATCTCGAAAGTGAAGTTCGGGATCCACTCTATTAAATCTCTCTATCAACCTCTTACTAAACTCTTCATAAGAATGGATATGTTGATGCCCTTGTATGACCAATCCGTGGTACCACCAATCATGGGCTGCCCCCTCTAAATGTAGTGTCACGAACTGAATAGCCTCATCTTTTGCCATAGGGCAAAGTGAAAAGGAGGTGTCTACCTTCTATATCCAAGCGCTTGCTGAACTCCTATGTGACCCATCAAACGTAGAAAGGGATATTTCCCCAAAGCATGTTGGAGATCACCTTGAGTGCCTCTGAATCTTTGTCCAATCTTGGGACCATTATATCCCCTCTTCCAAGCTAAATACTCAAAAAAGGTCATAGCCTGTCTTATTGCATTATCCAAGGCTGCATACTCATTTATTTCTTTGTTTAACTCTTCACCTAGATTAGATGATCCTTCTCTTCTATGTAAGGTTTCCTCTTTCTAAATGAAAGTAGGAAAAGTGGGTCTAAGATAAGATAGTCCATCTCCCATACTTATCTTGCTACCTGAAGCCCCATTATCACCATGAGATGTCTTTGAATCACTCTTATCACCAAGAGTGCGTAGGAGACCTTCCAAGACTAAAGTTATCCTTTCCTGATTTTGATCATACCTCCGTGTTCTCTCTTCTTCCATTCTATCCTTCCTTTCTCTATCTGTCTCCGAGTGATTCATGTCACCCATAGCTGGTTCAATCCTTTGAGCTTCATTTTTCTTTGAATAAACTAAATATTGCTTATCACCACTCATAAAATCAAACCCTCACACACACAAGAGTAGCCAAAAATGGCTCTGATACCACTGTAAGAGCCCCAAATAAGCTCTTAAGTCACACAAATGAGATTAGCTGGTTGCTGCCCAATAACTCAGATAACATAGCCAAGAGATCTTGCCCAAACCCTTACCAAACAGCTCAAAAAATACAATAATATTCAATCAAATGAATAGCTGACTTGTGTACCTTGTTGTGAGCTATATGGTGAATGTAACTTGCTAGAAATAAGTGGCTAAATTTCTGATTATAGAGGCGCAAGTACAGCAGGTTCAGTTCTGAAAATAAATCCAAGATCCTTCTTCACAAGAGGTCAAAAACCCTCAATAGCAACCACACCTTGCAAGACTAAATTCCAGCTCCACAATACTTGATCAAGCCTTCACCCAAATCGTTCCTCCTCAAGGACAATATAGAAATAAGTCCTGAAAATAATATCACTGAATTCGTCCAACGAAAATGTCTTCAGACCCTTGTAGATCACTTTTGCCTTCTTGGAAAATAATAGATTTAAATCATAATATAATGAAGTGATATTCTATGCCAAAAATGGCTTCCAACCTCTCCAAAAGAAATCGCCAATGCCAAGAGATAAAAGAAAAAATTTATTTAAATCTGAAACCCTTCAAATATCATCAAAAACTCCTTCAGCTGGTTCGCCTACCCTAAAGAAAATATGTAAATATTTTTTCAGCACTTATTTACTTTCTGAACACATGGATCAATCACTCCCAATGCATCACTCTACTTGGAAAAATTAGATAAAAATATTAAAACCCTGGGAGAGGGTTTTAATCCACCAAATCCTCTAAATCGTAGACTTTTCCAGCCCTTGAGTGGTTCGCTCTATGCATAGACAACCCTCCTAGATCTCACTCTCATTCGCCACTCTTGGAGACTATGAGCCCTTCCTTTTTTGCTTGATTTTTGTCCTCCAAATTGATTCCCTACAGCTGCAATATAAGCTAAAAAAATTCAATTGATTCTTCAAATAGATTAACAAGATTTCCTTCAATAGGTAATGTCGATAGACAACGTTTTATAGAGCCTCATAGCTTTTGGAGGGTAACACTCTCCAAGAAACTATGCCAAAAATGATCAAGCTTGGCATACTTGACTTCTCTCCCAAAATAGCATATGCACACATGATCATCAATTGAGCCCTCATGCTCCTTAAATAGCCTCTCCAAGTGTAGCGCTCCACATGAGAAAGAAAGGCTTAATTTCAAAAAGCAACTTAAGTCTTAATAGGTTAAGACTCATAATGTCCCCTACTTAAGTGAAATAACATAAAGTACTTTCCTTCACAACATAACTTAAAATTAGAATCGTAAATTACCTTTCTTTTTAAATCATTAATTCACAAGGGGTTAATGAGTTCCCTATCCTTCTTTTACCCTTAGTTATGGGAACCAACATGAACTAAGGGTCCTTCAAGATTTTAGAGATAATTTGGGGACATTACACCTTTACTAGGGCATGGCAGTATTTTGTACAACTAAAAACCCTAATTTGTTGATCCACAAACCCTCAAATAATTTTGAAATTCGATAGCTCCTTACAACCAGCTAAAATCTGAATACTATTTGTTTTATCTACACAATTATGATCCCTGGATGGAATCACCTCAATGTAAGAGGGTTTTCGTCCTCAAACCTAAATCCAAATAGTGAGGGTTTTCATTCTCACAACTCGTACCAACTATGAGGGTTTTCATCATTATGCTGAAAACCGATGAACTGGAAGGCTCAATCAAGAAAATATATTGATTATAAACTTGAATGGATACAAATGAGAAAGAACTCTCAATATATAGATTCAATTGTCACTTTTAGGGTTAGGGTTACACTTTTAAGTTTTACCCTTTTCTTTTATTTTCACTTTCCCTTTTCTCACCATTGTCTCCAAAATATAATTCAAATGAGTTATGAACCTTTTTAAAAAATCACTTTGTACCCCATGCCTAGCATCACTTTATAACATCACTTTAGGCCCCCTTTTAAAAACACTTTATTGGACCTGAACTTTTAATAAATAAAATAATACTACGCTGCCATTTTAATACAGTGAGTCATTGGAACAACTTGAAATGTTATTTTTATTATTTCCTTAGCATATTCAAAAAAAGGGACATAACAGTCCACCCTTCCCAAAGATTGCTTGTCCTCAAGCAATTGCAAGCTACACTGCTCTAACTTACCCCAACTGACCAATTCTATATTACCTGAATCCCAATTCATCCTTGGGAACTTGCAATTCTACATTCTAAATTCCTCATGTTATGCAGTATGTTCTTTTGACTGCATAACTTTGGCTGCCCTTGAAACCTTTTCCATACATCCATCTGAGAGACTAACAACATTATTGGCCAAGGATGAAACATCAATGCAAACATTTGCTTCAAATTTGATCAAGAATAATTTGAATGTATATATAAGTGCATTTGCTTCTTTTACTAAATCCATGACATCTTTATCAAATAAGTGCTCTTGCAAACCATTAATAAATGTAAATTGCCTTGAATCTTGAATGTAAGATATGCCTCTATCCAAAGGTGCTCTGAGTCCTAACATTAAAGCATGAAATTCCACAAGTACCTTCACCATTGTACCTCCTAAATATGATGCAAATCAAACTGTGTATAGCTGGAAATAAGTTACAACAGTCACAATCCACCTAGAATTTCACTCGAATCAGAAGTATGGTCGCTGACATGTTTGTTCCCTTCAACTGAGACCTTCTACCCACATCATCCAATGATAAGACCCCCTTAAAATGTGTAAACTTGCAGCTGTTCATGACTGATAACAGCAGCTCATGATCTGAACTGACATCATTTGAAGCCTCAGTAAAATGTCTCTCATCCATGGATTTTAGCTTCTTGCCTAAACCCATAATGTAGAAATCATTGCATACCTTGTGTCCACTCCAAGTGCGGAAATCTGAATTCTAAAAGCTAAATTGTTGAATGGTGAAGCCATTTTGTAGTATCCCAACCTTTGTGGATTCTCCTTTGCACAACCAAGGGTGTCCAACTTGTATGTAGCTTGGGCTGTAATCAAAGTGTTTACCTTCATTCACTGCATTAGAGATTGTTGAGATATCCTCAACACCTTCATCCAAACAATGGGCTGCCCACATTCTATGAAAAGGTCTCACCAAGGTAAGGTTAAGTTGTTGAATCCTCTTGGTACATGGGATGGTGAATCCATCAGCTACAGTCACATTAAAGCCTTTATACATTTTGTACCTAAAAAAATCACCCGGATCCCATATGCAAAAACAATTTTGAACTTGAATCAAAGAATCTATATGCCCTATGCTACAAGTTGTATCCTTGATCCTATCACCATTTTTAAAATGTTTTCCATGATGACAAGAGTCTTGTCATGGCATAGTATGAAGCAATAACTTTGAAATATGACCATCCTATTCATACCTTTTCCAGTATAAATTCAGATCTGCATATGGATTATTCTTCCAAATGTGTACAGTGTTGTACTGAAAGATCTCACAAGGAGCTATGCCATTCCCATCAATGTGATTATCATCTTCTGGAGATTCTCTTTTGTGTATCTTGGAAAGGTGAACATGCTTGGAACTTAATTCCAAACATGTGATGTGTTGATCTTCTATGTCCTTCCACGATCCTAGAAGCACATGACTAAACACCACAATATACTCATTCTGAAAAATCTGAATGTTTACCTTTCTCGTGTCTAGAAATATCTTTGGGATCCCATATTAGGATGCATACACAGCTTTGTGACTTTTCTTTTTGACCTTTGACTAAAACTGTGGGATTATGTTGATGCAAACACAACCAATTACACAAATAAAACTCATTATGTATAGAGAATATCATGTCAATGTTGAATGGTATATTAGAAACTGAAACAAAACCAATATAAGAAGAGAAAATTGTTGTTGTCCTATCTACCATGGACCTTGTATAGAGGACAGCCATTTGCCAACTTATCACCAATCACCATGTCAAATATTATAACACATTAATTTGCAAATATGACTATTGTTCAGGCAATTGCACTCTCTATCCAAACATCAAATCTAAATCCAACCAAGATGGTATATGTATAAATCTGCTTACCTTGTAATTGCTATGCTCCATCGTCACTTACCTTGAGAGCACTATCGAATGTGAGGTGACATGCCTTCGAACCTCTCATTTGACTTATGAGTCTTAGGGTCTCTTCATTATAATTATTTTGAGCATACCCTATAATCCATGATACTTCCTCTTTACAAGTAGATAACTTGAATGCTTCCTTTGGTTCCTCCAAAAGGCACACATGTATTTGTGGACCAATTAGAAATTTGATTTCTAATTAGTCTTACTAACACAATTTTATCTGGTCCTTCGGGATAAAGGATGGAGTAGAGGATCAATCAACCAAACTTGCAAAACAACAATTGATTGTTCGGGCATACCTGTCTGTGGTTCCCACCCATGAACCATACCTTGTTGATACTGAATGTTTTGTTGTTGTCGTTGTTGATCTATGGCTTGTAGCTGAGATACTTGACCCTTGTGCTCTAACCACTTAATTCTACTGTCATTCATAATATTTTCCTGGTGTTCATCTGAGGTCAATTCTGATTTTTTTCTTATCCATTTGTATGGGATAATGCAATTATCAACAATAATATTGAAATCAGAAATTCTGTCCTTTACAGATCTCAAAGTATCCCTTGGATTCCATACCATTATGCAAAATGTATTTTAAGCAAAATGATCTATCTTCATTCTTTTACCCTTCTTAGAATGATGGCAAAACTGAAATAGATATATGCTATCATTCCCATATCTTGAACTGAACTTATAAGAGTGTTTACCCTCATTGGCTAAAGTAGGAGCTTTTGAGAGATTATTCTGAAATTTTGAAATTCAATCTTATAGGGTAGTGGCTCACTCTTCGAAAGATTGTTAGGTACCTCGTAAATTGGCACATCTATTTCCATCTTTTGTTCTTTGCATTCAGCTAGTGATGCCTTTTCCTCCTTGATTTGCTTTCTTTCAATTTCTCGCAACTCTGATTTTTCTTTATATAAATCGTTGTTTGCGTTAAGAATTAATGCTTCTGAAGTCTTGGCTATTTCTTCAATTGACTTTATGCATGTCATTTCAACCTCATGACATTCGTTGATTGTGATCATATCTTTGTGACCTAAATCTATAGCATAAAGATTAGTGAAGCCAAATTCCACCATTATAATTGGAGAATTCTCTCTTAATTTTTTACAGGCGTCATTTTGCTTATGTGGCTATCAGCGTAGCTTCTTTAGCTCTTCTTAGCCATTCATCATACATTTTTTGGGTCCTCATTACATCCTCTACTCTTTTTCGCAATGTGGTTAGTTTATTTTCAACCACATTCTTTGGTTCCTTTTCAGATAAATCTCCTTACCTTTGACTTGAATGTTGAATTCCTTTTGCTCCTCTATAGATTTTTTAGGCTTAGATTTTGACTTTTCCATCTTTATTTCTATCCATGCCTTTAGATACTTCTAATATTCTTGCATAGCTTGCAACATCTGTAACATGGATTCTTACACTGTCCTCATGATTCACACGCTGACAAGATCAAAGCTCTGATACCACTGTAACGTCCCCTTTAAGGCCAAATTAAATAAATATGATTTTTATTGCAAACCCTTACAATAGAAAATTAGAAATATTGCTAAACCCTTTAAAAAAAAATTATAGATAATTGCAGTCATAAAATAAACATTGAAAAAACAAAAAAATTATTCAATGCATCCCACTCAAACCCTAGTATGCTGAAACAATGAAATTTTGAAATTCAAACTCTCACGATCTGATTTTTACTGCCGTAGAGTGGTTGTACAACAACAGCATTACATTTGCAATGAAGATCGGCGATCTCCAAAGAATCCTTCGCCAAAATCAGTCACAACAGTCCCAAGGGTTGCACAGCAAGTCTTTACTTGCGCATCGTTTCATACAACTGGAAACCCTGATTTGATCTACAAACCCTCATAAACAATTCTGAAAAATTAATAGCTCCTTGCAACCAGCTAAAATATGAATATTGTTTATTTTATCCGCACAATTGTGATCCTTGGATAGAATCACCTCAATGGATAAGAAGGTTTTCATCCTCAAACCTAAATCCGAATGATGAGAGTTTTCGTCCTCACAACTCATACTAACTATAAGGGCTTTCATCCTTATGCTATAGAATCACCTCAATGGATAAGAAGGTTTTCATCCTCAAACCTAAATCCGAATGATGAGAGTTTTCGTCCTCACAACTCATACTAACTATAAGGGTTTTCATCCTTATGCTCAAAACCGATGAACTAAAAGGCTCAATCAATAGAGATAGTATATTGATCATAAACTTGAATGGATACAAATGAAATAGAACTCTTAATATATAGACTCAATTGTCACTTTTAGTGTTGGAGTTACACATTTACCCTTTTCTTTTATTTTCTCTTTTCTCACCTTTTTCTCCAAAATATAATTCAAAGTGACTTAGGAACCTTTTAAAATAATATTACTTTGTACCCCACGCCTAGTGTCACTTTATGACATCACTTTAGGCCCCTTCTAAAAACACTTTATTGGACATGAACTTTTAATAATAAAATAATATTAAGCTATCATTTTAATAAAGTAAATCACTAGAACAACTTAAAATATTATTTTTATTATTTTCTTAGCTTATTTGAACAAAGGGACATGACAGAACTTGGTGATTGTGTGGGCCTTTTGCAAAACCTCTCTCACCCATGGAATTTTGCCTGTGTCCTTCAAAGTCAAATCAAGTCAATGTGCCGCACATGGAGTCCAAAACATAGATCTATATTTGTCCATACGAGGCCTCCCAATGGCCACACAAGCACCAACATTATCTGTAATGGATTGGACCACATTTTGTGGCCCCACCTCAATCACAACTTCATCAAATAGATGAAAGAGTGTCTCGCCCTATTTTGACATATCAGATGTATCAACATTCTCGATGAAAATTGTGTGAATGTCACATAACACAAGGAAGTTGACGAGTACATGGCTCCTATCTACCATCCATCTGACATGATAGTGTATCCTCATTGTGCTCATTCCTTGCAATGTTCTCCAAATCTTCATATGATGGGGCTGTGAACCCAAAACCTGCAACTGCAAAAGCATCCACTATATTTTGTCAGTATGGAGATCTGGCCACATTAAAAGGCAAACTAGAATAGTACCAAAAATTGGAAATTGTCTTTTTTGCCTACTCATGAACAATTTTTTTCTAACGTGTACTCTCTAGCATGGTTTGTGCTCCACGCATAGTGCGAAGGCTAAAGAAAGCATGAACATTTTCCCCAACTGTGTTTGGCCCATGAGGTACTAATCTAGGGGTCGATTAAAGCCTTCTCTCCTTTCCATTTTCATGTTTTGATGATGGCCTTGGTGTGTCATCAAATAGATCACCCCTTGCATCCAAAGAATTAGATCCCACTTCTGTATATGTTCTTGTCATTTTGGCCTTCAACCTTGTATGTCTATAATGCTACTATAGCCTAATTGGTGACATATACAGAGCATGCATTATTCAAGGTAAAACTTGTCTCGTTAAATACCACTTCAAGAGGTATATGCCTCCATTTTATACATGTCCACAAAAATTGCATTTGACCTTGGTTGTGCCTTGAATTTTTGTACCATGGTTTCATACAAAATCTTTTTCACGTGGCATGATGATCAAATTTGTAGTGTGCATAAAAAAAATTGTTTAGACACTGAAATGTTTTGAAGGTATTCAGTTTTCCCTTTATCACTCCTAGAAAAAACCCTTATCACTACACTTTATCACTCTCACCTTTAAATATGCCTAAATCTCCAATAGCCAAACTCCCAAATATACCATGCACTTTCCTATATACCATAAAGTACATAAAAGAGTAATGATGCGGAAGAGAAATGCTCTCGATATATACCACGCCTCTCGATATACGAAACCTTCCTATATACCTGAAGGTGCGCGGAAGAGTGATAATATGTGGAAGAGAGATGTACGTGAGAGTAGGATGATATGTGAAAGTAGATTGGCACGTGAAAAGTCTCAGGTCTGTCTAATGGAATACCTGCTCACAGGGAGCAGTTAAAAGCTCGTGGGCACAACCTTCCATCTAACACTGTGACCCTCTGCACCGGATTTACAGCCGAGCAACAGACCCCAAAAGAACAAAAGGTGAAGAATAATAAAAAAAGATGTTTTAGAGATGTTTTGTTTATTTTTTACTCTTTGCTTTTTTTTTTTTGCAATTAATCTTTTGCATTCCTACAATTGTTAGTATATACATGATAAAATAATATAAAACGTTTATTATTTTGTATAAAAAAATAAAAATTCAATGCAAAAATTTGGCTAGGTTTTTTTAAGTTTTAGGTTTATTTCACAGCTAAAAATATTAAATATGTTCAAATTCAACAACATTTCAAATTTATTTAAAAAAACCTGACCCTAATAGGTTTTTCTTTTTTTTTTTTTTGAAATGTCGTTCCTTATTAATATTTAGTATTTAAAAACCCCCAAACCCTAATAGGGTGATGGTTAGAGTTGGGTTATATCTTTTAGAATTTATATTAAATTCAAACATTTAATATTAAAAAAGACTCTAACGTGAGAGTTAGGGTTAGGTTATGCTTTTTAAAGTTTATATTAAATGTGAAATAATATAATATTTAAAAAAATAACCCTAATAAGGTTAGGGTTAGGGTTAGGTTATGTTTTTTAAAGTTGATATTGAATTTGAAAAAAATATAATTTTTTAAAAAAACTAACCCTAATATGCTTAGGTTATGTTTCTCACAGTTTATATTAAATTCAAACATATTTAATATTTAAAAAAACCCCAGCACGGTTAGGGTTAGGATTAGGTTTATGTTTTTTTAAGTTTTGGGTGGGTTTAAACTTTAGAAAACATAAACCTAACCCTAACCCTAACCCTAAGGTCTAGGTTAGGGTTTTTTAAATATATAATAAATATGTTCAAATTTATTAAAAAACAACATTTAAATTTTAAATTTCAAACGAAAAGCGACATTTCAAATTAAACAAAAAAAAAAACTCTTAACTTACCTGGTCTTCTCTTGAAAATCTCGGACTTCTTTCTTTACTCGTATTATCCCTCGAACATTTTTTGAAAAACTTCTCTTGAATGTCGAAAATCGGTGAAAAGCAAGTGAAAATGACAAAAAAAAATCGTTTTGCTATTTATATCCAAATAATAGGGGATTTTAGAAAAAATCAGGTTTAAATCGTAAATTTTTCACGATTTATGGGCGCTTTTCCACATTTTATCTAACGCTGACCGTTGATTGGGCAAAATCGTGACTTTAAGGGTCGAATTAAGCGTTTCCAAGCACGTTTCAAGTTTAAACACACTTTATTGGCGATTTATGCTACTATGATATTATAAACATCATCATGAATCATTTGATAAAGAGAGGAATTTGTGTGATGCTCATAATTACAATGATTGGAAATAATATTTGAGCTTCTGGATAAACCTTCCTTGATGTAGAAAAAGATTACCCAAATACAATATAAATATTGTTGTGTTATGAAATTATGATCACAACCATTATAGAAGTGCCTTACATTCATGTGGCAAAGAACAAAGATGATGTCTCTTCAAATTGGCATAACTCCTAAACCTACCAATCAGATCCTAAATCCTTCCAAGATATGAGATCAAATATTATTATATTTTTTATGCTAATATCCTAATTTTGGCATATTGTTGCATCTGCTTGTTTAGCACATAGATTATAATTATCAAAATCCACATTTCTATTATTAGGCTCTACTTATGCCATGTTTTACCTAAATTTGTAAACAAATCTCCTTCAACAATGTTTGAAAAACATTCAAATGTCCTCAAGTGTTAAGGTCCAATACAAGGGGAATCTAATACCCTTTTTAATTTATTTACTTTTTAAGATTTTCATATTTAAAAGGATATCATTGAGGTTTGTAAACTGAATTGTTGCATCTGTGTATATTCATAAACTATAAATTCAATATTTTTTTATAATATCTTGATATTTCTGTGGATAATTGGTTACCATTTAATTAATTGTTTGACACTTGTTATTGAGAACCTACTGAATTGCAATTCATTTTTGAAATCTTGGATCTCAACCAAAATCAATTTAAAGGTACAAGGTGTCCACAAAGGCATCACTTATTTCTTGAAAATTGAAATATATATAAATTAAGAAACCAAATACTGAAACAAAAGAATAATTAGGATTTGCACACTAAGAAGTCTTTGGATCATACCCGCTTTACAATATAAATAATAAAAATAAAGATGCAACCAGATTTTAGTTGTGCACATTGGGATTCAAAACAATAACTACGCTGAATCATGGACTTTACAACAGGGAAACCAATTAGCCCAGAAAACTCAATTTATTCATCTTCATGTCGAAATCGGCTCCTCCATTATTCTTGCTTGGTCATGGATATGCTATCAAGATTCCCCAGTGAATCCAAACCCACGGGTCATCCTAAACATCCACTGGAAACTTTCCAATATAATTGCCGACTCTGCTCAGCGACTGCTCTCCTTCCAAGAGGTCCTCTTCTCTCATGTTCGACAAGAAGGGAACCATAAAGCGACACCTTGGCCAAAAACGATGCCTCTACCAATAATTCTGTCGTGAACTCAAGGATAACAATAGATTGAATTTTCCTAATCCCACCCTCGATAGCAATGGCACCTCTGGTTAACATGTGGGATATAATATTCCTTTGTAATCATAATTTGTCTAGTTCCATCCACTTCTTACCAATGTTGTTTCTACCCTCTTGCCACTTCTCTTTTTCCGTTACTTTTTCCTAGTTCTATTTTTACCCCCCTCACTTTTATTTGTTAAACCTTTCCTATACTATACCCTATTACACCCACTATGTCACCATTATTTTATCATTTCCCCACCCTTCTCACATTTTCCTCCATCCGATTTCTAAAAGTCATTTTTACTTTCGCATTCTGTCTCCTATTTGATTTCGTCATGGTACCCACCGTCTTTATTATCATTCCTTCACACTTCAAACTTCTCTGTAACATCGACATTTTGCAGGTTTCCCAGTTCACACTCGATCAGCATTGAAATTCCTTCTGTAGTCTCAAATGTTGTTACTGCCAGGTTGCTTGCAGTTGATGCTTCCGTCATCACCAATATTCCTATTTTCCTCGCACCTTTTCAATCTTTTTACAAGAAAAATCCAATTTGTGTCGGCCTTTCATGTGATCAACGCAGATATTGAATGGCAGTTCCAAGTATCAAAGAATGCCGACTTTCGTACGCCACTTTTGTATATTCTATAAAGGAGACAGCTGCCAGATCTCAAGTCCATGATCTGATTCATTGACAGCATAACTCAGATTTACATGGAATGCATTTTCACTTGTTAATAATTACAATCAGCTGTGAGAACTCAAACGAGGTGATCACACATTGGTTTCCCTACCCTATGGTTTATTCTTTCACTGATCATCATTATTTTCTCCATGCCACTGCCTCTGTTCTTCGCCCATCTCTCTACTCCATTCCCTGCAAGCACACTCATTTCACTTCTCTCTCTTCATTCTTCTTTCCTCTTTTTGTCACATCTGCCATCTCCAATCTCTTCAACATCTCATCAAGTTGCAGGTCGCACCATCCTCTCATTTGGACATTCAAGACTTCTCTCAGAAGAAATATCCATATCAAACGGATGGCAAAAATAGGGCTTCCCCTAATCCCTCACCCTACACTCACCCACCCAATATACAATATTTTATGCATATCTCTCTTCCATATCCAGAACCCCCTGATCCCTCTTCCACACACCACTAATTTCAGCATTCATCAATCTCCCCTTGGAGAATATCAGAAACTTCCACCCTATAACAATACTACAGAACAGTTCACTTCACTCACAACATATAGAGCAGCATTCAAGCACTTCTGGAAATCTCTTAACATTGTATTTTGGAGGTCCATGTATCATTCAACAACCCAGATTTATTCAAGCATTCTCAATTACTAAATCTTGTTTGCATGGGCAAATCAACCTGAGAACTGCCTCATTGGGCCACTAGTCCTGTGCCCAGTCCCCCTCCAGATACACTATTACAGCTCATAGGCACACGAAAGAAGCCCATTTTCTCTTTGGTCCTGCCTCAGCTGCTCAGGACTTTATATAATTTCCCACCTCTGAATCTCCCATGGCTCAACCCTCTCCTTACCTGGTTCAGCAAGCTCATACCATCAACACCTATCAACATGTGAGTACTCTTCAACCCACTCTGGAAAGGATAGCTAAAGCCCTACAAAGACAAGAACAAACTCAACATAAAACCTCCATTGATTTCCCATGTCGTCACCATCCACTGCTGCCCCTGCCTCTGTTGTCTGTCCTGTTCCTATCAACTGTGGTATACACAATCGCCCCTCCCATAATCCTACTCATAGCTATTCCAACTCTCCACCTGCTCATGCTACCAAATCCCCCAATACCACACCCACAATGGAATTGATGGAATTTTCAGTCAAAGTTACTGCTCACAATAGCCAAGCCATGCTCACCCTGCAAATTGATTAGCACACTCAAAATGTCAACCTGCTATCTTGCCAACTTGAACAGATAATGGCCCAGCGCCAGCAGCTCTTTACCTTGTTCCAGCAATGCCTCGCAGCTCAAGCAAAGCCAGACGAAGGCCCCAATCTCAAGGACAAACAGGCTCTAGATTCATAGGATTCACGTCTGGACTTATCAATTATCCCATCAAAGAAGTACAAATCTTCAGAATCGGTCCCAGGTTCCTCCTCCAACTCACAAAGGGTCTACTCCCCAACATCAAACAAGAACCTACAGACTCGCCCCACCTGAAGCACAGCCCAAAGAAGCAGCTCACTAAAGGAAAAGCGTCCTGTTCGATTCTACAAAATCCATCATGATGAATGAAGTTTGTAATAGTTTCTCCTATGGATACAACATAAATTGTATTTACAGGTACAGTCTTGGTTTTAGCATGCTTTGTCTTTCTGTTCTGGGTCTTGTCACACTCTTTAGCTGAAAGTACAATGGTCTTAACTTCAGCAATTTTGTGATGCTCTTCATTGATGGTAAAAAATATATATATTTGTGATCTCACATCAGAGAACAAACTATGAGCGAACAAATCTTTTCTAGTTCTTATTTTTATGTCAATTTGACATCATGATTATGAATTACCTTCCCAACAGGATAGGCAATGGGATAGCAAATAATCATAAGCATGCGTACAAGCCAAACAAAGTTTGCACCAACAGCAAGGCCGTATCGTGAACATATTGCTTGTGGGATAACCTGCAAAATAATGCAAGCACACACGTGAGATGCTTATAATTTTTCCAGCAACGAAATACAGAAGAGATTCAAAGGTTTAATAATCTTGTCAAGACAATGATGGTATGGAAGCGAAGAATACCATTACTGACTCTACAGACTATCATAATTTTAAAAGATGTCTACTGTATAATTAAATAGGGTACATGGTTATTACGCTTGCAAAAGAATGCAAGCAATAGAACCTTCACTTTCTATTGGTCATATAGTCAAATGTGGAATTGTATTTTACCTCACCAAAAGCCAAGACAAAGGTAACAGAGAGAATCACAGCAACAACAGGGTGAAATATCTTATCCAAATATATTGGAAGAGCCTGCAAGAACAAATCCACCAATGACATTATCATCTTTGCTTCAATGGGAGGAAAACGATAAGAAATAAAGTAGAAAATAATCAAAATATGAATAGATTCAATAAGATAAAATGTGATTTTAAGAAAAATGCAGCCATTGATGTGTTCCATGCACTAATACATACAAATAAAAACCGTACAAATATATGATTCAACACATTGCTTCACACAATTATACTTGAGTATTTAGTTTGATTTGAGGAATTACTCTTTGGAAATACCCTAGCTTCATATATAACATGGCATTGACATAAATAATTTACCTTGTTCTAATACTTCTGTGTCTCCAACAAATCACCAAATGTTGTTTTAACGAGAGCATTAGTGAAAATAGAAATATCAGTATTTCAAGCAAGAATCTAACAGTTCCCCTTAGTTAGCCACGCATTATTTATTAATAGAAAGATGCCTCGACCGGGTGTTTTCAGGCTACCATTATAATTCCAGTATGGTTTACAGAATTTGCTCTATGTAGAGTGCAGTTGTGATACTGGATGTTTCAATCTTTCCATGTACCCAAATGGTTGATTGGGGGTCATTTCATCAGGGTTGAGTGGGAGGGAAATAGAGTTCGAGGTGATTCCAACTTCTATTTGGTTTTCAAAACAAATTGTTGTGGGTCAATTCAACCAAAGAGCAAAGAGTTCTTTTAGAATACCAGGTCCAAGGTTAGAAGGGTTGGCAGTAAATAAAGCAACAAACATATAAAAATCCACCCAATCATATTACATAGGCACACACCACAGACAAATAAGGTAATGAGATTATATAATAATTAGTATTGGTGGTACATAATAAGGAGCACGATCATCAAGAGTGAATGTTCCCTGTATCGAACAAGTCCCCTAGATGGTGTGCTTGTAATGCTTTCTACGTAATTCTACTCATTTAAGACAAAATTGAGTAGGGGCTTCATGTAGACCAGATGTAATTCAACCCAATAGACTGGACAGGACAAATGGCAGCAACTACTTGCCAACAACCCATCACATAAGCACATCACCCATTACGTTAATATCCAACCAAGGTTGTCTGGGTGCATGCATCCGACCATATTTAGGCCGCATCAGAGACGCACCCAAACCAGAAATGCACCCATACCCAAATCCACAGCCAAAGAAAACTAACAAACCCTAGTGCACTAGGTATGTTTCCCTTAATTTCACATGCACTGGGTGCTGTGTACCCGCACCTTGCATACCCCCACACCTGCACACCCAGACAACCTTGTATTCAACCCAGTAGTTTCAAGCATGACTTCATCAAATATTGGTACAGAAACTTGAATAATTGATTTATTCAATGAATCACATTAGGTCTATCATTAGTTTGATGATTCCCATTTCAGTGTTTAACGACTCATTGGTAAAATACATAGAGGGGTTGTAAGAGAATCTAGACCAGATAAGGCAAATCCTATGCAAACATCTCAAGTGGCCAATTTCAATAGCAATTCTACTAGATCTGTGAGAACAGTGAATTCAATAGTAAGTTTAGAGCACAGGCACATCTTAAACCACGATTCTTGAGTCAAACTCCAAGGCATCTTCAACACTGCATTATGTTAGCACTAGAATTTTGTCAGAGGACAATGCCCCTTTGCAGTATGCATAACCTAACTTATTATATTCTAATGGGAGGCTTCCCTTTATTTCTATTTCCTAATACGAAACAATTTGAAAATGCAAAACTATGCAATAAAATACAATTTACAGGATTATTGGATCCATTGATTTGCACTGTAGGATTTCTTCTCTTCAGCAGAATAAATAAACTGATAAAAACGAATTGCATACATTTATAGAGCAGATGACCGAGCTTCATAAAATATACGTGGATGGAAAAAATAAACTATTGGGAGCATTTAAATCAGAATAAAGAGGACTGAAGCAAATGTTTTGACAATCTTCCAAATATATTGAAATAGAAGCACGTGCAATTATTCTTACTTAAATCAAGAATAAGCTTAGAGAACTCGAATTAAAGAATAATCCAACAAAACATCAATGAAGACTCGTCCTATACATTAGCATTCAGAAAATTACTGTAAATTCACTTTCACATCAAAATTGTATATCAGCAAAAGGTCCCATCTTCATCACTTGAAGTTTAAGTAGTTTTTCAACTTGTCTTTTTAGTACTTATGTAACTACCATAATTAAAACTAAAAGCAAATTTAATAAATTGTATCACTAAGTAACAAAGTATGATTATCTTTTTGGCAAACCAACTAGGATGAGTCATCCTTTTTCTCCCAAGGATCTCATTGGGCCCCAATGGAATCTCCTATATCAATGATTATTTGTTGCTTCAGAGAAGCTACCTTCTTCAACCTGTAATTCTGATAATGTTCCACCGCTTCCTATATTTTTCCAAAGTCAAGGCATCCACACATTTAATCTGTGTTTCCCATTTCAACAAAAATTTCTGATAATCGTATATGATATTGGAATCTTTTTATTTCCTTGTGCTGATTCAAGCAAACCTGTGAAACACATCAATGGCCTTTCTAAGAGCATTTATGCCCAAGACTGACGATTCAATTCTTCTTTAATATATTCCCCAAGCTTTTATTAAGGTTATTTATTAGTCTGCCCTTACCATCAGATTCGTTGCACTGGCCCCATCTCTATCTCGGACTCCAGATTAGAGAAGCCAATCCATAGGGGTACTATCGACACTCACCTCACTAATGTTGTAAGATTAGGCACCAAGCACACTGGTCATGACTCTACCAGAACGGATTGGTAGATAGACCCTATATATCTATCTAGCATTGGTGGACACACTACCCAAAAACACATTCAGATAGGGAGATAGGGCCCATATATATATATATAGGGGCATGGTCTATATTTTTTTGGCATGCACTCGACCCCATATCTATATAGATAGGGGGGAGAGCACAGATAGAAATTGAAATGGCTGGGGATTGGATAGTTATATCGGGGCACTACCAAGATTCTCTTCTATACGTAATATGACATGATAGACTTTCATTTCACTATATCTACAGGGCAGCCAACCAACCGTCACTTGCATGCCCATGCCATATAGATTGATTTCTAGGGCCATATAGATCTATAGGCAACCACCATATAGGCATGTGTATAGTACTCTCCCTAACTAGATTGCCAGATAGATATATCGGTGGGCAGGGCCATATAGATCTGATCTTTAGGCATGGATGGATGGCCTATAGATCATATCTCTATGGCATTGCCACAAGATGGCGCCATATCTATGGGGGTGGGCAACTAGAGAGTTGAGTTCATATGGCGCCATATCTATATGGTATGTGGGTGCCCCTATCTATCTAAACTCAACTATATACCATGGATAGACATATAGGCAGGATCAAGAATGGGTAAGATAGATAGGTATTATGGCTCGGCCCTCTATGTTATATCTATAGATCAATATCAGGTATTCAAGATCAATATATGGCTTGCCCGTCCCCCATCCCCCCCACCCCCTCTACATCTATCACTATGTCTATGGTTGATAGATGGGAGACATAGCTTGGACCTCTATTCTATATCTACTCTTCAACATGACATTCCTGAAAAACCCCACTCCAGCATACTCCATTGAGAGACTTCGTATTCTGAGGAGCCCTATCTATATATGGGTGCCAAATAGAGACTATGGGGGGCGGCTAGATAGAGATGAGTTGGGGGCCATCCATACCACATAGATAGTAAGTCCCCCTCCTGTCTAATCTTAGTTGGTTAGTTCTTCTTGGGATGGGAGTTCTATCTATCACGTGGCCCGAATACAAATAGGGCCAACCAACTCTAGTTAACAGTTCTCTGGGAGGCCAAGGCCCTATCTAATCTAATTCTCAATTTCAATCTAATTAATAATCTAAATTTCAGTCTATATATGGGGTGCAGATAGATATATAAGGCTCCAACCCATATATAAATAGATAGATAGATAGGCCCCATATATATAGATAGGTTGGGCACTAAGACTATAACTCCCGTCCATATCTATAGATAGGTAGACCTTCAACTCCGAATATCAACCTCTGCAACCAACCACAAGCTTCAAATATATGGGGAGGGGGGCACTCCCAACCCCAGATAGATATATAGGGGGCACCTCTCAACCAACATCTATGAGCCTATACTCCAAACCCATATCTATATATAGGGGCCTCTGCTCCCAACTACTATTATATATGTGACCATGTATCAATCTAAATCTATATATGGGTGCCAAATAGAGACTATGGGGGGTGACTAGATTGAGATAGAGTTGAGGGCCATCCATACCACATAGATAGTAAGTCCCCCTCATGTCTATCTTAGTTGGTTAGTTCTTCTTGGGATGGAAGTTCTATCTATCACGTGGCCCACATATAGATAGGGCCAACCAACTCTAGTTAAGAGTTCTCTGGGAGGCCAAGGCCCTATCTAATCTAATTCTCAATTTCAATATAATTAATTATCTAAATTTCAGTCTATATATGGGGTGCAGATAGATATATAGGGCTCCAACCCATATATAAATAGATAGATAGATAGGCCCCATATATATTGATAGGTTGGGCACTAAAGACTATAACTCCCATCCATATATATAGATAGGTAGACCTTCAACTCCGCATATCAACCTCTACGACCAACTACAAGCTTCAGATATATAGGGAAGGGGGCACTCCCAACCCCAGATAGATATATAGGGGGCACCTCTCAACCAACATCTATGAGCCTATACTCCAAACCCATATCTATATATAGGGGCCTCTACTCCCAACTACTATTATATATGTGACCATGTATCAATCTAAATCTATATATGGGGTCCAGATAGACATAGTGAATATATACCATGCCACCATAGACATAGTTAATATACACTATGCCCCTTTGTATCTAAACTCAAATCTATATTGTGGGGGTTGATGAACATACTAATGACAAATAATGAGTATCCACAAGCCATATATCTATACTATAGGGCACAAAATGAATTGGTTGCCTATAGATCCATATGGCTAAGGCCCTATCTATTATATGGTTGATGGGTCGCTTCCTTAGCCACAAGCCATATATCTATAGATATATAGCAAGCTCAACTCTCTAGTTGCCCCCCTATAGATATGGCACCATCCCATGGCAATGCCATAGAGAAATGATCTATAAGTCATCCATCTGTGCCTATAGATCAGATCTATATGGCCCTGCCTACCTATATATCTATCTAGCAATCTAGTTGAGGAGAGTACTATATGCATGCCTATATGGCAATTGCCTATAGATCTATATGGCATGGGCATGGCAAGTGACGGTTGGTTGGTTGCCCTGCAGATATAGTGAAATGAAAGTCCATCATGTCATGTTACGTGTAGAAGAGAATATTAGTATTGCCCCTATATATCTATCCAATCCCATGATATATGGAGACATAGTGAATATCTACCATGCCCCCCACCCCATAGATAATATCTAAACTCAACTCTAGTATGTGGATCTATATCTAGGGGTGGGTTAGGTCTAATAGTTGTCTAGTAGCGTACCTAGTCATATATCCCATTCGAGTCCCTCTCCCTCCTAGGCCTCCTCGAGCCCCTATAAATATAACTACTATATAGAGGGGGGAGGTGCTCTCTAATCATTGGCATGATATATATTAGATATAGAGGGGAGGGGCACCCCATAAATACATATTCTATTAACTATGATGATATAGATAGAGGGGGTGGCACGATATATAGTCTCATTGGCACAATATATATTATTTTGGCACCCCATATATAGATTTAGATTTAAATTTAGAATATTAATTTATATATGGTCGATTGCCCGCCCCCTCTCTATATATGGGGAGATAAGGGTGCCTCGATTGCCCTATATATCTATCTAGCAATCGACCCTATCCCTAGATATAGTTGGGGTTGGGACCTTGCCCTCTAGCTAGAGTCTATAACTCACCCCTATAGATATCCATCGCCCGCCCAGATCCAACTATATTAGATGGGGCCATAACTCTATCTGTCGAGGAAGCCAACCAACGGCCAATTGGCACTCCTGCAATTCTAGTTCTATATATAGGTGGGGGGGGAGTGCCCATTTAGATAGAGGGTTGGTCAATCTAAGCAAAGCTAGAAATACTTTCCCGTTGGTTGGTCGTGCCAAGCAGAGCTAGAAACACTCTCCCATTGGTTGGTCGAGGCCTCATCGTTGTCTATTCTATAGGCTACAATAGGCCATCGGGAGAGAGGCACCATACCCTATATAGATAGGGTCCCCCTCTCCTTTCAAGATATGGTAGTTCAGATAAGGTGGTCGTGATGCAGGAGTATCACTCCTAGAACTAGTTTTTCTTGCAATTTTAGTTTTCTTGTCAAATTTTGGTTTGTTGATGGTCTAAGCGGTCTTAGGCTGCTTAGATAATGCTTAGTTTTCATTTCAAGATGTTGGTTTTACTCCTAGCTTTTCAAAAATTCAAATTTGGCTTTTCTCGCCAAAACTGAATTTTTGAATTGTTTAGCCTAGTTTAAGTGTTGCAGGAGTGTTTTGAAGGAAATCTCAATGTGTCAAATTGTTGGTATGACCTCTTGAAGGCACCATGTGTCTATAGCATGGGTCTTAAATCATATGTGTACAGAGTATCAAACTTGATGTATGTTTTCAATGTCTAACTAACCTTCTAGTGACAGTTGGAAGGTCCAAAATCAGTTAGAGCAGTTTTAAGACATATAAAACGTTTTGGATTCGTGTAAGGTCATTCATTCGATGTGTGGTAAGAGTTCAAGTTCCAAGGAAAACAAGAAAAAACTTCCTCATTTTGATGAAAAACCATTGCAGACCCTGTTTTCTTGTGTATTGGCTATGAAGATTAACTGTGTATGACTAATCATTGGAGAAAGATTCAATAAGTTATATTTCTAGTGCTCCTTGTGAATTTGGTAAGTTTATTTCATATTCCCTGAAGGTTCTTTATGTGTTTTTTTATGGTTTTCATACTTCTTTGTGAGAAACTCAGTACAGACCTGTAGATTACTGTGAACAATCACACAGTCCAACTCAAAATCTTGTTAAAGTGGTTGACAAAGTTGTCAAGGAGGTAAGTAATGATTTGAGAAGTTGTATAGGGGCAGTGTTGGAAATATTGTCATTGATGTCAAAGCTCTAGCATTATTGGTGATAAAAGCCCCATTGCATTTAATGGTGTTTTAATATTCATATCTTGGCTAATGTGTATTAATATTTATTTAATATTAATGAATATATTTTTAGTTGCATATAAGTCAAAAGAAGGCCCATGGAGAAGTTAAAGAGTCACGGGGTAAAGACAAAAGAGGAATAGGACACATTTTCTCATGAAGAGTCATCTTGAGGAAATCCATGAGTCACCATGTGAAGACAAAAGAGGGTATGATGCATTTTTCATAAAGGGACAATTTAAGGAATACAAAAAATCAACAAGATAAAGACAAAAAAAGAAAGGACGCATTTGCTTATGAAGGGTTACCATATGACTTTTCAAATGCAAAGATACCAAGAGTCATGCAAGTTTGACGTCATTTTCCATGAGGATTGAAAGGTCACAAAGGGTGACTGTCAAAGGTTATTTGAAAAGCTATAAATAAAGGCTTGAGAAGCCATTTGTAATATGCAAAAAAGTGCATAGTTTGTATTTGTTTTCGAAGAAAGAAAAGCAAAAAATATTGTAGAGTTCTATCATTTGTTGAGTAAGCAACATTGAGAGATAGTTGTGTTTTATACACAAGAGAGGTTGGTGTCCACAAATCTTTGCAAAGGGTCGATGTTCCTGTGGATTGGTGCTCACAAATAGTTGCAAGGGGTTGGTGCTCCTGTGGATTGGTGCTCACAAATAGTTGTGTTGGTGCTCGACCAAGAAGTTGGTGCTTGCGAACTTGTAATTTGAATTGGTGCTCATTCATATACTTGATATAGTTCTCCGTGGTTTTTCCCACTTTGGGTTTCCAAGTAAAAATTTGGTGTTTTTCTCTCTTTTGTGTGGTGCATATTATTGCTTCAGTTTTATTGCATATCTGAAATGTGTGATTAAGTGGTTAAAAAAAAAAATCAGATTAAGTAAAAGATATATAATATACTGATTCACCCCCCTTTCAGTATATTTCGTACTTAATAATTGGTATCAGAGCAGGTTCTTTTAGAAAAAGTTTTACAACTTGAAGGTAGATCGAGAAAACACGATAGCTGAATCACATGAAGATTTTTCTAAAAATAAGGCACCTTTGTTTGATGGGACAAATTATGTTTTTTGGAGCATAAGAATGAAGATTTATTTAATGGACCTTAGATTCAACATTTACCAAGCAGTGGTGGAGAAATATGAAGAGCCACAGACACTTGTAACTACTCCGGCAAAAAAGAATGCAAGTGAAAATAATGCTAAAGCTTTAAATATTATTTTATGTGGTTTATGTGAATCAGAATTTGTTAAAGTTATGCAATATAAATCTGCTCATGAAACTTGAGTAAAACTTGAGAATATTTACAAAGGTGATGAAAAATTCAGCAAACTAAATTTCAGACTTTCGAAAGACAGTTTGAGAGTTTGAAGATGGAAGAGGAAGAAAATATAGCAAGTTATATTTTGCGGATTGATCAAATACTTAATCAGATTCAAGGTCTTGGAAAAAAATTAGAAGAATCAATTGTGATACAAAAAGTTTTGAGATCTCTACCATTGAAATATAATGCAAAAGTTTCGGCAATTGAAGAGATGAAGAATTTAGCCAAGCTAAAGATGGATGAGCTACATGGTATTCTTATGGCATATGAGATGTGGACCGAACAAGAAAAACCCTCAAAGAGAGACGTTGCTTTCAAGACATTAAATAAAAAGAAAGCTAAGATTCAAGAATCAAGTGACAGTTCTAGCAATAAAGATGACAACAGAGCTCTATTCATTCGCAAGTCAAAAAATGGCACAGAAAAATATCAAAGAAAATTACCTTTTAAATGTTTTAATTGTGAAAAAATTGGACATTTTCAAGCTAAGTGCCCAGAGAAGGGCAATGGTGAAAATGAAGAAGGAAAGTCTACATATTAAAAGAATTTCAAAGAAAAATTTAGAAAAAGATTCGAAAAGAAGAGTTTGTATTCTAAAAATCCTAACTCAGTCGAAGATAGTGGAGTCAGTGATTTAGAAGAAGAGATTCTATTCATGGCCATACATGAAGATGCCTCCGCAAGCAAAAGTACAAATGATCAAAAAGACGAACAGGGTGAAGCCGAAGTAAATCTGGGAAGAGAACTCGTTTGTGCCCTATAAGAGTTAAAAGCTCTTGAAAAGAAGAATCGAAAATTAAAACTCCAAATCGAGAAAAATGAAAAGGAATCAAAAGAAATAATTGAAGATCTATAAACACATTTTAAAGAAACCAAGAAAAATGAAGATCTAACGGCATAATTGCAAAAAGTAAGTAAAGAATGTGAAAGATATGTTATTGAAATTGCTTCTTTAAAAGCAGATCTTGAAAAAATAAATAAAACAATCAATGATAGATCAGTCAATGATTCAAAATTTGAGAATAGCATTAATATATTGAATAAGATATTAGAAATTCAAAGATCACTGTCAAATAAGACAGGTATCGGATTTAAAAAAGAGCAAGGAGAGGCCACTACTTTCACAGACAAGGAAAAAAGAGTCATATTAAAGCTCTTACAAAAGAGAAAATAAAAAGGTAAAAAATTTAAGAATATAGAGGACATTTCAAACAAAGAAGGGTGGAGGGAACAGAGCTACAAAAAGTAATTCAATCAAAGATACACAAACAAATCATATTTTTATAGTTACTGTTTTTATCGTAATAGATATGGTCATAAGAAAATAGAATATCGAAAAAGAGCTAACAATTTTAAAAATGAGTCATGAAGAGTCATGCAAAACCCACAACTCTTTTGCTCTTCTATCAGGCTTTAATGAAGAGGCCATAATATGTTACAAGTGAAACAACTTCGAATACAGCCCAGTATTGTAGAAGCGTGTTCGAATCAGTCAAGAAGGACCAGAGTTTCAAAACTCCATTCATCAAGAAGAAAGTTAAGACAAGTTCATGGTAGAAGAAACAACCTAAAAAAATTATGTTGGTACAGACAGTTTTGAATGCAAAAAACAAAGAAAAGCCATGGTTCATTGACAGTGGATGTTCAAGACACATGACAGGAGACAAAAGCAAGTTCATAACCTTGAAAAATGGTGCACACTGAAATTCGGAGATAATACTACTCCCAGAATTGCCAAAAAATGTACACTAAGTTTGGATAATGGTAGAACTAAAACTGAAAATGTTTTGTATGTAAAAGGTCTTAAGCATAATCTTTTGAGTGTAAGTCAAATGTGTGATCAAGGACACTAAAGTTTTATGCAGAAAAATTGTGAAATTAGGAGAAAAGAGTCAGATGTGTTGAGTGCAGATGCTTAAAGATCAGAGAATAATTTGTATATGTTATTAGACATCAAAGGTCAAAGATGTTTGAGTCAGATTGAAAAAAATTCGCTGACACATGAGAATAGAACACAAATTTTGACAATCTTGTCAACATCAACAAGAAGCAAGCAGTCAAAAATCTTTCAAAGATTACAAAGCCCTCTGACATACTTTGTGAACCTTGTCAGCATAAGAAACAGCCCAGAAAATGGTTCAAAACAAAAGAGTACTCGACCACTCAGATGTTAGAGCTTGTTCACACTGATCTATGTGAACCTACGAGAACTCAAAATACTTAAAGTGAAAAATATTTTGTTGCTTATTGATAATTTCTCACATATGACTTGGATAATGTTTTTAAAGAAAAAATCAGAAGCTTTCAGACACTTCAAAGCATTCAAAACATTAATTGAGAATGAAACCAGTTTGAAGATTAAATATCTAAGATGAGATCGAGGAAGAAAATTCATATGAGATCAGTTTATTGAGTTTTGTGAAGACCATGAAATAAAGAGATATTATTAAGCAACCAAAACTCCACAGCAAAATGACGTAGTTGAGTGGACAAACAGAGCAATTCAGGGGATGGCGAAAACAATGTTAAATGAATCCAAAATACCAGATAAATATTGAAGAGAGGTAGTTGCTACAGCAGTGCATATTCATAATAGAGCATTATTCAAAGTCAATAGTGACAAGACTCCTTATGAGTTATAGAAAGACAACCCAGCAACAGTTGATTATTTCAGAATTTTCGATAGCAGATGCTTCATAAAAAGAAATGATGAAAAACTTGATAAATTTGAATTCAGAGCAGATGAAAGTATATTTTTTGATTATTTTTGTAAAAATAAAACTTATAAATGTTATAACAAAAGAACCAAGAAAATTGTTGAAAATGCAAGTGTCAAGATAGAAGAAAATGGAACACAAAGAATCAGTGATCCAATATAAATATTTCTGAAATCATTGAAGAAGATTTTGAAGAATCAAATGAAGATGAGAAGGAGAAAAAGGACATCAAAACTGCATCTAAATATGTTCAGAGAAATCATAATGAAAATGACATCATTTGAAACATAAATGAAGAAATTCGTAACAAAAAATGATGGTAAGTGAATCTGAACAAGTTAATTTCTCTTTGTTATCCAAAATTCAGCTTAGAACTTTTCCAGAAGCTAGACATGATAAGCATTGGGTTAAGGCAATGGATAAAGAATTAAATCAAATGGAAAAGAATGATACTTTGGAATTAGTACCTAGACCAAAAGATCACAATGTAATAGGAACAAAATGGGTTTATAAATATAAGTTGAATGAAAATGAAACAGTGACCAAGAATAAAGCAAGATTAGTATGTAAAAGATATGCTCAGATTGAAGGAATAGATTTTGAAGAAACTTTTGCACCAATGACAAGATGTTTCTTGCATATGCAGTGTTTAAAAATTTCTAAGTGTTTCAGATGGATATCAAATATGCGTTCATAAACAAAAATCTAAAAAAAGAGATCTACATTGAGCAGTCTGAGGGATTTATTCTATCAAATATTAGTAGCCATGTATGCAGATTGAAGAAAGCATTGTATGAATTGAAACAAGCTCCCAGAGCTTGGTATGCAAGACTTAATAAGTACTTGCAGGATCAAATTTTCAAAAGAGAATTTGCTAAAAAATAACCCCTACATCAAAACAAACGGTGGGCGTTAATTAATTGTTGTGGTATATGTTGATGACATCAGTTTTGGAAGAAACATTGAAAAGATGACAAAAAAAAAATTGATAATATGCAAAAAAAAATTGAGATGTTTGCTTGGAGAATTGTCATTTTTCTTAAGATTGCAAATATTTCAGTCAGATAAAAGAATTTTCATATCTCAAAGTAAATATGCCAAAAAAATGTTGAAAATTTTGGTTTTAAGGATTGTGCACCAGTTGGCATACCAATTTGTACAGTGAATAAGGTGAGGAAAGATGAATATTTTCCTGTTGTAGATAAATCTTTGTATAAATCTATGATTGGTAGTCTTTTATATTTGATAGCATGGAACCCAAACATCATGCATTCAGTAAGTATGGTTGCAAGATATAAGTGAGCTTCAAAAAATAGTCATGTTCAATTGGTGAAGAGAATATTCAAATATATCAAGGGGACATTGGATTATGGATTGTGGTATCCTAAAGGCAGAGATTTCATTTTACTTGCTTATACAAATTCAGATTGAGCAGGGTACTTGGATGATAAAAAAAATACAAATAGAGGAGTTTTCTTCCTTGATAGCTTAGTATTATGGCTAAGCAAAAATCAAAATTCAATGTCACTTTCTACCGCTGAACCAAAATATATTGCAACGGTCTTGTGTTGTACTCAAGTGCTTTGGATGAAGCAAACTTTGGAAGATATCAAAGTAAAATATGATGAACATATTTCTATTTTTTGGTGCTATTAATATTTCGAAGAATCCAGTGATGCATTCAAGAACAAAACATATTCCCATCAAATATCACTTCTTGAGAGAGAAGGTTGCATATCAACAGAGTAAGATGGAATATATTAGTACTACAGAGCAGATTGTAGATATTTTCACAAGAACACTACCAAAAGACACATTTGAGTATCTGCGAAAGAAGTTAAGAGTAATTTTTTTTACTTCATGCCATTGAGGATCAGCATTAGTTGAGGGGCAGCTAAGTGTTAGCTCCAAGTAGGGCCTTTGCCATTGATGTCAAAGGGAGAGAAAATCAAAAACAAGTACAGATGCAAAAACAGGGATAAGAAATAGATACAAATTGTTACAGTAAAAGAAAGTAATTGTATGTTTTTTAAATGACAGTATATGCAAATTTCAGGATGTGGCAGTTTCAATTTGAGGTTGCCATCAATGACAAAGGGGGAGATTGTTGAAAATATTGTCATTGATGTCAAAGGTCTAGCATTATTGATGATAAAAGACCCATTACATTTAATGGTGTTTTTAATATTCATATCTTGGCTAATGTGTGTTAATATTAATGAATATATTTTTGGTTGCATATAAGTCAAAAGAGAGCCCATGGAGAAGTCAAAGAGTCATTGGATAAAGACAAAAAGAATGGGATGCATTTTCTCATAAAGAGTCATCTTGAAGAATTTCAAAAGTCACCATGTGAAGACAAAAGAGGATATGGCACATTTTTCTATGAATGGACACTTTGAAGAATACGAAAAGTCACCAAGATAAAGACAAAAGAGGAAAGGACGCATTTGCTTATGAAGGGTCACCATGTATTTTTTAAATTCAAGGATAGAAAAGGTCATGCAAGTTTAGCACCATTTTTCATGAAAATTGAAAGGTCACAAAAGGTGAATGTCAAAGGTCATTTGAAAAGTTATAAATAAAAGCTTGAGAAGCCATTTATAATATGCAAGAAAGTGGATGGTTTGTATTTGTTTTCGAAGAGAGAAAAGCAGGGGATATTGAAGAGTTCTATCATTTGTTGAGTAAACAACATTCAGAGATAGTTGTGTTTTATACACAAGAGGGGTTGGTGCTTGTGTGAGTTGGTGCTTACAAATATTTGCAAAGGGTTGGTGCTCATTCATATAATTCAGATTGTTCCTGTGGTTTTTCTCATTTTGAGTTTTCACGTAAAAATATGGTCTCTCTCTTGTGTGATGCATATTATTGTTTCAGTTTGATCGCATATCTGAAATGTGTGATTAAGTGGTTAAAGAAAAGAAATCAGATTAAGTAAAAGATATATAATATACTGATTCACCCCCCTCTCAATATATTTCATGCCTAACAATTGGTATCAAAGCAGGTTCTTTTGAAAAAAGTTTTATAGCTTGAAAGTAAATCGAAAAAGCAAAATGGCTAGATCACATGAAGATTTTTCTAAAAATAAGGCACCTTTGTTTGATAGAACAAATTATGTTTTTTTTAGCATAAGGATAAAGACTTATTTGATGGCCCTTGGATTCGACATTTGGCAAGCAGTGGTAGAGGAATATAAAGAGCCACAGACACTTGTAACTACTCCGATAGAAAAGAAGGCAAATAAAAATAATGCTAAAGCTTTAAATGTTATTTTATGTGATTTATGTGAATCAAAATTTGTTAAAGTCATCCAATGTAAATCTGCGCATTAAACTTGGGTAAAACTTTAGAATATTTACAAAGGTGATGGAAAGGTTTAGCAAACTAAGCTTCAGACTTTCAGAAGACAATTTGAGAGTTTAAAAATTGAAGAGAGAAAATATAGCAAGTTATTTTTTGTGAGTTGATCAAATAGTTAATCAGATTCAAGGTCTTAGAGAAAAGTTAAAAGAATCAATTGTGGTACAAAAAGTTGAATCTCTACCATTGAGATATGATGCAAAAATTTCGGCAATTGAAAAGATGAAGAATTTAACCAAGCTCAAGATGGATGAGCTACATGGTATTCTTATGGCATATGAGATGCGGACCGAACAAGAAAAACTCTCAAAGACAGAAGCTATTTTCAAGACATCAAAGAAATCGAAGGCTAAGATTCAAAAATCAAGTGACAGTTCTAGCGATGATGAAGATGACAATAAAGCTCTATTCATTTGCAAGCCGAAAAAAGACAGATAAATATGAAAGAAAATTATCTTTTAAGTATTTTAATTGTGAAAAGATTGAACATTTTGCAGCTCAGTGCCCAAATAAAGGCAATGGTGAAAATGACGAAAAAAAGACTACATACAAGAAGAATTTTAAAAGAAAATTCAACAAAGAATTCGAGAAGAAGAGTTTGTATTCTAAAAATTCTAGCTCAATCGAAGATAGTGAAGTCAGTGATTCAAAAAAAAAATTATATTCATGGCCATACATGAAGATGCCTCCGTAAGCAAAAGAACAGATGATCAAAAAGAAGAACAAGATGAAGCTGAAATAAATCTAGAACTCGTTTGTCCCTTGGAAGAGTTAAAAGTTCTTAAAAAGAAGAATCGAAGATTAAAGCTCCAGATCAAAAAAATAAAAAAGAATCAGAAAATAATTGAAAATCTACAAACACACTTTGAAAAAGCGAAGAAGAATGAAGATCTAACAACACAGTTGCAAAAAATAAGTAAAGAATGTGAAAGGTATGTTATTGAAATTACTTCTTTAAAAGCAGATCTTGAGAAAACAAATAAAACAATCAATGATAGATCAGTCAATAATTTAAAATTTGAGAATAGCACTAATATGTTGAATAAGATATTAAAAAGTTAAAGATTAATGTCAAATAAAACAGATATAGGATTTGAAAAAGAGAAAAAGGAGGCCACTACTTTCACAAACAAGAAAAAAGAAAGAGCTACGCTGAAGCTCTTTCAAAAGAGAAAATAAAAAAGGAAGTTAAAAATACAGAGACATCTCAAACAAAGAACGCTGGAGAGAACAGAGCTACAAAAGACAATCAAATCAGAGATACACAAATAGATCCTCTTTTTATGGTTACTATTTTATTTGTAATGGATATGATCATAAAAAAATAGAATGTCGAAAAATGACTAACAATTTCAGAAATAAAGAGAAAAAGCTCATGCAGAGTCAAGCAAAAGTTACAACTATTTTGCTCCTCTATTAGGCTTTAATGAAGAAGTCATAATATGTTACAAGTGCAACAACTTCGATCAAATACCCTGATACTGTAGAAGCGTGTTCGAGTCAGTCAAAAAAGACCAAAGTTTTAAAGCTCCATTCATTAAAAAGAAAGTTCAAACAAATTCATGGCAGAAAAAACACCCTGAAAAATCTATGTTGGTACAGACAGTTTTGCATGCAAAAAATGAAGAAAAACCATAGTTCATTGACATTGGATGTTCGAGGCATATGACATGAGACAAAAGCAAGTTCATAACCTTGAAGAAGATCAATGGTGGCACAATAAAATTCGAAGATAATACTACTACCAAAATTGTCGAAAAATGTACACTAAGTTTGGATAATGGTATAACTAAAATTGAAACTATTTTGTATGTAAAAGATCTTAAGCATAATCTTTTTAGTGTAAGTCAAATGTGTGATTAGGGACACTAAAGTTTTATGCAGAAGATTGTAAAATTAAGAGAAAAGATTCAGATGTGTTGGTTGCAGATGCTCAAAGAACAGGGAATAATTTGTGTATGTTATCCGACATCAAAGGTCAAAGATGTTTGAGTCAGACTGAAAAAAGTTAGTTATAGCACAAGAGAATGGAACACATAAATTTTGACAATCTTGTCAACATCAACAAGAAACAAGCAGTCAAAAATCTTTCAAAATTACAAAGTCATCCGACACACTTTGTAAACCTTCTCTGTGTGAGAAGCAGGTCAGAAAGGGGTTCAAAACAAAAAAGTACTCGACCACTCAGATGTTAGTGTTTGTTCACACTGATCTGTGTGTACCTATGAGAACTCAAAATGCTCAAAGTGTAATATTTCATGTTGTCTATTGATGATTTTTCACGTATGACTTGGATAATATTTTTTTAAAAAAATCAAATGCTTCAGACATTTCAAAACATTAATTGAGAATGAAACCAGTTTAAAGATTAAATGTCTAAAATCAGATCGAGGAGAATTCATATCAGATCAGTTTACTGAGTTTTGTGAAAACCATGAAATAAAGAGACATTATTCAGCAACCAGAACTCCACAACAAAATAAAGTAGTTGAGCAGACAAACAAAACAGTTTAGAAAATGACAAAGACAATGCTAAATGAATCCAAGATCTCAGATAAATATTGAAGAGAGGTAGTTGCTACAACAGTGCATATTCAGAGCAGAGCATTATGGAGAGTCAATAGTGACAAGACTCTTTATGAGCTATGAAAAGACAAACCAGCAACAGTGGATTATTTCAGAGTTTTCGACAGTAAATGCTTCATAAAAAGAAACGATAAAAAACTTAGTAAGTTTGAATCCAGAGCAGATGAAGATATATTTTTTTGTTATTCTTGCAAAAGTAAAGCTTATAAATGTTATAACAAAAGAACCGAAAAAATTGTTGAAAGTACAAGTGTCGGGATAGAAAATAGAACACAAAGAATCAATAATCCAGTAGACATCCCTGAAATCATTGAAGAGGAAAATTTTGAAGAATCAAATGAAAATGAGAAGGAAAAAAAGACACCAAAACTCCATCCAAATATGTTTAAAAAAATCATAATGAAAGTGACATCATCGGGGACATAAATGAAGGAATTTGCACCAGAAGAATGATGGTAAATGAATCTGAGCAAGTTAATCTCTGTTTGTTATACAAAATTCAGCTTAGAACTTTTTCATAAGCTAAACATGATAAGCATTGGGTTAAAGCAATGGATGAAGAATTAAATCAGATAGAAAAAAATGATACTTGAAAATTAGTGCCTAGACCAAAAGATCACAATGTAATAGGAACAAAATGGGTTTATAAAAGTAAGTTGAATAAAAATGAAGAAGTGACTAAGAATAAAACAAAATTAGTATGTAAAGGATATGCTCAAATTGAGGGAATAGATTTTGAAGAAACTTTTGCACCAGTGACAAAACTAGAAGCTATTAGAGTGTTTATTGCCTATGTAGTGATTAAAATTTTCAAAGTGTTTCAAATGGATGTCAAATCTGTCTTCCTAAACAAAAATCTAGACGAAAAGGTCTACATTAAAAAACTTGACAGATTTATTCTCTCAAATATTAATAGCCATGTATGCAGATTGAAGAAAGCATTGTATGGATTGAAACAAGCTTCCAAAGCTTGGTATGCAAAACTTGATAAGTACTTGCAAGATTAAAGTTTCAAAAAAGGATTTGCTAAAAGATAACCTCTACATCAAAACAGAAGGTGAGCATCAATTGATTGTTGTGGTATATGTTGATGACATCATTTTTGAATGAAACATTTAAAAGATAACAAAAGAATTTTCTGATAATATGCAAAAAAAATTTGAGATCTCTATGCTTGGAGAATTGTCATTTTTCTTAGGATTGCAAATATTTCAATCAGATAAAGAAATTTTCATATCTCAAAGTAAATATAGCAAAGAAATGTTAAAGAAATTTGGTTTTAAGGATTGTGCATCAGTGGGCATACCAATGTGTACAAAAAATAAAGTGAGCAAAGATGAAGATTCTCCTGTTGCAAATCAATCTTTGTATAGAACTATGATTGGTAATCTTTTATATTCAACAGCATCGAGGTCAGACATCATGCATGCAGTAGGTATGGTTGCAAGATATCAGTTAGCTCCAAAAGATAGTCATGTTCAGTTGGTGAAGAGAATATTCAGATATATGAAGACGACATTGAATTATGGATTGTGGTATCCCACAGGCAGAGACTTCACTTTAATCGCTTATACAGATTCAGATTGAACAGGTTGCTTGGATGACAGAAAAAGTACAAGTAGAGAAACTTTCTTCTTTGGTGATAGCTTAGTATCATGGCTAAGCAAAAAACAAAATTCAATATCATTTTCTACAGCTAAAGCAAAATATATTGCAGCGGTATTGTGTTGTACTCAAGTGCTTTGAATGAAGCAAACTTTAGAAGATATCAAGGTAAAATATGATGAACCTATTTCTATTTTTTGTGACAACACAAAGTGCTATTAATATTTTGAAGAATCCAATGATGCATTCAAAAACAAAACATATTCTCATCAGCTATCACTTCTTCAGAGAGCAGAGTGCAAATCAACAAGTTAAGATGGAATATATTAGTAATACAAAGCAGATTGCAGATATTTTCACAAAGGCACTACGAAAAGACACATTTGAATATCTATGAGAGAAGTTGAGAGTAATTTCTTTTAATTCATGCCATTGAGGATCAACATTAGCGGAGGGAGAGCTAAGTGTTAGCACTAGATAGGTCATTTGCCATTGATGTCAAAGGAGAAGAACAAAAACAGGGATAAGTACAAGTACAGATGCGAAAACAAGTATAGATTGCTACAATAAGGGAGAGTTATTGTATGGTTTTTAGATTTTAGTATGTGCAGATTTCATGATGTGGTAGTTTCAATTTGAAATTGCCATCAATGACAAAGAGAGAGATTGCTGAAAATATTGTCATTGATGTCAAAGGTCTAGCATTATTGGTGATAAAGGCCCCATTGCATTTAATGGTGTTTTTAATATTCATATCTTGACTAATGTGTGTTAATATATATTTAATATTAATGAATATATTTTTGATTGCATATAAATCAAAGGAGGGCCCATGGAGAAGTCAGAGTCATGGGATAAAGACAAAAGAGAAATGGGACACATTTTCTCATAAAAAGTCATCTTGAGGAATTCTAAGAGACACCATGCAAAGACAAAAGAGGGTATGATGCATTTTTTCATGAAATGACACTTTGAATAATACGAAAAGTCATCAAGATAAAGACAAAAGAGGAAATGACACATTTATTTATGAAGGGTCACCATATGACTTTTCAAATGCAAGGATACGAAGGGTCATACAAGTTTGGTGCCATTTTCCTAAGGATTGAAGGGTCACAAAGGGTGAATGTCAAAGATCATTTGGAAAGCTATAAATAAAAGTTTGAGAAGTCAGTTGTAATATACAAGAGAATGCATGGTTTGTATTTTTTTCGAAGAGAGAAAAGCAAGAGATATTGTAGAGTTCTATCATTTGTTGAGTAATCAACATTGAGAGATAGTTGTGTTTTATGCACAAGAGGGGTTGGTGCTCACAAATCTTTGCAAGGGGTTGGTGCTCACAAATAGTTGCAAGGAGTTGGTGCTCACAAATAGTTGTTGTGTTGGTGCTCGGTAAAGGGGTTGGTGCTTCTGCAAGTTGGTTCTTGTGAACTTCGTAATTTGAGTTGGTGCTCATTCATATACTTGAGATTGTTCCCCGTGATTTTTTCCACTTTGAATTTTCACTTAAAAATATGGTGTCTCTCTCTCTTGTGTGGTGCATATTATTGTTTCAATTTTATTGCATATCTAGAATGTGTGATTAAGTGGTTAAAAAAAAAAATCAGATTAAGTAAAAGATATATAATATACTGATTCAACCCCCCCTCAGTATATTCCGTGCTTAACAAGTAGCACAAAACTTGTTCAATATTCACAAATGTTTGAAACTCATTTTGTCACTTGAAATCTTAAATTATTCCTTTTTGGGTCTGCACAGGCAGTGATAACCCTGAGTTAGGGTTTCCAAACTAAAATTTGATTTGTAAGAGTTCTAACCCTCCAAAAATCACAAAACTTTGTGATTTGTTGTGGATTAAAGTGTTCTAAAAGATTTTGAAGGTTCCCGATTTGTACGGACCTTCTGTGTACAAAAAAGTAGGACACAGATTGAATTAAGCCTTGGGAGACCTAATTGGAGCTTGACAAAGGCTAGAAAGTTGGTTTTTGAGTGGATTTGAGTCGAGAAACTTGTGGTAAGGGAGAAACTCAATAGAGGGTACTCAAAAAGTACCATAGATTCTGAATACCAATCCTAGATTGTTCGTACCATCTAAAAAAGTGAAAAAAAAGCTACTAAGAAGGGGGTTAGGTTGTGACAAGTGAGAACAAGTTGCAGGGATGAACTTTTGAGAGTTTTTTCTCAGCATCATGTTGGTATCAGAGCCAAACAAAGACACCTGAAAGTGATTGGAGAAAGTAAGACTCTCTAAGAGGAAGAGAAGTTAGGATTTGTTTGACAAATTGCCTAAAAAGAGACAAGGTGCCACTTAGGAGAAACGCAGTAGGTGAGAGGACAGCAGCCATACAAATGGGAGGTGAAAATTGTAAGAGTTGAGGAACCTCAGAGTCAACTTTGATGAAAGACTCATAGTATTTGAGGTCAATCAAAGGAGAGTAGTCACAAGTGATTTGAGTGACCACGAGGAAGAAGAGCCACAGGCACCAGAGTTGGAAGATGGAAAGAGAGAAATGAAGAACAAAAATTTGAGAGATTGATGAATGTGGTGAAAGGGCAAGGATCCAAGCCCAAATTAGATCTTCCAATGTACGCAGGCAATCTCGGTGGAGAAGAACTCTTTGATTGGATAGGGGAGTTGGACAAATACTTTGATTTTGAAGATATCCCAGAAGAGCAACAAGTGAAGTTTGCCAAAACCAAGATAAAGGGTCATGCATCCCTGTGAAGGAATTACATACAGGATGAGAGAAGGAAAAAAGGAAAAGCCAAGATCAAGTCTTGGGATAGAATGGTTGCCATGTTGAAAAGCAAGTTCTTGCCTAGTGACTACATCACCAACTTGTATAAGAAGCTTCCAAACCTGAAACAGAAAGAGATGAGAGTCAAAGAATATATTGAGGAGTTTTACAAGTTGAGTATCAGATCATGCCACATGGAGGATGAGAATGATAAGGTGGCTAGGTATCTCAATGGTTTGAGGTACAACTTGCAAGATGAGTTGAGCCTTGCTAGTCCAAAGACATTGGAAGAGTGTTACCAGTTGACCTTAAAAGGAGAGGACAAGCTCAATGGAAAACAAAATCAACAAAACAGAGATAGAAGCAGAAGTTTTAGGGGCAGAGGTCAACAAGGAAGCAAAGGTTATTCACAAAGAAGTCAAGGCGAGTCTAGTACTTCACATGAACGACCGTCTAATTCAAGACGAGAATTTAGAGGTAGAAGTCCATATTCAGAGGTGGTTATACATCAAGAGGTAGAGGATCAGGTGGTTTTACAAGTAGGTGTTTCAAGTACAACAAGTTTGTTGAACATAGGTCATAGGAATGTCCAGAGGGTCAGTCAGTAGGGAGTCTAAAAACAGAAGGTATAGATCAGATTACACAGGTAGTTGAGGAAGAGAGTGTTTGTTCTGCATCACTTGTGGAGGAACCTGAGATAGGAGAATCCTTGCTAATGAAGAGAGTGATGATCAAAACACCCAAGGAGGAGCCACCATAAAGAAAAACACTTTTCAGAACTTCTTGCAAGTGCCAAGGTAAATGTTGCAAAATGGTCATAGATTCAAGAAGTACAGATAATTTATTCTCTATTAAAATGGTCAACAACTTGGATTGAATAAGTTGCCTCACCCCACACCATACAAAGTCTCATGGTTGAATAAAGTACGACAAGTTTTGGTTAGTGAACAAAGTTGGGTGGAGTTTCAATTTGGAAGGTACAAGGACAAGGTCCTTTGTGACGTGATCCCCATGGATGTTTGTCATTTGCTTTTTGGGAGGCCTTGGCAACATGATAGGAAAACCACTCATGATGGTAGGAGAAATGTCTACAACTTGGTTAAGGATGGAGTTAGTCACACCTTGTTGCCTATGAAAGATGAAGACAGTGACCAACAAGTTGGATCAAATGCGATGTTGGTTAGTGGTAAAGAAGTTATTTATGCTATGAATGAAGAGGAGTTGGGCTTTGCATTGGTAGTCAAGCCTAGGACTGTTATGACAACCACCAAACTGAATGAGTTGCCTCAAGAGATCCAAGACATGTTGGAAGAGTATGCAGAAATTGTAGTTGATGAGCTGCCAAGAACATTGCCACCTATGAGAAACATTACTCATCACATAGACTTTGTTCCAAGAGCAAGTTTGCCTAACAAGGCAGCCTACAAGATGACTCCTAAGAATGCAAAAATCAAGAGACAAGTGCAAGAACTCTTGGCCAAAGAACTAATCAAAGAAAGTCTTAGTCCTTGTGCAGTCCCTACAGTGTTGGTGCCTAAGAAGAAAGGTGAGTGGAGAATGTGTACAAACTCCAGGGCTATCAACAAGATCACATTAGATATAGGTTTTCTCTCCCAAGGATGGAAGATTTGATGGATTGCTTGAGTGGAACAAGCTATTTTTCAAAAATTGATCTCAAAAGTAAGTACTATCAAATTAGAATCAAACAAGGGTATGAATGGAAAACCGTTTTCCAAATCAATGAGGAGTTGTATGAAATGGCTGGTTATGCCATTTGGCTTAACAAATGCACCAAGCACTTTCATGAGGCTTATGAATGAAGTCCTCAAAACTTTTATAGGTAAGCTTGTAGTAGTCTGCTTGGATGATATACTTATCTACAGCCCTAGTAAGGAGGAGCATCTTCACCATTTGCATCTAATCATGAGAACACTGCAAGAGGAAAGGTTGTTAATCGACCTCAAGAAATGTGAGTTCATGAAATCAGAACTGTTGTACTTAGGATTTGTAATCTCTCAAGGTATGCTAAAGATGGACAAGGACAAAGTGAAGGTAATCATGGAGTGGCCAACACCTAGAACAACTGGAGAGGTAAGGAGTTTCCATAGACTTGCAAGTTTTTATAGGAAATTTATTAGAAACTTCAGTGGAATATGTGCTCTAATAATAGATACCATTAGAGGAGATAAGAAAAAATTTGTTTGGATTGAGAAAAGCTGAAAGGACTTTCCAATATTTGAAGCAATAAATAACGGAGCAACCTATCCTAGCACTTCCGGACTTTAATAAAGTTTTTCAGATAGAGTGTGATTCAAGTGGAGTGGCAATATGGATTGTTCTAAGTCAAGAGAGTAGGCCAATAACCTATTTCAGTGAAAAGCTCAATGATGCCAATAGAAAGTATTCATCCTATGACTTGGAATTCTATGCAATGGTGCAGGCCTTGAATAAGTAGAGGCATTGTTTAATGCCAAAAGAGTTTATCATTTATACAGACAATCATGCACTTCAATTCATTACTAATCAGCCTAAGCTAAATCAAAGACACATGAAATAGGTGGAGTATATGCAACATTTTACCTTCACCATCAAGCATAAGCAAGGACAAAGCAACAAGGTCGTAGATGCATTGAGTAGAAGAGTCTTGTTAGTGCATGAGATACAACTTGAGAGTGTTGGTATTGAGTCATTCACGAAGATGTATGAAGATGATATATACTTCAAAGAAGCATACAATGCTTGTAAGCATCCAACTACACTCAACAAAGAACCATGGTTGGACTATGTCATACAAGATGGGTTACTATTCAAAGGTGTGCAACTATGTGTGCAAAGAAGCTCAATAAGAGAGAATTTGATCCAAGAGAAGCATAGTGGGAGTATGGCAAGCCACTTTGGGCTTGATAAAACATTGGAGCAGCTCACTAGACACTATTTTTGGCCCAAGATGCAAGGAGATGTGAGAAGATATGTTGAGAGGTGTAAAACTTGTCAAATGGCCAAAGGGAAGAGCACCAATGTAGGTTTATATCAACCTCTACCAATCCCAAATAGACTTTTGGAATCCATAAGCATGGACTTTGTGATAGGACTGCCTAGAACACAAAGAGGTTTTGACTCCATATATGTAGTTGTGAATAGATTTTCAAAAATGGCACATATCATTCCTTGTAGGACCACTAAGGATGCCACCCATGTGGCAAATTTGTTCTTTAAGGAGGTAGTAAGACTTATGGACTGCCACTAAATATTGTATCTGATAGAGATATTAAGTTCCTAGGACACTTTTGAAGAACACTATGGAGAAAGGTAGGCACAAATATGAGTTTCAGTTCAGCTTACCACCCTCAGACAGATGGTCAAACTGAGGTGGTTAATAGGAGTCTAGGGAACCTATTGAGGTGTTTACCTAAGGATAATCCCAAGCAGCGGGATCTGGTATTGCCCCAGGCAGAATATGCTTATAATGACTCCTCTAATAGGAGCACTGGCAAGAGTCTTTTCCAAGTGATATATGGTATGCAGCCTAGAGGAGTGTTTGAACTCAAAAATCTCAGTCATATGAATAAAAAAAGCACTGAAGGGGAAGATTTTGCAGTGGCCATAAAAGAGGTTCATCAACAAGGGACGAAGCATCTAGAAGCTAGTGTGGAGAAGTACAAAAACAAGTAGATGTAAGTTGAAGAGAGGTAAGTTTTCAAAATGGAGATTTGGTTTTGGCTCATCTTAGGAAGGAGAGATTTCCCAGAGGTGAGTACAACAAGCTTAAGATGAAAAAAATTGGTCCTTGTAAGGTGCTTAGGAAGTTTTTTAACAATGCATATGAGCTGAAATTGACAAGTGGTGTAGGCATATCACCAATTTCAATGTTTCAAACTTGTAACCTTACACAAAAAGAGTAAACAGTGAAGACACAACAGAAGAAGCAACTACAACAGGTAAAAATTGGGCAAACATTTCCCTCAAGTCAGACCAGATGAATTGGAATGCATCCTAGACAAGCAAGTGTTCAAGCAAACCAGGGATAAGCAGTATTTCAACTATTTGGTCAAATGGAAACAACAGCCAGCTGAAGATGCTACATGGATGACAGAGCATGACATCAAAAAGCATGGGAGTACTCTGGAAGAACTCATGGACAACAGTCCCCGAGTCTTTTTCTCTTTCCCCTGGGAGTATGATGCACGAGCATCACTCCTAGGCCTAGTTTTTCTTGCAATTTTGGTTTTCTTGTCAAATTTTGGTTTGTTGATGGTCTAAGAGGTCTTAGGGTGCTTAGATCATCCTTAGTTTTCATTTCAAGATATTGGTTTTACTCCTAGCTTTTCAAAAATTCAAATTTAGCTTTTCTCGCCAAAACTGAATTTTTGAATTGTTTAGCCTAGTTTAAGTGTTGCAAGAGTGTTTTGAAAGAATTCTCAATGTGTCAAATTGTTGGTATGACCTCTTGAAGGCACCATGTGTCTATACCATGGGTCTTAAATCATGTGTATGGAATATCAAACTTGATGTATGTTTTCAATGTCTAACTAGCCTTCTAGTGACCCTTGGAAGGTCCAAAATCAGTTAGAGCAGTTTTAGGACATATAAAACGTTTTGGATTTGTGTAAGGTCATTCATTCGATGTGGTAAGAGTTCAAGTTCCAAGAAAAACAAGAAAAATCTTCCTCATTTTGATGGAAAACCATTGCAGACCCTGTTTTCTCGTGTATTGGCTATGAAGATTAACTGTGTATAATTGATCATTGAAGAAAGACTCAATAAGTTATATTTATGGTGCTCCTTGTGAATTTGGTAAGTTTGTTTCATATTCCCTGAAGGTTCTTTATGTGTTTCTTTGATTGTTTTCATACTTCTTTGTGAGAAACTCAGTACAGACCTGTAGATGACTGTGAACAATCACACAATGCAACTCAGAATCTTGTAAAAGTATTTGACAGAGTTGTCAAGGAGGTAAGTAGTAATTTGAGAAGTTGTATAGGGGTAGCACAAAACTTGTTCAACATTCAGAGACGTTTGAAACTCGTTTTGTCACTTGAAACCTTAAATTATTCCTTCTCAGGTCTGCACATGCAGTGATAATTCTGAGTTAGGGTTTTCAAACTAAAATTTGATTTGTAAGAGTTCTAACCCTCAAAAATCACAAAACCTTGTGATTTGTTGTGGATTAAGGTGTTCTAAAGGATTTTGAAGGTTCCAGACTTGTACGAACCTTCTGTGTACAGAAAATTACAATAGAGATTGAATTAGGCCTTGGGAGACCTAATTGGAGCGTGACAGAGGCTAGAAAGTTGGTTTTTGAGTGGATTTGAGTCAAGAAACTTGTGATAAGCGAGGAACTCAATAGAGGGTACTCAAAAAGTACCATAAATTCTGGATATCAATCCTAGATTGTCTGTACCATCTAAAAAAGTGAAAAAAAAGGCTACTAGGAAGGGGGTTAGATTGTGACAAGTGAGAACAAGTTGCACAGTTGAACTTTTGGGAGTTACTTCTCTGCATCTGGTCGTTATATCTAGATCTATATATAGGGTGCTATATAAAGCTTAGCTTTACAGAGTAAGTAGGCAGTAGGTCGTTACCATAAATATAGTCCCTCAACCTCCATATAGATAGATAGGGTTGATGGTGTTCCTTGACTCCCTCCCCCATCCTCCGTCAGTCCCCTAGATGATGGATAATGAGTCAGTCCCCTATATAGATCCAATCCCCACCCCCTGTCTAGATATATATGGGATTAGTGAAAAATGATCAATGAATCGATTGCCAGATAAGATATAGGGGAGGGGTGAGGGAGGCCTGGATGAAGAATAGATGGAATAGAATACTAAACCAACTTGGTATGGATCGGAATCCCATATAGAGATAGGGTCTAGTCTGCACCGGTGATCGCCCACTCTTAAAATAACTATATATAGAGAGGGGAGAGGGGCATATCATCTCTCAACCCATCCCTATATATAGAATTGTGCCCTATATATCTATCTACCCATATATCTATCTGTCCCCCCCCCATTCTATATATATGGGGAGCCCCTCTCCCTCTCTATTTAAACTCAACTCAACTCAACTCTATGGTTCGGGGGTTGGGGGTGGCCCTCCCCTCTCCCTATATATCTTATCTATTCTCCCTGACACAAGATAGATGGGCCACCCTATATATAGATAGGGAAACCACCCTATCTATATATGGCATTGCACTATATAGGCATTATCTATCCATCTGGCAACATCAAGTACAATATCTCTGTCCCTGCCCATATATAGATTAGACAGGCAATGTTGACATCCCCTATATATAGATCTGGTCTAGACAACATTGAGATATGAATAGCAACCTTATATATAGATAGGGCGACCCTTTATCCCCAAGTTAATGTTGACATCCGCCCCCTCAATCGATATGTGGCAATGTTGACATCCCCTCTATATATATAAGGGCAACGACCAACTACCAATAGCAACCCTATAGATAGATAGGTCGACCGCCCCTCCCCTATCTATCTATATGGATATCCCAACATCCCCTTCTTCATAGCAACGTTGACATCCCCTCTATATATATAGGGGCAACCTCATCTCTTATCTAGGTGATACAAGATTGACATACTCATAGCAATGTTACAATGTTGACATCCCCATAGTAATGTTGAAATATGCCCCCTCTATTTATATGGCAATGTTGGCATCCAATGTTGACATCTCCTCTCCCCTCTCCTAAATATATATAGAGGCCCTCTCCCCTCTCTATATATATGGATATGGATATGGCACGAAGCCCCGGATATATAGATAGGGCCACCATCACCATCTATCATTATCTATGGGCACCTCGAACATCTATATACATGGGCACCTAGACAATAATAGCCACATATCTCTATCCTCCTCTCCTCAAATAGCCATATATTTCTATCCTCCTCTCCTCTCCCAGTCGCACCTATATGAGGAGATAAGCATCCCTATCTATATATATGGTGAGTAGCTCTTATCCCACATATATAGAGAGGGGCGCCATCTCCATCTATCACTATGTCTATGGGCACCTAGAATCGAAGCTACCATCCTCTCAGCACCAGGCATCCTACCAATCGTTAGTCCTAATGCTAGTATGAGGGCATCCTGCCAGTCATTAGTCCTAATGCGAGTATGAGGGCATCCTACTAGTCTTTAGTCTATATGCCAAGATGAGGGCATACTACCAGCCTCTAGTCTTTATGCAAGAGTAAGGCATCCTACCTGGATGATACCACCAATCTTTAGTCTGAATTCCTAGAGTCAATCCCAATGCCAGTCTATAGTCCGTATACCTAGAGCCCTACCCTATATATCTACATACCACTGATACTACCAGTCTCTAGTCTATATACCAAGATGAAGGCCCATATCTATATCTACCAAGAGCCCTATATATCTTATCTATCATTAGACTTGTCTCTAGTCTTTATGCCTACATGAAGGTGACTAGAGTAAGTCCCAATGCCAGGAGTAAATCCTAACCTAATATGAGTGTCTATATACCAAGATGAGGGCGTACTACCAATCTTTGGTCTAAATGCCAACATGTAGGCATCCTACCTAGATTAGGTCTCAATACCAGTATGAGGGCATCCTACCTAGATGAAGAATGACTGCCAATCTTTAGTCTATATACCATTATGAAGGATTCTCTATCTGATATGTCAAGAATCTAGTCTATTCTTGAAAATCACGAGGAGGGGAATTATTGATTTGCCTTTTCATGCTTATGGTATGGAGGCCACGATACTGTAGGCCCTAGACCATAGGGAGTGATCCATACCCCACCTAGCCCAGAGCCTATCAAGCAAACGACTATATCTACATCTGGGGAGGGACCGCTAGCCCACCCCACTCATCCGAGGCAAGTAGCCTCCGATAATGAGTAGGTCTATGGAGCCCCCCTCTCCCCTCTCTATATATGGAAGGGATGGGGGGGGAGGGGCATTCTCTATATAGGCCCACTACTGTAGGGAGCGATGTTAAGGCCACCCACCCCAGGGAAGTGATTGTAGGGAGTGATCCATGCCTTGCCCTCTCCAAAAGGGAGTATTATATATATTTGGGGGGCGGCAGCCGGTAGAATCTATTCAATATTTGTTAAAAACCCATCTATATTATATCAATAATATGGGTGGCCGAGCATAGATCGATAGGATCAAAGCAGGGGGGATAGATTAGTCGGTGCGAGGGGTGGTCTATCATAGTTACCAAATCCGGTCAGATCCAAATTTTTTGGCCAGCGCAGATACGTTCGTCCGGGTCGGCCCTACTTTTTTTCCAAAAAAAAAAAAAAAATTAAGATTTTTTGTGCCAAAAAATGCCCAGAAACCATAAATATGATATAATATTAACATTTTATATTATTTTATTAATATTTTTCATTGTATTTGTCAGTTTTGCATATTTTAAAACAATGCTCAGATATATATCTGTATATATTCCGGGTCGGATTTTTCCAAACTTTTTCAAGAATTCAGGATTTTGGATTTTTTTGCCCTCCCAAACGGATCTGGATTTCTAAACTTGGTAACTATGCAGTCTATAGATATAAGTCTATTCATCAGTGCCCATCCCATCCCATCTAATTCATCAGTCGTCAATTATTGGCCTATATATAGATATGGCAAGGGTAGGTCGACTATTTATAAAGAGAAGCCCATCCCATCCCATCCCATCTAATTCGTTGGCCATCGACCTATATATAGATATGGTGGGTGGCGTGGTACTAGATCAATAGGATCAAAGTAGGGAGGATAGAGTCAGAGTTGTCCCTCCATATTCGGCCTATCCATTCTCGGCCCTCTCGTAGGGGGGGCTATAAATCTTGTATATGCCCATCGAATAGTGGGCTATTAAGATGCCAAAAGTAAGTCTTAATGCCCGTCTAAAGTCTTTATGCCCATATGAAGGTTCGTAAGAGGGGGGGTTGGAGGGCAAGAAAGGATCAAAGCAAAGGGATAGATTTGTAGGTGCAGGTTGGCAAGAATCAAAGCAGGAGGGCACGTCCCTATATATAGATATGGGCAGGAGGGCAAGTCTGTATGTCGTAGGAGCCCATCTATATTCGTTCATGAGAACAAGTTTGTATGTTGTAGATGGCATCCATATTCGTTCGAGTGGCCGTAGATCAAAGCAAGAGGGCAAGTCCCTATATATAGATATGGCCGGCATGCAAGGTTATGGAGGGCAAGGACCCTACATATATATATATATATGGTGGGCATGTAAAGATCGGAAGAGCCCATCCCATCCCATCTATATTCTATATTCGTTTGGCCTATATATAGATATGGCAAGGGGTCGTAGATCAAAGCAGGAGGGCAAGGATCTAATCTGTAATCGGAGGACCCTATATATAGATATGGGTGGGAAGGCAAGTCCCTATATATAGATAGAGTTATATCTATATATGGGGCAGGGGGGCAATCTATAGATATAGATCTATTTGTCAGTCTATATATAGATATAGATATGGCAGGGGGAAGGGGGGCGGTAGATCTATTCATCGGATAACCAACCTATCTCACCCCTCTATATCTATGTGGAGTATCACGTATATAATATCTATCGTCTATCGATCGATACTCATTTGGGTATGAGATTCTATATTCGGTATGATATATATATATATATATATATATATATATGGGTGGGGGAGTGGATCAATCTATAGGGGTGTAGAGGTTCCTTAGTGGACATATAGGTTCGTTCATGGGTATGAGATTGAAAGGATTAGATTGAAAGGATTGGATTGAAAGGTAGGTATCAATATTTGTTAGTGGGCATTAGATTTCAAATTATTAGATTTGGAAGGTAGGTATGAGGTTTGAAGGGTGGGTCTTAGGTTTGCTAGTAGGCATTAGATCAACACAACAAGTGAGCTACGAGAGTGGGACCGTAAGGATAGGGCTCCCCCCTATATCTATATGGCACATATCCCATATCTCATATCTCTATCTAGGTTGGGGAGGGAGCGATCCAGAGCTATGTGGTAGACATAAAGGTCGATGGTACCCAATTTTGGTTGAGGATGATTCAAATGTTTATGTGAGAATGAGAAAAGCTTAGATGTCTATGAGGATCGCTTAGATGATCCAATAAGATTCATCTATAACAAGAGAAGATACAGGTAAGATTGAACAGGAGGAAAAGAACTATGAAAAAGTTGGGCAACCTCAAGCAGAGGAGGAAACAGAAAAAGAAATTGATGAGCAATTGAGAGGCAAGGATTCTTAAAAACATCCCAAAGCCAAAGGAGGTGAAGCAACAACCTTTGGACATAAGGGAAACCCTAATACCAAAGGTCACAGTTACATACACTCTGGCAATTACAACAATATTGCCACCTCAAGTTCCAATAATAAGTCATTTCCCTTATCCTCCTCCATTATAGGTGGTAGCCACCCCTTCTATGGTAACCTATGTGAGAAGGTCTCTTCCTGCTTCCCTACAAACTCTTGTTATCACACAACCAGAGACAGAGGAACCTTTAGATAAGCAAACCAAAGGAGGGGATTTAGAAGTGAGCCATGGAGGGAACCCATATGAAGAAGTAGCACTGGATATCTTTTAGAACATGCCCTTACAGAAAACTCTTGAGACTACAAGTCCCAGTCCTCCTCACACTCTGGGTACAAGACAAGAACAAGTTGAAGAAAAGGATCAAGATCCTACTGTGGACAAAGAGGCAGATCAAGTAATTATAACAATTAGCACTATGGTGGTCGCATCAACTACTTCAGTTGTTCCACCTGTGGTCACTTCAATAGCTTCTCCATGGGATTCAACACAGGTAATCATTTCACCTGTTTCAGCAACAGTTCTCCCAATTGCCACAACTTCTCTAGTTTCAATTGGTATGGCAAATACTACAATTTCATATTATTTAGCTAATGTTGATCCTACTACTAACCCCATGATTGTTGTACATACATCAATTGATCAATTTATAAAAAGTCTAACCCAGGCTACCATTACACAGCGAATTATTTACATGTTGACTTAGACACCATAGTCACCAGTCCACATTTTGAGGATCTTATATCCCAAGCAATTTTTGCCACACCCCTTGTAGGCCCATCTCTTTACCCAATTGGGTGCGTCTATAACATAGGTCTCTCAACAGATTCAACAATTGTCTCAGTCCAGGAATCTCCTCATCTCACCAAATATGTTTTCAGGACTCATCCACAAACTAAGATTTCCAAAGAGAGTGTAATATCCCCTTTAGGGCTGAAAACTGAACAAAGAGGTTTTCCAACAAAACCTATTTAAATATGCAATTTTTTCTGATTTTTATTCAAACCCTAGATATATGAAATTAATTGCAGACTACTATAGTGCCCAAATATGGCACAAAAATAATATTCAATTGCTCCAAAAATTATAGAAAATTATCAAGTATTACAGCCAACAATAATCATTCAAAAATCTGATTTTTCCAATGTTCAATGGCTGAAAATTATCATTAAAAATATTAGAAGTGAGTGTAGCTGTTCCACACCCAAAAAATGGCCAAAATAGGCCTTGAAGACCTTCGCCCAACCCTAGGAAGGGTTCACTGCTCCTCCAAGGTGGTTTGCTGCACTTTAGGCAGCTCGCTGCCCTCTTTTGATGCCCCAAACCAACTCGCCCAGCCCTCAAACCAGTTTGCCACACATGTCGAAGACAAAGTGGTGTTCAAAACACCCGTATATGCCAAGTACACTCAATACAACTTCCTCACGAAGTTGCCCAATCTGGATATCAAGGGTTTCCATCCTCAGTTCCAGCCACTTTGAAGGTTTTCGTCTTCAAAGCAATAAGTCAAGTTTTTCGTGCTTCAACTCAGAAATTCAATTATCAAAATTCATGGTCACCTCTCAAATGATCATCATACCACTTTTTATACCATTCTTTCCTACAAGTTCTTCTCAAAAAGGGGCGCTCCACTTGGAGGGAAAGTTAGAGTGGTTTAAAAGATATCACCCATTTTCTTCATTAAGGGTTAACCCCTGCTCCACAAGTCACTTTTAAGTTATAATTAAAAAAAGCTATATCAAAATGTATCTTTTATAACTTAAAAATAGAGCCAAAGTTTCCTCTTTGATTTTACCTTCCCTTGGCCAACAAGAAACATCCAGAAATTTGGCTACTGGGCTTTTCCTATTCTGGGTCCTAAAGGGGAACAAGACAATCCTCCCTGCCCAAAATTGCGTCCTCAAGCAATTGCAACATCCAAGGGGCTGCCCCAATCATTGGCCTCACATAGAATCCCTCTTTAGCCTCTTCCCATGGAAAGAAAGCCTTATTTTGAAACCCTTCATTGTTGTATCTGTGAAAAGACTGTTGTCCATATGTGCTGGAAGTGTGTTGACAGCAATGAATTGCTATCCCTCTCCCCAACAAGGGGCTGCCCTTGCTGTGCTCCATATCACCAATCATGGGATAGCTGCCAACACACTCCAAACTTGCTTCCTTGCTTAGAATTTTGCATATTTCTTGAGCTGGAAGCTCCCTCAACCTAGCTACAATCTGCTCCTCCTTTCCCATCAACATGTGATCTTTCAATTTTTCAAAAGAGATTACATATACTGTCATGTCTCCGGTGGTTGGTGAGCTGTAATCATGTTTAACAGCCTTCTTATCATCCATAACCATGAGAATTCTTAACAAAAACTTACCATTGTCAAGTCTTTGTTTGCAACATACCTTCAACATGGAGTTGATGACCCTCAAGCTCGTACCAAATACACTGGAACTGTTATGGAAAGCATTGTGGAAGAATGTACCATGGCTACCCTTCATGGCCATTTTCATCTGTATGTGCACCTTAGAGTGGGTGCCCTTTGTATGGTACCCAAATGCCCCTTAGGACTTCCAATGAGCCTTAAGGCTCTCCCAACAAGCCAAAAATATGGTTCACCAATTTTTATGAAACAAGCAAATTTGAACAAATTTGGAACCATACCTTTCATGTGGACACCTTCATGGAGTTAGCAACCTTGCCATGATGTACCAAGAAGTGTCCATTGTTTACCCTCATGCTGCCCCTTCCAAACATGTTTCCAAAGTGGCCTATGAGTGCATAAAATTTGTAGAGCTTCTTCCTCCTTGGAGTTGTCCCTAGCTTGTCCTTTCATCTCCATGAGATGGAGAGTAAATGTGGCCTCCATACAACCTTCTATTTCTGAATCCTGAATTTTCTTCTCCATGGCATACTCCAAGCTCAAAATGGGTTGAATCCCCTTCAAATTTTCAGAATTACCAACATGTAGTGGCTGCCCTAACTCAGAATTTGCAGCCTTCTTTGCCTTGTTGCCCATGCAATCGGTCTCTCATAGAAGGTCCCTTCCATCATCCTTGATGTCACTTCTGGGTGTGCCTTATTACTCAACCCATGCAAAATCACCTCTTTTCCATCCACCTTAAACTTGAGCTCCATGGTTTGGTAGTTTTGGGTGTACTCCCCAAGTGAATGCAACCATTGGATGTCAAGCACCACGTTAGCTTCTCTTATGCCCACCACATAGAAGTCATCCTCAATTTGACGTCTTTCCAAGGTAATGTTTAGTTTAAGAATCTTTGTGGTGCATGGGATGGTGACGCCATCTGCCACAATGACCTTAAACCCGTAAACTCTATAAGCTGCAGCCCACATGTTGCAACCAACTCCTTATCAATAAAATTGTGGGTGGTCCTACTATCAATGAGGATAGTCACATGCTTATCTTGCAAAATTCCCTTCACTCTAAAGGGGTGATACCTAGGAGCCCCAGACAATGGTGCAAAGGTGCCACTCATGTCTTCTCCTCCAATGATCCCCAAGGGTTCTTCATATAGGTGGCTGCCCCTACTTCTTCTTCTTCTTCTACTCCATCTGAATGTACCTCTATGTAGTGCACTTGCCCCTTTCCACGGCAACGGTAGCCCAATGTCCATGGGTCCTTGCAAGTGAAACATAGATTCTTCTTTCTAAGCTCATTCTGGGTCTCACTGTTCCCTCTTGGCAGCTCCTTTTGCTGCCCCAAACCCTGCTGGTTTGGCCTCCCTAGCTGCCCCAAAGGGACTGATTTTGGCGGCTCTAAATAATTGATCTTTGGCTGACCCCAAGTGTTGCTCCCTTGCTGTCCTAGAGGCAAACTTGTGTTAGTTTTCTGCTGTCCAAAGGGCATAATTTTACCTTTAGGAGCTGAAGACTCGAGATCAAGGGCCTTTTGAATGGCCTCTTGAAGGGTAGGAGGGTTGAAAGCCTTGACCAAACCCCTTAAAGGATCAACCAACCCTTCCATGAACAATGACACAAGCCTTTTTTCTCAAATATCCGCTACCATGACTGAAATCCTCTGAAAATTAGCCACATACTCCTCCACGGAAGTCTTTTGCCTTAATTGAGCCAATTTCTAGAAGTGAAGCTCCAAATCAGCCCTTTCAAACCTTTCAATCAGCCTTCTACTGAATTCCTCATAAGTGTTTATGAGGTTGTGTCCTTGGGCTATTAATCCATGGTACCACCATTCATGGGCAGATCCCTCCAAATGCAATGCAGTAAATTTGATGGCATCATCCTCCATCATAGGTCGAAGTGTGAGGTATGTATCAACCTTTTGTATCCATGCCCTAGCTGAACTTTTTGGTGAACCATCAAAAGTGGAAAGTGTGAGCTTTCCAAAAGCATGTTGTAGATCTCCTGTAGTGTTTCTTGGTCTATGGACAGCCCCATGACTAACTTTACCCTTCTTTATTTTCATGAAATCGATAAAAGTCATTTCCCCCTTGATGTCGGTGGGAAGAGCCCTATACTCTATGTAGTGGACAGCAATATTCTCCAATACAGAATACTTTTCTCCCACTCTGGAATGGTTTCCACTCTCTGTGGGAAAGTAGATTGAAAAGGCCTTTGTGAGGATCCAACCGTTGTCCTTGGGGGAGGGTTATTGTTTGTACCTATATTGCTTCCTTCACCATTTTGTGTTTGGTTTCCATTCATGTCCTTCATAGTTTGTATGAAATCACCCAGCATATTTGTCAAACGTTCTTGACTTTTGAGTGTATCTTTCGAACCTATCATTGTCCATGTCCTCCCTGTCTCTATGCCTTTTTCGTTCTGTGATTATCTCCTCTTCCATTTGTTGTTCCTCTTGCTGCTCTGGCCCTTTTTTCTTTTCCTTTTCATGGTACTTAACCTCTCTATCACTGTTAGGCATGTAGATTGCTCAAACCCCACTGCTGGCCAAGATTATGGCTCTAATGCCACTATAATATCCCCTTTAAGGATGAAAACTGAACAAAAGGGTTTTCCAACAAACCCTATTTAAATATGCAATTTTTTCTCATTTTTATTCAAACCCTAGATATATGAAATTAATTGCAGACGATTGTAGGTGCCCAAATATAGCACCAAAATAATATTCAATTGCTCCAAAAATTATAGAAAATTATCAAATATTACAGCCAACAATAATCATTCAAAAACCCAATTTTTCCAATGTTCAATGGCTGGAAATTATAATAAAAATTATTAGAAATGAGTGTGGTTGTTCCACACCCAAGCAATGGCCAAAATAGGCCTTGAAGACCTTCGCCCAACCCTAGGAAGGGTTCGCTGCACTTTACGCAGCTCGCTGCCTTCTATTGATGCCCCAAACCAACTCGCCCAACCCTCAAACCAGTTCGCCACACCTGTAGAAGGCAAAGTGGCGTTCAAAACACCCTTAAATGCCAAAAACACTCAATACAACTTCCTCACGAAGTTGCCCAATCTGGATATCAAGGGTTTTTGTACTCAGTTCCAACCACTTTGAAGGTTTTCGTCTTCAAAGCAATAAATCAAGTCTTTTGTGCTTCAACTCAGAAATTCAATTATCAAATTCATGGTCACCTCTCAAATGATCATCATAACACTTGTTATACCATTATTTCCCACAAGTTCTTCCCAAAAAGGGGCGCTCCACTTGGAGGGAGAGTTAGAATGGTTTAAAAGATATCATCCATTTTCTTCATTAATGGTTAAGTTAACCTCTACTCCACAAGTCACTTTTAAGTTATAATTAAAAAAAGATATATCAAAAGGCATATTTTATAACTTTAAAATATAACCAAAGTTTCCCCTTTGATTTTACCTTCCCTTAACCGACAAGAAACATCCAAGAATTCGGCTACGGGCATTTTCCTGTTCTATGTCCAAAAGGGGGACATGACAGAGAGGTTGTTCATTCCACCTTTTCCTTCATTATCCACATCTCCTTGTTCCACTTCTCCATCACCCTCCATTCTCGTGCCTCCATAGAGTCTTCCATCTCCTTCCATCCTCATGCCTCCACCACAAAGCACTTTACCCTTCACCTCTCAAACCTCTCCTCAAGACTTGCTAGTGACTCCCACATGGATATAGCAAATGCAAGCAGAGCAACCAGCTAAACAAGATTTGGTGATCATTGAGGAGCCCAAATTGACCATAGAGTTTGACGAGACTTCAAACAAACTCAAAAGGGTGGGACGAAGAATAGTCATATCATTAACAAAGAAAAGAAAAACTAGACCTGGGCATGAAGATGAGATCCACAAAGACCCTATTTCTATGGTAGATGCCACTGGAGGAGTCTTAAATAAAATGTTTCGTGGGTTGCAACAGACTAACAAGACTGGAGGCACAAGACAGAATAGAACCTCCAAAAGATATAGTGGACAATGTGCACGACTCAGCGAAAACCCTCTATAACATAGTATGCTCTATCCGACAATCAAGGGCAGAATCATAACCACAGTGAAACAATGTGGTAAAATTTTATGAATCTGTGAAGAGCTTGGCTGCCAGATTGCATTTTGTCATCAAGGCAGTAAGGCAAAAGCCATACCAACATCTCAATTTTGTAATTCCAGATATTGCTTTAGCCCAGAATTATGTAACTAACAAGAGAAGTCATCTGATGGGATGGCATAAATAGATGCAGGAGCTGGGTGAGCAATTGACAAGCCAAGAACATAAAACCATCCAAATTATGGGAGATAGGTGCATCAATGGCATATACATGCCACTTGGGCAAATTGTAACCAAACCATTTTTTGATACCTTGCTATGGACTGTTGCTAATAGCTTCAAAGCAGAGGTTGAGAACACAGTTTTCAGAAGCAGTGACCAAGTGATTCAATTGATCACTTTTGCCAAGTACAACGTGGCACAGTCAGAAGCCTTGAGTACTTCTTTTCGACCTTCAATGGACTTACACAGGAAACTAATTAATAGGATCTCAATTTTGTTAAGTTTCCCATCATCAATTTTGAATCTATTGAACTAGACTTTGCATCATGTATGACTGAGTATGAAAAGATAAAAGAACAAGGATGGTTGGCCACTCATGTGGGAGCTTCATCTTCACGAGTTAAAGTTTTGACAACCGTGTCTTCTTCTCCGTATACTATAGTCCCAGATAAAAGAACAAGGATGGTTGGCTACTCATGTTCAGTGCACTAACTACTGGAGTCTATTTTTGACCGAGTTATTTATATATTTGTACACGAGCTATAGGGCTAAATTAAGATTCTTACTTACAGACATTGCAAAACATCCAGTGTCTGCATGATTAAATTAAGATTTGATCTTATTTTAAACTTGATAAATTTGGACAAGCTTTGAGGATAAGGTGATCCCGTCCAAAGCTATATATGCATGTCTTTTATCTATTGTAAAGAGAATTTTGGCAATTAATGCAAGCAAGGAAAGTTTCTATTACTATTCTGTGAGTTTGTGAATGTGTTGTCTCTTCCAATTTTCTATGTTTCGTTGGGGAATTTCCATTAAGTTGATGAATCTATAATAGGCTAAGTGTATGTTATTTGCAAGGATAAGATTGAACATTTTGTTAGTCTCGTCGGTTCTTTGGTTATAGATCATACTTAACACTTGTTGGCGACATTGGATATGATCAACAATCTGGTACTAACAACAACCTTTGATTGTGATCATTGAATCTTTCTGCAATTATTACCTTGGACTTCTCACTATGTTTGTTGTGTTTTGTGCTTTCAGCTAATCCCCAACAGACATTGGTTTGTGACATGTGCTTGGCCTAGTATAGTAGATTAGCTTGGAAGGGTTTAATCCCCAATTGGATCATAAAACCCCTTCTTTTTTTGCCTTAACCTTCCCTCATTTTTCTTTTTTTTTGGACTAGTTCACCATATCTTAGATCCACCCAACCATCTCAAGTAGAATTTAGATTTAGAGACATCCATCATATCTGAACCATCCGAGATAAATAACCACTCCGCTCACCACTATTCCACCATGTGGTTATTTATAAAACCAAGACCCACAACTCGTGCCTAGAAGTGAATCTTTCATCAATCCTAAAATGTTAGGGACCTTCCCATAAGAAACCTTGGTGTGCATAAAACCCACATCAACACCGGTTAGTTGCAACCAATGAACCATTGTGTGATTGCTATCTCATGTGAAAATGAGTATGCTTTGACATACATGCTTTCTATTTCCATCCAGATTTGTTGATGTTATACATGTTTTGATATTTCCAATCAGGGTTTTTTTATGTTATACATGTTTTGATATTCCATCAGGGTTTGCTAATGATATTGCTAATTTTGTATTAATGCATCGCTTGGTGTGCCCAATGATCTTCACCATTAATTCACTGATATGCACTAAAAGTTGGTCACTTATGGTTTGTATTCCATTGGTGAGAGCTTTTTTGGATTCATGTGAAATTGGTAATTATGTGAAAATGTTAACCCATGCAAAAAATTTAAATACTGCTTAAATTAATATTAGCACATGCATGAGATGTTATATCAATGCTATAAATATTTGGATGCCACTAATATTGGATAAATGCAGTTGTGAACATACTTCTTATGGCAAAAAAACTTCAAGGACGAAGTTTCCCCAACAGGGTAAGTATGTGGTGCCCTGCCTAGCCTCACCTTGGCTTAGGCCCATGGTTAAGTATAAATCAAGGTTGGACCCATTAAATTTAATTGGGATCACACTTTGTTTCATATATCTTTTGATGATATTATATTAGGTCTCAAGAAAAGAGATATATGTTATAGTTGTAATAAATAAGCATTTGATTAATATGTTTTATTTTTATCTCTCTGTACCATAGAGGTACCATGATGAGCTTGGGTATGTGCAAGAAACAAGGGTTTCCGAATGGGTCCTAATCTTATTATATACCGATGATGGGATGAGTTTGTATGGGTTTGCATTAAGTCCATCAGGTTGTTATCTGAGTTGACGCAGTGCAAGCGGGCATTCCAGCAAAGGACATCCACAATAAGCATTGATCATGGCAATAGATCGGTGATGGTAGTCAACTGGTATGCAGTTGGGTTATATGGCACATTGACCACATGGAGTCTTGGCATCTTCGGCTTGGGTGACACAAATACAAGTAGATACATTATATTAAATGTGGATAATAATCCATGAATAATGAGAATGGAAAATAAAGTTTAATAAAGCCGTAGGCTTTATGGTCACTTATGTAAAAAAATTACGAAGTGGAAAAAGGACTTATAAATCATATTGTAACCAAGTGGAAGCCACATTGGACAAATACTTAGCAGTAAACACAAGTAAATAAAGGCCACATGATACAAATGTGAGCAACAAAGAAGAAGCCATAAGTCAAAAGGCAGCCACAGCTAACAAGACTCAGAAGGTATTAAATATGAAGGGGTTGCAATCCACAGTTGAAAGAGAACCCAGTAGTTGACAAATATTTAAGATGCAAGTGGACTGCAAACAACAGAGGGAAAGAAGACTGCGGCAAGCAAACTTAGTCAACCAAGAAACCTGCCAATAAGTAAATGGAGCAGAGAAAAAAGCGGCCACAAGTAAATCTTCAAGTCAAAGCAGCATGGGGATCACCATTCCTCAATTGAATGTGACTTCACAAAATGACAGGAAGTGGTTCAAAAATTATGGCCACCAAGACTCTACTAAGAAAGGAAGAAAATATATATATAAAGTAGCCCTTAAGGAAGGGGTTACGGCTACAAAGTTCGTTCAAATAGCGTTCTGCGTGTTGTTGTTATTCAGCTGGTTCAGAAGGTTCAATTGACCAAATCAACAAGGATGCTTAAAATAGCCTTGACCACCATTGTTTAGAGGTGTTAAGTAGTAAATAGAGAGCTGTGATATCCTTGCATGTTCACATGGTAAGGATGGGAGAATGAATGTGTAGCAGCACATCTGTTGCCCAGCTGAGTCGGGTTTTAGTATAGTGATTATATCTTCAGTAGCAACAAAGTGTTCAACGGGCAAAACAACGAGAGGATTCCTTAGTTACCCCTCATGAACTCCGCGCAAATGAGGTGAGTGCAGTTGGGTGAAACATGCAACAAATCATCTCATCACCGGGTATGCTTTGTGGTCATGCTAATCAAGTGCATATAGTTAAGCTGCCAAACAAGTAAACCGCATTAATCAAGTGCATACATTCTAAGCTTAAGCATTCTCTTCCTTTCCCTTGAAAGTATAATGTTGCTAGTGAATCACTAGATCTGAGAAATTGATATTGAGTGGTGGCTGACTTAAATTATAATTCTTGTAAATTTCATGCAATCGCGTGTCAGATCTGGAATACTATGAAATGGGTTTTCATTGTCATGCTAAGGCCTCGGTGAATATTTTTTGTCTTTGTGAATAAAGGAATAAACAATACTTTGATCTTTGTGCTTCCTTTTCCTTACGTATGAAAGATTGGAAAATGATAAGTATAAGCATAGGAGGCTTAAGTCACCCCTTTTCATTAGTAGACAGACTATCTCTTTAAAGGCTATTGCAATGTTAAATAAAATGAGGCCATCGATAAGGATTTTAACTTATATCAAATAAATAAATAAGCCTACTTGGGTATAAAGACTGCTAATGGAAATGAATTCCCAGCCTCAACCATAGATTAATCAGTCTCTGAAGTAAGGCTTGAGTGAATGCCTTAAACCTGTGAAACTTTAGGACCTGTGATATATTATGGTCATGGCTTTTGTGTTAAAGTCATTAATGGCAATTGCAGATGTTAGTTGGGTTCGCAACAGGATGTTAGCGAGACATTGGCCACTAGCAGTCGAAGCCAAGTCACTTAGACTCAACTGTGTGTATTATTAAATATGTGGGAAGTTCTGTGTCGGGAATCATAATGCCAATGGGAACATCTCCGAGGATTCATAATTAGCCCCTGTAGTCAATCTTGCCTATGAGGGAGGTCTTGAAACCCAGTCACTTGGCACGGAATCACCCTTGTATTTGTTGTAATCTAAACCCACTTGTGGGTTGTGTTTCAGAGTTGTCCAGCCGAATAAGCCGAAGTCCTATAAGTGACTATTTGATCCAAGTGTTTTAGATCGTGGCCATTGGTGTTTTAGGCTACCTGAGTCATTATGATTCGAGGAAGAAGATCTCTTTTGTTTAAATGTTCTTTTGAGCTTCTTGCTCTCCATTGTAGTTTCCTATGTGGATTTTAGGTTGCGTGGCTGTGTGTTTGGTATTTGAAAAATGAGGGGTCGTGATCATGCCACTTGGCACAATCTCATGGTCGTGAAGCCACATAGTAATCAATCCCCTCTCGTTTGAACCTTGGGACTCTATGTAGCCTGTGATCTTATCATATTCAGTTAAATATAGCCTTTTAACCTTTAGTCGCAATGGCCAACTTATAGCATTATTAGGTTAAATAAATATGCGACCTTGTATTTTGACATAGTCTATAGTTGCTTGAGAACTCACTTCATGATCTTGTCATGAGGTAGAGATCTAGCAGCTCGGAGCCACATAGTGGAGTATTTTATACAGAAGAGGCCCAAGACTTTGTAACTCGGGGTAAAATTTAATTGCAATGTGAGGTCCGTTGGACTTGCGATGGTCATTTGTGGTCGAATATAATTCATTTATGTTTACATAATGGATTATCATTATTGACTAAGGCTAATGATTCAATTATGAAAATTATTTAGCGACCCTTAGCCCAATGAGAATTTTATATCCGATATCACTTTCTAGGTTTTTTTGGATAACTACAATAACCCTGATTCCACTTACGCCAGAGAGCATAAGTTCATATGTAGGCAACACAAGCACTGAGCGTGGACGCATTGGAAGCCAACACTTAGGGTGTTGTTATCCGATTGGTGTGGGTTGTTTTGGCCTTCAAGTGACTTAGGAAGAGTTGTCTCTTGTGGGTCCATAACCCACGGGTCTTGGGATCATAACCTAGTATGTGCTTAAGATGAACCGAGACCAACTCGATAATCCATCCATATTGATCCCAAAGGATTAATTATGGATGAAGGTGCAAATTGGTTATAGTGTGTTGGTGTGCACGTTATGTTGATGTTTTTGTTTAGAAATGGGCTTCTACACTTTGTGAAAGCACAATTAAGTTAATTAAAAGAAAAAAATTGTAGTTAGTTTTTGAGTGGCATAGAAGGATACTATAAAATCATATTGCAAGAGTAATCCTCAAAGGAACTGTTGTTGTAAATGCAAGGCTTTATTGATGTCAAACCATGAATAGTTCCTTCCAAGAATGTATATTAAAATTACTTAATTGGAATTATAGACTATAGGAAAAGCTACAATCACCACTCACTACAGATTGGTTTCAAAATATCCCCATGGCTTTAAAGAGTAGTTCATTGACAGAATGTATTTTTTAAACAACCTACTCGAACAGTTATTCATAAACTACAGAAAAAGCTATGATTACAGCTACAGAGTGGTTTCAAAGTACCTCCATGGCTATAGCATTGCAAAGAAGTAAAGTCACAAGAAGCTGATGTTGTTTCTGAACGACAGGAATTATAGAAGCTGGAAAAAACACAAATAACAGCAAGCAATTAGAGTGCTTCACAAGTCTAACAACATGAAATCAAGAGCAGCTCATAATTATCTACAATGCATCACAAATCCTTTATAATTATTGGATTGCTGCAGCTCCATTGAAAAAAATATCTGAGGCTGTCAATGCTTAAAAAGTAAACCAAGCAATCTATTCAATATAACATGCTACCCTATAGATATTCCTTTGCATCTGATAAAAGAAAACATTGTAAAAATTTGATGGCTTGGAGAAAATGATTGTGTGTGCTCCAAAACTAAAATTAACAATATATCATACAGAAAACATGCCACATATGCTGAACGAGTGATCTATTTGCTCCTAATGCCCTCACAATATACCTATTCATGAAAATAGAAACACGTCACTTTTGGTTCTTCACAGATAGCTGCAGAGAATAGGGAAGAGTTAACTCAAATGGAAGTAATTAAATCTATCGACAAAACCTAGGACAAAATTCTTCGAATAATGCACAATCCCAACTAACCCAGGTTTATACTGCAGCCTGAAGAGATGTGCAACAGCGAGGACTCTGTTTGAATGCTTTGTCCTCAAAATCTTTAAAATGCAGTATGTTTCTCCCTAAAGGCAAAACTCAGAAACAACTGCACATTTTATATATTTTTTAGTAGATAGCATATTTAAATCCGTTGAGGGGATGAAATCGTCCCTCCAACCGCAATCCTTCCTTTAGTTGGTTCTGGGTTAACAATGGCTTATTTCCCTGCAAACTGTATAAAATTGCATGTAACTATTATGATGTCTGATAGAGACAAAAGATTGTTTCCCTGCATATCATCTTTTGTCTGGGATGTTTGCCCTGAAAAAGAATATCAAACAAACAGCGGCAGACAAAATTGATTTTCAAGAGCTTTGTAATATGATTCCTGAACACTGTCTTTTCAAAATGCATTTACATAGTGTAGTCCCATATTGCAGGGATCGGAAGTAAAATCAAGTACGCCACTACAATTAATTTCCCCCCGATTGAATAAACAATGGCGGGTCCAGGTCTCTGAAGTGAGATGGCAATGGCGCTGTCAAGTTATTCGGAAAACAAGAACATCCTTCAAACATAAGGTGATGGGATGGTTAGTAATACATCAGGATTTAACTGTCAAAGCAAGGTTGAGTAAGACCAGTTTTTATAGATACATTTTGCAATGCATGTTGGAAAGAAGAAACAGTTGATCATATCTTATGGAAATGTCCAACAGCAAGAAGTTTTTGTGGATGGATGCAAGCTGAATTCAATTTCCTTTTTATTTCCCTTCTCTCTTGTAAAGGGCCTCTTTTAGGGGATTCTTGGATGGTTAGGGACAGATGCAAGGGGTTATGGCATACAACTTGGTTGGCAGCAATCAGCTTTCTCTGGAGGACAAGATGCCACGCCATCTTTCCCGTGGATACCTCCCCTCTCAGTATGGGGAAGTTGAGACTTTTCAGACAAGAGTTGGCTTTGATTGTACAAGCTAAGTTCGAGTGATTTCGAAGAGATGTGAACTCTTTGCCCATTAGGCTGCAGGCTCAGTGGCTTTCTTTCCTTGCCTATGTAGGAAGGGATTCTTTTTGTTAGCATTATGCTCAGATGATGTAATTATTTGTTCTTCTCATTAGTGTTATGCTTAAATGATGTAACTATCTTTTCCTTGGAGTAATATATGATGCATTTTTTTCCAAAAAAAACAAACTGCATTATTAGAGAAACTAAGAACAGGCATTTTTTAAGAAACTAGGACCTGACTATCTGACCAGTCAAAATGATTGTTTTAATGGGCTACATCCTTTTTTACTTCTTTCAATTGCTCATTAGATTAGTAATTGACCGTCATTTGCACATCGTATGGAGCTTCTAGCCATACAACTTTAGCTCTATTCAAGACTAGGCCCTATCAATGTGAAAATGCAATCAATATGTATGGATTTGAACACGGCAATCAACAACACTTATGTCCAATGTGGCTCCATGATTCCTTAGAATCAAAGTGCTTAGACCCACAAATATTTCATGCTTTGTACAATGTAAGCAACTTGTTTTATTGGAGAACTCTTATGGAGATAATAGAATGAGCATACCACAATTGGTCATGCTTATTCAGACCCCTGACCAATACCATAAAACATATTGGGCTAGTATATCGGAATGCACTTGTCAAATAGAGAATGGGAATGGGAAATGTGAGCTTTCTTCAAATGGGGAGGCCAACTCTAAATTGAGAATTACTGGGAAAGCCAAGCTATCTTCAAACAAGGACCAAAAAACTCTCCATGAGATTGGTATTGATAACGAGAGGCAGAAACTCCTACTCAACTCATCGCATCATCATTCATCTCATATCACATATATAATATGGACTGCATCACCAATCAACACAACTGTAAACTTTCTCAATCTATCAATCGAGCACCTAAAGGCCCTCTCCCTCCTCCATCGAAAAGGCTCCTCCTCCAAACCCCTCCTCTAATGGGCAATCGATCACACTTTGTTTGATGGGCAAGTGATGGGTCAATTCGGCTTGAAACTTCACCAATCGAGCCTTCTCCCCTGATAAAGTGAGAATGCTTGAAGGCCCTATCGTCAAACAAGTACCTAAAGGCACTCGACCAACGAAAGGGAGAGAACCTCGACCTTAAGGTCAAGGGCTCACTTGATGGTCCTCGGGGAAAGAACTCTCCCCAAAGGTGGGGGAGGGTCTCATCCAATAGGAAGGAGATTAAGGCACTCTCATGCCTTTAGGCTCTCGATTGAGGAGGAAGAGCGGCTTTAGGCACCTCCACCCCCAATCCGCTTCAAAAAAGAAATAAGGCAGCACTTTGTTCGCTTCTCCACCAAGCACAGCAGTTTGGGGATCATTGCAGGCCCCCACTTATGTTCAAATTGATTAATGTGGATTCACATGAAGGATGGATTGGTTAATGCGGGAAGCTCGGCATGCATTCAATCCTCAGCAAAGTTTGTGGGACTCAACCATGGGTAAGCTTGGAAGTGACCCCCTCCTTCATTAGGGAGTGCCTCCCCAGTCTAGTATCCTCCACTAACTCCTACTTGCTAATATACACTTATATTGAGGCTTAGAACTATAATTCCTACCCTTTCATTCATTTCACCCAGCGTCTTATTATTCACGTCTTTAACACAATCCAAGGCCTCATGGAAAGAAGAGCTAATCACACATCCACAATACTTTCGCTTAAAAAAAGGAAGATTCTAACAAAAATTAATATGCTCCCTTTCAACTTATGTTCTAAGTTCCTTATTGACTTGATTTTCATCTTAAGGAGAGTCCAAACAGTATTTACCTAACTTGTGTCGTAAACTACTCATTTTATTCAACACACTTGGAAAATCAACCTTTATACAATGATTAATAACAATGAGATTTGTCTTTGGTAGGAAGGTTTAAATCATTTGAGGAAGGAAATGGGAATTAAAATACACAAATGCATAGATGTCAATGTGTTGTTTCTCGAATCAAACATTAAATCAATACTCGTAGTTTCTCAATTTTAAATGCCTAAACTTTTCGCCAAGAGCATGAGTCAACAATGTCTTGCAAAAAGGTGCCCAACTAAAAGGCCTTATTAAATTGACTCCATAGTCAATCAATGACCTCAATTGGTCATGCAACGCTCCAAGCATAGCAAACCCGATTACTTAACAATAAAATAGAACAAAAAGAAATAAAGAGAAGCATTCCTTACCCTAATAGCAAGCAAAGCTCTATGCCATTGACTAGGAGCCCAATTATCTCTCCACCACAATCAGATCTCAAGCATTTGACTAGTTGCCCATATAATTTCTCTGTCGTTGCTTTCAATTCAATGAATTTATGCAGAAAATATATCCATGCCCTTCGAAATAACTCATTAATAAATGTTTGAATGTACATGTTACCACCAATATAAGAATGGTTGATTGTATCCATCTAAATGTACAAGTTCCAATTGTGTCATTGCATGCCATGCTTTTACTTTGTCAAACATTTTCCGGTGGCTTTTTTAGGGTGATAGATGAGAACCCATGTGTTTGTTTTACAAACTACACTACCAAAGGAACGTCAATTACATAATAGTAAATGCATATGATAACATAACATATAAGAACATGAGAGTAATCAGATTTTTTTTTCCATGAACCTAATACACAGTGCCTAACCCAAGTAATCATTATATTCATATGATACAGAACGATTGTCAGTTAAACACAACCAAACATAACTAAAGAGAGTCCTTACAATACTACCTAAAGCTGACAATACAATCATTAACAAAATAACGACGTCATCCACCAAAACATGTAGTTAATAATATGTTGATAACAATGACAATACTAACATGGCGGTCTACATTATCCCATCCCCCACCCTAAAAACAAGTCGAAGTCACTTCCGACATAACCCATATACAACATGACAAAAATAAGGTTGAAGAGGGAAGACATAAGACATTCCTGAAAGAGTGGTTGCAGTTGAAACTTCCAAATACCTTGGCTGAAAATACTTGTGCAAAGCTTATAACAATTCATGTGGTTTAATTGTTGTCCACATAAAACGTCCTCCTAAATAAGATGTTGAAAACCCATGAATCCAATAATGATTTTGTTGTTTGTTTTTGTTTTTGTTTTTTTATAATGACTATATTCTTCTATCTATAGCAAAGAATAACCGAAGAAAGCACACATCCAATTTCTTGACTAGACCAATGTGATTTCAGTAATGAAAAGCACTAAGAATCAAGAATTGAAGATTAGGGTTTAAAAATACTATATGAAAAAAGATAACCCTAATAATTATTGACACTTCCAATGGCCCATTTTGCTTTCCTGGCTGCCTTCTCATGAGTGGAGTGAAACAACTGCACATATCTATTCCAAATCATCTTCTTATCCTTACTCATTACCCACTTTGAATTTGTCATTGTACAAAACTCCACCAACACAGTTAATGAAGCGTACAACAATAGGAAGGGTCGTACAGCTGCAAAAGGTTGTGAGGTCATATGATCGGTTCAGTTGAAACCCTAGCGCTACTAACGGCTGAAAAACAAAGATGTATGGCTTAGTGAAAAGACCGTTCAACATAGAGCAGTAAGGAAGAAAAAGGTTATAACAGCAAAAGGATTGTACATTGATGGTTGCTGCCAAAAGACAGTACCACAAGGGACTATACATTGATCGTTGTTGCTCCAGCATACTACTGGGTATTCAACTTTGGTGGCCCTGCAATGATATGTAAGGGCCAAACAATAAGCAAGAAGCATTTGGGTTATAAAAAATTTATAACGTTCACTTTTAGTAGTTGAGGTTTCATTTTTTTATACTTTGACATTCGCTTTTAATTTCACCTCTACTTTTGTATTGAATTTCTAATTCATTTGTCCTTATTATTGATTGACTTCCCCAAAAAGTACCTAAACTTCTATAATTTTTAAGTTGTTCAACTTGTAAATTTGACCCGTCACTATTTATTCTACCGATTTAATTATTCTAGTCTTCAGATTCGATCCTGTACAAGCGATATGGCCGAAGACCATACAATTTCAATTTGCACCCACTCACTGCTTTTTTAGACATCGTACCATCCAAATGCTCTAGTCGCACTAGAACTTTATTCCTTCACAAATTCTAAATTGCCCACCAAAGTACTTTAAATGTTCTTAACTTTATTAATCATCAACCATTGTTTTTCAATATAAGTGCCGCAAACTTAAAGTTTGTGTGCCTTAAATGTTTATCATGCACATGCTTTCTCCGTCTTTTTAACACAAGTGTCCTCGATTTAAAATTCATGCACCACAGGTATCGGTCACAACAATACTTCCTCTATCTCAACATAGCCTTGGTCAGCCAATGTGCCATGAGTCTTTGTTCATCCAAGGCGAGCATATTTGCATCCAACTATACAAAAATAGGCTATAAATCACCTTCTATTATAGTTTCATCATTAGACCTCACTTCCTCTATCCCAACATAGCCTTGGTCAGCCAATGTGGCATGACTCTTTGTTCATCCAAGGCAAGCATATTTGCATCCAACCATACAAAAATAGACCATAATTCACCTTCTATTATTATTTCATCCTTGGACCCCCGTTCACACTCATTGTGGTCGATTCTTTGGACTACATGTTGGCTACATGTTCAAACTAACGAGCAAACTATGCATCCATGACGTTGTATCTTGTGAAATCTTGTGGGTAAGACGACTATGACATTAATAGTTCAAAAGGCCTTGACATCACCACCTTCAATTTACAGTCATCTCGACACAAGCCTTTTTCTTCGTTTATCTCCATAATTTCATTTCAAATCTATTACAAGCCAACTAGAACACCTCATAGTCTTCCATATACTAATGGAACAAACTGTTGATGGAATTTGTTTCATCTTCAGAACGCGACTATAACTCCAAGACACCTTCATCACTTAGCTACATCGTACCTCGAACCCCATCCACCAAGCATTATTCTTCGAGATTTGAATCCAATAAGTCTGATCATAGTTCAAAAACTCATATTGGACAATTAGTCAACACCCAAAATTTTGACTTGGCAAAACTCGGCAATTACTCAATAACTTTTCCGCTAGTTAAAAATATATATATAAATTTGTAAAATAAACATAAATAACATGTAAAACAATGTTAAAAATCATGAGAAATGAATGTGTAGAACTAATAAGTACATTTTCTATTGGTTTTTACAAGGATTACAACACTTAATTTTAGACCAAAAAAAGTACAATGCTCATCAATGCACCAAAATATCATCTTCAGTGCCTTGTAATCATCTGTTGTGCCCTAGAATTGGAAGGTAAAGATTCCTCCTCTAGAACAAAATCATCCACAAACATATCATCCTCACCAACACATTTTGATGCACCCGCTTCCACCTCTGTTGTTGCTGCCCTTTTTGTTGCTTCCCTCTCCAAATGTATGAAAAATGCAATATGCTCATTAACATTGATCAAACATGATGGTTACATATATAGGCTTCATGAGATTTAGTCCATCACACCTAGCACATCATGGTGCATGTACGACTTCCTAGACTATGAGCTAGTAAGCTATCATTATAACATTCCCCCCCTTAATGGATCATAGTCTTAAGGGTACAAGAGAGAATTTTTGAATGCCTTAAACTTGTCACGTGCAAGTGACTTTGTGAATACATCTACACACTAATCTTGAGTGGGGCAATACTGGAGCTTTATGTTGTGTTGTTGAAAATATTTGCATATGAAATGCATATAAACTTCAATGTTCTTCGTGTGCTCATGAAACACCAAGTTACGAACAGTTGCAAAACACCTTGGTTTTCACGGTACAAAACTGTACACATAGCTTGTGGTATTCCCAATCCTTCAAGAATGTGACATATCCATATTGCTTCATAGATAGCTCCTATTGTAGCGTGATATTTTGGTTTTGAGGAAGAACGTGAAACACAATTCTACTTCTTGTTCCCTATGAGATTGGACCAGATCCAAAAAAGAATACATATCGAAAAGTGAAATTTTTGTCATTAATAAAACCAGCATGATCTGCGTCAGTGTATCCCATCAAGAAGAATTTGTCATTCTTGTATACTAGACCATATTCCATTGCTCCTCGAATATATCTCAATATCCACTTAGTTGCTTTCTAATGGCTTACTGTGGTCCTTGCATGTAGCGTGAAATATAGCTAACAACATGGTTGATATATGGCCTAGTGTAGGTGGATAGATGAGACTCCCAATCAACTGTCAATAGAGAGTGGCATCTACCGATGATGATGGATCTGCACAAGATAGTTGAAGCTTTGTTTCCATAGGTGTGGCCAATGGTTTACAATCCATCATCTAAAACTTTTTGAGCAATGTCTTGGTATATTTCATCTATGACACAAAGATACACTACCCTTTTTGCCAAACTTTCAATCCACGACAGTAGTACAGTAACCCAAGATTTGTCATGTCGAATGATCACTTGAGATCATTCTTTGTAGCATCAATCATCTTCATTGAACTGCTAGTGATGACTAGATCATCAATACAAACAATGATTATAACAATTCCCCCCCCCCCCCCTTGCTATTTAAGGTAGAGATTGGGATCACATGGACTCCTTTAGAAACCATGTTGTATGAGATGCCCACCTATTTTTATACACCAGCCTCTTCGAGTTTGTTTGAGACCATACAAAGACTTTAAAAGTCGGCATATTTTTTGTTCCTAACCCTATTTGACATATCCTTCTAATTAGGTCATGTATACTTCTTCCTGTAGATCTCCATTCAAGAAAGCATTGTTGACGTCCATCTAATGAATGTTCCATCCAAACTGTGCAACCATAGAAAATGTCATTCTGATTGTTTTAATCGTCGTTGTGGGAGGAAAAATCTCTTCATAGTAAGTGCCTTCTTTTTGAACAATACCTTTACTACAAGAAAATTAGGATAGTTAAAACTTTAAAAAAATACTCAAAAAAATCAACACAATAGGCTAGAATCAAATTCATTCAATATCTCCACTTCTAGGTCAAATCTCTACACAAAAAATTGCTACATTGTGTAGAATATTATTGTAAAGCACTCTATAATACAATTTTGCTTCATCTCTTGAAGTTTTCTAGAATTCATTGTTTTGCAATTAAAGGGTTGTGGATCAAGTTAATTCAATAACTTTTAATCAAGATGAGTTTTAAGCTAAAATTTTGTCAACATGAGCAGAATACTATTTGACTATAGCTCTTACAATATGTACAATATAATTGTTTTTGAAAAAGGCTTTTTTTTTTTTTTAAGTTTTTTGAACCGAAAAAACAGTTTTGTAAATGAGTGCATTATTGGTGATACATGATACCCTTGCAAACAATTTGATTGAGAGGGAGAACTCTTATCCATGGATGCAAAACCACACTATTTTGTTGCCAATACCATCAGCGAACTTGTCAAAACGATCAGAGAGCTCCATATAATGTTTTGTCGTCCACATGCCCATTAGGATCAACCTAGCTAAGTGAGCCAAGTTATAAAGGAGGATGGAGGAAAACTTCTAACCCTGAGTTCGTTGCTAGCTCAAATATTAGATTACTGCTTTAGTGGCATTTTTTAAGAGTAATATTGTTTAGTGAGTTTTAGCTCCCAATGAAGATGAGTTGAGTTTGTACAATGAAGCTCAGTTCCCACTAAAGGATGAAATGTGTGAGGTCACCCTACAATTTTGTGTAAAAGTAGCTTATTGTTGATCGGAGAGGCCGAACCCCACCTAAGGTGCAGTTGAAGTGAGACCCAATCCCACTTGAGGATGAGATAGTGAGGCCCAAACCCACTATTTTTTTTTGTTCAATGATGCCAATTCTCAATGAGGTTGTGTAGTGAGTTCAGTTACCATGACCCGAGTTCGTTGCTATCTCGGAGATTAGATTACTGCTTTAGTGGCATTTTTTTAAGAGTAATATTGTTTAGTGAGTTTTAGCTCCCAGTGAAGATGAGTTGAGTTTGTACAATGAAACTCAGTTCCCACTAAAGGATGAAATGTGTGAGGTGACCCCACAATTTTGTGTAAAAGTAGCTTATTGTTGATCGGTGAGGCCCAGCCCCACCTAAGGTGCAGTTGAAGTGAGACCCAATCCCACTTGAGGATGAGATAGTGAAGCCCAAACCCACTATTTTTTTTTGTTTAGTGAGGCCAATTCCCAATGAGGTTGTGTAGGTAGTTCAATTACCACTAAGGTGGTGTAGTGAGGCCATTCCCACTACTATGTCTAGCGAATAGTTGAGTGTATCACTATTTGTACAGATTGATATGTTGTGAATAATTGTGAGTCCCCTATTCACACAAGCATGTGTATATGGACTATAGAGTGTGTCCTAATCAATGCTTATTCAATGTTTCTCGATGACCGATGAGAATGTTCTCGATCATCAGCTGAATGTAAGTATGTTGGAGCATGCAAAGATCTCCCTTTCTTAGTACTATCTTGTAAAAGGAGGGGTAATGTTAGGAAACAATGTTATTACACCATAGTATTGCTAAATACATGCTGAGATAAAAAAAAGTTGCTTTAGAGGGTCATAGTACGTAGGTTTAAATTATTAAAAACTACTATAGTTTGGTCATTGGGTGATTAGGATAGCACCCACGTAGATAGGAATGGTTGTAGGTAGAACCAAGTTTGTTACAAGAACACTCTGTTTGAACTGTTGGTTGGAACATAGATCAGTCAATTGCATTGTATATATATCCTTTGTTTTGGTCTAATAAAATATCATGATACGTGCTAAATGTTTCACACAAGATTCTCATTTCAGAAATATAAATTGATTAATCTTAAGGACCACCTATTTTGAGAAGCTGAATCAATTCCACATTCCCCTCACAGCTGATGATAGGTTGGAAAGTTGCAACCCCAAAGGTCTTTTTTTAAGAAAGAAAATCATAAATGATTATTCTTAAAGGTCACCTATTTAGAGAATCCAAATAATTTCATTCTTTATTAACAAATGATAATGGATTCAAAAGTCACAACCCCAAACATCTTTTTTAGGAATATGATGGATTACTCTTAAAGGTCGCCTATCTAGGAAAGTAAATCAATTTCATATACTAACGATTCAGCATAGGTAAAGAAGTCACAATATTTAGGGAAGCAAATTAATTTCATACTCTACTCATAATTGATCATAGGCTGAGAAGTCACAATCTGAAATGCCTTGTCAATTTGTATCGAGAAGGTATGTTAATCATAAGTTGAGAAACCACAATATTTAGGGAAGCAAATCAATTTCATACTATATGCACAACCAATCATAGATTGAGAAGTCAAAATCTGAAATGTCTTGCCAATATGTATCAAGAATATTTGTCGATCATAGGTTGAGAAGTCACAATACTTAGGGAGGAAAATCAATTTCATACTCTATGCACAACCCTCGTGGATTAAGAAGTTACAAAATCTCAAACATCATTAAAAGGGCCATAGTCCAATTGCTGCGGATGATGGTATGTCACAATTGTTATGCCATCCACCAAGATACAAATCATAGGAGATTCCTGAATAAAAAGGGATGAGGCTAGGTTCGAGTCCGACGCAAATTTGGCAGAATGAATACCCCTCAATACCTTGGCAATAAACCGAAGGAGGTCGATGATTCATGCACCACCCAGTACCAACTGGCTGGCCGGTTAGTTCTCCAGCCAAAAAGAAAATCTCAAGCTGCTTGTCAATTTGTATCAAGAGCTTATGTTGATCATAGATTAGGAAGTCCCAATGCTTATTGAAGCAAATAAATTTCATATTCTATGCACAACCAATCATAAATTGAAAATCACAATCTGAAAAGTCTTGTCAATTTGTATCAATAATGTACGTCGATCATTAGTTGAGAAGTCACAATATTTAGGGAAGCAAATTAATTGCATACTCTACTCAACTAATCATAGATTGAGAAGCACAATCCGAAACATCTTGTCAATTTGTATCAAGAATCTATGTTAATCATAGGCTGATAAGCCACAATATTTAAGAAAGCAAATCAATTTCCTACTCTCTACTAACAGCTGATCATAGATCAAGAAAAAATCCGAAATGCCTTGTCATGTGTTGATCATAGGTTGAGAAGCCATAACATCTAGGGAAGCAAATCAATTTCATATTCTACTCACAACTGATCATAGATCGACAACACACAATCCAACACATCTTGTCAATTTGTATCAAGAATGCAGACTAATCATAGATTGAGAAGCCACAGTATTTAGGAAGAAAATCAGTTTCGTATTCTACTCATGTAACTGATCATAGATCGAGAAGTCACAACCCAAAACAACTTGTCAATTTGTATAATGTATGTTGAATATAGGTTCAAAACATTTAGGGAAGCAAATCAATTCCATACTCTACTCACAACCAATCATAAATTAAGAAGTCACAATCCAAAACGTCTTGTCAATTGTATCAAGAACCTATATTGATCATAGGCTGAGAACTCACAATATTTAGGGAAGCCAATCAATTCCATGCTCTACTCAACAGCTGATCATAAATCAAAAAATCAAATCTGAAACATCTTGACATGTGTTCATCATAGATTGATAAGCCCCAATATTTAGGGAAGCAATTCAATTTCATGCTCTACTCCCAACTGGTCAATAAATCAAGAAGTCACAATCTGAAATGCTATGTCAATTTGTATCAAGAATGTATGCTGATCATAGATTGAGAAGTCACAAGATTTAGGAAAACAAATCCATTTCATACTTTACTCACAGCTGATCATAGATTGACAAGTCACAAGATTTAGGAAAGCAAATCCATTTCATGCTTTACTCACAGCTGATCATAGATCAAGAAGTAACAATCCAAAACATCTTATCAACTGTTGATCATAGGTTGAGAAGCCATAATATTTAGGGAATAAAAACATTTTCATACTTTACTCACAATTAAGCATAGATCAAAAAGTCAAAATCCGAATTTGTTTTGTCAATTTGTATCAAGAATGTATGCTGATCATAGTTTGAGAAGTCACAATATTTAGAGAAGCAAATCAATTTCATTCTCTGCTCACAACTGATCGAGAGGGAACAAAAACATCTTGTCACGAGTTGATCATATGTTGAGGAGCCACAGTATTTAGGGAAACAAAACAATTTCATACCCTACTCACAAGTGATATTAGGTGAAGAAGTAACAATCCAAAATATTTGTCAATTTGTATTAAGAATGGACGCTGATCATGGTTTGAGAAGTCGCAATATTCAGGGAAGCAAATCAATTTCATCCTCTACTCAGCTGATCAAGAAATCAATCCGACACGTCTTGTTATGTGTTGATCATAGGTTGAAAAGGGGAGCAAATCAATTTCGTACCTCTACTCACAACCAATCATAGATTGAGAAGTCACAACCCGAAACACCTCGTATTAACATATGAAAGACTAAAACCTTTGAACAGTCAAGAACAATCACGATTAGATTACCGCAATTAACATACCAGCTTGTTGCTTCTCTGCAGGAGAGCCGCTCCTCTGAAGAACCTCCAAATCCACAACGCCAAGGGACATCAATCCGAGAGTCAGGCCAGACATAATCCCTGCAAAAATAACGAGAACAGCAGAAATCCCTGCATCCATGCACCACCAGAAGCTTCCAAAACTTATGTCTTCTGTCCCTAGAGATTTGCCGCCAGACAACAGCATTCCGGCCAGCGCCATAATGTTCACTATCCTCATTCCTTTTTTGTTTTCCTTCCTCGAGCTTCCTTTTTATTTTTTCTCTCTTTCTGTTACAGATTTCGCCAACTGCGAGATTCGAACACGCGTCGAAGTTTCTTTACCCCTAAACACAGATACGCTCAGATGTGTGTGGACACTTGGAATCTAGTCTTTTTTCTTTGCCACTGTGTGTGTTATTTTTATTGCAAGTTGAAACCCTCGTGGGTCAACCATCCAAGGATCGAAGCCCGGACCCCGCTGCTTACCCATGTATATAGATATGCCTACGTGCGCAGATGGATTTCGGCCAATACTAAGTTAATGTCGAACATTGATTTTTATTGTTAAGATCGTTTTACAAGAACGATCGATCGCTTAAAAGATACTGTGAATTCTCCCACCTGTTTGGCAAGGGGTACCTGTCGGGGACTATATTTAATGGCCGTATGCCCGTATTTGTTTGTTTGTTTTTTATTTTTTTCTTTTTTTAATCACTGTCTTTCCTTCTTTTGGTTCTTTCTTTCCTGAGCTTTCTTTTCTCTTTTTTTTTAATTATATTATGTCATCAAGAAAATTTATGCAATAAAGTTGATCGTGAAATATTCGTGGAACTTAATTCTACGTTATAGAAGTTAAATCTTTCTTTTTTATCTTTGTACTATATAATTTGAAATAAAAATTATTCACTTTTATATTTTTTAAAATTAGGCGTTTCAATTAATTTTTTATCAAGATACAATTCGAAAAGATATCATAAAATAATAAAATTAGATTTGGTCCAAAGAGAAATTGACTAAATAAATATTCTTGAGTTTTTATTTGAAAAATTATTTAAAAATAGTTATTACCAATTTTTTTTTATAATTTAAATATTTTGATGGATTAAGAGGGTAATATAAAATTTTAATCTTGAAAATATTTTAAACATTGTTTATTATAAGTTGATTATATTATATTTATGGATTCTAAAAATACATTTTCAAATAATGGTTATAATTTTCTAAATTATAATGGTGTAAGAGGTTTAACCAATGTTATAATAATATAATAACTAGTGAATATTAATTTCAAGCTAGTTTATAAGATATTGAATATTTGTAGTGATAATAATTATATGATTTCTACTAAAAGTAAGTTGTAGTTACACTGAAAGAATAATATTTGTGTTAAATATTGTAAATATTTATTATTGGAGAGAATTATAAATGTAATCTCGTTTTACGCCTCTCAATTGTAATCATATAAGATGCTCTTAATGAGTAACCATATATCTTTACTACATAAAAATTATAAATATTTATATAGAGTTTCTAGAACCATAAATTCAATTCACCATTTTAAGGTGTTTACGTTTTACTCTCTTTTATTATAAAAAGTCTCATAAATATAATCATGTTTATTTTTTTTAATTAAAAAATAAACATTTAATTTTTCACTAAAAATATAAATAACTTTTTAATATTTAATATCAAAATGTATATAATAAATTATCTAACACCCCCATGTGATTTTTTGATCTGAACTTATGTATATAATAAATTATCTAAACCTCGTCTTTTTGTATAAATTTTAATATACGATTATTTAATTATATATCATCATTTATTTCACTAAGCATGTGTTAAAATTTGATTTCATGTGCTTTGACTTTTATCCTTTTATAATAAACTAAATCTACTTACTCTGGAGTGTTGAGAAACACAATGTTCAAAGGCCTACCTCTCTTATATTTTTTTAATAATTAATTTTTATTTATAAATAATACATGCATGTTATATTATAATTTTCATGTACATATAATTATAAAATTAAAAACTTTATAATTTACACTTTATAATCTAATTTAAAGTGTTCTTAAATTTAAAATATATATATTGATTATTAAAACAAGTCCTTTTAATTAAGTATTATATTATTTAATATTAATTGGGATAAAGTTTTGCACTCTTAAAATATATATTTAATATCAAGTAGGTTGTAGTTCAATAATGAGAATGATGATGTAAAAGATGATGTCTAGTCATCCATGAAGGTACAAATTTGATGAAATAAATTCCTTTCAATACTTTAAATCTAAGAAACACTCTAAAGATAAGATTGTTTCAATCAAATAAATATATATGTGTGTACATTATTTAATATTTAATTAGGATAAATTTTTTTTTAACGTTTTTATTTATATAACCAAAAATTATTATAAATTTATTAATTTTTCAAAATACAATGTAAAATATTATTGAATGATATATTTTAATTTAAAAAAATACAATAAAAAAATATTTTTATAAAATTATAATAAATTAGAAAATATATATAAATAAATAAAAACTTAAATAAAATTAATTTAAAATTTTATTTAATAAAAATTATATATTAAACAATTTTTAAAATCTTTATACTGATCAAATAATTAAAAGTTAAAATTTCATAATAATTTTAAAATTAAAAAATTACTTAAATTTTAATAATTCAATTTATTTTAATAATAAATTAATAATATTTTTTTAAAATAATTAATATTATCTTATAAAAAATAATAGTGATTCTACCCACACATGTATCCGAGAGGTCCATGTCCTTTAACTATATTAACTAAGGCTAGAACCCATGACCTTAGTGAAAATAACCAAACCCTCATATTCATTGAACTATAAGACCATGATTAAATTTACATTTTAAAAAAAATTGATGGCCATACTTATATGAAAGAAATAAATTTGATATCATGGAATCTATTATCCCTAATTGGAATGATATAATGTGGTTCATTTTTTTTAATTACATTTAAATTATATTAAAATGTATATGAAGGGTAGAGTTACTCTATGCATTTTTTAACATTGCGCCTAAGTTCAAAAATTGATATTATGGAGTTTTTTTGGTTTAGACTTGAGTGTCTTAAAGTTATATCTTCAATTAAAGAGATAAATTATATTTATATATAAATATGAGATGGGGTAGTATACTGAATATATGTATTTTTAGAGCACTAGCCTATTCCTTTGGCTCATACTTTTGTTTATATGATTTAAAATTTTTTTAAAAAAAATTGTTTGTGTTGTTTTTCATTTACATGGATTTTGTAAGTTATATTATATTGCTATTGACATTAAGTTTCGTTTTGAGGGTGATTTAGTTTTTTAGTATATTTTATATTATGTTTAACGTGATTTTGGTTATAGAAGAGGAATTTGATCTTTTTTTCAGTAGCATACTAGGTCTAAACAACCAAATAAAATATAAATGTTTGCATGTTATAACCAATACAACCAAGATACAATTATTACATAATATTGACATAGTCATTAAATAACAAATCAACAGACAAAAAATAGTAAACTATTCGAAAACAATCTTACAAAAGAGGGGGTAAAAACCACATTAACAACCAACGAACTAAAAGGGAATAAAAGAGAAGCAACAAAACGAAGTACATGAAGGAAAAGAAGGGCGACTGGGGGGAAGAACCAACACCCAAAAAACCTTGAGAAACACCTGAAAAATTAACCACAGACTGGAGCCAATCTTCTCCCTCGCCTAGTAAGAAGATTCTCCAACATCTATTAAGAACCATCACTTACCAAAGTCCCCGCTTTCGCCTCAGTAACTTGACCTCAGATATGCGTCCTTTCATTTTAGAAGAAGCTCCCACATTCGTTGGGTTTTTAGAAAATATAGGGCTAGGAGGGGAGAACAAAGCCTCAACCGACTAAGGTGGAATCGATAAAGGAATAGAGCCCAGATCTACCTTCGGAAAAACCTCTACAAGATCCTCAGTAGCTAAAATATAAGGCCTAGGCAGGGAGGAAGAATTATCCACCAACAAAAGAAGAATTAGAAGAGGAACAGGACCCTGATGTTCCCTCAAACACTCCTTCACAACATCCTTTCTCACTTGAGAACCAAGAAAGGAAAAAAGAGGGTGAAAGAATTTTCCATGATTACGCCATGAGAAATCTTGATCTGGAGCCCCTTATTTCTTCTTCTACCCCTGATGAGAGAACCCATAAGATTTTGAAGAACACCTAATAACATGATGACCTTGATGATGGCGATGAAAGCATTAGAAAGGGAGATCTTCATAGTTGAGTAGTTGAGTCCATGAACCACGCAAGTATATTAGCTTAACTAAATAAAAGCTTAGTTTGGAGAGATCAATATAGGCACAAACTCTGATATATCTGAGCCCCAAGAGGAGTCATAAATTTTCACAAAAGAACCAATTTCGTTCACCAACAACTTAATAAACTTCTCATTTCTCAACACTAGAGGAAGGAAATACAACCAAATCCACATAGGAGCAGTCGAAAATTGCATCTGATTTGGGTTGAAAAGGGGGACCACGGGAAAAAAAGAATATGGAATTGTTGTAGAAACATGGGCCAGAATTCCAAATGAAATATCTATCTGAAGAACTCAAAAACTCCACAAAGAAAAACTCAAACAGAGCATAGTGAAAGAGGGAGGAGAAATGGAGAACCAAAATTTAGAAGCCCAAATAGAAAGTTCAGATGCAGAGATGAAAGAACTCACACACTTCCCAAATGGGGATTTACATTTGATTTTCATATTCATCTCATGTAAGGAAGAGTCAGGGAGCTCCAATTGAGAAATAATCTTAGCAAATTGACCCTAAGAGTCGTAGATAGAAACTGAGTCAAAAACTAGGATGCATCCATCAGGGAAGGGGCTTCCAAAATAAAACCAGAATGGATCCACGATTTTCAAAAATCAGAGTAATGGTGAAAATAATTCAATGCATTCTTGCATGCAACATAGATCCATTGAGTCTTGGTGCCAACCTCCACCTCATCTGACACTTGAGGAAAGTTAAAATTTTGAAAAAATAGTGGAACCAAATAAGGAGACAGGGTTGCTCCTAGGCTTCAAGAACAATGAGCCTCCTCCAGCTGATACAGGTTGTACCAAACCAAGATCTTTACTAGATTCATCATGCAAGCACAGCTAAACAGAGATGGGTGAACAAACAACAGAGATATGTGGGGCAATGGTAGTTGGATTTCCAGTGAGAAAGCTTTATGTAGCATCTGAAAAGGAATGAACAGTAGTACTTTCACCATCCTTCCAAGGGTTGAATGAGGACAATGGGATTCTATCCTGCTGAGAAAATAGAGCATCGTTGCTTGCGATCGTCAAACCATTCACAATCTCTCTAGGTTGCAAAGGTTTATTGCTAGCAAAATGATAAGCTTTAAAGAAAATGAAAACATCCTCCTAATTCAAAGGCAACTCGCAAGAATCAAGACATGAATTTAACACTAAAGCTAAAGAGCCCTGGTAACAGTGTAGAGGGACGTTGGCAAAAAAAAAGTTCAGAATCCTAATTTTAAATTTATTTTTCCCTCTCATTTTGCAAAATGGCTAGTCACGAGGAATATCAATTTATTAAATGTATAATGAGGTGAGGATTTTGTCCCTTCTCCTCATTTTTAGATGTTCTCATAAAATTTGATGTTATAGATTTAGTATGTAGTTACAATATGAAAATAATTTTGTAATTGCTTATCATATAAGGTCGTATCTTATCTGAGCAAACCATGAGCAAATATTCAATGATTGGATTAAATATGCTTGTGAATATTAAGGTGTAAAATTAAAGAGATCTAGAAATATGATTAAAAGCTTTTTTTATTTCTCATTTTTCAAATCTCAACATATTTAAAATAGTTTGATTATTGGTTTATGTATATGCTTTTTATTTTGTCACATCAGTGTCAATATGTTGTTATCTCTAAATTAGTCACAAACATCACAATGGTGAGAAAAAACCAACATCGACTCCCAATAACCAAAAGATCTTAACATGATAAAAGCATGAACCTATATCCCTTTTTTTGTCATTTGGGACCGGTGGACTGTCAAGCATCCATTTAATGTTTAAAAAATAATAAAAATTAGATGTAGATCTTTAATATATTTGAAGACATCTTACTTGCCTATTTTACCCAAAAAAATAATTATATATTTGAAGACATTTTGCTTGCATACTTTTTGAGATATTTTTTAATTGTTTTTTTTTTAAATTAACCTAGAAGTGGGACATATTATAATGTTTTGACCTCTTAGTTGCGACCTCAAACCCTTCCCTTGAAAGTACAAATAATTTTGTGGGTAATCTTATCGTGCCCCATAATTAGGCCAATCAAGCCAAGCTCTAATTTCACAACCCCACTTCTATAGATTCATACACATTATTTACACAGGATAATATTGTGGGAATCAAATCCACAATTTGATTAGTCGTTCTTCTTCCCAAATGTCTCACAACCCACCTTAGTCGAATATCAATGGCTTTCCACATAAGGAACAAGAGGGAAAATGTTGGACTATGTCCCTTGATTATTTTATATCCTAAGATTATATGGATAGCCTTGGTTACCAGATTAAAATATAATAAAAGTGGAGACCAAAATACTCTAGACTTAAAATAAGATTGCAAAAAGGCAAAAAAATGTTGAATATTGGTAAAACAAGATTTTTACCAATTTAAGACCATTTACCAATAAATAAATAAATAAAAATATAATTGTAAGATAACCATCAATAACACTCTAAGGTGCAAGGATACACCAACTTCAAAAATATTGAAACATCCAACATTGAAAACTAAGAAACTCAAAACCCAAAAATCCCAAAATGCAAACCCATAAAAACATGAAAAGTAAATTGATGTAAAATACCTTGGAAAGCCAAAAACTAAAATTAGAAATCCTAAAAACCTAAGACACAAAATTTGTGACTTTGCCAACCCTAAAAACACAAAAAATTAAAAATACTCCAAAACTTGAACACTGAGAGTACCGAATTTAAAACCCCAAATCTTAGAACCCAAAAATTCTAAAACCTAAAACTTGAAATCCATGAACTTAACATTCTCGAGCATGCAAATTTCAAATATAAGAAAAGTAAATTGATATAAAACATCCATAAAACTTGAAACCTCTGAAAATGCTGTTAGGTTGTGGAGCTAAAAGCTTCCCCAGGATGCAAACAGGTGAAGTCACGGAGCTTGCGGAGGTTGCGGAGAGTTGCAGAATGAGTTGCAGGGCAACCGACGTCGGTCTGATTAGCCGACGTCGGTCAGACAGCAGTGAAGAGGCAACCGACGTCGGTCACTAGTCGGCCGACATCGGTCATGGAGGAGCCGACGTCGGCAGCCTGTACGTGAACATGCAGTTTGCATGCCGATTTCGGAGAGTCTATTTTTTGACTGTTAGTTTGCATGTTAAAGGCTAGTCATAGTCTTGAGTTGCGTGTCTAATTATTGTAATTAAGATAGTCTAATTATTGTAAGTATGAGATCTATATATGGATTCATGGGTTGTATTGTAAACTTGTAGCTAGAGAGTAAGAGAGCAAATAAGCTTCTTCTGAGAGAGGAGAGCAATGGTGTGTTCCTCCTAGTGCCACAGTACCAAGAGTGGGTACTGGTTTGGAGAATCAGAAGGGTTCTTCGTATTTATATGATCTTGGTCAGCAAGTGAGCATGGCTTCTTTTGGAGATCTACAATGGTGAGTAAGGTCTAGTGATTTGCAGGTAGCAGCAGAGAGCAGGAGATCTACTTGAAGTACGATTGTGTACTTGGTGTACTGGCAACGTGTTACTGACTGGTTGGAGAGGTGAACATCAATTCTATATTGGAGTTGATTGTTGGGACCGAGAGAGAGAGGGAAGAAGGTCTTGAGGTGTGGCGAGCCTTTGAGGTGGAGGAAGAAGTGGCATCTTCCTTATTGTATTTTCTTCTGAGTGATTATTAATACAATTGTGTATTGTCTCTCATATTCCTGTGTTGTTTCATATTTCTAGTTACTTATTGATTCTGGTCAAATTCCATGTTTAGTTGCTAATACAAGAAGTAATCATATGTGCTCTGTTGGTGGAGCAAGATCCTGACAAGTGGTATCAGAGCATGTTTATTGTTCTAGGTTCCTGTCAAGTGGTATCAGAGCCTTGGTTGTAGGTTCAAGAGCTGATACCATCAAGTGGTATCAGAGCTTTTGGTTGGGTTGAATAACAGGTGGTTTCAGATCTGGTAGTGTTTGTTGATTACAGGTCACTCACAGGGGTTTCAGATTGAGTGGGAGTATAGCAATGGCAGAAAAAAGTAAGCTACGAATGGAGAAACTGAATAGCACGAATGGTCTGATTGATGGAAAGAAAGAGTAGGGAAATAAAAATTGTTGGTTGGTAGCAGATCAGCAGGGAGAAGCAGATGTTGCAGGGGATGTTGCACATGATGTTCTGGATAAAGTAGAATCTTTGTTTACAGATTCTTTTGCCTCTTTCCATGCAGCCCAAAATAGAGCATCTTTTCATGGGTACGTCTTTGGAGACTTTGGAGAGATTTATTTAGGGGTTGGAGAGCCTTGTCAGATTATTGGCAAAGGGGAAGTGAAGCTGAAATTGCAGGCGGATAACACATGAGTGGTGAAGGAAGTCATGCAGGTACCAGTCTTGGAGATTAGTCTAATTTCTTCAAAAAATTTGGGTGATGAGAAATGCACTGTAACTTTCACAGCTGATACACTTGAATTAGATGGTGATAAGAAAGTAGGTATCCTTTATCTATCTACTTATGTTATTGATTCACCTTTTGTTACAGAGATGTGGCTTTGTAGGCTTGGTCACATATGTAGGAGGGGAATGCATGTTCTTAAATGGAAGACAGATGTTTTTGACAAGCTAAAGAACTGGAAAGCCTTGGTGTTCATGGAGGAGATGATAGACAGAGATCAGGTGAGGAGACTGAATTATTCTGAGCAGGGCCGTGTTGATTTGAACAAGATTTTGATCCATGGAGAGCTTGTGGGTAAAAAGTTATCACTCACAGGCGAACACAGGTACCGGCGTCGGTCAGATAGTAATCGACATCGGTAGAAGGAAGACTGACGTCGGTTATGAAGGAACTGACGTCGGTAGAAGGGATATCGGGGTCGGCCAAGGAAATGACGTCGACAGTCAGGGTCAGTGCAGGGAATCGACATCGATCGGGAGCACACTGGGAGATGGCCGAGATCGGTCACTGGAACAGATGGTGGGCAGACAACAAGCTGTCAACAAGTCTCAAATGCTCATATGGAGGTCAGAAAGGGTAAGTGAACCTCATATTCGTTGTTCACTTTCTTTATATTGCTTATTGATGGTCAAGAACCAGGAAGATGCGAAGAGGCAATGCAAGTAGAATCCAGATACAGTGAGAGCTTGGCATGGATGAAGAGTGTGAGTCCTTGGAGAAGACCAAACAGGTGTTTGTTGGTAGAGTTGTCAACTGGAAGTAAGCACTGAGAGACGGAATGGATTCCCAAGTTAAAGAAGAGAGTGGATGGATATGTGAGACGGAAGGCCAAGGTATATGGTCTTGAGGAAGCAGAGCTGACAGGTGGTACCAGGGAGATGACAAAGCAGAGCTTTTGTCAATGTAAGTATAACTATTGTGTTTATCTTACTAGGTGGATGATGGTCGCAACATTATCTTGTTACTGTATGTGGAAGAAGAGCTTGGAGTAGGTTTGTACATACAGGGTTTTGCTGAGCTAAAGGTAAGGTTAGTTCAGAAGTGTGTCATGAAGAATTTGGAACAACGAAATTCTTTGGCATAAGAGACATGGAGATTTTATCTCCAGTGGGAGCTGATGTGAAGACGGTGTTGGCGGGGTTCATGATGCAGGATGCAGAATCAAAAAGCACACCAAGGGCTGGACAGTTCAAGCTGAGCTTAGAACAGGGTTCGAAATCACATGAGGTCTAGCGTAGACTTGAGTTTTCCCAAGTGGGTTGTCAGAAAGTATGGAGCCAATTCAGGGAAGGAGTACTGGAGGGCAGTTCAGTGGATTCTCAGGTATCTGAGAGGGACTAGCAGCAGGGATTCTTGTTATACAGGGTCAAGGTCTTCACTACATGGATATGTAGGTTCGGATATGGCAGGTTACTTGAATGACAGGGGTAGCATCACAGGTTGTGTGGTGGTTGGTCTTCAGGATTGATCTTGAAGAGGGATACAAGCCAAGAAATAATTTAGACGGTGTACAGGTACAGGTACAGGTGTAGCTGTTTATCTCCAAGTGGGAGATTGTTAGGTTGTGGAGCTAAAAGATTCACCAGGATGCAAATAGGAGAAGTCACGGAGCTTGCGGAGAGTTGCAGAATGAGTTGCAGGGCAACCGACGTCGCTCTGATCAGCCGACGTCGGTCAGACAGCAGTGAAGAAGCAACCGACGTCGGTCACCAGTTGGTCGATATCGGTCATGGAGGAGCCGACGTTGGCAGCCTGTACGTGACCATGCAGTTTGCATGTCGATTCCGAAGAGTCTATTTTTGGACTGTTAGTTTGCATGTTAAAGGCTAGTCATAGTCTTGAGTTGCGTGTCTAATTATTGTAATTAAGATAGTCTAATTATTGTAAGCATGAGATCTATATATGGACTCATGGGTTGTATTGTAAACTTGTAGCTAGAGAGTAAGAGAGCAAATAAGCTCCTTCTGAGAGAGGAGAGCAATGGTGTGTTCCTCCTAGTGCCACAATACCAAGAGTGGGTGCTGGTTTAGAGAATCAGAAGGGTTCTTCGTATTTGTATGATCTTGGTCAGCAAGTGAGCATGGCTTCTTTTGGAGATCTACAATGGTGAGTAAGGTCTAGTGATTTGCAGGTAGCAGCAGAGAGCAGGAGATCTACTTGGAGTATGGTTGTGTACTTGGTGTATTGGCAGCGTGTTACTGACTGGTTGGAGAGGTGAACATCAATTTTGTATTGGAGTTGATTGTTGGGACCGAGAGAGAGAGGGAAGAAGGTCTTGAGGTGTGGCGAGCCTTTGAGGTGGCGGAAGAAGTGGCATCTTCCTTATTGTATTTTCTTCTGAGTGATTATTAATACAATTGTGTATTGTCTCTCATATTCTTGTGTTGTTTCTTATTTCTAGTTACTTATTGATTCTGGTTAAATTTCGTGTTTAGTTGCTAATACAAGAAGTAATCATATGTGCTCTATTGGTGGAGCAAGATCCTGACAAATGCTAATACCCAAAACTTGAAAGCTCCAAACAAAAACCCTAAAAATATAAAAGTCACAAAATTAAAACCCTGAAAGCCCCAAATATAAAACATAGAAACTTTAAAAACTATAACTTGAAACTTGAAAATCTTAAAACTTAAAACTTGAAAATCCCAAAATCTAAAACTAAAAATTTGAAATCTAAAATTGGAAACATAAAAATTGAACCCTAAAACCTAAAACCCTGAAAACTGAAAGATCTGAAACTAAAAACCCTAAAACCCCAAACCTAGATCTTATAAAATCCTAAAACCTAAATCCAGAAACCTTAAACCTCAAAACCTTGAATGTGAAAAAATATTAAAAACACGAATAAGATTGATATAAAATGCCTCCAAACTTTGAAACCCAAACCTCAAAAAATAAATTTTAAAAGCCCTAAAATAAAATAATCTAAACTTGAAACCATAAAAACTTAAAAACTCAAAACCCAAAATCATTGAGTATGAAACTTCAAAAATCCTAAGTTTTTGAAACTTGGCAACATTAAGCCTTGAAACTTGAAAACCTTGAATTTTGAAATTTCTAACCCTTAACTTATGAAAACAAAGAAATTGATTAATATAAAATTCCATTAAAATTGAAATTTTAAAACATATGTTTGTTAAAACTGTTTTAAAAAAATAAATAAAAAATGAAAGGTTGTTGGTTTAATTGGTGAAGTTACTTGGCTCACAAAGAGTCCATTAAAGATCATTTTTTTGTTGCTTGCAAACCCTGACACGTGAAAAGGGATGAAGTCGAGATCGTACCCCAAACAACCTTGACGAAATGGATACCCCTCTATCCTTGACTCTTAACTTAAGATCATCACATAAAACAGTGATTCATCAAAAAAAAAAAACTTAAAAAAATGAAATGTGAAATATAAAATTATAAAATCTAAAACTAATAAACATATATAATCAATAATTTAATTTTAAATAATCATAGACCTTGAAAACTCAAAAAATAATATTATAATAAATGACATTGTTAAAAAATACTATTGACCAGTAAAAAATCTATTTAATAATAATTAGTTTTGACTAGTTAAAAATCAATTTAATAATAATTATTTTTGTTAGTCATATAATTTCAGTAGAAAAGAATGTTTTCTATTCAAAAATAATTTATTAGTTATTATATTTTTAACATGCATTTTTTAATATATATTCTACGTTACAAATTCTATGTTATTTTTAATATGAATTTGATATATAATAATTTTAGTGTTAGGACAAGAGTTTTCCACGTGAATGGTGGGTGATTATGATATATTTCTCAAGTAGATTCCCATGCGGAAAGAAAAACACTTTTCTCAATAAAGAGAATTATGTTAATTCAACGAGCTTGATAGGATTCATCATGAGCCAATAATTATCATCTTACCAGTCTGGGTTTATTCTTTGCTTTTTATTGAATGTGTATATATTTAATTTAAAAAATATATATTTATATGATATTTATAATTTAATATTCATAGTTATCAAAAGTATTGTACAATTACAGAGTGTTAAGAAAATAAAATGGATTAAATATAGTTATCCAACTAAAGTCTTAAAATAATATATCAAAATATATTGATTAGTGTGCATATCAAACACAAGTAATATTATTTAAAGGAGGAGGTGACGGATCATCCTTAGAACGAAGAAGAACCATAAAAGAAGGCTCTCCCAAACACTGATATAGGGCCAACAAATTGTCTTGAGTACTCTTTAGAGGACCCAACAACACCATAATACCCCAACCAAGTGGTAGAGGCAACATAATACCAATTTCACCACCTTGTACTAAAGAGGACAAACGAGACAACCCAACAAAAGCTTTTCCATGCAGTTAAGGACACCAACCCCCACATTGAGGAGTAGGGGAGGAGAAACCATTGCACGAGCGGTTATGTCACCAATTGGTTGTCGGTGGTGGAGACCCTTGTGATGACATATCTGGTGGGACACTGCACATTATGCATTGTGTGTTCCCCCAATGATTGAGGAGCTCCTGCAGATGTTGGAACTTAAGGGCCACCTTCTCAGTTTGCGCTTGGATCTCTAAACAAGCAAAATTAAGTACAATAAAATTTTCATTAATTGAAAAATACTGAGAAAGAATCTCCTTATTGAAAATGCATCTAGATTTCCAAATTTGAAAGAGAATAATAGCTTTGGAAAAATTTCAAATGAATGCAATATATGTTAGCCACTAAAAACTGTCTCCAAACAAAGCCATCCTCTATTTGAAGGGTTTTGAGTGGAAAGATTGAAACAAATCATGAATCAATTGCCAAGCATCACAAGCACGAGGGCAAGTCCAAAAAATGTGTTTGAAAATCTCAAGTCTAGAACACACAGGGCACTTGGGATAAGAGACCCCAATGTGTTTGACCTTTTCCCTAAGTGGTAGAACATGGTAGACCAAACCCCAAATAAAGTGAGTGAGTTTTTGCTTTAACTTAGCCTTCCAAATTTGGTTGAGATGTGCAAGCCAAATGAAAGCAAAAGAATTTAGACTCCATCAATTCTTTAGCTTGCCAAGACTTGAAGAAAAGTGACTCATAATTTAGTACAGCAACCCTAGGGAGTAATTTTCTGAAAGAAAAGGCGTAGTACCATTGGTAATATTTCCACCAAGCCAATAAAGGTTGAAGGCCAAGTTTATGTAACATAACATTTAACATAAACTCTTGATTGCAAAGAATAATAAGTAAAAGGTATGAAATTATACTTTCTATGAAGAGAGGGCCAATTTTTAATAATTTAACTTATTTTAATAATAAATTAATACTAATTTCTAAAAAATTACTATGTTATCATATTGAAAATGGTAGTTGTTTTATGGACACGAATACCCAAGAGGCCCCATGCAAAGAGAGGTCATGTTCTTAAATCGAAAGCTATGACATTAGTGAAAATAACCAAACCCTCAACTCATTAAGCTATCACGGCAATAAGTAATTCTACATGTAAAAAGAACAATAATTTTGATGGCCATATTTATATGAAAGAAAGAAATTTGATATCATGGAATTTCTTATATTATTGGAATGAGTTACATTATATCAAATAATAAAATATAATTATAGAAGGTTATAAAATAAGACAGATAAATTATAGGTCAAATTTTTTGTTGGAGAAAGAAATCGATTCAAAACGTCAAAAAATATTTTGTCACAAGTATAGCGAGAGCAACTACAAATAACTATTTAGATAACTAAGCACAGGGTGTCACTTTAGGAGGCGGAGACGAAGGGTCATCTTTAGGATGTACCGATCCAATAGGCGGTTCCACATCATAAGTCTCTGGAGCATTCCAGCCATTTAGGAGGTCAACATGAATAGTGATAGGCCAACCATCAGTGGGTTGTGCAGGAATAATAACGCTTGTCAGAGATTGTTGTGTAGGACCAACATAAAATTTCCTATGAGAACTCCAATCACCTCCTAGGAGAGGGCGAGGTGAAAAGTGGCCCCTACTTCAGGGCCGACTTCTACTTTATGCCTCTTGGGAGGAGGTAGTAGGGGATCACAGGGTGGGCCATCTGATAGAACTTTGATCACAATGCACGAATCTTCCTTCGGTGGTCAAAGAACACCTGTAGGTGGTGGAGGTCTAGCACCATCTTCTCAACTTAAACCTGAATCTACAAATAAATCGATGAAATAAAAACCACCTTTTCATTAACAAAAAATGAAATTCTACAAACCTCGTGATTAAACATAATATTAATTATAATTTTCAAATGCTAAAAGAAAATAATAACACGAAAAAATTATGAAAGAAAAATAACAAAAACTAGTTAAATATAAAAGTCCCAAAAAGAACGTACTACTAAGGCTCATTGTAAGACGAATGATACAAAGTGGTGCATTTTTTTTAATTACATATAAATTATATTAAAATATATATGAAGGGTGGAGTTAATATATGCATTTTTTAACATTGCCCTTGAGTTTAAAATTTGATATAATGGAGATTTTTTATATCTTCAATTAGAGAGAGAAATTATATTCATATAAAAATGTGAGACGGGGTCATATAGTGAATATAAGTATTTTAGAACACTAGCCTACTCCTCTAAAACTAAGATTTTTTTTTTATTTATTTTTAATTCAATGAAGAGGTTTTCATGCATGTGACATATGTTTGATTTGTTATTCCTCATTTCCTTGTCACACACGTGGGACTTTGTAAGTTGTACTATATTTAGGATTGATATTAAGCTTCATTTTAAGATGATTTAGCTTTTTAGTATATTTTATATCATATTTAACGTGACTTTGGTTATAAAAGAGGGCCCTGATCTTTTGCAAGTCGTATATTAGGTTCAAACAATTAGATAAAATATAAATATTTGTATGTCATAATCAATACAAAAAAGATATAGTACACACAATATTGATGTAGTCACTAAATAGTAAATTAAGAGAGAAAAAATAATGAATTATTTAAAAACAATTTTACCAAAGAAGAGATAAAAATCACATTAACAATCAATTAACTAAAAGGGAATAAAAAGAAGCAACACAACAAAGTACATGAATAAAAAGAAGGCTGATTAGGGGAAAGGCCTAGCATAAAAAAAACACCAAAGAAACATCTGAAGAATTAACCATAGATCGAAGCCAATCTCTCCCTCGTCTAGAAAGAAGATTCCCCAACATCCATTAAGAACCGTCACTCACCAAAGTCCCCGCTTTTGACCTTAACAACTCGACCTCAAATATGTGTCCTTTCTTTTTAGAATAAGCTCCCACATTGGTTGTTTTACAAAAAAGATAGGTCTAGGAGGGGAAAATAAAGCCTCAACCAACAAAGGTGGAATCAGTAAAGGAACAGAGGCCAGAACTACCTTCGAAAAAACCTTTGCAAGTTCCTTAGTAGCTCAAATACAAGGCCTAGGCGGGGAAGAAGAATTATCTGCCAACTGAGGAGGAATTGGAAGAGGAACAGGCCCTTGATGTTCCCTCAGACAATGTAATAGGTACCAAGTGGGTTTTCAAAAACAAGATGAATAAGAAAGATATGTTATAAGGAACATTTTTTCTAGCTTGAAAACCAAGAAAGTGAAAAGGAGGGTGAAATAATTTTCCATGACTACGCCACGAGAAATCTTGGTTTGGAGCCCCTTCTTTCTTCTTCCACACCTGATGAGAGAGCCCACAGGACTTTAAAGGACACCTAAAAACATGATGGCTTGGACAATGGCAGTGAAAGCATCAGAAAGGGAGATCTTCATCATTGAAAACTTGAGTCCATGAACCACACGAGAGTAACTTAACTGAATAGAAGAGCAGTTTGGAGAGATCAATATAGGCACAAACTATGATATATCTGAGCCCTAAGAGGAGTCATCAATTTTCACAAAAGATCTAATTTTGTTCACCAATAACTTGATGAACTTCTCATTTCTTAACACTAGAGGAAGGAAATACAACCCAATCCACATAGGAGCAACCAAAACTTGCATCTAATATGAGTTGAAAAGGGGGACCATGGGAAAAATAGAAACCATAATTTTTGTAGAACTATAGGCCAAAATTCTAAATGAAATCTCCATCTGAAGAACTCAGAAACTCCACTGAGAAAAAACTTGAACAAAGCATAGTGAAAGAGGGAGCAGCAACAAAAAATCAAACCTTAGAATCCCAAATAGAAATTTCGGATGCAGAGATGAAAGAACTCACACACTTCCCAAATAGGGATTTGCATATGATTTCCATCTCCATCTCATGCAAGGAAGAGTTGGGGAGCTCCAAATAAGGAATAGTCTTAGCAAATTGAACTTGAACATCTCCTAGAAAGAGAGTCGTTGACAAAAACTAAATCAAAAATGAGGATGCATCCATTAGGGAAGGGGCTTCCAAAGTAGAACCAGAATGGATCCATGATTTTCAGAAATCAGAGTAATGGTGAAAAAAATTCAAAGCATTCTTGCATGCAACATAGATCCATCGAATCTTGGCACCAACCTCAACCTCGTTTGATGCTTGAAGAAAGTTAACATTTTGAAACAATGGTGGAACCAAATTAGAAGATAGGGGTTGGTCCCAAGCTTAAAGAACAACGAGCTGCCTCTAACTAATACAGGGTGTGCCAAACCAAGATCTTTACTATATTCATCATGCAAACACAACTAAGCTGAGATGGGTAAATACAACAAAGATAGGTGGGGTGATGGTAGTTGGAGTTCTAGTGAGAAATATCTCTATAGCATTTGAAAGTGAATGAACACTAGTACCTTTACCATCCTTCAAATGGTCAAATGAGAATGATGGGATTTTAGCCAACTGAGAAGATAAAGCATTGTTGTGTACGGCCATCAAACCACTCACGAACTCTCTAGATTGTAAAGGCTTATTGATAACAAAATGACAAACTTTCAAGAAAATGAAATCATCCTCCTAATCCGAAGTCAGCTTGCAAGAATCAAGACCTATATCCAACATTGAAGCTAAAGAAGCCTGGTAACAATACAAAGGTACGGTGGCAGAAGAATAAGCCAGAGTCTTAATTTAAATTTATTTTCCCCTCTCATTTATTAAAATGACTAGTCATGAGAAATATTAATTTATTAAATGTATGATGAGGTGAGGATTTTGTCCCTTCTCCTCAATTTTAGGTGTTCTCATAAATTTTGATGTGATAGATTTAGTATGTAGTTATAGTCTAAAAATAATTTTGTAATTATTTATTATATAAGGTCGTATCTTATCTAAGCAAACCACTAGCAAACATTCAATAACTAGATTAAGTATGCTTGTGAATCTTTAGGTGTAAAATTGAAAATAGCTAGAAATATGACTAAAAACTTTTTTTATTTCTCATTTTTCAAATCTTGACATATTTGGAATCGTTTGAATAAGTTTGATTATTTGTCTATGTAGATTCTTTTTATTTTTTTGTGTCGGTCTCAATATGTTGTTATTTTTGAACTGGTCACGAACATCACAGTGGTGAGAAAAAACCAACATAGACTCCCAATAACCAAAAGACCCTAACATGATAAAACTATGAAACTATATCCCATTTTTTTGTCATTTAGGACCAGTGGACTATCAAATGTCCATTTAATGTGTAAAAAATAATAAAATGTATATATAGATCTTAAATATATTTGAAGACATTATACTTACCTCTTTTACTCAAAAAAAATATTATATATTTGAAGACATTGTGCTTGCATACTTATTAAAATGTTTTTTGATTATCTTTTTAAAAATTAACCTAGAAGTGGGACATATTATAATGCTTTGATCTCCTAGTTGCGACCTCAAACCCTTTACCTGAAAGTACATATAATTTTGTGGATAATCTCGTTGTGCCACACAATTAGCCCAATCAAGCCAAGCTCTAATTTCACAACCCCACTTCTATAGATTATGTTGTGGTAATCAAATTCACAATTTGATTAGTCATTCTTCTTCCCAAATATCTCACAACCTGCGTTAGTCGAGTATCAATGGCTTTCCATACAAGGAGGAAAATGTTCAACTATATCCCTTGATTATTTTTTATTCTAAGATTATATGGATAACCTTGGTCATCGAATTAAAATATAATAAAAGTGTAGACCAAAATACTCTAGACTTAAAAGAAGATTGCACAAAGGTTAAAAAATGTTGAATATTGGTAAAACATAAAATTTTACTAATTTAAGACCCTTCACCAATAAATAAATAAAAATATAATTGTAAAATAACTATCAATAACACTCTAAAGTGCAAGGATACACCAAATTCAAAGAGATTGAAACTTCAACGTTGAAAACTAGAAAACCCAAAACTTAAAATTTGAAAATCCAGAACCCAAAAGTCCCAAAATGCAACTCTGTAAAATATGAAAAGTAGATTGATGTAAAATGTCATGAAAAGCCAAAAACTAAAATAAAAATCCCTAGAAACCATGAAACCCAAAATTTATAACCTTACAAACCCTAAAAATGTAAAAAAAGAAATTACTTCAAACCCTGAACCGTGAGAGTACCTAACCTAAAAGCCTCAAATCTTAAAATCCAAAAATCCCAAAACCTAAATCTTGAAGCCTATGAACTTAAAATTTTTGAACATGGAAATCTCAAAAACAAAAAAAACAGATCTGAAATTATTAATATCTAAATTTTGAAAGTCCCAAACCTAAAATCCTTAAAAATATAAGTCACAAAATCGAAAATCTGTAAGCCTCAAATATAAAACATACATACCTTAAAAACTATAACTTAAAACTTGAAAATATTAAAATTTAAAACTCAAAAAATTGAAAATTTAAAATCTAAAACTAGAAACATAAAAATTAAACTTTAAATCAAAACCTTAAAATGTGAAAGATCCAAAACTAAAAACCCTAAAATCTAAAACCTAAATCTTGTAAAACCTCAAACCTCATAATTCTAAATTTAAAAAATATTAAAAACATAAATAATAGATTGATTTAAAATGCTTCCAAAACTTGAAATATAAAACCCAAACCTAAAAAAAAAAAACAAAACGACACCCTATAACCTTGGAAACTAAAATGTCCTTACCTTGAAATCTTAAAAAGTATATCTGGGAAAAGAGTCCTAGTTTTTTGTTCTGAAGAAACGAAAATGAGACGCGTCGAAAACTTTGTTTTTGCATTTTCTGCTCGTTGTTGTTGTTTGCAATTGTCTCGGTTATTGTTTGTTGCCTTTACCCTTCCCTGCCATTGCTCTTCATTGCCATTGCCAAATGCTTTCACTATGGTCGCCATCAATATCGAGGAGGCTGTGTTTGTGAAGGCTTTTACAAATTTTAAGATAGTTGGTAAGGCCATTGTTTTTATTTTTCTTTTCGGCTTTCTACTTGTCCTTGTGGCAGACAGGAAACTGCTCGATCTTCCCCTGTTGTACAGATGTAAATATTGCCCAATTTCCTCAGCTTGAACGACTTTGTTTCTGTATATACATCATTGTCTCCTCAGCTAATGGGTGCCTTTCGACCTTCTGATGTTGTGCTCGGCAGACACCACCTACAATGCAATCCCTGTTTACCTTTGGCTTGTCTTCTCTGGTAGTTGTCGCTTGTCCATTGCTAAGAAGATTCACAAACCCAACTGATGAAGAATTTTATGTATATATATAATTATGACTGTATGTGGAGAAAGCAATGACCCAACTGTAAGAAAAGAGGTGAGCTTAAGAATATTGTAAATTTCTAAGAATGGTTCCATGTTTTGTTTTGTTTTTTAATTCCTTCTCAGTTCTTGGTGTTGTGCAAGTATTAAAATTAAGCATAGGAAAAGTTGGGTTTGGTAGCTTAAATTGAGATTAGAGAGGATAACTTAATGTAACGGGAATTAAATATTGCAGGTTATTCTCATACTGTTGAAATTTAATTATGTTGCTACTAGTGACACAATTATGAAAAATATATCCCATACTTCATATTGAGATTTTGATTTTCATCTACTTCTTCTAGAGATACAACTTCACTTATATATTCAGAAATAAAACTACCTGCTGCAATGGAATCCTAGGACCTCTACCCTGCATCCGTTAGCCTTATCATATTGATGACTATTAGTTCTAAAAACCTCTAAATGGGCATTCAAGAGCACATTTAGAATTACCCTATTTTGGTAGCTTGGAGAACACCTCTGAATACAAGAGCACTTGTAGCTTGCTTCAGTAGCACACCCACCTAGACATTCACATCCTTGCATAGACTGTCAACATCATTAACAAGTCAACCAACACTCATATTCTCACTCTTGTATGCTATATCAATAGAAACAATAAAAATAGGTCTTAATGTTCGTTTTAGTTTCCATTCGGCAGCCTTTTCTATAATTGTTTCTTCAAATCTACCCTGCAATTACTGCAAGGACTTGGCGCTATGAGCCCTTGTTCAATGAGCCTCATAGGTCATCATGAGCCAATAATGATCATCTTACAATGTTGCTTGATTCTTTGCTTTTTATTGAATGTATAAACATATGTAGATGGTTATAATAAAAAGGTGGTTAGATAGTATTCATGATTCGATAATCATAGTGATTAAAAGTGTCACACAATTAAGAAGTGTTAAGAAAATAAAATAGACTAAATACAATTATACAACTAAAGTCTCAAAATAACATATTAAAAGATAATGACACGTGTACATATCAAATACAAGCAACAACATCTAAAGGAGGAGGTGGCGGATCATCCTTAAGATGAAGAACAACCAAAAAACAAAGCTCTCCCAAAGGTCGATATGGAGCCACCCAACTATCTTGAGTACTCTTTGGGAGAGCTAACCATGCCATAATACCCCACCCAGGTGGAAAAGGCAACATAATACCAATTTCACCACCCTTTATTGAAGAGGACAAATGAGACAACCTAATAAAAGCTCTTCCATGCAACTAAGGACACCAACCCCCATGTTGAGGCGGGTAAGAGGAACCACTACATGAGCGGCTCCATCATCGATTCGTCATTAGTGGTGGAGACCCTTGTGATGACATATTTAGTGGGACACTGCACATTATGCATGGTGTGCTCCCCCAATGATTGAGGAGCTCCTACATATGTTGGAATTCAAGGGACACCTTCTCGGTCTACACTTGGATCTCTAAACAAGCAAACTTAAGTACAATAACTTTTTCATTAATTAAAAAATATTGACAAAGAATCTCCTTATTGAAAATGCATCTAGATTTCCAAATTTGAAAGGGAATAATAACTCTGGGAAAACTCTAAATAAAAGCAATATATGTCAGCCACTTAGAACTGTCTCTAAACAAAGACATCCTTTATTTCAAGGGCTTTGAGTGGAAAAATTGAACAAATCGTGAATGAATTGCCAAACATCACGAGTGTAAGGGCAAGTCCAAAAAATGTGTTAGAAAGTCTTGAGTCTGGAACACACAAGCCACTTGGGATGAGAGACCCCAATACATTTGAGCCTTTCCCCAAGTGGTAGAACATGGTTGACATAACCCCAAAGAAAGTGAGTTTTTGCTTTAACTTAGCCTTCCAAATTTGGTTGAGGTGTGCAAGCCAAATTCAAGTAAAATAATTTAGACTCCATCAACCATTTAATTGGCAAAGACTTGAAGAAAAGGGACTCATAATTTGGTATAACAACCTTAGGGAATAATTTTCTGAAAGAAGAGGCATAGTTCCATTGGCAATATTTCCACCAAGACAATAGAGGTTGAAGGCCAAGTTTATGTAGCACAACATCTGGCATGAGCTCTTGAATGCAAATAATAGTAGGTAGACGCTATCAACTTATACTTTCTTTGAAGAGTGGGCCAAGGAGTCCAATGTATAGAGGAGACTAGATCCTCAAAAGTGCAAATGCCTTTTTTGAACAACCAAAGGGAATTAATACCTAGCATTTTAGCAAGTGAGGGATTGTTATTGGTCATAATAGGGGACCACCATAAAATGTTGCCGTTAAAAGAAAGACCAGATATAAATTCATCCCCAACCGGTTTTAAAAATGGTTTAACAGATTCAAATGCTTTCCATATACTCTTTGCCACAAAATATCCCTCATTTTTTATAGGGTCATAAGCAATGAGCAAGGTATGAAAACTAACATTTGTCCAACAACTCTTGTCATATGGAGAGCCTAAAGTAATGCAATGTTGAATAAGAACTTTCCACACTTCAATACCTTCAATTGCATGGACTACCTATTTGGCACAAAGAGCAATACTCTACGTGTGAATTTCTATGATACCCATTCAACCCTTGTCCTTCGGAAGGCATGAAATGTCCCAAGCCACTATGTGAAAACTTGTAGTTTGTTTAACATTATCCCAAGCAAAGTCTATGAGTAATTTAGGTAATTTGTCATATGAAGCCTTATATGGGGTCTAACATGAAGAGTAATAAACATGGGTGGTGACAATAATTTTAGTGTTGATTTGGAATTTGTTTGTCAAAGATAGTGGCTCAATGATCTAGTATGCGATCTCTTCTTCTCAACTCTCTCCAGAACATATTGTCACAACTCAGATGGGAAACTATCAAAGACAAAAGGAATGTTCAATAGTATTAACTTTTCCCATCTGTGTATCCACTTCTATTACAATCTCTTGAACCATTATGGCATATGGATTATGGTCTACCTATAACATTGAGTTTTGCCCCACTCTAGATTGGACCCCAAAGCCTTACGAAACAAATCAAGGTAATGTGATGTTTCTTTAAAATAAACCTCATTCTCTCCAATACTAAGGAAAGAGTCATCTACAAAGTGATCGTTGATCAATTGAATCTTCTTGTTGAGAATCATAATACACAAAAGAGAGTTTGTACAAATGAAATAAAAAATAACCAAACCATAAAGCTTTCAACATGGTAAGGATAAAGGGCCATTCAATGCGGTTAGAATCATTTTCAAAATCAAGTTTCATAAATAAAGTTCATTGAGAAGATGCATGAGCCCATTTCATAACTTCCTAGACAACAATTATGTTATCACAAATGTTACAAATTTTGATAAAACATGTTTTCTCTGATATGATGATTGTATGGAAATGTGTTGAATGCAGAGCACCAAAGATTTGGCTATGCTTATGTAGGAGACATTCAACAAAGTGATGGGTCTCAATCTAGAAATAAGCTCTGGGTCTCCAGCTTCAAGGATAAATTTGATGTTTTTTTTGTTTATAAATAATAATTTTCCCTAAATATTTGTTTTTCAAAGCTTCATGGTAAACCTAAAACAAGTCTAGTCCAAAAAAAATCCTTGTGGATTTGTAAAATTCACAAGGCAAACCATCTGCACTAGGAGCCTTATCATTGGCCATGTTTTTTAGCTCTACATAAAGCTCATGAAGAGTGATCAGATCATCACAAAGTCATGAAGGTGATGGGCTTAGTTTGTAAGGAACCACATCTAAGCGTTATTTCAAATCTTTTGCACACTATTATGTATCTTCCTAAGCCTAAAACACCAATTTATAGTGCTCTAGAAAAGCCAAGGAGATTATATGGTGACTAGTAAGGCAGCCATGGGTAAACTTGATGGATTTAATATTTTATTTGAATTAATTTACTTATGAAGATTTAAAAAATTCATTAGAAACATGATTGAGAGCTTTGAGCCAATGTAGATGAGTGCAAATCTGAGCACCTTTGGGTGGATGGCATTCTACAAGTTTAAACTTCATTACCATATTTTTCAATTAGGAGTCACATGAGTTTTGTTCAAGTTGAGTAATAAACCTATAGTATTCTTTGGTTAAGGTGTTGTCAACCCATTTTTGAACCCTTAATACATGGTGTCCATAGTGCCTAATAAAGGATGTGGTGCTACTAATTGCATCATTCCACATCTCTATCCAAGTGGAAACATGGGATGAACCTGGTCTACACTCAATAAATAGTCACCTCATGTAAATGAGAAGAGCTCATAAGATTTGAATATGGGAGATTTTATGCTAGCTACCACTCCATCCCAATTGTAAAGTGATGGGTTTGTGGTCGTAAAGAACACACCCCAAATGGACAGTGATAGCTTTCCTACAAAAAATGTTAAAAGTGAACACGTATTACTCGATGAGCATAACATGGTTAAGTATTTTGAAAACACAATAAAAACTAACCTATAAATTAGACCACATAAACCAAGGGTTGAGGCTTAAAGTAATAAGTTAAAAGAGAGGGTTTGACAAACTCCAATGGTTTTTAAAATACAACCAACCTTCATGCTTTCCACTAAACCTCTGCATTGACATAGCTCCCTCCCTAGCATTGAGTGATTTAGTCATATTAAAGTTAACACAAATGATTTGGTTGGAAAGACGCAAGTTATTGGTCAACTATCACTGTAATAACACTCAATTTGGGCCATAATTAGGCACATAAACATTTATGAGCCTAGATAATGGCCATCAATGCCCAAGATGACCCATATTACTTGATGTGATGGGTCTTTTGTCGATGTAATAACTAAATGAGAAGAGTTCCAAGGAAATAAAAATAATGGGTCCACCACAACCATCCTTATGTGAGACTAAGTTTTGCATGGCATCTAACCAAATATAAGTTTAAAATAAGTTTTGAATAATACTCATGTTGAGTCTTCTATTTGTTATAAGGATGTTGGAGGTTGTCCCCTCGAAGTGACATTGTTGAGTTCTTCCTTCTTAAAAGAGTATTGTATGGTGTTGCCCTACCATAAGGGTGTTATTCTATTTCTACATATATTGAGGATTTGGATATCTTGTCCCACCAATATTTATTGTGTTGTGTCGATATATATTATATTCTGCACATTTCTAATTATCATAAGCATAGATCATAACAAGTGGTAATGCTATGTACCTAGGGATATTATATATTAATGTATATAGGTTGATAGAGATGCTAATGTGTAGCACACATCCCCCTTAGTTAGTTATTGGGTCTAATATATTAGGGTAAATGAGTATCTTGTAAAATTAGTGTATTGGATAATGGTCAACCTACATTGGGATTAAGAGGTTACCCATCCAATGTTAGTTATATAGAGGTCCATATAAAGGAGTTGAATATCATTGTAAATGAATCAGGTAAGTGTTGAGTCTTTTATTTTGTATAATGATACTAGAGGTTGTCCCCTCAAAGAGATATTGTAGAGTTATTCCTTCTTAAAGGAGTGTTTCACTAAAAAAATATTTATTTTCTATTTAAAAAGATGTAAAACTTGAAAGAAGCGTGAGGTTAGTAGAATTTGGATATGTTGTGCATGCCTGAATCTAAATGATTATCGATACTCCTCTTTATCTAGGGAGAATGACCTGTAAATAAGAAAGCAATCTATAAAATGGTGGATTAGTGGTATAGTAGGGTGGATTGCCTACCATGAGCTAGATCCAGGAAGCACAAGCTTCCTTGGAGGCCGTCAATCCACACTTTTAAAACACTTAAGTTTTGATAAACTAAAAACGGGTACTTGCATGAAATAATAGAAGGTACTAAAATTAGATACAAGGAATGCTTGAAAAAAATAAGTGATTTCGATTAAATTTAGTAATAAATGATTGAATATTAATGCTAGATCGCTCATACTTGATTTAGAAAATAAGTTGAAGTTTTGTGATAAAATAGAAACTTAAAAAGTGGAATTTGGGTACGGGTAGATGGGTCAAATTAGCTTATTATTGTAAAATGACACATGGTGACCATCAACAGTTTTGGTATGACCATCGACGGTTAAGCAATTGTCAATGGTTAGAAAATCTGTCAGTGATTAGGTAAAACCATCGATGGCAACTATTGGATTTGGATTAGGAAGAGAAGTCTATTGAGGAGAGTTACAAAGAGGTTCTAGGAATGATGTTTGGATTGGATGTCAGTTGTGAGATAGAAATTAGTGATCAAAGGTATCTGGTTCAGGGATTGGGTATTCAAGTGAGTGAAAATGGTTTGTGGGTGGTTTTGGGTAGGATGTGAAATGTCTAGAGTTGAAAAATTCCAACATAGGGAAATTGGATGAAAGGGAAATAAAGAGGAATAACACAAGCAATAAAAAAAATAGATATAATTACCAAATCTTAATGAAAAAACATGGATACTTAACTTTTAGTTGTTGTTGGTCTGAGGAATGTTAGTGTTGGTAAAAGGATTGTTGTGGATCCTGGAGTAATTTCAGCAGAGTAATGGTACTTTGGCTCAAGATAGTGAGTGCAGAAATGCCCTAAACCTCTGACTTGGTTTCTGATAAGCTGGGAAGATTTTGTATTCACCTAGGAGTCAAAATCTTTTGCCCCTAAATGATGATTTCAACCTTCTCTTCAGCTCTTAATATAGAGGAAAGGATGGCTCAAATGAAGAGTTTAACAAATGGTTTATCAAATAGTCTGATCAATAGTCTAATCATGCAAACAACAAATTAAGATTTGATAGTTGGTAATCAATTGAGTTGAAATTGATTCCTTTGATCATGCAAGAGCTCAAGTAATCATCATAAATCTAGGTTAACTGTCGATGATCGAAGGCTGATCGCCGATGATCGAGGGGACATAGTCAAAATTAGCTAATACACTAATGACCAACGATCAATTCCCTAGGAAATAGTCCAAGTTTAATAATGGGAGAATTGGTAAACGATCTAACCCAAAGGGGGCGAAGAGGTGGTTTAAAGGTTAATGTGACATCTAGAGTCGTAGTGTACGATTTTCTAGTGTCTACAAGGAGTATTATATGGTGTTGCCCTACCTTAATGGTATTATTCCATTTTTTCATATATTGAATATTTGGGCATCTTAGCCCACCAATATATACTGTGTTGTGATTATCTACATTATATTTTGCATATTTGACATATTATAAGTGTGGATCATAACAAGTGGTACCAGAGCTTCAATTTGGATAATTTGTGTGGGGTGAAACCTTAGTTTTGTGAAACCATTAATATCTTGAAATTGGTTGCAATTTTTTGAACAATTTTTATACTATAGGTGAATAATAATTTAAGGAAGTCACATGAAAAAAATCAAAGTTTTATGATAATTTTTTAGGGAGTTATTATTATTTTAGGGTTTGTAATAAATTAATCATATCTGCCAAAAAAAAAAAAAAATCTATGAAATTTTTATTGATGATATATTAGTATACAGTAGAGATATATTAAAAAATTAAGAACTTTTTGAAACGTTTTGAGTGATTTGTGACAATTTTGTGGTTTTTTCATAAATTCGCTCTACAGGTTGACATATTTGAAAAATTTTCCCAAAATTTTCATTAAAGGTGCAATATCATATATGGAAGATACAATAAAAAAATTAGACTATTTGGATTAGTTTTGTATGAGTTATTGAATTTTTATTGTTTTTTCCTTGACTGTAGTTTTTTTTTCTAAAGCATGGGTCAAATGGATTATAAACAATTGGAACATTTGATGGAGAGTTTATAATAAAGTAAAATATTTTGGAGAATTATTCTATGACAAAAAAAAAGGCATGTGGGGAAAGAAGAGACTAATGACAATAACCAAGAAGAGACTGCAGATGAAGAAGATGATGAACATAATGAAATATAAAAGATCTACTAACCTCACCCTTCTTTCAAGTTTTACATTATGTGTGTTTACAGGGGATTAAAGTTATAGGCTTTCTTCTCCAAACTTTTCTTAAACATATATTTGGTTAGATGCCATGCAAGACTTCACCTCACATGGGGATGGTTGTGGTGGACCCATTATTTTGATTTCCTTGAAGTTTTCTCATTTAATTATTACATCGACATAAGACCCATCACATCAATTAATATGGGTCATCATAGGCAATGATGGCCATTAGTTGGGCTCATAATTGTTTATGTGCCTAATTATGGCCCAAAAACAACATTATTACAATGATATTTGACCAATAACTTGCCTCTTTCCATGTTATGATCCACACTTATAATATTTGAAATATGCAAAATATAATGTAGATTAACACAACACAATAGACATTGGTGAGTAAAGATGCCCAAATATTCAATTTTGCAGAAATAGAATAATACCCTTAAATTAGGGCAACACCATACAATACTCATTTAGGAAGGAATGACTCCACAATGTCTCTTCGAGGGGAAAACCTCCAATATCCGTCTACAATATAGAAGACTTAGCACTTACTTGATTCATTTATAAAGATATTCACCTTATTTATATAGACCTCTATATAGCTAACAATGTATGGGTGACCTCCTAATCCCAATGTAGGTCGACCATTATGCAATGCACTAATTTCACAAGTTACTCATTTATCCTAATATATTAGACCTATATAACTAACTAAGGGGATGTCTGCCACATGTCAGCACCTCCATCAACTCATATACATTAATATATCATATCCTTAGGTACATAACATTTCTTCCCTTCTTGACATGTTTCATCCCTAAAAACATAAGAAAAAACCATATATTGAGTGTATTTCAAATCATTGCACACTTGTCTCCAATCTCGATCATCTAACCATCCATATATGATTTTGGTAGGTAATAGCTCTCCATCCTTGTTTACAAATTCCATTGTGCTACTTTGATTCCATTCATGATCATAATTGTAGTGCCTTGGTGTCCATGCATAATTATTCCTCCTTTGATTACATGTACCATATTTTGTTACACTACTTTGATTCCATTCATGACCATAGTAGTTATTCTTCCATGCATAATCATAGTGATTTCCCCATTGATTCCATGTTATATAGGTTGTTACACTACTCCGATTTCATATATGACCATAGTAGTTATTCTTTGGCTTCCATGCATAACCTTAATGATTAGTATTCTGATTTCTCATATAGACAAGTGATTATTCTTATGGCAATCCTTCACATGGATCCATGATTGTTTCCTATCATGATGATGTGGGTGTCTATATACCTCAACTTTTTTTTGATAACTTGACCTTATCCACCTTTTGATCTACCTCTTCCACCTTTTCCTTTGGTGGTTCTTTTGTCTCTTGAGTAGACAAAGTATTCTTTTTTACTTTTATTATTTATTCATCTATGTTGTTGATGTATCTGAATCTTCCTCGTGCTCTTCATCACCTATTTCAATCTCATCCTCGTGCTCTACCTTGGTTGGTATTTGTGCCTTTCCAACTATGATATCCTGTAAAGTGACCTTCTTTTTCCTATACCAAAACTTCATTAACTTCTTCTTAACATTAATATTGATTGTTCTTAAAGTTTCTAACCATGGATATCCAAGAACAATATCCACACCATTCATATCCAAAACATATAAATCTAAATGTGAAATATGTTTGTCCAAAGTGAGCTTCAAATCTTCAAAAACTAGAATATTCTTACCATCTACTTAAGCGTCCTTGATATTCTTTGCTTGAACCTATAGATGTTGGACCACATCCAAGTTGATGAAGTTATATGTGTTGCTAGGGTTTGTAGACACAATAACCTTCTTCTTTTGAATGCATCCATCAGTTTGAAAAATTGACTCTAATTATTTTGGAGTCAAATTATTTGAACCCTTATCATCCAATCCTTCTTCCCCCTGTTCGAGATCCTCTACCTCTCCTTTTTCACCCTTTGTAGCCTCTTCATCATCATTATTTTGCTTTGTTTCTTCTTCTTCATAATCACCTACATGATCTTCATCATTACCATCATCAAAATTGTTTTTTTCTTCTTTTTCCACATCATGATCCTCAAACTCTCACCTTGAATTCTTTGTAGCTCCCTCATCATCATCATCATTATGTTCATCCTCTTTTTCATCATCTTCTTCTTCATCTGCACTACCTTCTTGGTTATCATCATCAGTCTCTTCTTTCCCCACATGCCTAATTTTTGCCACAAAATACTTCTCTAAAATATTTTACTTTATTATAAAAACTCTCCATCAAATGGTCCCACTGTTTATAATCCATTTAACCCATGCTTTAGAAAAAAAACTATGATTAAGGGAAAAACTATAAAAATTCAATAAATCATACAAAACTAATCCAAATAGTTTAAATTTTTTTCTATATCTTCCATATATTATATTTAAACTTTAGTGAAACGTTAGGGAAAAAAATCCAAATATATCGCCCTGTAGATGTAATTTATCAAAGAAACCTAAAATTATCATAAATCACTTGAAATGTTTCAAAACTTTTTGATTTTTTTATTATATCTCTATTTTATACTAATACATCTTTAGTAAAAATTTTGTAGAAAAATTAATTATGTTTTGGTAGATATGATGAATTTATTACAAAACCTAAAATAATAATAACTCCCTCAAAACTAATGATAAAACTTTGATTTTTTTCATGTGAGTAAATATTATTCAATTATATCATAAAAATTGTGTAAAAATTCATAACCAATTTCAAGATATTAATGATTCCATAAAATTAGCGTTTCACCCCACACAAATTGCCCAAATCGAAGCTCTGATACCATTCGTTATGATCCACACTTATAATATATGAAAATATGAAAAATATAATGTAGATCATCACAACGTTTTAATTATTGGTGGGCCAAGATGCTCAAATATTCAATATATGCAAAAATAGAATAATACTCTTAAGGGAGGGTAACACCATATAATACTCCTTGTAGACACTAGAAAATCACACACTACTGTTCTAGATGTCGCATTAACCTTTAAACCACTCTTTGGCCTCCTTTGGATTAGATTGTTTACTAGTTTTCCCATTATTAACCTTGGACCATTTCTTATGGAATTGACCGCTAGTCATTGGTGGATTAGCCAATTTTGGCTATGTCCCCTTGACCATCGGTTATCACCCTCGACCACCGATGGTTAACCTAGACTGTTGATGGTTACTTGAGCTCTTCCATGATCAAAGGAATCGACAGAAAATCACTCATTGATTACCAACTTTCTAATCTTAGTATACTATTTGCATGATTAAAGCATAATTACCAGCATTGAGAGGCTCAGGCTCAAGTTTACCCTCAAGAGAGGATATCCGGTAAGCTCTTGATCCACACTTATGCATAATGATATAAGGTCCAAACCAATTAAAAACAAACTTGCCCCATTTTTTTAATCCATATTAGCTACATGTTGATTCTCCTTTAAGATGAAGTCTCCAATGTTGAATTCTCATTCTCTTATATGTTTGTTATAAGTGCCCTTGATTCATTCTTGATAGACACGAAGATGGTTAAGCATGGACAAATGATGCTTATCAAGTACCTCAAGTTGGGCTAAACATTCTTGATGATAATCACCTTTAGAGATGATATCCTGTAAGGATATACAAAGAGAGGGAATTTCAACTTTGAGAGGCTTGACAGTCTCTACTCTAAAGACAAGAGAAAAAGGGGTAACACCCATAGGGGTTCAAATGCTAGTATGATATTCCCATAAGGTGAAGGGAATGTGTAAATACCAATCTTGATCAGATGTATTAACTAATTTGGTTAACATGTTGCTAAGGGTTTTTTTAGAAGCTTCAACCTATCTATTAGCTTATAGATGATAGGGTGAGGATAAAATTAACTTAATGCCAAACGCGTCACATAGACCTTGGAATTTTTTATTCTTAAAAGATTTATAATTATCGGTGATTATCTTATGAGGAACACCGAAACAACAAATAATGTGATGGTTAATAAAATTGATAATCTTTTTGGCTTTGGTTGAGACAAAAGGAATAACTTCTACCCATTTGGCAAAATATTCTGTCATAGTGATGATAGATTGATGTTGCTATGAAAAATGAGGGTTAATTTCATCAATAAGATCCAGTCCCCATTGAGAGAAGGGCCAAAAATACTTTGATATTTGGAGGCTATGATTAGGTGCATGATGTGAATTGGCATTTTTTTGACATTTAACATACTTCTTCACATAATCACAATAACCCTAGTTAAGGGTGGGCCAATAGTAGCCAAGGTGAAGGATACATTTTGTTGTTCCCCAAAAATGTCAGCTATATTTAGGACAACATTTGAATTATTTTGGTCCTACAAACCAAAATAATCTCTTCCTTTTCCAAATTTTGTCTTGAGCATTCAAATTCCTCATTTTTCAAGCTTTTCAAAAATCTACGGACTGCAAACAAGGTCGTTTCTACAGGTTCAACGGGCTTCATGACTTCTGCAGGTGTGTTCAATCAAAATAATCGATTTCTAACAATTGGTCATTGTTGGAATTAGTTCATCACCTTGGTTCAAACAAAAATTTCCATCGGCAAGCATCAGTAGCAGGTTCAACATTTGGTTCATCCACTCAGCTTCAATGCTTTGATTCATTCTTTGGTTCAATCAAACGGTTCGTCAGTCGGTTCAAAGCTTTGTTTGAAACGTTGAACCAAAATTTGGTTCAACGTCTTGGTTCAACAAAAAGGTTCAAAGCCTTGGTTCGATGGTTAGTTCAAAGACATGGTTCAAAGGCAAGTTCAATGTTTGGTTCAATGCTTAGTTCATCGGCTCGGTTCATTCAAATTGAACCATCGGTTTAAACCATTTTTGGTTCAACCGATTGGTTCAGTGTCTTGGTTCAATGGAATGGCTCATCGTCAAAGTTCAAAGAAGCCCGAAGGCCATTCAAAAGACTGCCTGAAAGGTAGATACCCTTGCGAGAAGCTCTTCTCGACTCAAAATGGGTCATTTCTTAAGGCCTGAAAGGACAAGTGCAATCCAGAAAAGTGCCAAACAAAAAAGCCGAAAGAGGACAAAGGAATGACGCGCCCAGAAACATCAAATTCAACACAGTGAATTAGCCATTGATCCTTTAAACATACAAACCAGAATACATTCGTAGATCTCAAAGCTAAGACCAGCAAAAAGCGGAGAGGGGACAGAACAGTAAATTAAATCCGGGGCCCGATTCAATTTACCAGAAAAGGAGGAATGATGAAGATAAGATCAGATCGCCATGAGAACATTAGAAGTTGCAAATTTCAATAAGCACGACTTATTTCCTTGCATTGATAAAATCAAATGGGTAAAATGCCCCTAAGTTCCTGCGTGTCTCCTTAACAGATTCCAATGCAAAATGATGTATTGATTGTTCCCAAATCCTTCTTGAAGAGGCTATATAAGGGACTTTCTTCTATTGTAATAAGGATTTCTTTTTTGACATTTATAACGAAACTTTGCCCAAATTGTAAGGCATTACTGAGACTTTGAGCTCAGATTGCCGATCATATTTTGTTGCTGGAATAAGAAAGCAAGTGGTTTTTCAGACTTTGTTCTGTAATATCTTTTTTATTGAGGAAATTGTTCTTATGTCTTTTTCTTCAATATATCTTCTGTTCCTTTAATTCAACAAGTAGAATTAGTGACAACAGTCAAAAAGGTGTCCTAAAGAGTCAACTATGGAGAGACTTTGTGCCCCCATAATCGCCTTTATTTTGTTTTATTTTCATTTCTGTGTAAAGGACCTTGAGGTGTATTTGTGCCCTCATTGTCCTTCATATCTTATTCTTGAGCAATCTAGGTGAAGACTTTGATCTGCATCTCGATTTGCTGGTTATCACATCCTTTGCTACATTTTGTTGTTACTGCTAGGAGTATTCTTGTGGTTTGCTGAATAGTACTTATGAAAAAAGAGAAGTATTGTCGATCATTTCCCCTGAGTTTTTCCTTTGATCTGCACACATCATCTCTGAAGAAAGAGAGATGGATGGTTTGTCCTACCCATGAGTATTATTTTCTATTTATATATATATAGCATACCTACAAGGAACCTCCCCTTGCTGAGAGGAGAGATCAGTGTCTTTATGATGTGGTAAAACTACACATTTGGATGACTAATCTTCCTACTTTGGCTGATCAGACCTATTTTGTTTATCAGTATGCTGATGACAAAATATTCAACCAACAGTTTTTGGCGACTCCGCTGGGGAAAGAGCGCACAGTTTGAAGTCTTAAACTTTAAGCTAAAGTAGAGCCTACTCTTTTCCAATTTTTATTCTGCAATCTGGCAACTCCATGATATACAAGAGGCCAGAAATCCCAAGGTGTTGTAGACCCTACTTTTGAGTTGGTGCGACAGAGTAATTTTGAGTTGTTTCCTCCATAATCTCAACTTGGACGAACTGCTGGTCGAGCCTTGCCTGCCCACACTCCACTTGGATTAGTGATCCCACTTTTGCATAATCAAATCATGGCTCAAGGACCTTGGGGTAATTTTTTTGGTCCCTTGAATTTGACTCCACCTCTGCATGAGCTTCCATGCAGTTCAAAGAAGAACTTCCCTAAATTTTTTGGTGATGGGAAGGTTCATCCCGATGAACACATTACAACTTTCAGCATAGCCTACGAGGTAATAGGGGTGGAATTTGAAGATATAGTGGTCAGGCTATTTGTGGAGACACTACAAGGTGCTGCTACTGACTGGTTCTACCACCTGTAAGCTAGGTTAGTGACTGATTGGGACACTTTGAAAGATAAATTTGAAGCAAGATTCAAGCTTGCAGAAGATGCACATGCCTTGCTGACCCAGCTCACTCAGATTAAGAAGGAGCCTCATGAGCCTATGAGAGAGTTTATTGCCAAGTTTGACAAGCTGAGGCACAGGATTCCCTTGGCCACCCAGCCAATAACTCAGAACCTTAAATGCTTCTTCATCAACTCACAATTACCTGAAGTGAGTTTCTTGCTAAGACGGGCCAGACACATAGACCTTGTTGCTGCTCAGGACTTGGCTACTGAGGTAGAAGATGATCTTATCTTGGTTGGAAAGATAAGGAGAGACCCTAATAAAGGAAAATCCTCTTCATCTTCTGAGTACTCCCCTACAATCACTATTGACCCAATGGTACAAAAGTTAGCAAATGAAATGCTAGCTCTGAGAAAGCAAGTGGTGCAAGGGATGTCATTTGCTCCTGCATACAGAGATATGTCGAGGAGGACTTTCCAAAATCAAGCGTACCAAGGCAGTGTTGCCAGAAATCAAGGACAACAAAATCACCTTCCTCCTCCATAAAGGAATCTCACCCTTGAAGCACCTCCAAACAACTCGAAAGTTAGATATCTTGAAGCTGAAACAAATTTTTCATTCCAGTCTGAGTTAAATCTCGAAGATGATGCTAATTTCTTCATTGAGGAAGAAGAATAATTAGCTGGTGACTCCCATATTGGTTTCGTAAACTATCAGGATGAACCCAGAAGTAAAGGCCATGCAGCTGAGGGGTCATATGTTGTATTTACCTAGTCTAAAAATCAATCATCTCAACAAGCTGATAAAGAGAAAGCAGAGGATCGACCTCAATCAACAGTTTCACTTACTAAGCGAGGATCCACTCTTCCTTTCCAGCCAAAAGACCTGGTGGTTTCAAGAAAGGTAAATACCCCTACGCCTTCTACTTCAATTTCGCAATCCAATCCTCCCCCTTTAAAAAATCAAAAGGATGAATTCCCATCCTTTGCTCCTAGCTCATTCCAGGCATTTGATATCATTGACCATATAAATAGAACCAAAATTCAAGTGTCTGAATTTGAATTTCTGCAGTCCCATCTTGAGCAGTTAGATAGACTGGTTCAATGTGTTAAAAATCAAAACATCCTTGTTGAATGAACAATCCCCAAGGTGACACATGATGCTGCCAAAAATGTACCCACCAGGAACAACCTTGTCACCGCTCCCCCTGTTGCTCCTGGTATGACTGAACCTTTTTATGTCACATTCTTGATAAATGGATATAAGCTGAATAATCGCATCATTGATTTTGGAGCTTCAGACAATGTCATGCCTGTCAAAGTGGCTGAATCCCTTGGTCTCACACTGACCAAGACATTTGGGAGATGTTTCTCCATGGAGAATAAGTAAGTACCATTGCTGGGATAAATCAAAGATGCCTAATTTGCATTTGCAGCGTTTCCAGCCAAGAGAATTAAGATGAATGTCTTGGTGGCTGATGTCCCAACATCTTATGCCATTTTGCTTGGACAAAAATTTTGCAAGGACGTGGGGGATAAATTAAGCATGGATCTATCTGAAGCAAGGATCCCTATCCAAGGCGTGATGAAAAGACTGCTCCCTGAAAAGGAAGCAAAATTTGTCGTCACTCAGACATCAACCCTTGACGCTCAAATTCTTTTTGAATCTGTAGGTATGGGTAATTATTTTCTATCTATAGATGAAGTGCATGAAACACCTGAAAGTATCAACTTAGAAATTAGTTCAACAAGAACAGCAGAAAAATTGGTATGCTGCAATACAAACCAAGAAGGATTCTCCATTTTTAATGAAGAAAAGTCAGTATCAGATGAAATATGGACTTTGGAATTTGATGGCAGTTGTTCTTCTACCGGTTCAGGGGCTGAGATTGTTTTGATATCTCCTCAAGGAGATATGTTCCCTTCATCTTACAAATTACAGTTCAACAATACGAACAATACAACTGAATACGAATCTTTGTTGCTGGGCATGAAGTCTGCTCAAGAAAAAGGCATTAAGTTTCTTCATACCAAAGGGCATGCTGAATTAATAGTTTTCCAAGTGAGGAATTTATATCAAACTAAGAATGAAAAATTACGCCACTCCATAACTTGGTTTGGGACCAAATTAAAAGTTTTGATGCTTTCAACATTTCTGCCATATCTAGAGAGTTTAATGACAGAGCTGATGCACTTGTTGTTTTAGGAACTCTCTTAGTTCCTCATTCAGATTTCAAAGAAGACAGGTATACCATTGAGCTGGTTTATAGGCCAAGTGTTCCTGACAATGCTGATCATTGGCAAGAGTTCAATGACGATCATCAAATCATTGCCTTCTTGGAATGAAAAGATAATTTTGAACATTTATGTTTTGAAGGTAGTGAACCTCAAAAGAATGAATTTGTGTCTGAATTCAGCTCAGATATAAATGAAGAATTATTGCAGCTGAAAGGAAACAAAATTCCCAAAGGCATGGTTTCTCTTGAAAAGCTGTTTGACAAACATGATAGATTCATTAAACAACAGCAAACAAACTCGAGTTTCTCTCAAATATTTGATCAAGTGAATCTGTCTACTAAAGAAAATCCCAAGATAATCAATATTGGTAAGTGTTGCATCCCTGAAGAAAGATTCAAGTTCACTTCTTTACTCTGTCAATACATGGATGTCTTAGCATATTCTTATGAAGACTTGAAGTCTCTCAGACCAGATAAAATCCGCCATAACATTCCTTTCAAGGCTGACTCAATGCCATACAAGCAAAAATTGAGACAGTATAATTCGAAGATGTCAAGTACTATTCTATCTGACATACAAAAGATGTTAAATGCTAGAATCATCTTCCCAATCCATCATTCTACATGGATTGCAAACATAGTGCCTATAAAGAAGAAAAATGGCAAAATTCGCATTTGTGTAGATTTTAAAAATCTGAATCAATCATCTTTGAAGGATAATTATATTTTACCAATTATGGATCAAGTGCTTCAAACAGTGATAGGTGCAGAGATGTTATCAATGCTGGATGGTTTCTCAGGTTATAATCAGGTTGAAGTTGGTGAAACAGACCAATACAAGACTGCATTCACTACGCCTTGGGGTACATTTGCATATAAGAGAATGCCTTTTTGTCTAATAAATGCTGGTGCTACTTTTTAGAGAGCTATGAATCTGGATTTCAAAAATGAGATTGGTAAACTCATAGTGGTATACCTTGACGATTTGACAGTCTTTTCAAAGCGTCGATCTGATCATGTACGCCACCTACAACAAGTGCTAGAGCGCTGCCACCAGAATGGTATTTCCTTAAATCCTAAAAAGTCTATTTTTAGAGTAACAAAGGGGAAACTCTTTGGACACATTGTGTCCAAAGAAGGCATAAAAATTGACTTAGACAGAGTCAAGTCTATTCAAGAGCTTAATCTGCCTACAAATAAGAATGCTGTTCATTCTTTCTTTGAAAAGGTGAATTTCTTACGGAGATTCATCCCCAAATTTGCTAAGAAGACTAGACATATTGTGAACATGATGAAAGGGAAGACTGTCTTCAGCTAGACTAAAGAAGGCAAATCAGTGTTTCAAGATATCAAAACTGCCATTGCTCACACCCCTACCTTGGTTTGTCCAGATTACCACAAAGATTTCATCATATACAGCTATGCGTCTGAGCATACTCTTTCAGCAATTCTTGTTTAACAAGACAAAGAAGGTATGGAATCCCCCATCTCTTTCATGAGTTGCCCTCTCAAAACCCATGAAATGAAGTATTCAAATATAGAGAAGCATGCCTATGCGTTGGTAAAAGCAGTCAAACATTTCTGCTTCTATATTCTGAATTCACATACTACTGCCTTAGTTCCTGACACTACAGTCAAGTCTATATTAAATCAGCAAGAGTTTGGCACAAAGAGAGGTAATTGGATTGCAAAGATCCAATAATTTGATCTAGCTATCAAACTGACAAAGCTAGTTAGAGGTAAAGGCCTTTGCCAATTAATGGCTGACAATAAACCAGAAGATACACAACATGAAGAAGCTGAAGTGGAAAATACGCCAACAGTCCTTTTTATCTCCACTACCAAAGAATGGTACTCAGGTATTGCCTATTTTCTGACATATGGCGAATGTCCTACTCATTTTTCTTACAAAAAAAGGAGGACTATCAGGTTGAAATCTACCAATTTTATCCTTTTGGATAACGGCCTATACAAGAGAAGCATAGATGGAGTATTCCTTCACTGTGCAGACAGGGAGTAGCAAACCCAGCTTTTGAAATCTTTCCACAATCTAGCCTGTGGAGGACATTTTTTAGCTTTTGTGACTGCTCACAAAATTCTATGAGCCAGGTATTATTAGCCAACTCTTTTCCAAGATGCACATAAGTGGGTGAGAAAATGTGAACTCTGTCAGCAATTTGTTGGAAGACCCAAGTTGGCTACCCTACCTCTCAAGTCAGTAATCATAGGAGAACCTTTCCAGCAATGGGGACTTGATTTTATTAGGACAATAAACCCATCTTCAAGTGATGGACATGATTATGTCCTTACAGCAACTGATAATTTCATCAAGTGGGTAGAAACAATCCCAATTAAGCATGCTACTTCAGAAGTTGTATGCAACTTCTTCAAAGAGAATATCATTTTTAGGTTTGGAGTTCCAATCAAAATTGTTACTGATAATGCAGCTTGTTTCACCTCTCAGGGAATTAAACAATTTTGTTTCCATTATGGAATTATACTCTCTCACTCTTCTGATTATTTTTCACAAGGGAATGGACAAGCCGAATCCAGCAACAAGAATCTGGTAACTATTATCAAGAAGCTGGCAGATGACAATCAAAGGACATGGCATAAAGCATTGGTTGATGCTCTATGGGCAGACATGATCACACCAAAAAGGGCAATTGGTATGTCTCCTTTTCAACTTCTTTATGGTATTAATGTTGAGATACCAATCACCTTGGAGTTACCAACCTTGAAATTGGTGAAGGCCATTGAAGATCAGACATATGAGAGTTCTCTTGACAAAAGAAAAATGTACCTGACTCAGCTAGAAGAATAGAGAACCATGGTGGTGGATAGAATTTCTACTCATCAAACTCTGGTAAAGAAACTCTTTGATCAGAAGGCCAGAAATTGTGATTTCCAGAATGGGGATCAAGTCTCGCTGTGGGACAAAAGAAGAGAACCAAAGGGGATGCATGGAAAGTTTGACTCCCTTTAGAGAGGCCCATTTATAATTCATCAGCACATTGGTGAAAATATATTTCTATTGAAATACCAAGATGGCACACTCTTTTCTCTGCCCCACAATGGGCAGCATCTGAAACACTTCAATTCTTGAAGTATCAGATCATTGCCTCTGTATATATGTATATTTATACATTTTTTAATTCTATTTTGTTTCGTTTGTTTCCATTTTTGAAGCCTTTCATTTCTGGGTAGCATGACTCCGTAACCCAATGGAACACATGAAGACACTGGAGATTCTGGATTTTACTCCTTTCAATTCTTTTTGCAATTGACAGAAGTTCCCCAACTAGAGCCAGCTGTTGTTCCCCAAAAATGTCAACTATTTTTGGGACAACATTTGAATTATTTTTGTCCTACAGACCAAAATAATCTCTTCCTTTTCCAAATTTTGTCTTGAGCATTCAAATTCCTCATTTTTCAAGCTTTTCAAAAATCTACAGACTGCAAACAGGATCATTTCTACAGGTTCAACGGGCTTCACGACTTTTGCAGGTGTGTTCAATCAAAAGAATTGGTTTCTAACAATTGGTCATTATTGGAATTGGTTCATCACCTTGGTTCAAACAAAAATTTCCATCAACAAGCATCAGAAACAGGTTCAACATTTGGTTCATCCACTCAGCTTCAACGCTTTAATTCATTCTTTGGTTCAATCAAACGGTTCGTCAGTCAGTTCAAAGCTTTGTTTGAAACGTTGAACCAAAATTTGGTTCAACGTATTGGTTCAAAGCCTTGGTTCGAAGATTAGTTCAAAGACATGGTTCAAAGGCAAGTTCAATGTTCGGTTCAATGCTTAGTTCATCGGCTCGGTTCATTCAAATTGAACCATCAGTTTAAACCATTTTTGGTTCAACCAATTGGTTCAGTATCTTGGTTCAATGAAATGGCTCATCATCAAAGTTCAAAGAAACCCGAAGGCCATTCAAAAGACTACCCAAAAGGTAGATACCCTTGCGAGAAGCTCTTCTCGACTCAAAATGGGTCATTTCTTAAGGCCTAAAAGGACAAGTGCAATCTAGAAAAGTCGAAAGAAGACAAAGGAATGACGCGCCCGAAAACATCAAATTCAACACAGTGAATTAGCCATTGATCCTTTAAACATACAGACCAGAATACATTCGCAGATCTCAAAGCCAAGACCAACAAAAAGTGGAGAGGGGACAAAACAGTAAATTAAATCCAGGGCCTGATTCAATTAACCAGAAAAGGAGGAAAGATGAAGATAAGATCAGATCGTCAGGAGAACATTGGAAGTTGCAACTTTCAATAAGCGTGACTTATTTCCTTTCATTGATAAAATCAAATGGGTAAAATGCCCCTAAGTTCATGCGTGTCTCCTTAACAGATTCCAATGCAAAATGATGTATTGATTGTTCCCAAGTCCTTCTTGAAGAGGCTATATAAGGGACTTTCTTCTATTGTAATAAGGATCTCTTTTTTGACATTTAGAACGAAACTTTGCCCAAATTGTAAGGCATTACTGAGACTTTGAGCTCAGATTGCCTATCATATTTTGTTACTGGAATAAGAAAGCAAGTGGTTTTTCAGACTTTGTTATGTAATATCTTTTTTATTGAGGAAATTGTTCTTATGTCTTTTTCTTCAATATATCTTATGTTCCTTTAATTCAACAAGCAGAATTAGTGACAGCAGTCAAAAAGGTGTCCTAAAGAGTCAACTATGGAGAGACTTTGTGCCCCATAATCGCCTTTATTTTGTTTTATTTTCACTTCTGTGTAAAGGACCTTGAGGCGAATTTGTGCCCTCATTGTCCTTCATATCTTATCCTTGAGCAATCCAGGTGAAGACTTTGAGCTGCATCTTGATTTGTTGGTTATCACATCCTTTGCTACATTTTGTTGTTACTGCTAGGAGTATTCTTGTGGTTTGTTGAATAGTACTTCTGAAAGAAGAGAAGTATTGTCTGTCATTTCCCCTGAGTTTTTCCTTTGATTTGCGCACATCATCTCTGAAGAAAGAGAGATAGATGGTTTGTCCTACCCATGAGTATTATTTTTTGTTTATATATATATATATATATATATATATATATAGCATACCTATAGGGAACCTCCCCTTGATGAGAGGAGAGATCAGTGTCTTTATGATGTGGTAAAACTACACATTTGGATGACTAATCTTCTTACTTTGGCTGATCAGACCTATTTTGTTTATCAGTACGTTGATTGAAAAAATATTCAACCAACACATTTAGTGATAGCTAGGCCACTAAAGTGTCCCCCATAAATCCCATCATGTGTTTTTATGATAGCGTGAGAAATTTCATGACCACATAGGCAATGAAAAAGGATACCATAAAAGCCATGCTTGTAAAGAGTTCCCCCTAGTATGGTATAACGAGAGGTACTCTAAATGAATGTTCTTTGACCATTCTAAGAAATATTTGAGGGAATGATGCTTAGGTTGAGATAATCGAAGATATGCTTATAAGAAAGTTTGGGTTGGGTCTCCTCCACACTTAAGATGAAAGGATGGTTTGATTTGGTATAAAAAGGCTTGATAAGATGATGGATAGCGATAAATAGCTTAGAGTTAGAAGGTTTGGATAGGATCTAGGATGTAATAGAAGCCATTATATCAGTGAACTTGTTTGTAGATCATAAAGTGGCTTGGATAAGATAATGTTCAAATGACATTAAAAGTACATCCATCAACTATTTATATTATTGCAAGATGTAATTTTTACATTGATAAGAGCCATTGATTTTATTGACCACAAGTTGGGAATTGCAAAAAATACTAATCATCGTGACTCTCAAGCCCAAAGTAGTTAGGAGACCTATCACTAGGGCATCATACTCAGCTATGTTGGTATAATCAAAATCAAGCTTAAAATATAAGGGAAGGGTTTCACCATCAAGGGAGATGAGAATGATACTAGCACCCCCACCATGTTGGCACTTCAAACCATCAAACAACATGGTCATTTGGTATGTGACGTTCTCTTTAGAAAGAGTCATGATGAACTCATCAAAAAACTCAAGAGGAGAAGTTTCTTTGTTTGATAAAGGTGCTTTAACCAATTGGTCGGTGATGACTTGCCCTTTTATTGACTTTTGTTAGAGGAACTCAAGGTCAAATTTAGCTAAGACCATGAGGAACTTAGCCATACGTTGGTTTTGGTATGACTTGGAGTGTATATACTTGAGTGGGTTGGTGTTGGTTATGACATAGGTCTTGTGGTTGAGAAGGTAGCGTTGGAGTTTGAAATCCACGAAGACCAAGGCAAGGCAAAGTTTATCGATATGGGTTTACTATGTTTTGTACTCTATAAGTATTTGACTTATATAATAGATAACTTGCTCTTTTTGCTACTCATCTCGATGTGGAAGCATTGCCTCTAAGGAGTGGTCAATTGAAAAAATATAAAGGTAGAAAGATTAATACTCTTTGGTAGGAATGAGGACAGGTGGAGAAATAAGGTACTCATTAAGTGAATCAAAAGCCTTTTGACAGTCCTTATTCTACTTAAAAGATACATCATTTTTTAGAAGGTGTTGGAAAGGTTGGTATCTATCAGATAGCTAAGAGATGAAGGGACAAATGGATTGGAGCTTCCCTACAAAGTGCATTGTTGCTTGAGGTGGGTGGAAGGAGGCATGTCAAGGATCATTTTGATTTTGGTGGGATAAACTTCAAGTCCTTGAAGAGAGATGATAAATCCAAGGAGATAACCTGACAAGACCCCAAAAAATGCATTTCTTGGGGTTAAGGCGAACATGGTAATGGATGAGGCATTAAAAAATAACCTTAATAACTGCTAAATGATCTTTACAACATTTAGATTTCCCAAGAAGGTCATCTATGTAATCATCCATGATTTTGTGAATAAGGTCATGGAAGTTATAGGTCATGGCACATTGGTAGGTTGCACCAACATTTTTCAAACTAAAAGGCATGACCCTATAGCAAAAGGTTTTTCCATGGGGTGATAAAATTAGTTTTATGTTGATCTTCAGGGGCAATCAAGATATGATTATAGCCCAAGAAACCGTTCATAAGAGATAACATCTCATGGTTGGCTGTAAGATCAATAAGTTGGTCAATGCTTGGCAAAGGGAGATCATCCTTTTGGAAACCATGGTTTAGATTGCAGAAATCCACATAAATGCAAAGTCCCCCTATTGCTTTGGTGATAGGGATGACATTTGAGACTCATTGGGGATAGTTAATGGGTTGGATGAAATTTATGGATAGGATGCATTAAAGCTCTTCTTTTACAAGTAGGGCTATGCAAGGGTGCATTTGATGAAGCTTCTACTTGACAGGGTTGGCATCACAGGTAGTAATGATATTATGTGTAGAGATAGATGTCTCGATTCATATTATGTCACTATAAGACCAAGCAAATGTTATGCTACAATCTCATATAAAGAAGGGAAAATCCTAAAGCTCTAAGGAATATAGTGATTAGTTAATTTTGACAATGCACAGGTTATCCTGAGTACCTGAGTTGACATATATAAAGGATTCATTCAACATGGTTGAAGTCTACGGAGGGGAAGATTTGTGGATAAAGGAATCTTCTATACCAAAATAGGCAAGAATTGAATCTTCATGCTGACACCAAATGGTATAAATGGTAGGAGAGTCATCTTCTACCATCTTAGGATGAGTTAGAGGAATGGTTACGGTCTCCCCATCCTTTTGATAAGTCAAGGATCCAAGACTAATCATGTTGATGAAAAAAAATGTTAGGGGTAATGATATCAAAATCCTCATATTCTGATTGTGAAGGGGTTGGTGAGGATGGAACTTCCTTGTAAATGATGGTAATGGAAGGAAAATTGGTTGGCTCTTCAGGTGGAGTGAATCTGATACCAAATGTCTCATGAGGCTTTTGGGTCTTACATGGAAACAACTCATGTGGTCCATGTTAATAACTTCTTAGACCGAATCCCTTCCAAGCACACCTATGGAGGTATGTCTTGGTGAATTTTAATTTATCCATGTAGGAGAAATCGAAGGTGAATGGTCAAGTAGAAGAGGAGGTAGAGGTGGCAGAAATTGGTTGATCAAGTTTCCCATAAACAAGATTAGTTTGGAGATTAGGAGGTTTGAAAGGAATAATGGTTTCAATATTAGGATCATAATCAAAGTTTTGGTCAAGGTTCCCATACTCCTGGGGAGTAAGGAAGGCATAAAAGTCCAAGAGGTGATACTCCCCATGTGAGAGATGTTGAAATGTTACTTCCAAGGGATCCTTCTTGGGGATTTGGATAGAAGGGATGGATGAGCTAGTTGAGGCTTGGTTGGTGAAATAGGTGGATTCGTCATTGGTTGGTGAAGGCTTAGTGGATGGAAGGAGGAGGGCATCATTCAGTCAATACATCATGGTACATGATGTAATAGGACTTGGGTCAGCTTGTATGGTAACTATTTTATCTTCATGTTCAAATTTGATGTACTAGTGTAGGGTGGATGACACACAATTCATAGAATAAATCTAAGGGCATCCAAGTAAAACATTGTACTAGAATTCTCTTTCTGCTACATAGAAGAGCTCAATAAGTGTGTGAGATCCTAAATGAATATGGAGGATGATAGTTCCTAGAGTTGTTTCCATAGTGACATTAAAGGAATGGAGTACCGTCTGGTAATTTCAGCTAGTCATATGTGTGAGAGGAGATAATGTTGATGTGAGCTCCTCCATCAATCATAACCATTTTTATATGGGTTTGGTTGATGTAAGTCATAATGAAGAGGCGAGGATAGAGATCTTGGGGATGAATGGAGGGTATTTTTGAATCCTTAAAGGTAACAAGGGTGAAAAGCTGAAGGGCTCTGATAAAGGCTGCTATAGGTTGTGGATCTTCTGGTTGAACCTCTATGGACTGAAAAACCCCTACCATCACCTGACGGTGATGGGGTGAGGTATTAATTAGTTCATATAAACTCATATTCATTAGTTTTTGGTGAAGTTGCTTTAGAACTAGTCTTTGGATTGACTCGAAAGGGTTGGACTGGGAGGCACCCGAGATGGACACCTTGGCCTTGGGTTAAGGTGAAGGTGTTTGGGTTTGGTTGGGTGATTAGGTGATGGAGGAAGGGTATATCCATGGAATGGACACCTTTGCCTTCCCTTTATCCTTTTATTGGGCTTGTGATCTGGAGACCACGTGGATGGTATGGATTTGGGGAGGAGTTGGGCTAACGACCTACTTTGGTTCCTCCTTTAAATTATTGAGAGAGTGAGGGTAGGTATGTTTAGGGTGGTTGTTTGTATCTTTTGGATTCATGGTGGGATCATAGGAGGCTCTTCTGATAATAAGTCATACTCATCACATAGTTGGTGGATGATGAATTGGAGAGCTTTATAGTTCTTTGTATTGTGGCCAAGTGTTCTATGGTATGAGCAAATCAATTTGTCATTACACCAAGATGGATTAGGACTATGGGGGTCAAATGGTTTTATAATAGATAAAGTCAAGTAATAAAATTTCACTAATCTTTGCAGGATGCTTGAGTAAGACTCAAACAAATGTGGCAAGGGTGTTGGGGTTTTGGCTTTGACTTTTGGGGTGGAAGCCTTCCTAGGAGTAGGCTTCGCAATGAGAGTTTTGGGTGGTGGAATATTCATGGCAAGTGTTTTTGGAGTAGATTGATTGGGGGATAATGGTTTGGAGGTGGAAGGTGTAGAGGTAGATGGTTTGGAGGTGGAAGGTTTAGAAATTAAAGGCTTGATAATGGATAGTTTTGAGGTAGAAGGCATGGAAAGAATAAGTAGAGGTGTAACTAAAAGAGGAGGTTGGGTTTGGGTTATCTTTGGGAGATGTGTTTTCTTGATGCAAGTATGGGGTCCTAGGATGAAAGAAGGATGTGGTCCTAAAATGGAAGGCAATGTAGAAATGGGTGGTAAACTTTTAGTTTTTGGGATCCTAGGTGGCTCTACTTTCTTGGTTGGCTTAAGGTGCAGTTTCTTTAGTGGGCTAGATGGTGCTAAATCCAACATTAACTGTGGTTAAGGCTCTGGGTAGGAGGTGTTGTTCCCAAAATTTGTCACTCATTTTTGGGACAACAACTGAACTATTTTAGTCCTGCAAACCAAAATTATTTTTTCTCTTCTCAAAAAATTGTTTTGATTATTCAAATTCTCCATTATTCAAGTTTTTTCAACTAAGGCACTCTGTAGGCTTGTTTGTATGAACTCTGCAGGATTATTTCTATGGACTCTACAGGCTAATTTCTACGAACTCTGTAGGAAAGAAACAAGTTCCCAACACTTAGGCAATTTTAGGTTTAGGTCAACGTTTGGTTCAGAGGGATGGTTCAAGAAATGGTTCAAATGGGAAGTTCAAAGGAGTCTTCCAGAAGCCTGAAGGACAAGTACCCTTATGGAGGGCACTTAGGTGCCAAAAGAACCTTTGTGACTTTTTTGAAAGGCAATTTTGGAGATCAAACAGCCCTTGCAGAGGGCAGGTGATGAGCAAAATGGACCATTTCAAAAGGCTGAAAGGGTAAGGTTTTCTTAGGAAAAGTGAACAAGGCAGCAAAGTTAGAATTCCTTCGGATTTATTCAAGGCAAAAGACAAGATGAATTCTTTCAGAGAAAAAGTCCGAAGGAATTCCTTCAGGCTTTTCTTCGAAGAATTCACTCGAAAGAACAAAACCCGAAGGAATAAGCGGGAAAGACGAAGGATTTCCTTCAGACATTTTGTCTGAAGGATTTGAAGAAGAAGGCCACCTGAAGAACCCTGAAGGGCAGGTACCCTTGCAGGGGGCTCTCAGCAACCAAGAAATTGACCTTTCTCAAAACCCCAAAGGGTAGGTACCCTTTGATAAGATTCAAAGACTAAGCTCGATCAAAGTAAATCTGAAGGAAATAAAGCTGAAGGAATTGACCAAGGGGTGATGAGCCCGCAGGGGTCAAAGTTGGGCACCATGAACTAGCCATTGGAATCCAGACATCCGATGACGTCCCTAAAGCTATCAAATTTAGGGCAATAAACTAGACATTGGCTTTTAAATGGTGGCAAGTGTGTGAACGTCATCTTTATGGCAATGAAATAACCGTTGATCTTAAAAGGCTTGAGTGCGGACCTGAATGCATTCAAAGGCCTTAAGGCCAAAAGGATGAACCGTTGAGAGAAGAGCACAAGGAGCCAACAAAGCTGGGAAGATAGCCCCGAGAGCTCAAATTCTAGGAAAAGACAAACCAAGGAAGAGACAAAGCTGAAAAAAGATAAAAGTTAAAAACAAACTCAGTGACCAGCTGAAGAGGGAGCTGAAAGAGCTAGCAGAAAGGGAAAAGATAGCTCGAGAGCTCAAATTGCAACAAGAAAGAGGGAAAGACCAAAAATATCTGTGTAAGAGTTATTTCCAATAGGTGGAACAGTCCACCAAGTAGACATCTGAGCTCACAAGCATTAAAGGTGTGGCCTATTTTTTTTCCTTGAGAGGAAAGCAAGGGGACAACTGCGAACCTATCGGGAGAAAGGTCAGATGATCCATGCAGAGGAGAAGATTTTTTGAGATGAATTAACACACCACATTTAAGGTAGATGCCCTGTTCTAGTATGGCCCCTTGACAAAATTGAAAATGCATTCAAGGCATTGAATGCAGCATGGGCCATTCTATGAAACAAAGTGTCAAGTCTTTCTGGGCTGCTATATATTGTAAATCTCTTCTTTTCACAAGGGTGATCTTTTTGGTTATAGAAGCAAAAATTTGCCAAAATTGAGAGGTGATTACTAAGACTTTAAGCTCAATTTTTTAATCATATTTATTTATGTGAATGAGAAAGCAGGTTACTTCCAGACTTTGTGCTGTAATAGCTTGTGTCATTTAGGAGATTGTTCTTATGTCTATTTCCTGAATGCGTTCTTGTCCATTTTGATGAAATAAGCAGAACTAGTGGAAGTAATCAGAAAGGTGTCCTGAAGCCAACTATGGAGAGACTTTGTGATGCCACCATTATCTTTAGTGTGTTTTCTGTTTGTTTCTATGTAAAGGATCTTGGGATGACTTTGTGCCCCCATTATCCTTCGTATTTCACACTTAGGCAGTTGAGGGGGAGACTTTGTGCTACACCTCATCTTGTTAGTTACTATGCCTTCATTACATTTGCTTATCAGTGACCTATCAAAAAGAACTCTTGTTGTTTGTTGTAGACTACTTCTGAAAGAAGAGAAGTGCCTTAAGTGTTTTCATCAGGATTTCTCCTTTGTATGTGAACATCATCTCTAAAAAAAGAGAGATGGATGGTGTTGTCCTACCCTTGAGTGTTATTTTCTACATATATATATATATATATATATATATATATATATATATATATATATATATATATATATATCTCCTCATAGTTATAGGGAACCTCCCCTTGATGAGAGGAGAGATTTATCTCCTTTTGATGTGGTAAACCTGCACATTTGGCTGACCAATCTCCCTATGCTATGGTTGAAGAGACCTATTTTGCTCATCAGTTAGCTGGTGACAAAATATTCACCCAACAGTTTTTTGGTGACTCTACTGGGGAAGAATGAGCAGTTTCAGTTCTTTTCCTTATCCATTTTCTCCGCTGGGGAAGAACGAGCAGTTTCTGTTCTTTTTCTTATCCATTTTCTCTCCTAAGGACACAACAATTTTGTGTAATTTGAAGCCTCAATCTTTAGATTGAAGCATCCCCTGTGTTTTATCCATTATCATTATAGCCTTATCCATTTCCATTATATACTCTGAGCTGCAAAACCATAGACGCTGGAGATCGAGTGTTTCATTTCAAAAGTCAATTCTCTGCCAGCTCCACGCCAATAATTTTTTGGTGACTCTACTGGAGAATAGTGCGTAGTTTGAAGCCTCAAGATTCAACCTTAAGCAGGGCCCGTTCTTTTCTATTTTTATTCTACAATCTGGTAACTCCATGCTATACTAAAAGCCAAAGAGCCCAAGGTGTTGTTGACCCTATTTTTGAGTTGGTACAGCAGGGCAATTTTGATTTTTTTTCTCCACAACTTTAAGTTCAATGAACTAGGAGTCTTCCTCCTACCAATATCAGGTCACCAATACAAGGTAGAGCTTCTTTTTTTGCTATCAATAGAGCTTTGCCTATACATACTCCACCTAGATTTGTTATCTCCACTTTCCATAATCAAATCATGGTGATTCAAGGCCCATGGGGTAACTTTTTTGGCCCACTCAATTTAACTCCACCTCTACATGAGCTACCACGTAGTTCAAAGAAGAATTTCTCCAAATTCATTGATGGGAGAGTTCATCCTAATAAACATATTTCAGACTTCGGCATAGCCTGTGATGTGATAGGCGTGGAGTATGAGGACGTAGCAGTCAGGCTATTGTGAAAACATTGCAAGGTGCTGCTACAGACTAGTTTTATCATCTGCAAGCACAAAATGTGACTGACTAGAACACCCTCAAAGCTAAGTTTGAAGCAAGGTTCAAGCATACAAAAGATGCACATGCCCTGCTAGCCCAACTCACATAGATGAAGAAAGAGCCTCATGAACCTATGAGGGACTTCATTGCCAAATTTGAAAAGTTGAGGAATATGATTCCTACAATTGCTCAGCCAAAACCCAAGAACCTTAAATGTTTTTTCATCAACTCACAGATTCCTGAAGTGAGTTTTTTGCTGAGACGTGCTAGCCACATAGACCTTGTTGCTGCTCAAGATTTGGCCACTAAGGTGGAAGATGACCTTATCTTGGTAGGAAAAATAAGGAGAGATCCTAATAGAGGTAAATTTTCTTCATCTTTTGAATGTCCATCTATAGGCACCACTGACTCAATGGTGCAGAAGGTAGAAAATGAGTTGTTGGCTCTTAAAAAGCAAATGGCATAAGAGATGTCATTTGCTCCTTTGTACAGAGATATACCAAGGAGGACATTCCCCAATCAGTCATACAAAGGCAATGCTACCAGGAATTAAGGGCAACCAAATATCTTCCTCCCCCTCAAGGGAAATTGGCCATTGAAGCACCTCTAATCAATTCAATAGTTGGATATCTTGAAGCAGAATCACATTTCTCCTTCCAGCCTGAGTTGAACCCAGAAGATGATGCTAATCTCTTCATAGAGGGAGAAAAAGAATTAGCTAGTGACTCCAACATTGGTTTCTTGAATCACTAGGATGAACCCAAAAGTGATGGTAAAGTAGTTGAGGGATCATACGCTGTGTTCACCTAGTCCAAGAATCAGTCAACCCAACAAGCCAATAAAAAAAATAAAAGAGCGAGCTTAACCTGTAATTTCAATTGCTAAATGAGGAACTTCTCTGCCTTTCTAGCCAAAGGACCCAGTGATTGCTCAAAAATTAAGTACCCCAAACATTTCTGCACTTTTAACTTCAACTTCACAGATCAGTCCTTCCCCCCTAAAAACCAAAAGAATGAACTGCCTTTCCTTGTTCCTAATTCATTTCAAACATTTGACATAGTCGACCATGTCAAGAAAACTAAAATTCAAATGTCTGAATTTGAATTTCTACAATCCAACCTTGAGCAATTAGATAAGTTGATTCAATATGTGAAGAACCAAACTGCTCCTGCAGGACAAGAGGTTAGAAAGGTAACTCATGATCCCCAAAGGAACATGTCCACCCCAAAAGATCTTGTCATTACTCTTCCTACTACTCCTAGGAAGACTGAACCATTTTATGTCTCCCTGCCGATAATGGACATCAACTAAATAATTGCATCATAGACTCAGGTGCATCAAACAATGTCATGCCTACCAAAGTGATGAAATCTCTTGGCCTCACACTGACCAAGACATTTGGAAGATGTTTCTCCATGGAGAAAAACAAGTGCCACTACTAGGACAAATCAAGGATGCCCAATTTGCGTTTGCAACATTTCTAGACAAGAGGATTAAGATGACAGTCCTGGTGGCTGACGTCCCAGCCTCATACGACATCCTTCTTGGGAATTTTTTTTGCAAGGACGTTGGTGGAAAGTTGAGTATGGACCTATTTGAGGCAAGGATCCCAGTCAAAGACACTATCTAGAGATTACTCCCTGAGAAGGAAGCAAAATATGTGGTCACTCAAACACCAATGCTTGAAGCTCAAATTCTGTTTGAGTCTTCAGGCAAGGGTAATTACTTCCTAACTACAGAGGATTCACTTGTCTTAGCTTATGAAACTTCTAAAAATGACAATCTTAAAATTGGTTCAGATAAAACAACAGAAGACATAAGAGAGCACAGTGCAAGCCCAAAGGAATCCTCCCCTCCAAATGAATAAAAATCTAAGGTAAGGTCAGCTTTTGATGATGTATGGATGCTAGAATTTGATGGCAATTGTTCCTCTATCGATTCAGGAGCCAAAATTGTGTTGATATCTCCTCAAGGAGATATTTTTATTTCTTCATACAAGTTGTAGTTCAACAATACTAACAATACTGCTGAATATGAATTGTTGCTGCTTGGATTGAAGGCTACTCAAGACAAGGGTGTCAAGCTCCTTCATGCCAATGGAGATGCTGAGTTAGTGGTTTGTTAGGTGAGAAACCTGTACCAAACCAAAAATGAGAGATTACATCACTACCACAATCTGGTTTGAGATAAAATTGAAAGCTTTGATGCTTTTAGTATCTCTATAGTGCCCAAAAAATTCAATGACAGAGCAGATGTGTTGGCTGTTTCAGCAAATCTTTTGGTTCCTCATCTAGATTTTAAGGGAAATACGTACATTATCAAACTTGTATTTTGACCAAGTGTCCTTGACAATGCCAATCATTGGAAGTATTTAATGGTGACAACTAAATCATTGCCTTCTTGGAACAAAAAATTAGCTTCAAGCAGCTCCACTTTGAGGGTAGTGAACCAACCCCTGAAACAAATTTAGACGCAGGTGAAGAATTCCTGCAACTTAAAGGGAATAAAATTCCCAAAAGATTAGTTTCCCTTGAGAATTTGTTTTACAAGCACAATAGGTTCATCAAACAACAACAAATATATTGAAGCTCCTCTCAAGAGTTTGATCAAATAAATTTGGGTACTAAGAAAAATCCCAAGATGGTGAACATTGGGAAGTGCTGCACTTAGTAAGAAAAGTTCAAGTTCACTGCTCTGCTCCGTTAGTACATAGATGTTTTAGCGTACTCCTATGATGATCTGAAGTCACTCAAGCCTAAATAAATTTGCCATAAAATTCATCTCAAGAGTGATTCGGTGCCTTACAAGCAGAAATCTCAATAGTACAATCCAAAGATATCAGGTACTATTCTGTATGAAATACAAAAAATGTTGAATGCTAGGATAATTTTTCCAATCCATCATTCCACATGGATTGCAAATATAGTTACTATGAGGAAGAAGAATGGAAAAATTCACCTCTATGTGGACTTCAAAAATTTGAATCAGTCATCCTTAAAGGATAACTATCATCTGCTCATCATGGACCAAGTTCTTCAGATAATGACTAGTTCAGAGATGTTATCAATGTTAGACGGTTTTTTCAGATACAATAAAGTAGAAGTTGGTGAAGTGGACCAACATAAGACTACCTTTACCACACCTTGGGGCACCTTTGCATATCAAAGAATGCCATTTGGCCTGATAAATGCTGGCACCATTTTCTAGAGAGTAATGGACCTTACCTTCAAAGATGAAATGGGTAAGTTCATTGTGGCATACCTTGATGACTTAACCATCTTTTTCAAGCATCGCCTGATCATGTGTGCCATTTGTAGCAAGTGTTGGAATGCTACCGCCAGAATGACATTTCCTTAAACCCTAAGAAGTCTATTTTTGGAGTGACAAAAGGGAAACTTCTCAAACACATTGTATCCCGACAAGGCATAAAGATTGACTCAGAAAGAGTCAAATCCATTCAGGAGCTTACTCTGCCCACAAGTAAGACTGCAGTTCACTCTTTCTTTGGAAAGGTGAATTTTTTATGAAGGTTCATCCCTAAGTTCGCAGAGAAGACTCACCATATTGTAAACATGATGAAGGGAAATGCCACTTTCAGTTGGACTGAAGAAGGCAAATTGGCATTTCAAGACATCAAGACAGCTATTGCCCATGCCCCAATTCTGGTTTGTCTAGATTATACCAAGGATTTCACCATATATAGTTATGCTTCTGAGCACACACTTTCAGTAATTTTGGTTCAACATAACAAAGAAGGTGTGGAATCTCCCATATCCTTCATGAGTTGTCCTCTCAAAGCTCATGAACTGAAATATTCAAACATGGAGAAGCATGTTTATGCAGTGGTGAAAGTAGTAAAGCACTTCCATTTTTATATCTTGAATTCACACATTACTGCTCTAGTTCTTGATACCACATTTAAATCCATATTAACTCAGCAGGAGTTTGGAACAAAAAGAGGCAATTGGATTGCTAAAATCTAGGAGTTTGATCTAGTCATCAAACCAACGAAGCTAGTGTGAGGAAGGAGTCTCTACCAATTGATTACTGACAACAGACTCGAAGAAGCAAGGCGTGAAGAAATAGAAGTGGAAGACACGCCAACAGTCCTCTTTCTCTCCACCACAAATGAGTGGTATTCAATTATTGCTCATTTTCTTACTTATAATGAGTGTCTTTCCCACCTGTCTCATAAAGAAAGGAGGACTATTAAATTGAAAGCTGCCAATTTTATCCTATGGGACAATGACCTGTATAAGAGAAGCCTTGATGGAGTGTTCTTTTGTTGCGTGGATAAAGAGCAGCAGAACCAACTTTTAAAGTCCTTCCATAATCTAGCCTATGGAGAGCATTTTTCTACTCCTATAACTGCCCATAAGATTCTGTCAGCCAGGTATTACTGACCTACTCTATTTCAAGATGCATATAGATGGGTACGAAGATGTGAATTGTGCCAACAGTTCATTGGATGACCCAAGTTAGCTAGTCTACCTATCAATCCAGTGGTAATAGAAGAGCCATTTCAGCAATGAGGAATTGATTTCATTGGTGCTTTTAACCCATCTTCAAGCGCTGAACATGATTATGTCCTCATAGCCACATATTACTTCACCAAATGGGTGTAAGCAATTCCAACCAAGCATGCTACTTCAGAAGTGGTCTGCAATTTCCTCAAAGAAAATGTCATTTCTAGGTTTGGGGTCCCAACCAAGATTGTGATAGACAATGCAACCTATTTCTCTTCTCATGAGATCACTCAGTTCTATTTTTACTATGGGATTACCCTCTCCCACTTTTCTGATTATTTTCTACAAGGAAATGGCCAAGCTGAATCAAGCAACAAGAACCTGGTGACCATCATCAAGAAGCTGGTGGATGACAACCAATGAACATGGCATAAATCATTGGTTGATGCTTTATAGGCAGATAGAATTACACCCAAGAGGGCGATAGGTATGTCACATTTTCAAATTTTGTATGGTCTCAATGCAGAGATACCAATCACCCTGGAATTTTTAGCACTAAAATTGGTAAAGGTGGTCAAATATCAGACCTATGAAAGCTCCATCGATAAGAGGATCATGTGCTTAACTAAGTTGGATGAACAACGAACTATGGTGGTGGATCGAATTGTTTTGCATCAAAGTCTAGTGAAGAAGCTCTTCGACCAGAAAACAAAAATCCATGATTTCCAAATTAGAGATCAAGTTCTGTTATGGGACAAGGGAAGAGAACCAAAGGGAATGCATGGGAAGTTTGATTCCCTATGGAGAGGCCCGTTTACTATCCATCAGCTCAATGGTGAAAATAGTTTTCTATTGAAGTATCGAGATGGCAGACCCTTTTCTCTGCCTCACAATGGGCAACATCTAAAGCACTTCAATTCTTGAAGTATCAAATAAGATCATCTATACATATGTATATTTGTATAGTCTTTAGTTTTATTTTAAAATTTTCATTTTCATTTTTGGTGCCTTTATTTTTTGGGTAGCATGACTCTGTAGCCCAATGGCATACTTGAAGGCACTAGAGATTCTAGTTTCTACTCCCCTCAGCTGTTTCAAAATTTCAACTGAAGGAAGTTCTCTAACTGGAGCTAGCTATTGTTCCCAAAATTTGTCACTCATTTTTGGGACAACAGCTAAACTATTTTGGTCCTGCAGGCCAAAATTCTTTTTTCCCTTCTCAAAAAATTGTTTTGAGTATTCAAATTCTCCATTATTCAAGCTTTATCAGCTAAGGGACTCTACAGGCTTGTTTCTATGAACTCTGCAGGCTTGTTTCTATGGACTCTATAGGGTTATTTCTATGGACTCTGCAGGCTTGTTTCTATAGACTCTATAGACTTATTTCTATGGACTCTGTAGGCTAATTTCTATGAACTATGTAGGAAAGAAACAAGTTCCCAACACTTAGGCAATTTTAGATTTGGGTCAACATTTGGGTCAATGTTTGGTTCAAAGGGATGGTTCAAGAAATGGTTTAAACGGGAAGTTCAAAAGAGTCTTCCAGAAGCCCGAAGGACAAGTGCCCTTGCGGAGGGCACTTAGGTGCCAAAAGGACCTTTGTGACTTTTCCAAAAGGTAATTTTGGAGATCAAATAACCCTTGTGGAGGGCAGGTGATGAGCAAAATGGACCGTTTCAAAAGGTCGAAAGGGTAAGATTTTCTTCAAAAAAGTGAACAAGGCAGAAAAATTGGAATTCCTTCGAATTTGTTCAAGGCAAAAGACAAGATGAATTCTTTCAGACAAAAAGTCTAAAGGAATTCACCTGAAAGAACAAATATCAAAGGAATAAGTGGGAAAGATGAAGGATTTCCTTCAGATATTTTATCCAAAGGATTTGAAGAAGAAGGCCACCCAGAAAACCCCAAAGTGCAGGTACCCTTATAGGGGGACTATCGGCGACCAAGAAATTTACTTTTCTCAAAACCTTGAACGGCAGGTACCCTTCAAAAGGATTCAAAGACTAAGCTTGATCAAAGGAAATCCAAAGGAAATAAAGGCAAAGGAATTGACCAAGGGGTGATGGGCCCACGGGCATCAAAGTTGAGCACCATGAACTAGCCATTGGAATCCAGACATCCGGTGACATCCCCCAAGCTGTCAAATTCAGGGCAATAAACTAGCCATTGGCTTTCAAATGGTGACAAGCATGCAAACATCATCTTTATGGCAATGAAATAACCATTTATCTTTAAAGGCTTAAGTGCAGACCCAAATGCATTCAAAGGCCTTAAGGTCAAAAGGAAGAACCACTGAGAGAAGAGCACAAGGAGCCAGCAAAGCTGAGAAGATAGCCCCGAGAGCTCAAAGTCTAGGAAAAGACAAAACCAGGAAGAGACAAAGTTGAAAAAAGACAAAAGTTAAAAACAAATTTAGTGACCAGCTGAAGAGGGAGCTGAAAGAGCCATAAGAAAGGAAAAAGATAACCTGAGAGCTCAAATCACAACAGGAAAGAGGGAAAGACCAGAAATATTTGCATAGGAGTTATTTCTAGTAGGTGAAACAATCTACCAAGTAGACATCTGAGCTCACAAACATTAAAAGGCATGACCTATTTTTCTTCCTTGATAGGAAAGTGAAGGGATAGTTCAGAACCTATCGGGAGAAAGGTCAGACAACCCATGCATAGGAGAAGATATTTTGATATAAATTGAGACGCCACAGTTAAGGTAGATGCCTTGTTCCAGCATGTCCCCTTGACAAAATTGAAAATGCATTTAAGACATTGAATGCAGCATGGGCCATTCTATGAAACAAAGCGCCAAGTCTTTCTGGGCTGCTATATATTGTAAATCTCTTATTTTTACAAGGGAGATCTTTTTGGTTATAGAAGCAAAACTCTACCAAAATTGAGAGGCGATTACTGAGACTTTGAGCTTAGCTTGTTAATCATATTTTTTTATGTGAATGAGAAAGCAGGTTACTTCCAAACTTTGTGTTATAATAGCTTGTGTCATTTAGGAGATTGTTCTTATGTCTATTTCCTGAATGCATTCTTGTCTATTTTGATGAAATAAGCAGAACTAGTGGAAGTAATTAGGAAGGTGTCCTAAAGCCAACTGTGGAGAGACTTTGTGCTGCCACCATTGTCTTTAGTGTGTTTTTTATTTGTTTTTGTGTAAACGATCTTGGGATGACTCTGTGCCCCCATTATCCTTCGTATTTCACTCTTGGGCAGTTGAGGGGGAGACTTTGTGCTACACCTCATCCTGCTGGTTAATGCACCTTCATTACATTTGTTTATCAGTTACCTATCAGAAAGAACTCCTGCTATTTGATGTAGACTACTTCTAAAAGAAGAGAAGTGCCTTAAATGTTTTCACCAAGATTTCTCCTTTGTCTGTGAACATCATCTCTAAAAAGAGAGAGATGGATGGTGTTGTCCTACCCCTAAGTGTTATTTTTTGCACTTATATATAGTATATAGCTCCTCATAGTTATAGGGAACCTCCCCTTGATGAGAGGAGAGATTTATCCTCTTTTGATGTGGTAAACCTACACATTTGGCTGACCAATCTCCTTATGTTGTGGTTGAAGAGACTTATTTTGCTCATCAGTTAGCTGGTGACAAAATATTCACCCAACAAGAAGCATGCATATTTTTTTGACAAGATTTGTTGGGATGGTAGAAGGTGCTCAAGTTACTTTGGGTGGAGTTAGTTTGGTTGGTTCAACTACAGTTTGAGAGGTAAAGGTTTCTACTGGTTTGGTTGGGATTATGGCGGGTTCACTAGTGAAAGTGGAAGGTTGGGTTGACAATGGTAGGTATTAGTGCCCTTGCTTAGTTGGATAGTGGAGCCCAAGACAGTGCCGACATGTGGCACAATCCATGTTGGGTTGGGATAGGTACTCCAATTTTTGAACTAGTCTAGAAAAAGGCTTATAAACAGGTTTGGTTCCTTCAGTGTTGGTCTCAAAGGACAAACCCATGGGTTGAGACAGGGGAGATGTTACCTTGTCCTTTTCCTCAATTAAAGGCTTTAAGGTTTGGGAAGGTGATTCCTCCATGGGAGGGGTAAGTAAGGTGACCTATTCCTTAGGAATGATTTTCAAAGGAAGAGTGGTTTGCTCTATGATGGAAGAGAAAGGTATGGTGGTAATGGTTGCCTCCTTTGGTTTGTCTTCCAAAGGAGACGTTGGTAGCTTCACTACCTCAATAAGTGGAGAAAGGGGAAGATTTTCTTCTTTTGTGTCAGTTCCCAAAGGAATAGAAGGTGACTCCACTATCTCAATAAGTGTAGGGGAATAAAAAGTGGTTTAGGCATTGGTTTCCTCAACAATGAGCTCACTAACGACCACATTGATAGTATAGACCTCATGGTTGTGAGAGGATTTTGTTTTATTATTTTCATTATTCACGAAAGGGGCATGGTTGGAAAAAGGTTGTCTAAATATGTTAAGTGACTGATTCAAGAGTGCATTGGTATTATCTAGCACAAGTTCCCCCTTGTCAATCGACCCTTGGACAATGCTTTTTAAGGTATTGCATCTACTCACATCATGTCCAATGACACAGTGGAAGGCACATAATTCGTTCTCCTTATACCAACTAGGTATAGGACGAAAGGAATCAAACTGATATGGGGGTTTGATTGGAGGGAGTTGTATGATATTTGCTTTCAATAAATTTTCAAAAATGGAAGCATACAACTCCTCTGGCGTAGTATATTGCTTTTGGTTTCAGGTATTCTGGTTGAGAGAGTTAGAAGAGTTGGGTTGGTTAAAAACTAGAGGAGGGGTGGTTTTGATGACAACTACATTTATGGATCCCTTGGTTTTGGTGTTAGTATTGGAGTGATTGGTGGTTTTGGAGGAGGAAGTTTCATTTGACTTGAAACTAGAATTCTTATATATCAATTTTAGTTTCCCCTCATCAATGGCTCTAATATTTAATTTCCATGCCATGGTGAAATCCTAATCAAAGTTCTTGAAAGTCTAAACCTGTAGAGTGGAGGAAACATGTTTGGCACAACCCTGAGAGAAAAACTCAATCAACTCAGGTTGGGGCAAAGATAAAGAGAGTTGGTTTATCAAACTTCTCCAACAGGGCATGAAATCAACAATTGACTCATCCTCAAATTGTTGAATGGATTAGAGGTCGGTGATGGAAACTTTCTTAGATATATTCATGGAAAAATGATCTAAGAAGGCTTGAGCTAATTGGGCAAAAGAAAATAGGGAGTGCTTGGTAATAACACTGTACCAATCTAATGTCAGATCAGATAGGGACATGGTAAAGGTGTGAAGAAGGAGAGCATCATCATAAGCAATCAAATAGATAGAGTGTCTAAATGCTCTAAGATGTTGCTGAGGATCTTCCTTGCTCTAAAATTTTGAAATTTTCTAAAGTTCTCATTAAGGAGGATAAGTTCAAATTGGGATGGATGGATGAATTGGTTCATTTCAAATATGATCATATGATAAAAATTTATGGGCACTAGAAATAGATGACTCCAAATTGGTCAACTTGTCCATTAACATCTTAACTAGATCGGTTTACAGTTGTGCACACCCATAGTTTTAGGGTAAATTCTAGTGGGGTTGGGTAGGTGTAACATAAGGATAGCTAATGGAAGGTTGGGAGGTTACTACATATTGGTACATGGGCATGGGTGGTTGAGAAGATGCCATGTATGTGTAAGTGGATATAGAAGGTTGGGTAGAAGGTGGAACCATATACCCTTATGGGTTAGGAATATAGCTTGGGTTAGGTGTAATGGGTACTTGTTGAGCAATTGACATGGGTTGGGTTGATAGGTTGAGGATGGGTGGTAACCTTGGTACTAATGGGTGGAAGGGTGAAGGTATGGAAACCACCAAGCTTTGGAATGGAGTGGAGGTTGGTGGGTTGGAGATAACAAGAGGAGGGGTGGCAACACTGGTAGAGGGTAATCTAATGGTAAGTGGAACATAGGTGCCCAAAAATTGGGTTGCTCCTATACTATAAGAGTTATTGGTTGGGGTATAAGGCATTTTGGTATTGGTTGATTGGATGGGTTGGTTTTGGATGGTGGTATTGGAGGGATTGTTGGTATAATAAGATGCTTGGGTGAGTAAGGGTTGGAATTAAATGGTGGCAATAAAGGTTCTACCCATAAGATGGGATGGTATACCATAGTGTAGATCAACAGATAGAACCGAAGTGGAGGTACTGTGAGATATGGTGTTAAGGTAGTGTTGGAGGGCTATGGGATTGTTATCTAAAAAAGTGGCAAAATTTGTATCAGCTTGGGCAATCGTCTAAGGGATACTAGGACTTATAGAAGGATGGGGAGAACCCTCCATATATAAGATGTACTCCATGGATGAAGAAGAAGAGGAAGATGGGTGATTGGGAGGTGGATCTTTATTTGCTTGGTTCCTTAGTTGTTGTCTAGTGATAACCATGCAAAGAAGGGGAAAAGCAAGATCATATCGATCTCACAACTCAAAAGAGAAACAATCAAGATAAAGATATCTCCAAGAAAATAATGCACACACTAAAGTGTGTTAAAATCCTAAGTTACTTTTTATCTCCCTTTAGGTTTATGCCTTGATTTTAAAGATGTTATATAGACCAAGTTGGGATTATAGAGTTGGTACTAGAAGAAGATGTCTAAGGGTGGTTTTAGGTAGTTAAAGGCTCTCAATATATGTACTAAAACTCGATACATGGATTGATATTGGGACTTACCCCTCACTTCACACACTACAACGATAAGGGTGTCCGATACTTAGCCATAATATACCGAGTTGCTAGAGATTATACTTAGCTAGCATATTGAGTTGGTTCTCCCCTTGGTGGTGAAATCTAAGTAGGATAGCCAAGGAAAGGTGACCGTTAGGTGATGGAATCCTAGTTGGGCCTTATGTTAATGTTTTTATGTTTGATTAAATGTGTGGTTTGGTATTATGTGTGTGATAAAGAGCGAGACAATGATTAATTTACTTGATTAAATTAAGCTATGTGAGCTAATCAATACAAGCAAACAATGGATGCAAAGTTGATTTTAATTCAAAAGAAATTTTTGGTGTCTTTTCAAATGAATACAAAATAACTAAGATGCACCTAGATGCGATATAATGATGCAAAAAGCCTAGGCCTAGAATAAGTACTTTTGATTTTCAGAATTGAAAGCAAAATGACAATTTTTACTCTTTTCTCTAAGAAAGCAAAAGAAACTAGAACATGCATTTTGGAAGGGAAGAAAGGAAATAAGAAACGTTTAATTTTCAAAAAAGAATGAAATGAATGAATCTTCTCTAAATGCAAATAAATGTCCTATGACTATGAACCCAAGAAAAATCTCAAGGGTCCCATCAGGCATGCCAAAATGTTTCACTTAAATTTTACTTTATTTTTTGTTTAGAAAGATGTAAAACTTGAAATAAGGGTGAGGTTAGTAGAACTTAGATATGTTATGCACTCATAAATATAAACAATTGCTGATACTCCTCTTTGTCTAGGGAGGATGACCTATAGATAAGAAATCATTCTAGAAAATGGTGGATTGGTGAGATAATAGGGTGGACTGCCTAGCATGAGTTAGATCCAAGAAGCAAAATCTTCTTTGGAGTTGTCAATCTACACTTTTAAAACACTTAAGTTTTGATAAACTAAAAATGGGTACATGCATGAGATAATAGAAGGTACTAAAATCATATACAAGAAATACTTGAAAAGAAACAAGTGATTTTGATTAAAATTGGCAATAAATGATTGAATACTAATGCTAAATCACTCACACTTGATTCAAAAAACAAGTTGAAGTTATGTGATAAAATATAAACTCAAAAAGTGGAATTTGGGTATGGGTAGATGGGTAAAATTAGCTTGATGTTTTAAAATAACACACAGTGACTATCTATGGTTAGGCGACCGTCAACAGTTGTTAACCATCAATGGTTAGGTAAAATCATCGATGGTTACTATCGGATTTGGTTTGGGAAGAGAAGTTTATTGAGGAGAGTTATAGAGAGGTTATAGGAGTGATGTTTAGATTGGATGTTGGTTGCGAGACAAAAAGTAATGCTTAGAGGTATATGGTTCAGGGATTGGGTATTCAAGTGAGTGAGAATGGTTTGTGGGTGGTTTTGGGTAGGAGGTGAAATGTTTGGAGTTGTAAAACTCCAACACAAGGAAATGGGATGAAAGGGAAATAAGTATGAATGACACAATCAATGAAACAAATAGAGCTAATTACCGAATCTTTATAAAGAAACATAGATACTTAAATTTTAGGTGTTGTTGGTCTGCAGAATGTTAGTGTTGGTGAAAAGATTGTTGTGGATCTTGGAGCAATGTTAGCAAAGTAACGGTACTTTGGATCAAGATAGTGAGTTGTAGAAATGCCCTAAACCTCTGACTTGGTTCTTGGTTCACTAAGAAGCTTTTGGATTTGCATGGGAGTCAGAATCTCTTGCCCCTAAATGATGAGTTTCAACCTTCTCTTCATCTCCTAATATAGAGGAAATGAGGGTTCAAATGAAGTGTTAAATAATGGGTTTATCAAATAGTTTGATCAATAGTCTAATCATGCATTGATCATGCAAACAACAGACTAAGATTAGACAATTGGTAATCAATGAGTGGGTTTCAACTGATTCATTTGATCATGCAAGAGCTCAAGTAATAATCGGTGGTCTAGGTTAATCATCTACAATCGAAGGTTGATCATTGATGATAAAGGGGACATAGTCAAAATTGGCTAATCCACTAATGACTAGTGGTCAATTCCCTAGGAAATGGTCTAAGGTTAATAATGGGAGAATTGGTAAATGATCTAACCCAAAAAGAACCAAGGGGTGGTTTAAAGGTTAATACAACATCCAAAGCCATAATGTACATTTTTCTAGTGTCTACAAGGAGTGTTATATGGTGTTTCCCTACTTTAAGGGTATTATTCCATTTCTACGTATATTGAATATTTGGGCATCTTGGACCACCAATATCTAATGTGTTGTGATGATCTACATTATATTTTGCATATTTCAAATATTATAAGTGTGGATCATAACAAGTGGTCCCAGAGCTTCAATTTGGAAAATTTGTGTGGGGTGAAACCTTAGTTTTGTGGAATCATTAATATCTTGAAATTGGTTATGAATTTTTGTACAATTTTTATACTATAGCTGAATAATATTTTAAGTCGCATGAAAAAAACAAAATTTTCTGATCAGTTTTGAGGGAGTTATTATTATTTTAGGGTTTGTAATAAATTCATCATATCTTTCAAAACCTAACTAATTTTTATATGAATTTTTTTTTGATGGTGTATTAGTATACAATAGAGATATGATAAAAAATTCAATATTTTTTGAAACGTTATGAGTGATTTATGATAATTTTATGTTTTTTGATAAATTTGCTCTATAGGCTGACATATTTATAAATTTTTCCCAAAATTTTTATTAAAGTTGCAATATTATATATGGAAGCTACAATAAAAAAATTAGAGTATTTGGATTAGTTTTGTATGAGTTATTGGATTTTTAGAGTTTTTACCTTAACTGTAGTTTTTATCCTAAAGCATGGGTTAAATGGATTATAAACAGTTGGAACATTTGATGGAGAGTTTTATAATAAAGTAAAATATTTTGGAAAAGTATTCTATGGAAAAAAATAGGCATGTGGGGAAAGAAGAGACTAATGATGATAACTAAGAAGAGAGTGCAGATGAAGAAGAAGATGATGAAAAAGAGGAATAACATAATGATGATGATGATGATGAAGGAGCTACAAAGAATTCAAGAGAAGCGTTTGAAGATCATGATGTGGAAAAAGAAGAAAAAAGTAATTTTGATGATGGTAATCAGGAAGATCATGTAGGTGATTATGAAGAAGAAGAAACAAAGCATAATAATGATGATGAAGATGCTACAAAGGGTGCTAAAGGAGAGCCAGAGGATCTTGAGGAGGAAGAAGGATTGGAAGATAAGGGTTCAAATAGTTTAGCTCCAAAGAAATTAGAGTCAATTTTTTAGTTTCATGGATGTATTCAAAAGAAAAATGTTACTGTGTTCGTAAACCCTAGCAGCATGTATAACTTCATCAACTTGGATGTGGCCCAACATCTATAGTTTCAAGCAAATAATATCAAGGAGGCTTAAGTAGATGGTAAGATTATTCTAGTTTTTGAAGATTTGGAGCTCACTGTGAACAAACGTGTTTTAAATTTAGATTTATATGCTTTGGATGTGAATGGTGTGGATATTGTTCTTGGATATCCATGGTTAGAAACTTTAGGAACAAACAATATGAATGTTCATAAAAAAATAATAAAGTTTTGGTATAGGAAAAAGGTCACTCTACAAGATACCATTATTGGAAAGGCACAAATACCAACCAAGGTAGAGCACGAGGATGAGATTGAAAAATGTGACAAAGAGCATGAAGAATATTCAGATACATCAATGACATATTTGAATAAATAATAAAAGTAAAAAAGAATTCTTCATCTACTCAAGAGACAAAAGAACCACCAAAAAAAAAGGTGGAAGAGGTGGAAAAAAAGGTGGATAAGGTTAAATTATCAAAGAAGAGTTGAGGTATATAAACACCCACATCATCATGAGAAGAAATAATCATGGATCCATGTGAGGGAGTGTCATAACAATAATCACTTGTCTATACAAGAAATCGGAGTACCAATCATTATGGTTATGCATGGAAGCCAAAGAATAACTACTATGGTCAGACATGGAATTGGAGTAGCGAAGTAACCTATAGAACATAGAATCAATGGGGAAATCACTATGACTATGCATGGAAGAATAACTACTAAGGTCACGAATAAAATCAGAGTAGTGCAATAAAATATGGTACATGTAATCAAAGGAGGAATACTTATACATAGAAACCAAGGGAGTAAGATTATGATCATGAATGGAATCAGAGTAACACAATGGAAACAAGAAACGAAAGGTGGCCCACCCTTGACCTTATATCCACATTCTAAATGATCCCTCTTGGATCCCCCATAAACTCCTGTTGTTCGTTCTGCACCACTTTTAGTGTCTCCCTAGATCATTCCCAAGCTTCCCTTTTTCATCATCCTAGGTGCCCAAGGATTTGGATTTAACCAACCAATTTCCTCCTTTATGTGGAATGCCTCTCTCCCTAGATTCATAGCCCCATAAGTAAACTTGACCTAGAGCTAATGGAAAGTACAAATGTTCTATTGGGATTTCCCATTCATATTGCCTCTTTACGCCCCCATGCCTCCTCCTCCTCCTCCAATACTTTCCTCTTTTATCCATTATGCTTCATCTATTCCCCCTCCACCTTGACCTCCACCTATCATGACCATATCCATCACCCCACCAACACTTCCTTACACCTTGAGAATAATTATGGTGTCATAGGTGCTTGAAATGACTATGTAGGAAAACCCTGATGTGCAGTGGGACATCAACCGTACCACAAGAAACATACAGAGGATTCTCACCCAAAATTTCATCCAAGAAGGGAACCCTATGGTGTGGCAGACTCAATAATATCTCTTCTCCCTCACTATTATGTACTTAGGGATATGATATATTAATGTATATGGGTTGATGGAGATGCCGACATGTGGCACACATCCCCTTAGTTATATGGGTACTAGGATAATGGAGTAACTTATGGAATTAGTACATTGGGTAATTGTCAGCCTACATTAGGATTAGGAGGTTACCCATCCATGAGTGAGATAGATGTATATATATAGGAGATGATTATCATGATAAATATATAAAGTAAGCATTGAGTCTTCTATTGTAAGAGGATATTGGAGGTTGTCCCCTCGAAGAGACATTGTGGAGTTATTCCTTTTTAAAGGAGTATTATATGGTGTTTCCCTACCTTAAGGGTATTTCTACATATATTAAATATCAAGATCATATCAAGTGGTATCAGAGCTTCGATTTGGGCAATTTGTGGATCAAAACCCTAGTTTTTTTTTTGAATTGTCAATAACTTTTGATTGGTTGTGAATTTTTCCACAAATTTTTTACTTGATATGGATAATATTTCAAATAAGTCACAGTAAAAAAATATAGATTTTTGGATTTGTTTTGAGGGAGTTATTGCTATTTTAGGGTTTATAATAATTTCGCTATATCTTCCGAAATATAGGTAATTTTTATTCAAATTTTTTACTGGAGATGTAAGCAGATATAAGAGAAGCACAGTCAAAATTTCAGAATTTTTTTAGTTGTATGAAATGATTTGTTCTGATTTTATGGATAAGTTTTGACATTTTAGGGTTACATGAACCTTAATTTTTTTTGTGGATCATGGAGTTGCAAACATTTTCAGGGAAGATGATATTGATGCTATAGAATGGTGGATTATTTTGGAGAATAATTTTACAAAAACTTTTGGGCAAAGATGATTACTTCCTTTTTTGTCTGGGCCTGCACTACATTGGTTTGATCAATTGAGCTGTACAAAAAGATTTTCTTCATGGAAAGAAATGGAATATATCTTTTTAGATCGTTGGGCTATAAAACAAGAAGTATAAAAAGAAGAAGTAGTAGAAGAAGAAGAAGAAGAAAAAGAAGAAGAAGAAATAGAAGAATCAACAGAAGAAAAAGTAGAAGTAATAGAAGAAGAAGTAGATGAAGAAGAAGAAGAAGAAGAAGAAGAAGAAGAAGAAGAAGAAGAAGAAGAAGAAGAAGAAGAAGAAAAAGAAGAAGAGGAAGAATTTGATGATAAAGGTTCAAATTATTTGGCTCCAAATAAATCTGAGTCAACTTTTCAATTTCATGGATGCATTCAAAAGAAAAGGGTTATTGTGTCCATAAACCCTACCAGTAAGTATAACTTCATCAACATGAATGTGTCCAAGCATCTACATGTTCAAGCAAAAAATATCAAAGAGCTTCAAGTAGATGGTAAGAATATTTCAATGTTTGAAGATCTAAAGCTCATTATGGAAAAATATGTTTTGCAGTCAGATTTTTATGCTTTGGATATGGATGATGTGGATATAGTTCTTGGATATCCATGGTTAGAGCCTTTGGGAACAATGAATATTAATGTTCATAAAAAATTCATGAAGTTTTGGTATAAGAAAAAGAAGATCACTTTACAAGATATCATAGTGAGAAAGGCACCAATAACAATCCAGGTAGATCATGATGATGAGATTAAAACAACGGATGAAGATCATGATAAAGATTTAGATGATATAGATAAAGACACACTACAAATGAACACTTTATCTACTCAAGAGACAAAGAAGGAAAAGGTAGAACAGGTAGAAGTAAAGGTGGATAATGTCAAAGTATTGGAAAAGGTTGAGGTATATAGACACCCACATCATCATGAGAGGAAACAATCATGGAACCAGGTGAGGAAGTGTCATAAAAACAATCATTTTGTCTATACATGAAATCAAATTTCCAATCATTTTGGATATGCATGGAATCCAAAGAAAAAATACTATGGCACATGGAATGAATGGGGAAATCACTATGACTATGCATGGAAGAATACCTACTATGGTCATGGTTGGAATCAGAGTAGCGCAACAGAATATGGTACAAGGAATAAAAAGAGGAATAATTATGCTTGGACACCAAAGCAGTATAATTATGATCATGAACGAAATCAAAGGAGCACAATGGATTTTGGACACAAGCTTGGAGAGATATCACTTGCCAAGATCACATATGGATGGTTAGATGATCGAGATTGGAGATAAGTGTGCAATGATTTGAAGCACACTCATTATTTGGTTTCTTCCTATGTTTCGGGGATGAAGCATGTCAAAGAGGGAAGTAATGCTACGTACCTAGGGATATGATATATTAATGTATATGGGTTGATGGAGATTCTGACATGTGGCACACATCCCCTTAGTTATATGGGTACTAAGATAATGGAGTAACATATGGAATTAGTACATTGGGTAATGGTCGGCCTACATTAGGATTAGGAGGTTACCCATCCATGAGTGAGATAGATGTCTATATATAGGAGATGATTATCATGGTAAAGATATAAATTAAGCATTGAGTCTTATATTGTAAGAGGATATTGGAGGTTGTCCCCTCGAAGAGACATTGTGGAGTTATTCCTTCCTAAAGGAGTATTAAATGGTGTTTCCCTACCTTAAGGGTATTTCTGCATATATTGAATATCAAGATCATATCACTCACCAAAGTGAGGACATCCATAAGAGAAGATAAATTGGTTGAAGACCTAGTCTTGGTCCTTTGGGCTAGTTATGACATGTAAGAAAAATTGATGGAGGATATACATTAGTAGGTTCGAGTATTACAGGTATGATCCTTCCCTATGGAGCTGATTGGATAAGTAGAGGATGCCCTCCTAAAAATTTTCTTAACTCTAGAGAAGGTAGTTGAGACTCTGATAGACAAGAAGACGTAGCTTCAATAGACCCAAACCTACTTGGAGAGAGTTACTCTACTAGAGAATAAAGGCTAAAATCTAGTGGTAATCATGCACAAGGGCATGTTCTCATAGTTGAGGCTCATTCCCACTTTAGACCTAAGCCTATATCAAATATATACTGGGAGCATGAGATCTGTAATTGAGGAGTGGTTGAGCTTAGCTCAGACGGTAGAGGGCCCCTTGGAAGAAGGAAAGAAAAGGATATTTCCCTACCTCAAGGAGGTCAACATCAAAATGCTATTCCACTTAGATGGAACTTTGTTAGAGAAGAATGAATTTAGAGTTCCCCTAGGTCACTTCAACTAGGTCATGAGAAGGAAGGTGGTTAGGGCCAACAAGGTTAGAGCACAAGCAATGCTCAATTTATCTACCCAATCTACTATGAGCATCAGTTAGGTTTCAAAGGTCAAGGTGTCCATGGAGGCCCGACTCCAAGTTTATCATAGGTTAGTGTCTCAAACAGAGGTGATATTTTGAGAGCCTCTAATGAATTTGGCCAAGATAGACTGGGAGTTTGACCTAGTAGCAACTACACTGCCCACTAGGGAGGTAGAGTCCAAAAATTTGGGAGGTGGTTCATCAGTAGCCCCTCCACATATCAGTTAAGTGGGCCTTGGAATATCTTTTGGAGAGAGTTAGGAGATTTTTTTTTGAAATCGATACAGTTGTAGGAACCCAGAGTGACCATCATGGCCTAGGACGGGAATCTTGTACTACTTGGAGGCAAGCCCTCATCCTTATTAATAAATATATAATTATATTCCATTTTGAGGATTGGTAATTATTGGTCCCAAAATGATATCAAATTAAGCCAAAATTTTTCCTACTTATTCTTTCACTGTTTTGGATTATGAATGTCTGCCATGATTGACACTTTTGTAAACAAACTTATTTTAATGAATGCAATTTATGGTTTTCTACAATATTTACAATTTATTTGTAAAAGGTTATCAATCATTTCTAGTTCTTAAATACATGTTAATGCTAATAAAATCAAACTAATCCTTTGTTACGTAATGACTATAGTTATTACAATGTACTTTGTTGTCCTAACCTGATTATGAATTGTGTATTAATCTACAGATTGTGTTTAAAGAATTTAGGTGTTATTTCTATAGCCTTTTTGAATATTGATATCTAGTGAAGGGTTTATAAATTGAACATTATCCCCTATTTCCTTAGACTTCTCCCCGGTGTGTAAAACTAAGTCAAAACCCTCGGTGAAACACAACACATAGTGGTATAACTGGGGCAGGGTGCTTAGCTTGGTTCTTAAAGAATTAACACTTTCCAAGCTTGGAAACACTCTTTCATGCCATAACTTACCCTCATTTAATGATTATTTTAGAACCCACACATTTTCCCCTACTTTAGAAATATGTGAGGCATGACTCAATAGTAAATGTTAAGTAGAAGCTCCTTAGCTGGAAACTAATTCAGCATGTAATTGAATACATATTAAACCTCTGGTGGCAGCAATCATGACTCTTTGAGTATAAAAGGTTAACCTGTTTGGTCCTTAGATAGAATGAACATCAGTCCTAAAATTAATGAGGGCATATTTTATCCCATGCATTGTCTCCTGATTTCCTTTTCTAAACACTCAATCCCAAGAGTGCCTTAGGAGGCATAAAGGATCTCAAGGATAACAACACATTCCATCTCATTACATATCACATGCCTAATGAGTTGGACCATTTACTCAAGTAAGGCCCTCAAGGTTACCCATAGTCGCAACAAATTGACCCAAATAGGGAATTGAGAGAGTATGCCTAGAGACTTTGAAATCATGAGTCTAGCATGACACAATCATTAAGGTATTTTACATGAACCAATATCTAAAATTGGAGATAAAATCTTGCACATGTGACAATTTATAAAAGGAGAACCAAAAAAACCCATGGTGAGATTGTGAATCCTTCCCAACTTGATTGCATTAGATTTCCAATGGTGTTTAACCTAGGGTTATAGAGAATCCTTAGAGGGAGTATGACCAACATAATAAGCAACGAGGTAGTTATTATTAATAAAATCTAAAAATAGGTTTTATGAAATCAAAAAATTGAGGAGGATTGACAAAATCATTACCTCATTGTATACTTTCGAGACAAATTTATGGGATCACTTTGACACCATGCTCTACACTGATTGGAATGATAGTTGTGATTGGTTGATTAAGAACCATTTATATATACCTTTAGCACCAAAATTTATATGATCAAGTCTAAGATATTTTGTGATGGTGGTATGCATAGAGGCTTGACAAGACAAAAAAACCTAAAGTTGACATAAAAAACCTTGGCAAAGCAAGTTTCTCCAATGTTTATATTTTTATAATCCCAAAATACTATATATATATATATATATATATATATATATATATTAGTGTGAGATTTATTGGGATCCCACCTTTGGAAGAAATAATAAGTTCAATTTCAACCATGTAGAGAGTCATTCGCGACTAGAGTTAATAGGCCACATAGTAACTTAAAAGGAAAATAGCTAATATACATGTTTGAACTAGTTTAAATAAACATATAAAATAAGTAATCAAAATATTAATAATGAAACATTGTGCCAAACAACATCCAATATACTAAAGCAAAAAAAAACCCAACTAGAAATCATAGGCCACAAAAAGCAACTATAGATAACACAAACAAAAGACTAACTACTCATTGCCACTAGCTTTACAAAGGTAAAGGACAGTAGTGGACACCGATTTAACCACCACATCATAGGAAACATCAACCATGTCAACAATCCATTGCATCCCTTGAACCACTCCCTGTGGGAAACTTCCTATCTAACACGTACAATTCCTCCAATTCCTGTAAATCAATAAGAACTATTTAATCCACTATAGAATTCTATGCCTATGGATTCCAAAGGGTAATCGCTTCCTTAAAAGTACAACCTCTTCCCTTTTTTGAAAGGAATAAATCAAGTAAGAGAGACCCATAATTTGGTGTTGCTCCATACCTTAAAGCAGATGCATAAAAGGGTGAGAAGCTCAATTTCTTTTATCTATATTTCACAAGAACCAACCTCTAATATAATTTCCATCATGAAGCAAACTTAACATCTGGTTCATATATCTTAGCCTTCAAGAGGTAAGGGTATCATGAACAAAGAAGATCTCATACTTATTTGATGATCCTAGAATGTACGTGAGTAAGAACTCAAAGGATCCTTCACCGTATGCCCTAAATCTACAAGAAAGAACTCAAGTTAAAAAAATTATGCACTGAGTGGAGGCCAAAACATACTCCCCAATAATTTCCCATACAAAACCGAAGGCACACACATCACTTAGTTTAGATGCCCTCTTCAAGTAATTAACAAGGACACTTGAAACACTCACTTTAATACCTGTAACCCTCACCTTTCTCACAATCTTATGTAATACATATGAAAGAGAAAAACCATCACAAAATTAAAAGAAAGGGGACCAAAAATATCCTCACTTTTATGTGTGTTTGGAGGGTTTGCAGTCTCTTAATACCAATCTAAAAGCAAGATCCTTTTGAAAAGAGAAAAAATCCCTTTGTCTTTTTAGTTAACACAAGTGCATGTTTTATACTAGGATAATATAGAGGGAAGTGGCAGGATAGCTCAATTGATAGAGTAGATGATTGAAAATCCTTGTGTCACCAGTTCAAATCTAATTCTTGGCATTCGGAACCATTCAATTTTATTTTTTTCCAAAATACATTTTTTTTAACGTATTATCAAAATTCTTTACTTCCAACTAGTATGAATTTTTATTTTATAATTTTTTCTAATATAGACTAGAAAAACACTCAATTATTTTCCTCGATTGTAATTTTTTTATTTTACCATCACAATTCTTTACTTCCAACTAGTATGAATTTTTATTTTACAATTTTTTCTAAAATAAACTAGAAAAGTACTCCATAATAAATTTGAAAGGTTATAATTTACAGTTAAATAACTTATTATATTGGAAAAAAAGAAGTTGATTGTCTAAAAAATAGATGGAGACATTAGAAAGTGATGAAGAGGAGATGTTTTATGTCTTCACTCTTTCTGTTGAAATTTAAGATTAGGGTTTTTCTTGGAAGAGTGTGGTTATAAAGGTGCAATTTGTTTGGGAATATATAGTTAGATAGTCATAACTCTTCTGGGAGATAGCTTGGCTCTTATTTTATATGTGGTTGTTAATGTCTTGACTATGTGTGAAGACATTTTGGCTGTATGTATCTTGATTGTGTGGTAGTGACATTCTTGTTTTTTGTGGTCATAATGTATTCTCATTCATCTTTATTACAGTTAGAGTTTGTTTTCCCTATTTAGATAATGGTGACAACATATGTGGTTGTGTTTTGGCTTATACTTTTTTTTTACGATGGCTCTATTACTCAATCATTGGGTTTTGTGATAGTGTCCCAATTTCTCTATTATAATATGGTATCCCCATGATGTGGTGGTTGTAGACACCTAAAATTGGCCACTGATGACCTTCAACTAGGCTTTTGACCAATTATTACCAAAATGCAAAATTTGGCCTAAAAACATTAAAACACATTAAATGAGTTGAAATTGATATATTCAAGTGCCGATTCTTGCCAGGGTATCATTAAATGGGGTAATGAAATTTATGAGACAACTAACTTTGATCAGATCATTTCAAGTCAAAATGACATTTTCACACCTAGGTGTTTTGGATTGCTCTTTTCTACCAAATTTCTTGCATAAGACATGTGCCTTTGTTATTTTATGTTGACAACATCCTAAATAGGATAACTAATCTAACGCATCTGACATCGCATCCAAATTCTAATCCAGTCAAATTTGAGCCAATAATGATCCATTTTGACCAATTTGTTTAATTTGTGCACCAAATTGCCAAGGTTTGCATCAAAGTGACTAATCATGTTTAAAATCTAATTAATTCAAATCATGAGCCTAATTGATAATTCCATGGAGATTTTTGAATATTTCTTTTTGGAAATAAATATTGAATATCTGCATCATCAAATGACATAATTTCTTGGGAGGACATCCCTAAACCATAAATGCATAAAATATCTCATCAAGCCACCCCATGCCTCATTAAGACCCTCCATGCTTCTTTATTACCTTTTTATTCCAAATATTTAAGGGGGATATTTATAAATTTAATTACATAATTGTATTTATTCATGGCCACACATCTCAATCTTGAGATGGAGGCTCATGGTTGATCCTAAACCATTTTAAAAATCTATAAATAGAAGATCCATGAACATGAATTTAAAGCTTGGATAATGCAAAGTTATAATGCACAAATAATTCTAAAAGTAATTGCAATTAGTGTTATAATGCCAAATTATTGAGCCAATCCAAAGCCAAAGCCATCATAAAGGTGCGAATGAGAAGAGGAGATAACCAAGCCTCCTTTGATGAAGTCTCATTGAGCACAAGCTGAGTAAGCCACTTCAACAAGCTATTTGGAGCATCCAAGGAAGGTGAAGGATTTATTTGTCTTTGCATTCTAGTTGTGTTTCTCATTTGGTTTTGTTAATATGCTCCCCCCTTGAGATAGGTTTAGCGTGTTAGCTTAGTGTGTTCTTTGTTTGGATTTGATTACATTCACTAACACCATATTAATCTCCCTTATTACAATCTTATGTTCATAAATGGCATGCTCAGTGGGACTCTAACCTCACAAATTTGGTCATAAATAACTTACAAGAAAACTAATAACCCTTGTCATGCAGGATCTTGGAGTGTGGAAGCAAGGAAGGCAAAAATTTGGCCAAAAGTCCATTTTTATAGAATTAGCGGTTTTGTCCCTGTGGAGTCATGGATTTGTTCTCTGGACTGCAATCTTGCAACTCACACAGTCACAGTATTGCAATCCCACAACTCCACAGTCATGGAATTACAATTTCGTAACTCCACAATCACAATATTGTAATCCCATGATGTTGTAGTCATGATATTACAATCTTATGACTGACTTAGTCACATTTTGCACTGTGAGTCATGATATCACAGTGTGTAGAATAGGCCATCTCCTAGAGCTTGGTTTGGGTCATCCAGATTCCATTTTTGATGATTTTTTTTAAAACCATGTATTTTTTTCTAAAATTTCAAAATATGCTATTAGTTTAACTTGAAGTTGCATATGTATTTCACAAAACCTCTTAAAAACTAAGTAGCAAGATTATCAACCTGAGTAGCAGGATTGTCAACTTGAGTAGCAGGATTATCAACCTGAGTAGCAGGATTGTTAACCCGAATAGCGAGATTGTCAACCCAAGTAGTAGGATTTGCAAACTAAATAGCAAGATTATAGGCCTGAGTAGCGATATTATGTTTTATATCAATCTAACCCAAACAACGACATTGTTTATCTAAATCACAATTTTACAGAGTCATAGGATTGCTCTGTAGAGTAGCAGGATTGACTATGTGATACCCGAGAGCTCTTTTTTGCAAAGTTATATGTTCAATATTATAAGTACTTCAAATCAGGCAGTCCTAATCTTATTTTTGTAGGTTGAAAGGCTGGTTTGGAAGTTAAGTTGGGTGTTTTAACTAATCATACACTTCAATTTGGGGTTTAAAAGGAACTTGGTTAAAATCATACACACTTAAAATTTGGTGCCTAAAATGAATCTTTAGAATGCTATGTATTGAACACTTCAAACTATGGGTTTAAAAGGAACTTAGGTGATTATTATTTCATTTAGTCTTTTTGGTGGTCTTTTCAAGTTTTACATCTTAAAGCCAAGGGGCTAAAGAACACCACCACACTTTTCAATTAAGTGCTTTAAAATTGAAAACATTTTCAGAGTTTGTATTTAATAGATCATTACTTAGATTAGTTTTATTTGGTAAAAATTAAGATCATGCATGTATACTCTCCCATCCGTCCCCTTTAATGAACTTTTGGGATCAAAAGTGTCATCTTTATTGCAAAGTTCCTTAGTCAAAGGTGTGAAAGAGATGTTGTGAAGGCTATCCTGAAAGGCCCGCATGGCTTGAGTGACCTAGAAACAACCTTTAAAGCTCTTTCACTTGTCATTTATTTTCATGCATCTTGGTTTGTGAGGGGGACTTCATTACTTCCCATGAGTTCTTTAGGGAATATTTGACCCATGGTTTCATCTCCCAACATCATCTTCAACCCCTCTCCATGGGGGGTATATAAATTGGGATCCCCTCATTGTGATAATGGGAGTTGTTAAACCATATATGTTAGTAGAGGTTAAGCTTGGGACATTTGAGCATCTTGGACATTGTACTAGACTAAGAAAGTGATGGATGCAGTGGTTGTAAAAAGGGCAAGACCTTTTTACAACAAGCCATATTATGTGGACCCAAATGACGCGTGCTTATTTTATATACTGATGTGAAATTTGTATTCATTTGATCTATCTAGACATTCAAAAAATAATTAGTTTAGTTAACCCCACTTTGCCATACCTTGTCATTTTAAGATTTAAGACGATTAGTTAGTTGGTTTATCTTTGTCTTAGATTACTTGGTCTTGTTTGAGAGTCAAAACTTAGTGTTAACAAAATGACATAAAAAAATGCACTATCCTAAAATTTATTTGAATAAAGGAGGCATTATGTTGCCCAAGTGAAAACATATTTTTCCTTGTTCAAAATCATCATCATAAACTTTGTGTCATATCTTCCAATTTGGCACAATTGTGTTACTCATTTGAGTCTAGAACTTTTGCCACATTTTGTTTAAGTCCCTCATTGATAGTTTAAATTCTAAATTGGACTCTTCCAAGTTTTAAATGTTGATGTGTTAAATTGGCTTCACCCCTTTGCTCTTGACTTGTTTTAACTTGAGTTCAATTTCCAATTTGAATTGAGGGCCATTTTTAGATTCAACATCATTATCATCATTTGCTAAGACTCAAGTCATCTCGCATGTTTACTAAAGCTTTAAGTCCTAGACTTTGACTAACCATCCTATTTTTCCATTAATCCATTTGATAGCACACTCATGCCTTAGAAAATTTGTCCAAATTTGTGTGTGGGAATCATTTGAGTTGAGGAGGGTAGTGTTATGCTGCCAAAATTGTGTTGGAACCATTTTTCCTTAGAGTTTTTAAAACAAGTATTTTCCACATATTTTGAGTAGTTTAGCATTGTTACATGTCAAATTATTTTGAGACTTGTTTCATAGACCTCTTTGCATAGAATCCTAGTCTGTCCAAGTTTCAACCATTTCGAGTCTCCTTTGAAAGTCTTTGTCTAGCATATTTATGCCGTTCACCTTAGCTTAACTTATTCATCAAAAAAACAATGATTTGTGCCATTATTTGGGAGAAAATAAACTATCTCCAAGTGCCTTTTGTTTCATACCTCATACGTATCGATCAAGTTTTTATGACCAAGTGTCAAACACCTAGTTTTTGTTAAAAGTGTTTCAAATCTATTAAATGAAATATCTCATCTTTTAAAGTCTAAATTTTGATGTCATTTGGCCAAAAGTCCTAGCAGATGCACTTTGTTTGATCCTAGATTTTGATGTCGTGTTTATCCAAAATACCTAACAACTTTTGTTTTTCTTAGATTAGACTGATTTGAAACACTTTGACCTAGAATTTGGCATTTTGATTTATAATCTTTTTACTTGACGTTTTTGTGTGAGACATGCAACATTCAACACTTGATGTTAGCTTGTTTTGTCACAAGTCATTGCATCAACCTTTTTGGATATACATATCTATCCTTTTGACCAAGTTAGACCTAGTTTGAACATCTTTTTAGACATCTCATTTTTAGAGTTTGTAGAACTCTATTTTCTTTAGTCATAAAACATTCACTATGAATCCCAACATGTCTTCCTACACTCGTAGTAGCCTCACATAAAATCTTGGGTTTAGTAATGTGGTTGCAAAAGAATAAATGGTTTAAGACCCTTATGTGGATAATGTTGCTTATGAGATAGATGCCTATCCATCTTATAACACTCAAACAAGGGCACATAACCAAGACCCTTTGGCCAATTAATTGGTAAACATGCCTCCTTACTTAGTGTAGGATCAATCACAAATAACATTAATACCGAGATATGGTACCTATTGTTGAAGAACCTTTTCCTCCACAACCATACTATGTTACTGCACCATCCATGTGTGATACTTATCTATTTGAGCGTCACTTATTGGATAACAAAGATGAAATTTTGGTTAGAGCCATAGAGGTAGGGGCCAAGTTTCTAACAGACTTGCCCCATGAGAATTTACTAAGTCTAGTGGGAATGCCTCACAACATACTATACAATTAACAATCTTCTTTTATCAATCCTTTAGCTCTAGTCCAAACAACATATTAGGACCCTAGTATGATTATCAAAGGCAAGGACCAAATGGAGGATTACTTTGTACAGATGCAGATAGCATACCAAACCTACTTAAACCTATCTCACAATTTAAATCAAATGACCATGCCAAATAGGCCTCTCATAGATTTAGTACCCTCGACTAGAGTGTTGATAGAGTTAATTAGTCAAGATAATCAGGGTACAAACCCATTCATGTATAATGCTTTGGTCAAAAACTTATTTCATATACCAACCATCGAAGAAGTATCTTCTGCTTCTACATAAAATAGTGGTGAAAACATAATGGATAATGCACAAGCAACGTCCAATCCAAACCAAAGTGGTGTAAATACCCCAAAAACTAATACACACACAAGTGTACCTTTAGTTAACACCATGAGTGGTTATCTAAATCAAGGAGTAGGAGTTTCTACATCTCAACCTCAACCAACACTTACTACTAATTTTCAACTAGCCACTTCTTCAAATGCTCAACCAACAGGATTAGGTAGTTAACCAGTGGCCAATGTCATGCCTCAACAACAAAACATGATGAATATTACTCAGCAAATAATGAGTAATATTCCACAATAGTAGGTACAATCCAACATACCAACATAACAAAGGTAGAATACATTTCCACCTCAACATGGGGTAACCAATGTTCCACCTCGCCAAGCAGTATGGAACATACCTCTTTCCTCACAGACTAATGTGCCACTTCAAAGCCAAATGATGTATAGTCAACAATGTATAACTATTGGTCATAAAATGTTGAATCTCTGACATGTACCCACTTCCCAAATATGATTTGTGCAACAAATTAGATCTAATGTTCCTCAAGTACCAATCAGGCAACCTTTGCCTTTTATGTAGAACGTGCCACTAGTTTAAAGACAGGGTCTTGGTTCATAAGTACCTCCTCAATAACAAAGTTTTATTAGTCGTTAGCATGTCCCTCTTCAACCTCAACAAACATAATATAATTATATCTCTCCATCCCAAATTTAAAATCCCCAAACTAAGCCTACATATCTAATCCTACCTAGAATATTGCACAACCACAAATGTAATGTCAGCAATTGTATTCTAATCCACATATGTGTATTCCCAATTTGTTTCCCAACCAAACCAACATACCCCAACATCTACCTCCATCATATGCTGATCAAAGTGATCCACTTGTGATCGCTCAATCATTTACCCAGGCCAATAGTCCCCCTTAAACCAATACTCCCATGAGATTCCTATCCTAAAAATTGTAACAAATGAAGGATGTGATTGTTGCCATCCAAGCTAGGAAATAAACTAAAAAATTTAAGTTGGATGATGTGTGTTCTTATCCGTTGACTTTTCATATAATCTCAAACATAAGATTTCTTTGGTTGACTTAATGAAAGCCAAGTAGAAGGATGGTGAGAGTTTTACAAGTTATCTATAGTGATGGAGAGCCCTTGTACAATTAGCCATTGTGTTTACCAAAAAATTGCATACTGAGATATCCTATCATCTGAAACTGCAGGGTGTGCATACCTTTAAGGAAATTATTGATAAAGGTTTATTGATCGAGTAAGCCCTTATTAACAAAGGGATAATCAATCTTACCTCATCTAATTAGAATCAAGGTACAAATTTAGGAAATGGCCAAAACTAACATCGAGTCTAAGCACAAGCATCACAACCAGCATAGGCCAATAATAATGATAGACCAAGGAAATTCAACCATAACAAAAATGTTATTAGAAATGGTGTAACTGAGTCACATCATGTCTAAATGGTGAAAAGACCATTTTATCAACCCATGACATGTATGCAAATTACTCCTAACCCCTAGCTATTTCAGCCAACACATCAAGTGCAACAACCTAAGCCCACACAATAAATGCAACCACCTCTACCATTACAAGCTCCTCTTTCAAGAAGAACAATGCCTACTCATCACATTTTTAGTGACCTTGGAGAGCCTATTGAATATGTGTTTTTCAAGCTCATCACCACTAATCTGATTAGTTGGCCTATACCAAAACATTATCCTCAAGGCATTCCTTATCTTGATTGGTACCACCATAATGAATTCTGTGAATATCATCGGGTTAACCGATATAATTTGCATCATTGTGTGAAAATTAAACATTTGGTTTAGAATATGTTGGAGAATAGGGATATAACATTGGATAACGGTGCTTCTACTTCTAATTAGACCCTTGAAATCTATCAAAACCCCCTTCCCCAACATAACAATAAACCACAATAATAATAATAATAATAATAATAATAATAATAATAATAATAATAATAATAATAATAATAATAATAATAATAATAATAATAATAATAATAATTGGTGAAATAACAAGATCAACAATATCAAAATCAAAGGCCAAACAAAAAAAAAACCAATATAACTAACAATAGAACCAAAAACACTAGAATAATGAACAGAACCAAGGTTAGAATAGCAATAACCAACAAACCTACCATATAGTTGCACATGACTACAATAGGGTTGTATAACATATTGCAAGAGGTTGCGTTAACACCATTTCCTTTAATCCAAGACCAAATACTAATCAATCAAGACCTTTGCTAAATAATGTCAATCCACCAACTCACATTGATAATCCTTCCTTGATCGGGAACTACATACGAGTGTACCAACAAGTAGGGATAACAAATTTTGGACCCTATTACAATAACTCATTATTGCCTCATGACCACGCACAAGTGCACCAGTAATCAAGACGTATCCTATTCGGTCCCCCACCATCACCAGCATTTGTTAGTAATCATGGTCCTGTATTCAATCTCGATTTTGTAATCGCAATTTGGAGGTCAAATATTACTTTACTAGGCCCATAACCATCTACCACTTTGACCATCACCCAACCGACCATTCAAACTCATAATAAGCCATTTAACACTGACTAAGAGAAAAAATCTAACATTGTGGAACAATTACAAAATATGCCCACATAAATCTCCATTTTAGATTTGTTGTGTATGTCAACAATCCACAAAAACAATTTAAATGACTTTCTGAGCCAATCCACTATTTCAAGTGACATATTCCCTAATAAATTGCAAGCTTTGGTTGGACACCTAGTTCCAACCCAACACGTCACTTTCAACCAAAGTGATATGTCATCCTTTGGCCTGCTACATAATAAATCATTATACATTGAAGTTTTCATAAAGTGTTATAAAGTGTAATGTGTCCTTATAGATAATAGATCAAGTCTAAACATAGTGTCTCTTAAGCTCATCAAGCTTCTCGAGTATATAATGGAAGATCTTTAATCAGAGATAATAACTATCAAAGCCTACAATAATGAGGAGCGAGAATCACAAGGCACCATCTGTTTACCAATTATCCTTGGGCCCTTGACCCGTGATATACTTTACCAAGTGCTTGATCTTGATTTGTCATATAATATGCTTTTGGGAAGACCTTGGTTACATGAAATTCATACAGTCCCATCGATGTTGCATTAATGTATCAAGTTCTCCCATTCAGGGATGGAAGTTTGTATACCAAGAGATTTGCATCCATACGAGCATTTCAAGCACCTAGAGGCCAAGTTAAAGAGTTATAACTATCACTTTGGCATGAATCCAATGTCCAAGTAGTATAAGGGAAAATCAATACTCCTTGATCCATTAGAGGACAACTGGATTGATCCTAATACCCTTGATTCCCTTTCCCACATGCCACCTCCTGAAATATCCAATCATTTTACTATCTCACCTAATGGCCCAGGAGAGTATGTGACCCATGATACCTTTTACATTGGGAAACTTCCACAAAATCTAATGTCCTTTGGAATACCTAAATCTAAGCCACTTCATCCAAATTGGCAACAAAAGATCAAAGGAAAAGGATATGTCAAGTTTGTACGCATCTGGCCTAGAACAAGACCCTCTTGAGGGAGATGAATCATGGTTATATGATGATAACCAGGCTAATTTTTATGAGAAGGCAAAGTATCATATTCACAATAGGATCATGAAGAATCAAGACTATGAAGGAGGAGGCCTCAGACCTAATTAATAGGGAACACTTGAGCCAATTTCCATGACCAAATACAAAAGGCTATATGGACTTAGATTTAAACCACTTCGGGATGAATCCATATACCTTACTCATGTTTCATCACCATCGACTAGTGATGAAGATGCTGACAGTGAAGTAGAGTCTGATCATAGCCTTTTTGATGACCTAGCTAAAACTAACCTGTTTAACACCCATTCCATTTGTACCCTTAGCCTAGTCATTCATCACAACCCATTACCACTGTATTATCCCCAACTGATAGACCAGGACCAGTAAGAGTCCAACATATTGATTGATGCATTTCAAAACAACAAGGCTTTCTGTGATTTTCTCAACCTTAGAGACAACGTTCCATTGGGGGACCATAAATCAATGTTCTCAATCAAGTTGGATCCTGCAACATATTTTGGAGAGTGGGTAAACACCCATACCCAAAAGCAAATAATTAAAACATTGAGGTCCCAAAGTGAAAACCTCTTTGAGGCACTTTCTAACTATGGTAAAAGTAAAGAAAAAGGCCAGTCTAATGGTGAAAACCTATTTCAAGCGCCATTAGATGGGGGTGTTCAACCTTCTTGAACCATAACTCAGGAGACCACCAATGACAAACTTGTCTATGAGTCTGAGTTAAGATTTGAAGAACAAGATTTTTATCGAATCATTCAAGAGTTTTCAATAGTTTTTGTTATATGGCCAAACCTTCCATTAGGGGAATCTAATTTGTTATGCCTAGGGGAACTAGAAGAACTAGTCCTGACAGAGGAATTTAATGTTGCCAACCATTTCAAATCTTTTCCCACTATCCTTGAAGATGATTTGACCCTTCTAGTGGAAGATACAATAGAGGTTAACATCAAGTCCCTAGATGACCCAAAGTGGATCAAGCTAGGCACTTCCCTTACTGATAATGAGCGTGAGTCCATACATCCCTTTTGAGGGAGTTTATAGATATGTTTACACGGGCATATTTTGACATGCCATGTTTGGACCTTGCCTTGGTTCTACACCACCTTATGGTCAATCCTGATGCCAAACCAGTAAAATAAAAACTAAATAAGATACATCCTCACATTGTTGTATTGGTAAAGAAAGAGTTGGAAAAACTCTTAGAAGTAGGATGTATTCTATCCATTGACTACTCAGAGTGGATATCTAATGTTGTACCAGATAGCAAAAATCAAGAAGGAATCATAACCTATACTGATTTATGTGATATAAATAAATCTTACCCTAAGGATGACTTTCTATTGCTAAACATTGACATGATCATCAACTCCACAACATGTTATGAAATGTTTTCATTAATGGATGGCTTTTCAGGATATAACCAAATCATAATCACACTAGAAGACCAACATAAAACAATGTTCACAACTCCATGGGGAACATTCTATTATCAGGTTATGCCGTTTGGTCTTAAGAATGTAGGGGTCACCTACCAAAGAGCCATGACCATCATATTTCATGATATGATGCATGATATTGTTGAAGACTATGTCGATGACATTCTTGGCAAATCAAAGACCAGGGTTGATCAGCCAACAATGCTACATAGAATATTTGAAATATTACATGAGTACAAAGTTAGAATTAATCCTAAGAAATGTGTCTTTGATTCACATCAGGTAAATTTATAGGATTCATTGTGTCTCATCAAGGAATTGAAGTTGATCCAACCAAAGTCTAAGCTGTAACAGAGATGAAACCACTGACTACTTTGAAGCAGCTCTGCAGTTTACAGGGCAAGATCTAGTCTATCTGACACTTCATATCATAATTGGTTTTTAAATGTCATCCTTTTATGCATCTTCTAAAGAAGGGAGTCACATTTCATTGGGATAATCATTGCCAAATATATTTTCAACAACTAAAACACTATCTAGTGAATCCACCTATTTTATTGTGTCCTATACCAGGAAAAACATTTTTGTTGTACCTATCAGCTACTGACAATGCCCTTGGGGAATTTTTGGCTCAGCACGATGACAATGGAAAAGAGCATGTTGTGTATAATTTAATTTTTACACTGGTCACATATGAACATAATTATATGCCCATAGAAAAACCCTATTTAGACATGGTTTTTGTAGCTCAGAAACTGTATTATTACATGTTAAACAATAAAACCATGGTTATTTCAAAAGTAGATCCGCTCAAGTATCTACTATCTAAAATAAATTTACAAGGCTGCATGGCTAAGTGGACCATACTTCTAAGTGAGTTTGACATCAAGTACGTCAACTAAAAATTGATTAAAAGGCAAGTTCTTGAGATCAGCTTGCTGAAGCACCCCTTATTGATATAGAGCCACTCATATTCCATTTTTTTGATGAATCCATAATAACCATCATTGACACACCTATTAAGGAGCAACACTAGAAGATATATTTTGATGGATCATTCACATCACTTGGATTGGGGGTAGGTCTTTTATTTATTACACCATAGGGGATCTAATCACTAAATCATTTAGGATCAATTTTCCTTATACTAACAACATGGTTGAATATGAAGCACTTATTGCAGGGCTTTACCAAGAAATCTAATGCAATGTATCTCATCTCAAGGTTTATGGTGATTCTTAGTTAATTATCAATCAGGTTATAGACCATTTTCAGACTAAAAGATAACAATTTGGTTCCATATAAGGCCATGGTCGACACTCTCAAATGATAGATTATCAACATTTAGTTTGAGCATATACCAAGGGAAATTAATAGAACTGTGGATGCTATGGCTATTATTGGATCTCTAATTTGACAAATCGACATGGCTAAAGAGTATCAGTTCCTTGTTGAGAATTTGTTAGCACTAGATCATGAACCTTCAACCTTCGTGATGATTTGTGATATTATTGGTCCTAGATCTATCTGGTATTTAGACCTTTACAACTATCTCCAGGACCAAGTTTTACCACCTGACCTATTTCAAAAATAATCCAAAGCCTTCATCTTCTAAACCACTCATTATACCTTACTTGGATCAACTCTATACTACCGTAGTTTTGATGGAACTCTACTTCATTTCTTAACTTTAGTAGAATCTATGATAAAATTATGGGATATTCATGGAGTATGTAGATCCCATATTAGCGAGGTTGTTCTATCCAAAAATCTCTGCCGTACTAGTTATTATTAGCCCACAATGGATGTAAATGCAACTACATATGCAAAGAAGTACAATAAGTGTCAATGACATGCCAATCTGATTCATACCCCAACTAAGACTCTGAAACCAATATTGACACCATGTACATTTATTACATGGGGCCCTAACCTCATTGGGAAGATCAATCCCACCTCATCTGATAGCCATAAACATATCCTTACCACCACCAAAAATTTCGCTAAGTGGGTTGAAGTTATACCCCTCACTTATGTGACTAGAAAATAAATTTCCAAGTTCATTTTAAACCATCTTATTTGCCAGTATGGTATCCCCTTCGACATTATATTTAATAATGGAGGATCATTCAAGAACAAGGATATCGACAAGCTATGTGCCAAATACAATATCACACTACACTTTTCTATGACATTTTACCCTCAAGATAATGGCCAGGCCGAAGCATCAAACAAAACTATTATCAACATTCTTAAAAAGATTGTCAATGATGCAGGTCATGATTGGCACCTTTAGATATTTAGTGCTCTTTGGGCATACTGTACCAATCACAATACACCCACAAGAGCCACTCCATATTCATTTGTTTATGGTATAGACCCATCCTTCCCATTGAGGTTGAGTTTCCATCTCTACACATCCCTTTTTAACATGTCCTGGATGATAATGACTATCGAGTAGCTCACCTATAATAACTAGAGTTAATTGATGAGAAACATATGGATGCAGTGAACAATCTCCAAGCCTATCATAATTGAATTCAATGCCACTACAATCGGCATGTGAAACATAGAGAATTTGAACTTGGTGATCTTGTCCTTAAATAAAACCAAAAGAATATACCATGGCTAAAAAGAAGCATAAAGGTAAGTTTAAACCCACCTAGTTTAGTCCTTTCATCATTACAACAAATTTTAGAACAAGAGCATACAGGATTGCTGTACCAAATGGCCATGAACTTGATGAGTAGATGAACATTATCCACCTCAAGTGGTACTACACTTGAGTGACTTGGTGTAATATCAATAAGGACCATTGCAAGTTGTATCATTTTTTCAATCTTCTTTGTACTATACCATTTTATCATCCTACCACCCTATCATTTTTCCTATCACATGTCTATTTAACCATACGTTCTCCATAAAATGAGTTCATCTCTTCCTTCCTACCTGGTCCTATCACCTTAGTTCCATTCCATTTGGTTCCATCAACACTTTCACCAAGAGGATTCATATTTAGTTTCAACAGTTATTTCACACATTTCAGACATAGACAATATTTTGAAGTAGTAAGATAGACATTTCATAGTTGTATCTCTCATTTCCTATTTAATTCTCTCTCATTATCTTGATCCTAATGATAATCGCCTATGGGCAAATTAGTCTCAGTGACCTATGACATTGTATCCTTGTTATAACCGTGTATGGGCAAACTAGGGGTAACACTTGTTTATTGTGCCTTGACCATACCTACTAGTAATTATCTATGCCGTATTGTGCCTTCATACCACTTATGGCTATTTTGTTTGAATTGGCTACTATACTAGTCTTATTTATCCATTGTAAGGCAGAACTACAGTGACTTGAGGTCCTACTTTGGGACTATGTAGGCAACGCTCGATACTTGTTGAGGTCAGCTTAGTCAATCTAAGCCATGCTCTTGTCATTTTGTGAGCATCCTAAACCATGATCTCACAATTTTAAAAGCATTTTAATCCACACTCTCACCATTTTATGAGCATCTAAGCCACACCCTCACCATTTTATGAGCATCTTCAACAATGCTCTCACCATTTTGTGAGCATCTTAAGCAACACTCTCACCATTTTGGCAAGCATCCTAAGCCACACTCTCACTATTTTATGAGTATCTTAAGCAACACTCTCACCATTTTGAAAGCTTGAACAATTTAGTGTCTCATCATTCTTGATCGAGTTGAGATACTCCAAAAATTCTAATTTTTTTGGGTAAAATTATTAGAAAAAACCAAAAACATTGACCACTTCTTTGCCTTAAGGATTTTGAGAACCCTTACTAAGTCATAAAAAATCACTTGTCACTTAGTTTACCCATCCTTTTTATCTTTTTTCTCCCATGCTCTCACCATTTTTCTAGTTCATTCCTATTCTTCTATCATATCCATCATGTTTGTTTTCATAAGTTATCATTTTCTTCCCATTTCTTTGGAGAACTACATTTGACATGAAAATTTTAATTGATATTACATCCATAAAAATATGTAGGCAACATCCACTTGCCAAGCGCATATAGAGATAGCTCGACCACCCCCTTACTTTTCTTCTCTTCCCCCCAGTCATGCTTGTTTATTAAGTTTTTGCCTATTTATTAGGTACAATGTTCATCACATTGTTTATACTTGTTGGCTAACAGATTTGTCCTAATTTCTTCTAACTCTATACCCTTTTTCTTTCAAGAAAAAATAAGTTAATCAACAAATGGGTGAACTATCAGGAATAGTTCTCCTCTAAATTAAGGTACATCACCCTTTAAAATCTACAATGAATTAGAATTATTCTAAATATTCAGATACACTTTTAACCAGAAAGTGCTTAAAGGCAAATTAACATCCATACATCATCATGCTATGAATGCAAGATTTTATAACATGTTTTGATAATAGAATACACAGATTCCATCTTCAATAATAACCAAATATAAATATGTAAATATTTCTGAACCAATAAATGATAGAACACATACAATGAGTTATCTTATGAAAGAGTAATTACCATATGAAATAAGATTTCACACACAAAACCTAATTTCAAATACTCAAATGCACAGATCTAAGTATGTAGTCATTGTTTATTATTTTCATTCAAAGATGAAAAACATTTTAGACAAACATCATATATACTATGAAACAACAACAGTTTATCTCTAAAAAAAAATTTATCTCCTTTTTCTTTCCTCCCTATTTCAACAACTCAAAACACATATATATAGTTACCCTAATTATCCGATCTTTTAAACAAAAACCAAAGTTAAAGTAATTCTAACCCATACGGGATTTTAGTTTTTACAAACTCACTTAAAAACCAAGTTTTAAATAGAAAACTAACTGAAAATTTGAATAAAAGATTATGCAAGTAAGATCATGGCTAAGGTGATGGATTAGAATCTCTAGATTTGTTCTATTCGATTGGTGAAGCACGTTGAGCCTTCCACTCCTGAAATGTTGTAACAAACTCCTAGATTTTCATGAAATTGGGAATATTGATATGTTTTACCCTTGCCTTGCAGACGTCTTTCTCCCTCCAAATGTTTTCTATCTTCTCCACGTGCTCCAGGAGTGTGTTGAGGTAGAGATAACGAAATGACTCCACCTTTGAAATTTGAGAGAGATTTTCAGTTAATAAGTTGTCACTTTCTTTAACAAAGCAGATATTTTTATTGAAGGATTGAATCACAGTATTGATTTCCTTTTCTGGTTCTCTATCATCCTATATGTATTTTACATCAATACAATGTAGATCATGTTGTAATGATAGAGTGAATTTAGTTATTTCTTTGATCATTTTTGTGAGTTCAATTCACCCTTGTCGGGATACTGAATTCCTCCATTCAATGTTTTTCTTACTTACATATAGTATATCTTCATCCAAACATGTCAAATTCTTTTTCTGAAAAAAACATTGCTATCCCATACTTTTGTACTTCATCAATTTGGTTCATCACATTCATCCATTTACTTTCATCTTTTATCCACAAAGTATTCTATGTTTTCAAGTCTTCGATGATAGTTGTGGTTTGATCCTATATATTCTATAGTTCATAAATGTATTATGTACCATTCTGAATGATGCCATCCTACCAATCATCAAATACCTTGCCAACCATTTTGTTTTTATGTATCTCGTCCATCATCTTTTGATTGATTAGTGATTTTGGATCAAAAGACAGGGGCAGTCGGGCAACATTTTATGGATTTGGGTTATGAATGGCGTCAATGTATTCTACCATTGACTACAAGGTCTGTTTCAACTCCCTTTTATCTTTCACATCTTTCCAAGTTCAGATTACTATCCTTTTGGTGGATGCTTTAAGGTGATGCACATCCATGACACGTGATGCAGTCCCAAGATCTATCTTTTCAACTATAAAATCTTGAACTATAGGATCTTAAACTTCCTCATTAGTTATTGGCTAGGCTATTTCTACACTCTAGTTCCCCAAGTTAGGGTCGACATCTACCTTGGATGTTGTTTTTAGCTTCTTAGATTTAGGAGTCTTCCCTATGCACTTTCTAACCATGTCCTCCAATGGAAATGAAAATGGGACTATTTTTATTTTGTCACTGATCAAACTTTCTCTCCATTTAGTTGTAGAGTTCAGGACTTCTTTACCAGGATTTGATTGATCAAGAGGTGTATCTGAAATCACTATTAGGTCAGTAGACTCTAAAGCAACCTTTGTCTGTTGTTTTATACTAACCTCTTCCATTGGTGAATCAGACTCTTTATCACATGTTGCTTCTCTTGAATCTTCTTCAAAATTCAAGTTTACAACTATTCTCTTAGAAATTTGCTTCTTACTCTTGCTTTTAGTTTTTGATCTGGTTGCACGAGGGGTTCAAATAGTTGTCAAGGCTTTCTTGGATTCTTTGATGATAGGATGCCTTCTAGTTTTAGGCTTGGAATTACCTGCATCACAGATAGCAATAAGTTGATTAGGATAGATTATTGAGGATGGTGGTTCAACCATTGATGCACATTGCAGGGAACCTTTATTTTGAACTTCTTACAGCTTACATTCCCTTAACCATTTATCAGTTCTATTTATTATTGGGAGAGTTCTGACCTCAATTCGATCCTCTTCATCTTTATCCAAATCAATTTTTAGGATAGGTAATTGTTTTATTTTTTCAAATTGAGGATCAATCAGTTGTTCATCATTGTCAATTATTCCAAAAATGTTCATATTTCAATTGAGGGTGACTATTTACCCCAAGGAGAATCTACACCAAAGTTTCTTTCTGACCTCAAATTCATCTGAACAATCTTCCCAATAATCCTCTATTTGAGGGATATGTGAAAACCTATTCCAAAATCCAAGTTATCCCTGGCAAAGCCTTTGCTGTCAAATTGAGATCTGGTAGTGAAGTACTAAAAATTGAATTTTTTAAGATCTAATTATAAATTCAAAGCGCCAAAAATTGACTGATAAGAATAATGTCCAAGTTCAATGGGAAAAGAGATACCAATTCCCTTCTTCTTTGAGAACTTCTTATCCACATGGGCTAACTATTTGCAGACTTTTATCAATACAAAATAATCAAAAATGTACCTAGGCAACTTCACGAGTTCACCATCAAAACCCCTAACTCTGATATAAGTAAATTTAGGGAACTAGATAAAGAAGCTAACATAGATACTGATTAGTTGCATTACTTCATTAGACATTCTCTAGCTTATATTCCCTGCCAATTCGTAAGTCATTCTTCTAGTAAAAACATCATTAACCTCCTGTAATTCTCATAGCAATTATGCATCTATAATTATGAATAATAGTCATAAATTTTGATGTTTTTAACCAAGGGTGCATGAGGTAGCCCTAACCACTATCTCGTAGATGCTAGGCAATAGAAAAGGTATTAAGACATACAAAAATCTTAACTTCCCAAATAATTGCTGAGACCTAGATGCAAACACTCAGCTATTTCAGCCCAATCCAAATATTGTTCCCCTTGAAAGATCATCTGGATGAAGAAATACATCTCCTATTCCCAATAATATGCCTAGGAGTTATCCTTCAGCCTGTGTAGTAATATCATAATATCCTTTACCTCCTGAATCATGTGATTTATTGTCAATGGTCTGGGCAGTCTTGAAACCCATTTTTAAAATTTCAATAACCAATTCCTTGCAATCACGCTCTTGTGATTCATTTTCTTTAATGAAAAATGCCCATAAGAAGAAGTAATATTAAGATCAGAATAGGTTTTTTTGGGTGGAGTTCTCATCATAGAAATTAAGGTTTGTCTATCGACATGAAGTAACACATTACCATCTGCAATTTTGATACACCTGTTTTGGGGTTGATATCTATTCATACACTCTAAAACTAATTCAGGGCACTGTGCAGCCATAGGAAAGGCTGCAACTTCGACCAAACCACTTTCTACTATCTTTTTCATCATAGGATTTGGTACAAGATTTTTAACCCTGTCCCTAAAATTTTCTAAGTCATATTGAACCAAAGAGGTATACCCTCATTCAGGGAGAGAGCAGATGAGACCAGAACCATGCTCGTAACCAAGACAAGTTGACTTCATAACTACATATTGGAGGATATAATGAAAAAGAATGCTTCAAATTTCTTAAATAATGTCGAAAACTCAAAAGGATTTTTCTTTTCAATTAATAAATGGAAACAACTTACAAGAAGAGTAGAACTCATCTTCAATGTATCTGAAATAACTGTGAAATTGGGCAACAAAAATCTTATACCTCTATGTTGTTTCCCTTTTGCATCAACCAGTATGTTTGTTTGCTAAATTTGGCTTATTCTCTCTTGATACAGATATTGATCAGGTTGAATAATTATTAACTAAAACAATACGTGCTAAATATGCTTGATAAGACATGAACTATGACATATGCATTAATGGCAAACATTCTTCACGTGCGACCTTGACAAATAATGATTATCCATAACCTCATGAAAAGTTAAAACTTTCCCCTTCATAATGAGTTTCAAATATATTCTCCTCTAAATCTTTCGCTAATTTTTACTTAGAAAAAGCCTCAGGGCGAGATGAGAGTATAGTCACTGAACCCTTGAACCCTTGAACCATTGAACTTTTGGAATGTGGTTCAACTCGAAGGTATAAAGATACGTGATGAACTACACGGATCATCCAATAGTCGCATGGGTTTTCAAGAAACTTTGAACTTTGAAATAGTGAATCGATTGAACCGTTGAAACTTTGAACCTCGAAAAAGGGTTCAAGTTCAACCAGAAGGTTCAAAGACATAATTGAAATACACAAAGGGATAAACAGTTCATTTTGACAAATATTGAATCATTGAACTGATTGAATCATTGAAGTCCAAGAATGTTGAGAATAAGTTCAATTTCAAAGGTTTAATTCTTTAGAAATTTCATTCATAAAAGATGATAGGCAGGTGAAGTTTTAAAAATAAAGAGCCAACTTAATAAGTAAAGATATGACCAATAAGGGGAAAATGATAAGGCGACTCTTGTTAAGGAAACTTTATGAAAAATTGAATAAGGGATACTCAAAAGGTAACATTAGCTCTAATTGGGGACTGCATTTTATTGCAAAATGTAGAGAACTTAAAAACTTTGGTTACACAAAAACTGAAACATAGAGATGGAAGAAAAGAAGCAAGATAAAACAAAATGGGAAAGGAAAACACAACACGTGAAAACAAAGGAAAGGCTATGTACAAAATAGGGGACACATGTTTCACAGGTGATATAACTTAAGCTCTTATCCATTATAAGACAGGGGTAAAACAACTCGATCCAGATATTCCAATTTAAAAGAATTAAGACCCAGAATCAGATGAAGTTTGAAAGGCCCTTTCCAAAGTGAATCAAATTTTCCATGTGCTCCTTTAGGTTCTCTCCTTCTATCCCATAACAATACTTCATCTCCCTCCATGAACTTTCTAGGTCTAGTTTTCTGATCAAAAATCTTCTTGACTCTGGCTTGGTGAGTAGTAATTCGATCAATCGAGTCATTCCTTTCCTCCTCAATCTTAGTTAAGTACATAAATCTTTTCTCTAAGGAATCTTGAAAGTATTTATCTTTAATTACGTTTTGTAATTTAGCCATAGATAATTCTAGAGGTAATGACAACTGTACTCCTAATCCATAAACTAGCTCAAAAGGTGCCATTCCTATTGCTCTTTTTGGGGTTACCCTGTCAACCGAGAGTGCTCCATACAATCTTTTATGCCAATCTTTGGGATTTTCACTCACCAATTTCCTCATGATAGTTATCAAATTTTAATTACTGGACTCAGCTTGTCCATTCCCTTGAGGGTAGTAATCTGATGAGTGAGATCGAGATATATCGTGCTCCTAGCAAAAAGAAGTAAGCTAAATTGAAGAAAAGTTGGTGGCATTATTTGCTACAAGTTTTTGATGGACACTAAAATTTACCAATATATTTTCTTTGAGAAAATTACACACCACTTTTGAAGTGGTTCTCTTCACAGGGACTGCTTTAACCCATTTTGTAAAATAGTCTGTTGCCATTAAAATGTGAGTATGTCTGGCACTTGAAGGAGGTGAAAGAGGCCCAATAAAGTACAAACCCCATTGTTTGAAAGGTTCTTATATAACAACAGGCCTCAAAGGCAATACTACAAGTTGTAGCCTTCCTAAAAACATTTTACATTTTTCATAGTTGGCTACCCATTTGTATGCATCCTTAAACATACTCGACCAATAATAACAATTTCTAAGGATTTTGAAAGCTGTGATTAAATAGAAAAAGTGTCCACTGCAGGATTCATTGTGAAAAACTTCCAAAAGCTTATGTTGTTGTTCCTTATCCACACATCTTAGAAAAGTTCCATCCAATCACATCTTAGAAAAGTTCCATCCATGACATATTTTGTTGCTTTTAACTTCAGATTCCTTTTCTCCTTTAGAGATAGGTGACTAGGACAGTCTCCATAACTAAGATAGTGTGCCACATCTAGGAACCATGGATCTTGTAAACTTACCAATAGGACAGTGGGGATTTCTTCTTTTTCTTCCTTACTTTCAGCAATCAATTTGCATAGACCTTGACCTCTAACCATTTGGTTGGTCTAATCTCTAAGTCATATTCTTGAATTTTAGCAACCCATGTTTCTATTTTGTTCACCCCAACATCTTGTTGAGTGAGAATGCTTTTTACAGCTGAACTAGGCACAAACACAATTGAATGAGAGTGTAGAATGTAATATCTAAATTATTTGATAGCCTTTACCATAGAGAAAGCTTGTTTCTTAGTTAAATAATACCTTAGTTCATGCTTTTTGAGAAGAACACTCATAAAGGCTATTGGGGCTTCTACATTCAATTCATTCTTCTATAGGAAGATACCAGACATGGTATGTTCTGAAGCATAACAATAAATAACAAAATCTTTTTGAAAATTAGGATTTACCAGAGTAGGTGTTTGTGCAGTTGCTTCTTTAATATATTCAAATGCTTTCTTAGCAGTCTCATTCCATCAAAAAACTTGTTTTTCACTCATCATCCCCACAATATGTTTTATAATTTCAACAAAATCAAGAATGAATCTCCTGAGGAAGTTAATCTGGCCAAAGAAGGACTTAACTCTAGTCTTATTTAAAGGAAGACTTAGATGTTGTATTACTTTAACCCTTTGTGGATCAATCTTGATTCCATCCTTTGAAACTAAGTGTCCCAACAACTTACCTTTTGTTACACAGAAAAATGACTTCTTAGGGTTAAAAGATATGCCATGACTCTAACACCTTTGTAAAATGATCTCTAGATCCTTCAGATGATCTTCTTTTTTTTTGAGAAAATAGTCAGATTGTCAAGGCAAATGACAATAATTCTATCTTTTAGATCTCTAAAGGATGAATCCATCGCCCGTTAAAAATTTGCACCAGCAGTAATTATACCAAAGGGCATACGGTTATAAGCAAAAGTTCCTTGGGGTGTAGTAAAAGCAGTTCTATGTTGATTAGTTGTAGCTACACTTATCTAATTATAGCCTAAGAATCCATCTAGTATGGACATCATTTTTGACCCAGCAACTATTTGCAAGATGTGATCCATCACAGTTAAGGATTATTATCCTTCAAACTGGCTTGGTTCAGGTTCCTGAAATCAACACAGATTCTTATTTCTCCATTATTTTTACGTACTGGAACAATGTTTTCCACCTAGGTGGAGTGATGAATTGGATAAATAATCCTAGCTTTCAACATCTTGTCAATCTCCTTAAATATGGCCTCAACAACTTTTGGGTTATAATTTTTTAGCTTTTGTCTGAATGGGGTTGCATTTGTTTTTAAAGGAATATGATATTGAAATTGCCGATGCCTAAAATTCTTGAGGTCATCATAACACCAAACAAAGACGTCGTTATACCTGATTAATAGATTAGTCAATTTATTTCTCTTTTATGGTGAACAACCTCTACCAATAAAAATCCACTTAGGATCAGTTTCACTTCTAATGTTTATTTTCTCATAGTCCCCCAATTTACCAAAATCTTGAACAAGCTTGCCTTTTGTATATTCATCTTGTCGAGTGAACAAATGTTCTAGAGAGACCAATTATTTAGGGATTTTATTTCCCTTTAACTGAATCACATCATATTTTGAATTGATCCCTAGATCAAGGCTGAATTCTTTACATTCTACTTTAGAACCTTCAAAATAAGTCCCATTTCAACATTCTCCAATAATTTTCTGATTTGCTTATCATTCTCAAACACTTGCCAACTTTCAACATTGTCTGGGACATTAGGATGATAGACTAATTATATTCTATATGAATCTGTGTTGAAATCAGGGTGTGGAAGGAGAAGGGAAGATGACACTGCTAGAGAATCTACCTGTGTATTTAGATCTCTAAGAATTACTTCAATAGAAAAGGCATCAAAATTTTCTATCTCATCCCAAACTCTGTTCTTGTAATGTCTCAATCTTTCATTTTTAACTAAAAAAATGCCTCTTACCTATTTAATAATTAATTTAGCATCTCCTCTTGCTTTGAGCATCTTTGCACCCTTTCTTTTAGCTTCAATTAACCCAAGCAATAAAGCCTCATATTTTGCAGTGTCATTAGTGTTTTTAAATTCTAGATTGAAAGAGTAAGTAAAATTTTCACCTTCAGGTGAGATCAACACAACCCATACTCTTGAACTAGTGGTAGCACAACTACCATCAAATTCTATGATCCATAAATCATCTGAATGAACGGACTTTAGGACAGATTCTTTCTTTAAGTCTTTAGAGGAGAGAAAATAGTTACAAATTTACATTCTTCAAATAAAATCTGAGACTTAGGATCATCAGAAGGGTATACAGTAAACTTGTATTTAGGTTCAGGTTCTAGCTTAAATTTCTACTTACCCACTATAATTGTAGCTTCTGACCAATTCAATTTAATCTGCCCACCTAAATCTTTGTAAAAATTCCTACTCAACAACATCTCATAACTAGCAAGAATATCCGCTACCAAGATAGTCAACTTTACTTTTTTATCAAGATAGGCTGCAAGAGCAAATCGTGCATCTTTAATTTGTCTAAGCAAAGAAATCTACTTGCCATCCATGGAGTAACACCTACCAAATGTTTTTGTAATGGATAAGCCTAGGGCTTTGGCTATCGAAGAAGGCATTTTATTATCAAAAGCACCTGAGTCTATGATATGATTGTTGAGTTTATGACCATTTATGAATAAAGAGATGAAATGGGTTGGGCTTTATATTATCCATATAAGAAGTATCATCAGATGAATTGAGGGTCATTATAGGAGTATGCATGGGTGATTTAGGTGAAGAAACAAATAATTAGGCAATGGGAGACTCAGTATTAACACTTAATTGACTCTCAAGTTCAACTTGTATAGGGCCATTTTTGACATATTTAAATAATTTATCAAGTTCTTTAGGTTTCAACCCGAGGTATTCAGTAGGGGATATTTGACTCTTTGCAGACTTACAAAATTCTAAAATATCAAAAGAAGTCTCAAGATCATTTCCATGTAACAATTTATTTTCTTGGGTCTTCAGATTAACATCAGAGGTTTTATTAAAAGGTTCCTTACCTTTAACGGACACATCTTGAGTATTAGAAAATCTTGGATTCTTCTGAATTTTGGTGAGGACAACACATGAAGGATCTTCGAGAGTAACTAATATTTCACCTCCTCTTTCTGAATCTAATTCATATTCTAAAAAGTGTATTTTAGAGTCGCCAGGTTTCTTAGAGTTCTTTTCTTCTTCAATAGCCTCTCCCAATACATCTTGGGTAGCAACCATTTGAGCTTATCTAAGCATCTATGGATAATAATTCCCATCATGATTAGTATTCAAATGAAAGGCACACATATTCCCTCTCTCAGGAGGAGCTTCAATAGCTAACCTTGGTTATGTTGATGTGAGTGGCAATGTCTTGACAATATTCATCTATTGATTAAGATTTCTCTTGCTGATATCTTGATATGATTATTGAAATGGGGTATTAACCTTAGGAATTTGCCTTTTCAGGAAAGTCATATCATTCACCGATCTTTGGACCACAGGATCTATAGAGGATGAAGGATGAGCATTAGGTATTTGGACTTCTTTCTTCTATTTTCTAGCCATAATAAGATCATCTTCTAAACCAATCGCCAAGCTTTGAGCGGCTTCCAAGTCAGTAATTACATCTCTTCTAAGATGGAAGCTAATAATAGGAGGCATAACATTAATAAATAAATGTTTCTGATTCTCAGCAGTCAGTCTTTTAGCAGTTGGGATTTTGTGCACTATTCTATTGAATTTGGCTATAAATTCCCTCATAGGCTCATGCACTTCTTTCTTGAGTTGAGTTAACTAAGTAAGAAGGGAATGTTCATCTTCAGCGATCTTGAACCTATTTCCAAATATAGACTTCATATCATTTTAGTACATAATTGAAGAGTCAGCTAAATGATAGAACCATTATGCTGCAGTATCAGTTAGAGTTTGCATAAAAAGTCTTATGGCTACATCTTGATATTGTACACCTAACACACCACATGATGCTGCAAAGGTGATCAAATGTTCCTCAGGTGATTGTCTCCCATCTCCATTAAACTTAGGCAAGTTTTCCCTTGCATTTTTAGGCAAAGGATTCAGGTTGGCCCCTAAATTTAGAGTTCCTATAGCTGCTCCCCAAGGTTGGGCCATTGGAAGAAAAATTATGGCAGAAGGAAAGATAGTACCAGAAAGAGTTCAGGCTTGACAAATAGAGGGTGTAGAGGATTTAGGAGGGCTAGTAGGTCTACATCTAGCTTTTCTAACATGGGTAGTAATATAAGTAAAATTTAGGCTTTGTAATGTATGAAAAGTAGGATCCTTAACTCCCTTTCTTCTCAAAGATCTTGTGTACCTTCTATAATCAAACTTATAATTTTGTGATTGGATAGGCAGTTATTGGTTTCTAGGCTGCATTTTTTGCTTGTCTCCTCCTTTGCCTGAGCAATAAAAATCTCAAATTATTAGTGAATTCTTCTTCTTTTTTTAATACTCTGCTTGCCCTTCTATAATCATCAATATTCTGATGAGAGTGCCAAGCAAAGGTATTTAACTGACCAATTATATCTTCCTGCTCATCTTGAAAACCAATATTAAGTTGTAGAACATGAATTATATTTTCATGTGGAAGCACCATTGATGTGTCATATTAAGGTGACTAATCTCTCAACAAAGACTATTTGATTCCCCAATGGAGTCGCCAAAAATTGTTGGCTAATAGATTTGTCCTATTTTTTTCTAACTCTATACCCTTTTTCTTTCAAGAAAAAATAAGTTAATCAACAAATGGATGAACTATCAGGAATAGTTCGCCTCTTAAATAAGGTACAACTCCCTTTAAAATATTTAATGAATTAAAATTATTCTAAATATTCATATACACTTTTAACCAGAAAGTGCTTAAAGGAAAATTAACATCCATACATCATCATGCTATGAATGCGAGATTTTTTAACATCATTTGGTAATAGAATACATAGATTCCATCTTCAATAATAACCAAATATAAATATGTAAATGTTGTTGAACCAATAAATGATAGAACTCATATAATGAGTTGTTTTATGAAAGAGTAATTACCATATGAAAGAAGATTTCACACAAAAAACCCAATTTCAAATAATCAAATGCACAGATCTAAGTATGCAGTAATTATTTCTTCTTTTTATTCATAAATGAAAAACGTTTCAGACAAACATCATATATATTATGAAACAACAACAATTCAGCTCTAAATTTTTTTTTGTCTTCTTTTTCTTTCCTCCCTGTTTCAACAACTCAAAACACATATATATAGTTGCCCTAATTATCCGATCTTTTAAACCAAACCTAGAGTTAAAGTAAATCTGACCCAAATGAGATTTTAGTTTTTACAAACTCACTTAAAAACCAAGTTTTAAATAGATTACTAACTAAAAAATTGAATAAAAGATTATGCAAGTAAGATCATGGCTGAGGCGATGGGTTAGAATCTCTAGATTTGTTCTGTTCGATTGGTGAAGCACGTTGAGCCTTCCACTTCTGAAATATTGTAACAAACTCCTAGATTTTCATGCAATTGGGAATACTAATATGTTTTACCCTTGCCTTCCATACGTCTTTCTCCCTCCAAATTTTTTCTATCTTCTCCACATGCTCCGGGTGTGTGTGTAGGTAGAGATAAAGAAGTGACTCCACCTTTAAAATTTGAGAGATATTTTCAGTTAATAAGTTGTCACTTTCTTTAATAAATCTGATCTTTTTTTGAAGGATTGTATCATAGTATCGATGTCCTTTTCTGGTTCTCTATCATCTTTTATGTATTTTACATTAATACAATGTAGATCATGTTGTAATGTTTGAGTGAATTTAGTTATTTCTTTGATCATTTTTGTGAGTTCAATTCACTCTTGTTGGGATACTGAATTCCTCCGTTCAATGTTTTTCTTACTTACATATAATATACCTTCATCTAGACCTGTCAAATTCTTTTCTAATAAAAACTTTGCTATCCCATATTTCTATACTTCATCAATTTGGTTCATGACATTCATCCATTTACTTTCATCTTTTGTCCATGAAGTATTATGTGTTTTCATGTCTTTGATGTTAGCTGTTGTTTGATCTTATATATTCTTTAGTTCATAAATGTATTCCATACCTTTTTGAATGATGCCATCCAACCAATCATCAAATACCCTGGCAACCATTTTGTTTTTGTGTATCTGGTCCAACATCTTTTGATTGACTGGCAATTTTGGATCAAAAAATAGGGGCAGTTGGGCAATAGGTTATGAATTTTGGTTATGAATGGCATTGATGTACTTTACCGTTGACCGCATGGTCTGTTTCAACTCTTTTTTATCTTTCTCATCTTTCCAAGTTTGGCTTACTATCCTTTTGGATGATGCTTCAAGGTGATGCACATCCACGACACATGATGCAGTCCTAAGATCTATATTTTCAACTGTAAAATCCTAAACTATAGGATCTTGAACTTCCTCATTATTTATTGGCTAGGCTATTTCTGCACTCCAATTCCCTATGTTAGGGTCGACGTCTACCCTGGATGTTGTTTTTAGCTTCTTAAATTTAGGAGTCTTTGCTAAGCACTTGCTAACCATGTCCTTTAATGGCAATGAAAATGGGACTATTTTTCTTTTATCACTGATCAAAGTTTCCAACCATTTGGGTGCAGAGACCAGGACCTCTTTACTAAGATTTAACTAGATCAGGAGGTGTATCTGCAATCACCATTAGGTTAGTAGACTCTAAAGTAACCTTTGTTTTTTTGTACTAACCTCCTTTGCCATTGGTGAATCAAACTCTTTATCACCTATTGCTTCTCATGAATCTTCTTCAGAATTCAAGTTTACAACTATTCTCTCAAAAATTTGCTTCTTCCTCTTGCTTTTAGTTTTTGATCTTGTGGCACGAGGGGGTATAATAGTTGTGAGGGCTTTCTTGGATTCTCTGATGATAGGACCCCTTCTAGTTTTAGGCTTGGAAGTACCTACATCACAGATAACAATAAGCTGATTAGGATAAATTATTGAGGATGGTGGTTCAACCATTGATGCACATTGTAGGGAACCTTTATTTTGAATTTTTTATAGTTTACATTCCCTTAACCATTTCTCAGTTATCTTTATTACTAGGAGAGTTGTAACCTTAATTTGGTCCTCTTCATATTTATCCCAATCAATTTTTGGGATAGGTAATTGTTTTATTTTTTAAAATTGAGGATCAATTAGTTATTCATCATTGTCAATTATTCTAGAAATGTTCATATTTTAATTGAGGGTGACTATTTAGCCCAAGGATAATCTACACCAAAATCTCTTTCTGACCTCAGATTCATCTGAACAATCTTCCCAATAATCCTCTATTTGAGGGATATGTGAAAACCCTATTCCAAAATCCAAGTTATCCCTAGCAAAGCCTTTGCTGTCAATATGGGATCTGGTAGTGAAGTACTAAAAATTGAATTTTTTAAGATCTACTTCTAAATTTAAAGCATCAAAAACTGACTGACAAGAATAATGTCCAAGTTCAATGGGAATAGAGATACCATCTCCCTTCTTCTTTGAGAACTTCTTATCCACATGGGCTAACTATCTATAGACTTGTATCAATACGAAATGATCAAAAATGTACCTGGGCAACTTCACAGGTTCACTGTCAAAATCCCCAACTTTGATATAAGTAAATTTAGGGAAGTGGATAAAGAGGCTACCATAGATACTGATCAGCTACATTGCTTCATCAGATATTCTCTTTCTTATATTCCCTGACAGTTCATAAGTCATTCTTCCATTAAAATCATTGTTACCTTCCTGTAATTATCATAGCAATTATGCATCTATAATTATGAATAATAGTCATAAAATTTGATATTTTTGACCAAGGGTGCATGAGGTAACCCTAACCACTGTCTCGTAGATGCTAGGCAATAGAAAAGGTATGAAGACATACAAAAATCTTTACTTCCCAAATAATTGTTGAGACTTAGATGCAAACACTCGATTATTATTTCAACCCAGTCCAAATACTATTCCGCTTGGAAGATCACCTAGATGGAGAAATACATCTAGTCTTCCCAATAATATCCCTAGGAGTTACCCTTTAGCCTGTACAGTAATACCATAATATCCTTTACCTCCTGAATCATGTGATTTCTTGTCAATGGTCTAGGCAGTCTTGAGCCCCCTTTTTAGAATTTCAATAACCAATTCCTTGTGATCACGCTCTTGTAATTCATTTTCTTTAATGAAAAATGCCGATAAGAAGAAGTAATATTAAGATTAGAATAGGGTTATTTGGGTGGAATTCTCATCACAGACATTAAGGTTTGTCTATCGACATGAAGTAACATATTACCATCTGCAGTTTTGATGAACCTGTTTTGGGGTTCATATCTATTCATACACTCTAGAACTAATTCGGGGCACTGTACAGCCATGGGGAAGGCCACAGCTTCGACCAAACCACTTTCTACTATCTTCTTCATCATAGGATTTGGTATAGGATTTTTAACCCTCTCCCTAAAATATTATAAGTCATATTGAACCAAAGAGGTATCTCCTAATTCAAGGAGAGAGCAGACGAGACCAGAACCATCCTTGTAACTAAGACAAGCTGACTTTATAGCTACAAATTGGAGGATATAATGAAAAAGAATACTTCAAACTTCTTAAATAATGTCAGAAACTCAAAAGGATTTTTATTTTCACTTAATAAATGGAAACAACTTACAAGAAGAGTAGAACTCACCTTCAATGTATCTAAAATAACTGTGAAATTGGGCAACAAAAATCTTATACCTCCGTGTTGTTTCCTATTTACATCAACTAGTATGTTTGTTTGCTAAATTTGGCTTGTTCTATCTTGATACAGATATTAATCAGGTCGAATAATTATTAACTAAAATAATAAGTGCTAAAAGTGCTTGATAAGACATGAACTATGACATATGCATTAATGGCAAGCATTCTTCACACGTGACCTTGACAAATAATGATTATCCATAACCTCGTGAAAACTTAAAACTTTCCACTTCATAATGAGTTTTGGATATATTCTCTGATAGGACCTAAGTTTCCCAAAGTTCTGACACAACTTGTCAGATTTAAGAGCACACATGATTACCAATGTATAAGCAACTTAAACATGCGGAAATACCCAGAAGAACAAATAACTATCAATGAGAAATAACACAGAATATGAGAGGCAACACACAATTGTATTCAACTCATTACAAAGGAAATTACAATAAAGAGATCACACTCTTCTTCCACCTCTGTGAGGCTTCCTCCTCAAGGGCTCCAAGTAATCTTCCCACCTGAGTAATCTTCTCTCATAGGTCACAACACACAGCTAACACAAGCTGTTGTTCACCTCATTGTACATCCAGTACAATCGAGTACGAATCGGTACTCTAAGTAGATCTCACCATGATCCTGCTCCTGATGTATTTCTGTCACCTTGATCTTGCTCCCCCACCAATCCTATTCTGACCCTCGCATACACACATCCCTGTAGACCAACCTGATCTTACTATCACATGTAGATCTCCACCATGATCCTGCAACACCCTACATATCAAACCTGATCTTACATACATGGGGAATCCTACTTGATTCCACCATGGGAAGAACTCTCCAAGCTCCACACTTGGGTTCTACAAGTTCAACACTTAACAATACAACCCATGAGTCTATTATATAGATCTCATGCATACACTTAATTTAGACGGGTGGCTCAAAGAATCAAACTTGTCTTCATCATGCAAACAACGCGTTCACTTAACTGACTGTTTGTCAATAGCAGTTCTGACCGCCACAGGGGATCGACATCGGTCCTTGCCTGACTGGAGGTGACCGACACCGACCGATCTCCTGCCGATGTCGATTTCCCTTGCACTGTCCCCTGACCGACGTCGGTTGTGGCTTGCCGACGCCAGTGACTGTCAAGCGTAGAAAACCTCCCTATTTGCCTTAAGTGAAGCTTTTAGCTCCACACCCTAACAATCTCCCACTTGGAGATAAAGAGCTGCACCTGTACCCATACCAATACTCTGTCTAATCTGCATCCTGGCTTGTATTTCTCTTCAAGCTCTCACTTGAAGACAACCCACCACACTCCCTGTGGTGCTACACTTGTGTCTGAATTTCTCCATTATTCTGCCTTGCTATACTCCCACTTAAACAACAACCCCTGTGAGTAACCTATAATCAACAACACTTAACAGATCTGAACCACCTGTTAGTCAAGCTCACTCTGAGAACGTCCAACCTCGCTCTGATACCATTTGATAGGACCTAAGTTTCCCAAAGTTTTGACACAACTTGTCAGATTTAAGAGCACACATGACTACCAATGTATAAGCAACTTAAACATGCAAAAATACCCAGAAAAACAAATAACTATCAATGAGAAATAACACAGAATATTAGAGGCAACACACAATTGTATTCAATTCATTACAAAGGAAATTATAATAAAGAGATCACACTCTTCTTCCACCTCTGTGAGGCTTCCTCCTCAAGGGCTCCAAGTAATCTTCCCACATGAGTAATCTTCTCTCATAGGTTACAACACATAGCTAACACAAGCTGTTGTTCACTTCATTGTACATCTGGTACAATCGAGTACGAACCAGTACTCCAAGTAGATCTCACCATGATCCTGCTCCTGATGTATTTCTGTCACCTTGATCTTGCTCCCCCGCTGATCCTATTCTGACCCTCGCATACACACATCGCTGCAGACCAACCTGATCTTACTTATCACATGTAGATCTTCACCATGATCCTGCAACACCCTGCATATCAAACCTGATCTTACATACATGGGGAATCCTACTTAATTCCACCATGGGAAGAACTCTCCAAGCTCCACACTTGGGTTCTACAAGTTCAACACTTAACAATACAGCCCATGAGTCTATTATATAGATCTCATGCATACACTTAATTTAGACGGGCGGCTCAAAGTCTCAAATTGGTCTTCATCATGAAAACAATGCATTCACTTAACTGACTGTTCGTCAACAACAGTTTTGACCGCCACAGGCGACTGACGTCGGTCCCTGCTTGACTGGAGGTGACCGACGCCGACCGATCTCCTGCCGATGCCGGTTTCCCTTGCACTGTCCCCTGACCGACGTCGTTTGTGGCCTGCCGACGCCAGCGACTATCAAGCACAGAAAACCTCCCTGTTTGCCTTAGGTGAAGCTTTTAGCTCCACACCCTAACATTCTCCTCTAAATCTCTCGCTAATTTTGACTTAGAGAAAACCTCGAGGTGAGATGAGAGTATAGTCACTGAACCCTTAAACCATTGAACCATTGAACTTTTGGAATGTGGTTCAAATCAAAGGTTCAAACATACGAGATGAACTACACAGATCAACCAATAGTCACATGAGTTTTCAAGAAACTTTGAACTTTGAAACAGTGAACCGATTGAACCGTTAAAACCTTGAACCTTGAAAAAGGGTTCAAGTTCAACCAAAAGGTTCAAAGACATAATTGAAATACATAAAGGGACAAATAGTTCATTTTGATAAACATTGTCTCATTTAACCAATTGAATCCTTGAACTCTTAGAATGTTGAGAATGAGTTCAAGTTCAAAGGTTTAATTCTTTAGAAATTTTATTCATAAAAGATGATAGGCAGGTGAACTTTTAAAAATAAAGAGTTGACTTAATAAACAAAGATATGACCAATAAGGGGAAAATGATAACTCGACTCTTGTTAAGGAGACTTTATGAAAAATTGAATAACGACAACTCAAAAGGTAATATTGGCTCTGACTAGGGACTGGATTTTATGTCAAAATGCAGAGAACTCAGAAACTTTGGTTACGCAAAAACTAAAACATAGAGATGGAAGAAAAGAAGCAAGACAAACCAAAATGGGAAAGGAAAACACAACACGCGACAAAAAAGGAAAGGCTATGTACAAAATAGGGGACACATGTTTCACAGGCGATACAAGTTAAGATCCTGTCCATTATAGGACGAGGGTAAAACAACTCCATCCATATATTCCAATTTAAAAGAATTAGGACCCAGAACCTGATGAATTTTGAAAGGCCCTTTCCAAAGTGAATCAAATTTGCCATGTGCTCCTTTGGGTTATCTCCTTATATCCCATAGCAATACTTCATCTCCCTCCATGAACTTTCTAGGTCTAGTTTTCTGATTAAAAATCTCCTTGACTCTGGTTTCGTGAGCAGTAATTCGATCAATCAAGTCATTCCTTTCCTCCTCAATCTTAGTTAAGTACATAACTCTTTTCTCCAAGGAATCTTGAAAGGATTGATCTTCAATTACATTTTATAATTTAGCCATAGATAATTCTAGAGGTAATGATAACTATGCTACTATTCCATAAACTAGCTCAAAGGGTGCCATTCCTATTGCTCTTTTTGGGGTTACCCTGTCAGCCCAGATTGCTTCATATAATATTTTATGCCAATATTTGGGATTTTCACTCACCAATTTCTTCATTATAGTTATCAGATTTTTATTATTGGACTCAGCTTATCCATTCCCTTGAGGGTAGTAATTTGATGAGTGAGATAGAGATATATTGTGCTCATAGCAAAAAGAATTAAGCTCAATTGAGAAAAAGTTGGTGATATTGTCTGCTACAAGTTTCTGAGGGACACCAAAACATACCAGTATATTTTATTTGAGAAAATTACACACCACTTCTGAAGTGGTTCTCTTCATAGGGACTGCTTCAACCCATTTTGTAAAATGTGAGTATGTCCGGCACTTGAAGGAGGTGAAAGAGACACAATAAAGTCCAAACCCCATTTTTGATTAACTAATTCTTTCTTGAAATAAAAAGTGTATAGAGTTAGAATAAATTAGGACAAATCTGTTAGCCAACAATACTAACATTAGGACTAACTGTTATTTGTCTCTTTGTTTCTTTCTTTGCTTATTTGTTTGTTTGTTGTTTGTGTGCTTGTTTGTTTGCTTTTAAAAATGTCACCTTGATTCAGTCTATATGCATTCATTGGCTGATTCCTTGTGTATTTATATATGAATCCATCTATATTTATCTGTTTACATTGTCATCATGTTTTTTATCATTGATGCATGGTTTTTTATTGAGTATTGGATCTTGAGAGTCAGTCTTTATGCATATTTCAACCCAGTCTTCATGGTGTTCTATCATGATGCCTATTGTCAAGTGCTACAACAAAAATTAGGTTCAGGATGTCTACTCAGCAAGAATGGCATCAACATCTCCTTGACACCAGTATCCCAAACACAGTAATTAACCATGAAATAATTTCAACTTTTGTTAGTTCGAACAAGCATCTCCCTACTAACAGGTTGTTCCAATTCATCATTACCCTCTGTGTTAAATTATCATCATCATCAACCAATTAATCATGTTTTCCATAATCAGGGTCCACTAATTATAACTGCCTATGGATAAATCATTGCACACCGCCCACCTGCATTTCTTAATGATTATAATCGTCTTTGGGTAAATCATTGTGTTCTCACCAATTTAATTTTTTTTTGCCTAGATAGGGGCATGTTGTTATCTTGTTTGTATGTCATAACTAGGGTAGCTCCATCTTCTTAATGATTATAATCGCCTTTGGGCACATCATTGTGTTATCATACCACATTACCACTATCGGGGTATAATGCTTATAATTGCCTTTGGGAAAACTATTATACATCATTCCACTTGAATTCTCAGTGATTTTGAAATACTTTTACAAATCATAGTGTTCTCACCCCATCATCTTCCTTCCTTTGGTCCCTTCATTTTGCTTCTTTCTTTTCAAGGGACTGTTTACCGACCTGCTTGTGCCAACCATTCCCTCGAGGGGGCATCATATAGTTAGTTCATCATCATTGCAGTTGTAGGCATACATAACCTTTTCATTCTTTGAGAAGACATTCCTGTGCCTATAAATTACAATACCTTCCCAAATAGGGGCAAACTGTAGACACCTAAAACTGGCCACCGATGACCTTCGATCAAGCTTTTGACCAATTCTTATCAAAATGCATAATTTAGCCTAAAAACAATAAAATAAATTAAATGAGTTGAAATTGATATATTCAATTACTAATTTTGGCTAGGGTATCATTAAATTGGGCAATGCAATTTATGAGACAACTAACTTTGATCAGATCATTTCAAGTCAAAATGACATTTTCATACCTAGGTGCTCTGGATTGCTCTTTTCTATTAAATTTTTTTCACAAGACACGTGCCTTTGTTATTTTGTGTTGGCAACATCCAAAATGGGATAATAAATCCAACGCATCTGACATCGCATCCTAATTTCAATCTAGTCAAATTTTGAGCTAATAATGAGACATTTTGACCAATTTGATTAATTTGTGCACCAAATTACCAAGGTTTGCATCAAAGTGACTAATCATGTTTAAAATCTAATTAATTCAAATCATGAGCCTAATTGAGAATTTCATGGAGCTTTTTAAAAATGAATATTTAATATTTATATCATCAAATGATATCATTTCTTGGGAGGACATCCCTAGGCCATAAATGTATAAAATATCTCATCAAGCCAGCCCATGCCTTAGTAAGACCCTCAATGTCTTCGTATTACCTCTCTATTCCAAATATTTATGGGGGATATTTATAAATTTAATTACATAATTGGATTTATTCATGGCCACACATTTCAATCTTGAGATGGATGATCATGGTTGATCCTGAACCATTTTGAATATATATAAATAGAAGAGCCATGAACATGAATTTTAAGCTTGGATAATGCAAAGTTATAATGCACAAATAATTCCAAAAGCCATTGCAATTAGTGTTATAATGCCAAATTATTGAGTCAAACCAAAGCCAAAGCCATCACAAAGGTTCCAAGGAGAACAAGATATAACCAAGCCTCTTTTGATGAAGACTCATTGAGCACACGCCGAGCAAGCCACTTCAACAAGCTATTTGGAGTATCCAAGGAAGGTGAAGGATTTTTTTGTCTTCGCATTCTAGTTATGTTTTTCATTTGGTTTTGTTAATATGCTCCCCCCTTGAGATAGGCTTAGGGTGTTAGCTTAGTGAGTTCTTTGTTTGAATTTGATTTCATTCACTAACACCATACTAATCTCCCCCTATTGCAATCCTATGTTCACAGTGACAACCTATTACTTTATGGATCTACAACTATGTTTTTGGCCAATAGTGTATTGTTGAGCTACGACTGTCTTCTTGTGATTTTGCAATGTCTTTCCTCTTTCTCTTGCTAGGATTTGAAGGTTTACTTGGGTTGTTTTCCCTTGTTTGGTTTCTCCTTGCCAGCAAGGGTATTTAAAGAATGCTATGTTTTGAGGGTTGGTTGTAAAGATTTTGCTTGCTCGTCTTTCCAAACCAACATGTTGTGTTTAGTGGGATGTGATTTCATGTCGTGAATATTTTCTCATTGATATTTGTGTACTGTGAATGCCAATCGACAATAATTTTGTTGTAAACCATGTGTATTTCTATATTTTTTAAACCAATAAATATGACAATGCATTTCCACTTTTTTAAATGGCGAAGAATATATATTTTAGATTGTGAATAATTTTCTATTATATCAAATCAATTAAAAGGAAGAGTTTCACTTACCAAAAAAAGACGGAAAAAAAATCATATTTCAAAACTTTTTTTGAAAAGTTAAAAAAAAAAACATTCATAAAAGTCGAAACGCTTTAACTAAAAAGCTTATCGAAATTCAATTAACATAATTACTTATTTTTTCCATTTTTTTTATTCCTCTAAAAACATTAATAATTCTTTCATAAATACCCAAAAAAAAATTATTTTTTCTATATTATTTTTGTCATCTGAAAAGAATAATGGCTTTTTGTGTTGTATTGTGTAAATATTGAATACTATCGTTTTCCATCTTTTCTTGTAAACATTAAATAATTACTTGTGTAAATATTTATTAATGATAGAAGAAGAATAACAAATATAATCAATCACTTTTTCCCAATTATAATGTGCATATTACAACCTAAGATGCACGTACATTCCAAAGTTAAATAAGGAAATATATTTAAAAGTACAATCAATCATTACAGCATTTCCAAATTTTGAAACTTTACAATAAATTTGTGACAAAGTATAAAATTTATTTTTTTCCTTTTTTAATTTAATGCATATCTTTCTCGTTGGAGTTGTACTTATAATTTTTATTTTTTTATTATATAAGTAATTTTTTTAATTATATAAATTTATTTTATTTTATATTTCCAAGTTTTAAAAATTTATTATACATTTGGAAGTATAGTGAGATATTTGTGACATGAGTTGTTTTTATTTTTCTAAATACATATTTTTTATAATTTTTAAATTCATTTGAGTTATACTTACTCTCTCTATTCTTTATATATATATATATATATATAACTCCCATTTAAAATATTTCAATTACAAACTTTTTAAAACTAAATAAACTTTCCATAATTCATAATATTTTTTCTAATAATTTTTAATATAAAACTTAATACCATCAAAGACAAAAATCAATTTTAAATTTTAATTCTTTTGTATACATATCGAATGAATGTGACCCTTAAATATTCAATGAAGTTATTTTCTCATTATCAATCCAAATAATATGCATATGGATGGAATTTAGGTTTTGCTTGCTTTCCTTGTATTTAAACATTTCCATTCATGTGCATACAAAGTATGTATGGTCCTTAAAAACAAGGATTAAAAAATATGTATGATCCTTAAAAAAAAAGAAGTATATATGTATGATCAAAAAAGAAAATTGGTATAGAATTTTTTTTAGGACCATACATACATATTTTTTTTTGGGACCATACATAATTCTTTTTTTAAGACTAAAACAAAACCTAAATCTCACTCATATGTATATTATTTGGATTGATAATGAGAAAATGACTTCGTTGAATATTTAAGGGTCACATTTGTTTGATGTGTATACAAAATAATTAAAATCTAAAATTAGTTTTTATATTTGATGGTATTAAATTTTATATTAAAATATATATATTACAAATTATGAAAGGTTTATTTAGTTTTAAAAGGTTTTCAAATGTTTGTGGTTGGAATGTTTGAAATGAGAGTTGTCTATAAATGTCAGTGTATGTGTGTGATTCGAGTAAAAGATGAGAGTTTTGATGGGCCTCCACAACCCACAACAATGAGAACATATGATTATAAGGAACAACAAAGACAACAACTAGCCAAATGTACTATAGAGACAACCAAATCATAACCAATAAAAAATTACATCATAACTGTCTTTCTAAACTCAACCAACCAACAAAAAACTACTAGCCTTCTGCCAAAATCAACCAAGCTTCAACAAGAAGGTGGCCAACGTTTAACCCAAAAGCATCTGAACGAAATCTAAACATAAAACAACCAACAACTTACCTTCCGAAAGGAAAAGGCAACAAAAATTACCTAATCGCCGACAACAACCTCTATCCCTACCTGGAGAGAAGACCTCCATTAGTAACTATATTTAATACATGAAAAAATCATTTTGTTATTGGTAACCTAAATAATTATTATATGGAGCGGAAGTGAGATATTGATATTGATATGATTCCGTTAAAGGTGTCTCTAAAGAAAAATATATAAAAAGGAAGTAAAATAGTAAAATTGATAAATTTATTTTAATGAATACATTAATATTTATTATAAAAATGGTTTTACCAATAAAACTTATATATAACAGAAGTGAAATAGTGACATTGATAAATTTATTTTAATAAACACATTAATATTATTTATTACACAGGAGGTATCCCCAAGAAAGAATTATATGAAGTGCAAGTGAGATAATAACATTGATAAGATCTATTTTAATGAATGCACCAATATTCTTTAGTCATATGTATTATTCTTTGGTCTTTGGATTTAATAAAACAATCAAATGTATTAATGGTGTGTTAATGTCTTTATGTAAATACACATCCCATTATACAAAACACATGAACCAATAATTACTAAAATTTTCAGTTACACCTAACTTATTAGAGAGAGACAAACAGTCATACCTTTCAACGACAGTCTAGTGGTATTCATGGAGGTAGACCCACTCTAATTATTAGAACATGATACATAAGTAAACAAAGGGTGGACATTATATTACATTCATAGAAATATCAAGGTAGAGTATAAAATTATTAATGTATGCAATGTTATTCTAAAATTAACTGTAATATTAAAGAGTTGAAGGGTTTGATGTGGATTAGTTGAGAGTTCCCACTTTGAGGAGGCATATAAAGCATTACATCTTGCCATCAATGGCACTTTCCCTCATTTAGTGTTTTATAGATTAAAATTTTTCTATGGAAACAAATAATTTAGTTTTTTTTTCTTATCATATATCTTTCAACATTTGTAAACACCTTAATTTGGTCAAGCAACCACAAGTAATATGTATTTTGTTAGTTTTTCACCTGAAGGTCTTAGTGATGATTATAGCCCTTATTTGCATGGTCATTTTGAGTCTTTTGACCTTTATTATTTCTTATTTTTCCTCATTTGCGACACTCCCAATAGTCATAATTCACCTTTTCCTAGTCACAGGGGGCCCTAACCTATCATGCACCTAATGTTAGCTCTATTTAAGGCCTTAGGACACTAGCACCACTTTCAGGACAGTGTCCACTTATGGTTCTAGTGTCTGATGGGCCCTTTCTCCCATGTTTGAGTCCTAACCCCTCTGTGAACCTTATCTTATGTTTTTTATCTCTCTTTTACAACTTGTTAACTAGCGAATAAGGTCTTACATTCAAAATAAATATCCATCTATATAAAGAGCCTCACAAAACATTTTACATCTAACAGTTACTATTTTAGCACATATTTACATAAAACCAATCAATAATACAACTCAATACTCTGTATACTACTCAGTCTTCACACCTAAACATTACATGCTTGATCAAAGAAGGGCCTAAGTGAAAATCATTCTAGCATATTATGAAATTTGATGGTGCACATTCCTTAAGGGCGAATTACATGTGATTGAGATACCTAACATTGGGGTTAATGTAGGTAGTAGCCAGGACAATAGGGGTTCTTCTTTGTGCGATCGTAACATCTCACAACCTAGTTTTTTTTTCCTTTTTGCATTTAAGCCATTTACTATTTCATGTGTGTAAGTATTCATTAGGATTTCAGAGGAGATTCAATAAAATAATGACATAGAGGAGCCCCTAAATGACATAGAATTGTCTATAAGACCTTCAAAACCTCCCATAACTTCCCTGAAAGTTTTAGATAGTCTCTATAGGAATGACATTAATACCAGAATTGGACACTAGTGTCATATGGCACTACTATCCTGATAGGGCCACTACTGTCCTGAATGATGCAGATCATATACCAAACGAACTCATACTTATTCTTGTTTCTCACTCACTTCTTCCAAAATGATTTCTTGAGTTACTCCTCACACAATGGTAATAAGATTCAATTGTCAATCTATGGTTTCGATGGTCTTCCACATGCTTACATGGTTTTCATCAACTCTTTTAGTCCCATTCATCAACTCTATTAACTCTTTCAACTCACAAAAATCTTACAACACCTTTAACTACACAACTTGTATACACTCTACACTCTCTTATAGCCCTATGTGGCTCAATGTCCTTTAGTACAGATATGGTACAAGTGCACCTTGAGAAACTATTGACTATTTTAGATACCCCTTTCCTCCTGATTTCTACTTTCAAGGTTTCCAAATCTAACTCTATTCCCAAGTCACTTTATTTGACCTAAATTGTTATTTGATTAGGCCTATTAAAATTTAAATCCCTCAAAAAGAGATGTTGGTGGGAAATATCAATATTCAAATTCTATGCACTACAAGACTATCTAAACTCCACACAAAGACTACTTATGACCGCAAACAATTGTAAAAAACCTATTACACTATCTTTAGACAAAATGGATCAAACTTGGGGTCCTTATAGGATACCCTTGGATCATACTACCAAGATGGAAGATCTTTGTCACATGTGTTTGTTGATCCTCTTGGTATAAGTTGTTGCTAGAATGCAATGAACCTCCCCATAGAAGGTGTATGCTTCCACTTGCCTCTCATAGAGGAGAACATACTTTTGGGCCCCACATTTAGGCCTTTTCTGCCTCATCTTCATACCTGCACATGAAACAACAATGTCAACCAAAATATAGCTGTTGGCATCTCCTTCTTGCTTAGTAGGTGTATACCAATCTTCTTCTTCTACAAACTGATTCATCTTCTCTTTATCTCTATCATTCATCATTTTTTTAAGTATGCATTCCTCTTCCTCCTTCACCAATATTCCTTGTGCTGCGTACTCTATCTCACATTCAACATCTTCTTGTTCTTTACATGTCTCATACTTATGTACACCTTGATTTGCTGTTATAAATCAACATCTTTTTTACCCTCAATTTCTTGCATATATAAGGGCTGCATGCTCTCTTTCATTATCCACATCTCATCTCTTTGTTTTATCACTCTTACATAGTCATTTTGTTCATAGGCCTGCTTTATATTGCCCATCTCATCAATATCCTCATAACAATGAGTTATTCTCTTCACATTCAATTTTGGGCCTTTATACCCTTCATTACATGAGATACATATTCATGTTTTTGCGCCACTTCTTTCTTGGAACAATTCAGGGTCTGCAATTTGTTATCTTTAGGACTTAGTCTTCAATAGAGGAATTCTACAATCTTTAACATAACTCCTCCACACACGGGATGCCCATTCATGCTTCTACTGCGCTTTCCCTATTCACACATAGGATTTTTTTTTTGTTTTCACAAACAATTCTTTTCCATCCTATTTGATAAATAAATCAATACTTAATTAGTGAAACTGCTTTGTGACTCAGACACTTTCCATGCATACAAGTATGCATTCTATAGACCAAGAATTCATTAGTCACCATCATGCATATTATCCCATCATGGTCTTTAGTCCATTACACTATTATTTATGTTAAATCTCAAACACTACAAAATACTCCCAATTTAACTACCGTTTGCATGTGCATGATACAATTCACTTCTTTAGGTTTCGATTCACAAGTCTCTAGTTAAATATTGTCTACTCTTATTTGTGCATGCATACTTTATGGCCCTGTATAATATTTAATAAATAAAATGAAAACTAATATTGTTCGTAGATAATCCTCTCAAAATAAATAATTGACCATCCTCTTATCCATTACACACCTTAAATCCCTATTATGACTTTAATTACAAAATAAAACATAGAATAACCAATTATAATGGGATCTTATGTGCATGCAAACATTTTGAAATACTCAAGAAACTTACCGACTGCAATGTAGATCCATTATTCTACTTTGAAACTCAGTATTATTATGCCTTCCTTCAAACTTACACTTTCAAACATTAACCTTTTGATTCTCTTTTTGATAAAACACAGTCTGCTAATTAATCAAAAAGCTGTTGTTCCCAAAATCTGTCACTCATTTTGGGAGCAACATATGAACTATTTTGGTCCTGCAGGCCAAAATTATCTCTTCCCTTCTCAAAAAATTGTTCTGAGCTTTCAAATTCTTCATTATTCAAGCTTTTTCAGTTAAGGGATTAGCGGGTTCAGCAAGTTCAATGGCTTCAATAGACAAATTCTTTCAAAGGAGCAAGTTTCCAGCACTTAGGCAATTTTCAAACTGGTTCAATGCCTTGGTTCAACCAAAAATGTTCATCGACAAGCTTCAAAGGAAGGATTGAGCCATTGAACCATTGAACCTTGAACCAAATTGGTTCAATGATGTCAGCGAGCTTAAAGAGTTAAGCGCTTTGGCAAAGATCAACAAGTTCAACCACTTCAGCAAGTTCAATGGCTTCAAAATACTTAACGAAAAGAAGAAGGCTTGAACCATTGAACCGTTGAACCTTTGAACCAAAATGGTTCAAAGGTTTAACGGGTTCAACGGTTCAAAGGTTCAATGAGTGGTTGGTTTAACGCAGTTGGTTCAAGCGGTCAATTGAACAAATGAAACAAAGAAATGAGCCGTTGAACTGTTGAACCAAAGTTGGTTCAATCAGTCGGTTCAATTGACAGGTTCAAGGGAGTGACACAAAGCTAAAGGAACAAGTGCCCTTGCAGAGGGCAGTGAGCAAAAGCGGACAAAGAGATTTTCTTTGAAAAAATGAACAAGGCAAAAAAGTTGGAATTCCTTTAGATTTATGCAAGGCAAAAGACAAGGAAAATTATTTCAAACAAATTGTCTGAAGGAATTAAATCTTGAAGTCCGCTCGAAGAAAACCGAAGGGTAGGTATCTCTGCAGAGGGCTCTCGCCATCCAGAAAATGGACCTTCTCAAGCCCAAAGGGACACCTTCCGTTTGGGAAGTTCCAAAGGCATTAAGGCCCACACCCGATTTCTATGGACTCCATAGGCTTGATTCTATGGACTCTGCAGGCCCATTTCTACGGACTCTGCAGGCTCATTTCTATGGACTCAATTCTATGAACTCTGCAAGCTCATTTCTACGGACTCTGTAGGATGGGTTTTACAGACTAGTTTCTACGGACTCGATTCTACAGAATTTGCTCACTCATTTATACAGACTCTGCAGGATGATTTCTAAGGGCTCATTTCTATGAACTCTGTAGTATTATTTCTATGGACTCTTCCAAAACTCAGGAGACTTAGAGAAAACAAAGGCTTCTGGGGAAGAAGATGAATCATTGAACCTTGAACCAAAATGGTTCATAGGTTCAACGGGTTCAACAGTTCAAGGAGAAAGTTCAAGCAGTGAACCAAAGAAGCGATGAAATCAAGGAATCACATAAACCACCCAAACTATTGAAGCAATGAACCTTTGACGTCCCTGTGGATGTTAAATTCAAGCTAATGAAATATCCATTGATTTTCAAGTGTGGCACAAAACCTAAAAACAACTCAGCGACCAGCTGAAGGAGCTGAAAGAGCTAGCAGAAGGGGAAAAGATAGCTCGAGAGTTGGAATCACAACAAGAAAGAGGGAAAGACCAAAAATATCTGCAGGAGTTATTCCAGTAGGTGAAACAGTCCACCAAGTAGATATTTGAGCTTGCAAGCATTAAAAGTGTGGCCTATTTTTCTTCCTTGGAGTAAAGGTGAGGTGGACAGCTATGCAGACATCAGGTGATAGACCAGATGACTCAAGCCCAGGAGAAGACATTTGAGATGAATCGACACGCCACAGTTAAGGCGGTCTCTATGTTTTAGCATGGGCTTTTTGACAAAATTGAAAATGCATTCAAGGCATTGAATGCAACATGGGTCATTCCTTGGAACAAAGTGTCAAGCCTTTCTTGGCTACTATATGTTGTATTCTCTTACTTTATGTAAAAGGAGACTTTTCCATTATAAAAGTGAAACTCTGCCAAAATTGAGAGGCGATTACTGAGACTTTGAGCTCAGATTGTTCATCATATTTCTTTGTTTGAATGAGAAAGCAAGTTACTTTCAGACTTTGTGTTGTTATAGCTTGCATCATTTTAAGAGATTGTTCTTATGTCTATTTCCTAAATGTGTTCTTGTTCATTTTAAAGAAATAAACAGAACTAGTGGAAGTAATCAGGAAGGTGTCCTGAATCCAACTATGGAGAGACTTTGTGCCCCCACAATTGTCTTTAGTGTGTTTGTCTATTTTCTATTTTTGTGTAAAGGACCTTGGGATGACTTTGTACCCTCATTGTCCTTCGTATTTCACTCTTGGGTAGTCGAGGTGGAGACTTTGTGCTACATCTCAGTCTGCTGGTTACTACGCCCTTTGTTACCAGTTACTTGTCACTACATGAAATAAAATCCTGCTGCTTCTTGCAAGATCACTTCTGAAAGAAGAGAAGTGCCTTCAGTCTTATCACCAAGATTTTTTCCTTTGTTTGTGAACATCATCTCTAAAAAAAGAGAGATGGATGGTGTTGTCCTACCCTTAAGTGTTACTTTCTATTTATATATATAGTATATAGCTCCTCATATTTGTAGGGAACCTCCCCTTGATGAGAGGAGAGATTTGTCCACCTCTGATGTAGTATACCTGCACATTTGGCCGATCAATCTCCCTTGCTGTGGTGAAATGACCTATTTTGATCCATCAGTTAGCTAATTGACAAAATATTCACCCAACATCTAAAATCACCATTAGGTTAGTAGACTCTAAAGTAACCTCTTTCTATTGTTTTGTACTAACCTCCTTTTCCATTGGTGAATCAGACTCTTTATCACCTATTGCTTCTCTTGAATCTTATTCAAAATTCAAGTTTACAAATATTCTCTTAGAAATTTGCTTCTTCCTCTTGCTTTTAGTTTTTGATCTGGTGGCACGAGGGGGTAGAATAGTTGTGAGGGATTTCTTGGATTCTCTGATGATAGGACCCCTTTTAGTTTTAGGCTTGGAAGTACCTGCATCACAGATAACAATAAGCCGATTAAGATAGATTATTGAGGATGGTGGTTCAACCATTGATGCACATTGTAGGGAACCTTTATTTTGAACTTATTATAGCTTACATTCCCTTAACCATTTCTCATTTCTCTTTATTACTGGGAGAGTTCTAACCTCAATTCAGTCCTCTTCATATTTATCCCAATCAATTTTTGGGATAGGTAATTGTTTTATTTTTTCAAATTGAGGATCAATCAGTTGTTCATCATTGTCAATTATTCCAAAAATGTTCATATTTCAATTGAGGGTGACTATTTTCCCCAAGGAGAATCTACACCAAAGTCTCTTTCTGACCTCAAATTCATCTGAATAATCTTCCCAATAATCCTCTATTTGAGGGATATGTGAAAACCCTGTTCCAAAATCCAAGTTATACCAGACAAAGCCTTTGCTGTCAATATGGGATCTAGTAGTGAAGTAATGAAAATTGAATTTTTTAAGATCTACTTCTAAATTGAAAGCATCAGAAACTGACTGACAAGAATAATTTCCAAGTTCAATGGGAAAAGAGATACCATCTCCCTTCTTCTTTGAGAACTTCTTATCCACATGGGCTAACTATTTACAGACTTCTATCAATAAGAAATGATCAAAAATGTACCTGGGCAACTTCACAGGTTCACCATCAAAATCCCCAACTTTGATATAAGTAAATTTGGGGAAGTGGATAAAGAGGCTACCATAGATACTGATTAGCTACATTGCTTCATTAGATATTCTCTTGCTTATATTCCCTAGCAGTTCATAAGTCATTCTTCTAGTAAAAACATTGTTAACCCTCCTGTAATTCTCATAGCAATTATGCATTTGTAATTATGAATAATAGTCATAAATTTTGATATTTTTGACCAAGGGTGCATGAGGTAGCCCTAACCATTGTCTCATAGATGCTAGGCAATAGAAAAGGTATGAAGACATACAAAAATCTTTACTTCCCAAATAATTTCTGAGACTCAGATGCAAACACTCGACTATTATTTCAACCTAGTCTAAATACTGTTCCGCTTGGAAGATCACCTAGATGAAGAAATACATCTCGTCTTCCCAATAATATGCCTAGGAGTTACCCTTTAGCCTGTGCAGTAATACCATAATATCCTTTACCTCCTGAATCATGTGATTTCTTGTCAATGGTTTGGGCAGTCTTGAACCCCCCTTTTAGAATTTCAATAACCAATTCCTTGCGATCACGCTCTTGTAATTAATTTTCTTTAATGAAAAATGCCCATAAGAAGAAGTAATATTGAGATCAAAATAGGGTTCTTCGGGTGGAATTATCATCACAGACATTAAGGTTTGTCTATCGACATGAAGTAACACATTACCATCTGCAGTTTTGATGCACCTATTTTGCGGTTCATATCTATTCATACATTCTAGAACTAATTCAGGGCATTGTACAGCCATGGGGAAGGCCGCAGCTTTGACCAAACCACTTTCTACTATCTTCTTCATCATAGGATTTGGTATAGGATTTTTAACCCTCTCCCTAAAATATTATAAGTCATATTGAACCAAAGAGATATCTCCTAATTTAGGGAGAGAGTAGACGAGACCAGAACCATGCTCGTAACTAAGACAAGCCGACTTCATAGCTACAAATTGGAGGATATAATGAAAAAGAATACTTCAAACTTCTTATATAATGTCAGAAACTCAAAAGTATTTTTCTTTTCACTTAAGAAATGGAAACAACTTACAAGAAGAGTAGAACTCACCTTCAATGTATCTAAAATAACTGTGAAATTGGGTAACAAAAATCTTATACATCCGTGTTGTTTCCTGTTTACATCAAATAGTATGTTTGTTTGCTAAATTTGGCTTGTTTTATCTTGATAGAAATATTAATCAGGTTGAATAATTATTAACTAAAACAATACGTGCTAAAAATTCTTGATAAGACATGAACTATGACATATGCATTAATGGCAAACATTCTTCATGCGTGACCTTGACAAATAATGATTATCCATAACCTCGTGAAAAGTTAAAACTTTCTGCTTCATAATGAGTTTCAAATATATTCTCCTCTAAATCTCCTGCTAATTTTGACTTATAGAAAACCTCAGGGTGAGATGAGAGTATAGTCACTGAACCCTTAAACCATTGAACCATTGAACTTTTGGAATGTGGTTCAACTCGAAGGTTCAAACATATGAGATGAACTACACAGATCGACCAATAGTCACACGAGTTTTCAAGAAACTTTGAACTTTAAAATAGTGAACTGATTGAACCGTTAAAACCTTGAACCTCGAAAAAGGGTTCAAGTTCAACCAGAAGGTTCAAAGACAATTTAAATACATAAAGGGACAAACATTTCATTTTCAGAAACATTGAATCATTTAACCGATTGAATCCTTGAACTCTTAGAATGTTGAGAATGAGTTCAAGTTCAAAGGTTTAATTGTTTATAAATTTCATTCATAAAATATGATACGCGGTTGAACTTTTAAAAATAAAGAGCCGACTTAATAAACAAAGATATTACCAATAAGGGGAAAATGATAAGTCGACTCTTGTTAAGGAAAGTTTATGAAAAATTGAATAAGGGTGACTTAAAAGGTAATATTGGTTCTGACTGGGGACTTCATTTTATGTCAAAATGCAGAGAACTTAGAAACTTTGGTTACGCAAAAACTAAAACACATAGATGGAAGAAAAGAAGAAAGACAAACCAAAATGGGAAAGGAAAACACAACACACGACAACAAAGGAAAGGCTATGTACAAAATAGGGGACACATGTTTCACAGGCGATACAACTTAAGATCCTGTCTATTATAGGACAAGGGTAAAACAAATCGATCTAGATATTCCAATTTAAAAGAATTAGGACCCAGAACCTGATGAATTTTGAAAGGCCCTTTCCAAAGTGAATCAAATTTGCCTTGTGCTCCTTTGGGTTATCTCCTTATATCCCATAACAATACTTCATCTCCCTCCATGAACTTTCTAGGTCTAGTTTTTTGATTAAAAATCTTCTTGACTCTGGTTTGGTGAGCAGTAATTCGATCAATCAAGTCATTCCTTTCCTCCTCAATCTTAGTTAAGTACATAACTCTTTTCTCCAAAGAATCTTGAAAGTATTGATCTTAAATTACATTTTATAATTTAGCCACAAATAATTCCAGAGGTAATGATAACTATGCTGCTATTCCATAAACTAGCTCAAAGGTCACCATTCCTATTGCTCTTTTTGGGGTTACCCTGTCAGCCTAGAGTGCTTCATACAATCTTTTATGCCAATATTGGGATTTTCACTACCAATTTCCTCATTATAGTTATCAAATTTTTATTATTGGACTCAGCTTGTCCATTCCCTTGAGGGTAGTAATATGATGAGTGAGATAGAGATATGCCGTGCTCATAGCAAAAAGAAGTAAGCTCAATTGAGGAAAAGTTGGTGGTATTGTCTGCTACAAGTTTTTGAGGGACACCAAAATGTACCAATGTATTTTCTTTGATAAAATTACACACCACTTCTGAAGTGGTTCTCTTCACAGGGACTGCTTCAACCCATTTTGTAAAATAGTCTGTTGCCGTTAAAATGTGAGTATGTCTGGCACTTGAAGGAGGTGAAAGAGGCACAATAAAGTCCAAACCCCATTTTTTGATTAACTAATTCTTTCTTGAAATAAAAAGGGTATATATTTAGAATAAATTAGGACAAATTTGTTAGCCAACAATACTAACATTAGGACTAACTGTTATTTGTTCTTTGTTTCTTTCTTTGCTTATTTGTTTATTTGTTATTTGTGTGCTTGTTTGTTTGCTTTTAGCACTTTCACCTTGATTCAGTCTATATGCATTCATTGGGTGATTCCTTCTACATTTATACATGAATCCATCTATATTCGTTTGTATACATTGTCATCATGGTTTTTATCATTGATGCATGGTTTTTTATTGAGTATTGGATTGTGGGAGTCAGTTTTTATGCATATTTCAGCCCAGTCTTCATGGTGTTCTATCATGATGCCTACTGTCAAGTGCTACAACAAAAATTAGCTTCATGATGTCTACTCAGCAAGAATGGCATCAACATCTCTTTGGCACCAGTATCCCAATCATATCCCAAACACAGTAATTAACCATGAAATAATTTCAACTTTTGTTAGTTCGAACAAGCATCTCCCTACTAACAGGTTGTTCCAATTCATCATTACCCTCTGTGTTAAATTATCATCATCATCAACCAATCAATCATATTTTCCATAATCAGGGTCCACTAATTATAACTGCCTATGGATAAATCATTGCACACCGTCGGACTTGCATTTCTTAATGATTATAATTGCCTTTGGGCAAATCATTGTGTTCTCACCAATTTACTTTTTTGGTGCCCAGATAGGGGCATGTTGTTATCTTGTTTGTCTGTCATAACTAGGGTAGCTCCATCTTCTTAATGATTATAACCGCCTTTGGGCAAATCATTGTGTTATCATACCACATTACCACTATCAAGGTATAATGCTTATAATTGCCTTTGGGCAAACTATTGTACATCATTCCACTTGAATTCTCAGTGATTTTGAAATAATTTTACAAATCATGGTGTTCTCACCCCATCATCTTCCTCCTTTGGTCCCTTCATTTTGCTTCTTTCTTTTCAAGGGACCGTTTACCGACCTGCTTGTGCCAACCATTCCCTCGAGTGGCAATCATATAGTTAGTTCATCATCATTGCAGTTGTAGGCACACATAACCTTTTGATTCTTTGAGAAGACATTCCTATGCCTATAACTTACAATACCTTCCCAAATAGGGGCAAACTGTAGACACCTAAAACTGGCACTGATGACCTTTGACCAAGCTTTTGACCAATTCTTATCAAAATGCATAATTTAGCCTAAAAATAATAAAACAAATTAAATGAGTTGAAATTGATATATTCAATTACTGATTTTGGCTAGGGTATCATTAAATTGGGCAATGCAATTTATGAGACAACTAACTTTGATCAGATCATTTCAAGTCAAAACGATATTTTCATACCTAGGTGCTCTAGATTGCTCTTTTCTATTAAATTTTTTGCACAAGACACGTGTCTTTGTTATTTTGTGTTGGCAACATCCTAAATGGGATAATAAATCCAATGCATCTGACATCGCATCCTAATTTTAATTTAGTCAAATTTTGAGCTAATAATGAGACATTTTGACCAATTTGATAAATTTGTGCACCAAATTACCAAGGTTTGCATCAAAGTGACTAATCATGTTTAAAATCTAATTAATTCAAATCATGAGCCTAATTGAGAATTCCATGGAGCTTTTTAAAAATGAATATTGAATATTTATATCATCAAATAATATTATTTCTTGGGAGGACATCCCTAGGCCATAAATGTATAAAATATCTCATCAAGCCAGCCCATGCCTCAGTAAGACCCTCAATGTCTCCGTATTGCCTCTCTATTCCAAATATTCATGGGGGATATTTATAAATTTAATTACATAATTGGATTTATTCATGGCCACACATTTCGATCTTGAGATGGATGATCATGCTTGATCCTGAACCATTTTGGATATATATAAATAGAAGAGCCATGAACATGAATTTTAAGCTTGGATAATGCAAAGTTATAATGCACAAATAATTCCAAAAGCCATTGCAATTAGTGTTATAATGCCAAATTATTGAGTCAAACCAAAGCCAAAGCCATCACAAAGGTTCCAAGGAGAACAAGATATAACCAAGCCTCTTTTGATGAAGACTCATTGAGCACAAGCCGAGCAAGCCACTTCAACAAGCTATTTAGAGTATCCAAGGAAGGTGAAGGATTTTTTTGTCTTCGCGTTCTAGTTGTGTTTTTCATTTGGTTTTTTTTATATGCTCCCCCCTTGAGATAGGCTTAGGGTGTTAGCTTAGTGAGTTCTTTGTTTGGATTTGATTTCATTCACTAACACCATACTAATCTCCCCCTATTGCAATCCTATGTTTACAGTGACAACCTATTACTTTATGGATCTACAACTATGTTTTTGGCCAATAGTGTATTGTTGAGCTACGACTGTCTTCTTGTGATTTTGCAATGTCTTTCCTCTTTCTCTTGCTAGGGTTTGAAGGTTTACTTGGGTTGTTTTCCGTTGTTTGGTTTCTCCCTGCCAGCAAGGGTATTTAAAGAATGCTATGTTTTGAGGGTTGGTTGTAAAGATTTTGCTTGCTCGTCTTCCCCAACCAACATGTTGTGTTTAGTGGGATGTGATTTCATGTCATGAATATTTTCTCACTGATATTTGTGTACTGTGAATACCAATCGACAATAATTTTGTTGTAAACCATATATTTTTTAAACCAATAAATATGACAATGCCTTCCATTTTTTTAAATGGCGAAGAATATATATTTTAGATTGTGAATAATTTTCTATTATATCAAATCAATTAAAAGAAAGAGTTTCACTTACCAAAAAAAAGATGGAAAAAAATCATATTTCAAAACTTTCTTTGAAAAGTTAAGAAAACAACATTCATAAATATCAAAACGCTTTAACTAAAAAGCTTTTCGAAATTCAATTGACATAAATATTTATTTTTTCCATTTTTTTTTAATCCTCTAAAAACAATAATAATTCTTTCTTGAATACCAAAATAATTATTTTTGTCCTCTGACAAGATTAAATAATTACTTCTTTCCTCCAGCGATTTATTAATGATAGAAGAAGAAAAACAAATATAATCAATCACTTTTTCCCAATAATGTAGGAGTAAATTAAGCTCGAGAAATAAATGGGACCCATTTTAATCTGCATATTACGACCTAAGATGCACGTACATTCCAGAGTCATATCTATTTCAAATCATTAGAGCATTTCCAAATTTTAAAACTTTACAATAAAATTTATTTTTTTTCTTTTTTTAATTTAATGCATATCTTTCTCCTTGGAGTTGTACTTATACTTTTTATTTTTTTATTATATAAGTAATTTTTTTAGTTATATAAATTTATTTTGTTTTATATTTCCAAGTTTTAAAAATTTATTATATATTTGGAAGCATCATGAGATATTTGTGACATGAGAAGATATGAATTGTTTTCATTTTTCTAGATACATATTTTTTATAGTTTTTAAATTCTTTTGAGTTATACTTACACTCTCTATTCCTTATTGTACAATATACTTTTCTAACTCTATAAATCAATTTTAAATTTATATCATTATCTTATATATATATATATATATATATATAAACTTTCATTTCAAATATTCCAGTTACAAACATTTAAAACTTTTTAAAACTAAATAAATTTTTCATAATTTATAATATTTTTCTTAATAATTTTTAATATAAAATTTAATATCATCAAAGACAAAAGTCAATTTTAGATTTTAATTCTTTTGTATACATGTTGAATGAATCTGACCCTTAAATATTCAACGAAGTTATTTTCTCACTATCAATCCAAATAATATGCATATGGATGGAATTTAGGTTTTGCTTGCCTTCCTTATATTTAAACATTTCCATTCATGTGCATAAAAAGTATGTATGGTCCTTAAAAAAAAGGATTAAAAAATATTTATGGTCCTTAAAAAAAGAAGTATGTATGTATAATAAAGAAAAAAGAATTGGTATAGAATTTTTTTTAAGATTATACGTACATACTTTTTTTTTTAAGACTATACATACTTCTTTTTTTAGGATTATACATACTTTTTATGCACATGAAAGGAAATGTTTAAATACAGGGAAAACAAACAAAACCTAAATCTCACTCATATGTGTATTATTTGGATTGATAATGAGAAAATGACTTCGTTGAATATTTAAAGGTCACATCCATTTGATGTGTATACAAAATAATTAAAATCTAAAATTGGCTTGCACTAATTTTTCTAGAATCTAGACATCATCAAAAACTAATTTTTCTTTAAATTTCTTTGTGTGGAGGGGAGAGTTATTTTAGGCTTGCACTATGCTCTCTTATGTCTTTTCCTGTTTTATCTAAACTAATTTTCAGATTGTCATTTTCAAAGGTTTCATCAGCTAAGATGGGAACATCCATTGTAGTCAGGAAGTAATTACCCATGCCTAAAGACTCAAACAAAATTTGAGCTTCAGACGTTGATGTTTGAGTGACCACATATTTTGCTTCCTTCTCAGGGAGCAATCTCTGCATAACACCTTTGACTATGATCCTTACCTCAGACAGGTCCATACTTAATTTGCCACCAACATCCTTACAAAAATTTTGCCCAAGAAGAATACCATATGAGGCTGGGACACCGGCCACTAGGACTGCCATCTTGATCCTCTTGTCTAGGAATGCTGCAAACGCAAATTAGGCATCCTTGATTTGTCTTAGTAGTGGCACTTATTTGTTCTCCATGGAGAAACATCTCCCAAATGTCTTGGTCAGTTTGAGACTAAGGGATTCCACCACTTTGGCAGGCATGACATTGTCAGATACACCTAAGTTTATGATGCAATTGTTTAGCTGGTGTCCATTTACCAATAGGAAGATATAAAATGGTTCAGTCTTCCCAAGAGCAGCAGGAGGAGTAATGACAAGATTGTTTGGAGTGGACATGTTCCTTTGGGGATCACGAGTTACCTTTGAAACAGCTGGTCCTGTAGGGACGATTTTATTCTTCACACATTAAACCAACTTATCCAACTACTCGAGGTTGGATTGTAGAAATTCAAATTTAGACATTTGAATTTTAGTTTTCTTGACATGGTCGACTATGTCAAACGTCTGAAATGAATTAGGAACAAGGAGAGATAGTTCATCCTTTTGGTTTTTAGGGGGGAGGACTGATCTGCAAAATTGAAGTTGAAGGTGAAGACATACTTGAAGTACTTACTTTTTTATTACTCACCAGGTCCTTTGGCTAAAAGGTAGAGAAGTTCCTTGTTTGGCAATTGAAATTGCAGGTTGAGCTCGCTCCTCTATTTTTTATTTATCAACTTACTGGGTTGACTGATTCTTAGACCAGGTGAACACAACGTATGATCCCTCAACTACTTTACCTTTAATTTTGGGTTCATCTTGGTAATTCGCCAGCTAATTCTTCTTCTCCCTCTGTGAAGAGATTAGCGTCATATTTTGGGTTTAACTCAGGCTAGAAGGAGAAATCTGATTCTGCTTCAAGATATCCAACTGCTGAATTAGTTGGAGCTGCTTCAATGGCCAGTTTCCCCTGAGGGGGACGAAGACGATTTGGCTACCCTTGATTCTTGGTAGCATTGCCTTGGTATGACTAATTAGAGAATGTCCTTCTTGCTATATCTCTGTACGAAGGGGCAGATGACATCCCTTGTGCCATTTGATTTCTAAGAGCAAGCAACTCATTTGCCAGCTTCTGCACCATTAAATCAGTGGTGCCTGTAGGTCAGTATTCAGAAGATGAAGAAGATTTACCTCTGTTAGGATCTCTCCTTATCTTCCCTGCCAAGATAAGGTCATCTTCCACCTCAGTAGCCAAATCTTGAGCAGCAGTAAGGTCTATGTGGCCAGCACGTCTCAGCAGGAAACTCACTTTAGGCAGCTAAGAATTGAAGAAAAAACATTTAAGGTTCTCAGGTGTCGACTGAGCAATTGTAAGAATCCTGTTCCTCAACTTGTCAAATTTGGCAATGAAGTTCCTCATAGGTTCATGAGGTTCTTTCTTCATCTGTGTGAGTTGGGCTAGCAGGGCATGTGCATCGTCTAATAGCTTAAATCTAGCTTGAAATTTAGCTTTAAGAGTGTTCCAGTTAGTCACTGACTGAGCCTACAGATGGTAGAATCAGCCTGCAGTAGCGCCTTGTAATGTCTCCATAAATAGCTTGACTGCCACGTCCTCATATTCCATGCCTATCACACCACAGGCTATGCTGAAAGCTGTAATGTGTTCATTAGGATGAACTCTCCCATCACCAAAGAATTTGGAGAAATTCTTCTTTGAACTACGTGGTAGCTCATGTAGAGGTGGAGTTAAATTAAGTGGGCCAAAAGAGTTACCCCAGGGGCCTTGAACTGCCATGATTTGATTATGAAAAGGGGGGGATAACAAATTTGTGTGGAGTGTGTATAGGCAAAGCTCTACTAATAGTAGAAAAAAAAGCTCTGCCTTGTATTGGTGACCTGGTATTGGTAGGAGGAAGACTCCTAATTCGTTGAACTTGAAGTTGTGGAGGAAACAAATCAAAATTGCCCTGCTGCACCAACTCAAAAATAAGGTCAAAAATACTTTGGTCTCTCTGGCTTCTAGTATAGCATGGAGTTTCCAGATTATAGAATAAAAATGGAAAAGAACTGGCCTTGCTTTAGCTTGAAGTTTGAGGCTTCAAACTGCGTGCTCCTCCCCAGCGGAGTCACCAAAAAACTGTTGGGTGAATATTTTGTTACCAGCTAACTGATGGGCAAAATAAGTTGTTTCAACCACAACATAGGGAGATTGGTCGGCCAAGTGTGCAGGTTTACCACATTAGAAGGGGACAACTCTCTCCTCTCATCAAGGGGAGGTTCCTTGTAACTATGAGGGGATATATACCATATATATACAAAAAATAACACTCAGGGGTAGGACAACACCATCCATATCTCTTCTTTTAGAGATGATGTTCACAAACAAAGGAGAAATCTAGGTGAAAACATCGAAGGCACTTCTCTTCTTTCAAAATTGGTCTTGCAACAAACAACAAGAGTTCTTTTTGATAGGTAACAAGTAACTGGTAACAAGGTGCAATAACTAGTAGACTAAGATGTAGCAGAAAGTCTCCACTTCAACTGCCCAAGAGTGAAATATGAAGGACAACGAGGGCACAAAGTCATCCCAAGGCCCTTTACATAGAAAGAAACTAAAACACACACACACAAAAGACAATTGTGGTAGCACAAAGTCTCTCCACAGTTGGCTTCAGGACACCTCCCTGATTACTTCCACTAGTTTTGCTTATTTCATTAAAATGGATAAGAATGCATTCATGAAATAGACATAAGAACAATCTCTTAAATGACACAAGCTATTACAGCACAAAGTCTGAAAGTAACCTACTTTCTCATTCAAATAAAGAACTATGATTAACAATCTGAGCTCAAAGTCTTAGTAATCGCCTTTCAATTTTGGCAGAGTTTTGCTTCTGATAACCAAAAATATCCCCTCCAGTCCGTTCAATGAGAGATTATCATATATAGAAGCCAAGGAAGACTTGGTGCTTTGTTTCATAAAATGATCCATGCTGCATTTTATGCCTTGAATGCATTTTCAGTTTTGTCAAGGGGCCATGTTAGAACAGGGCGTCTGCCTTAACTGTGGAATGTCAATTCATCTCAAAATATCTTCTCTGCATGGGTCATCTGATCTTTCTCCCACTAGGTACGTGCCTATCCCCTCACTTTTATTTTAAGGGAGAAAAATAGGCCACCCCTTTTAATGCTTGCGAGCTCAGATGCCTACTTGGTGGACTGTTCCACTTATTGAAAATAACTCCTATGCATATATTTCTGGTCTTTCCTTCTTTCCTATTGCAATTTGAGCTCTCAGGCTATCTTTTCCCTTTTTACTGGCTCTTTCAGCTCCCTCTTCAGCTGGTCACTGAGTTTATTTTCAAGTTTCGCACCACATTTAAAAATCAATAGATATTTTATTACCCTAATCTGATGTCCACGAGGACGGCATTGGTCACTGGTCACTTGAACCATTTTAAACCATGAACCTTTGAACTTTTGAAAGTTCATTGGTTCATTAGTTCAATGGTTCGAACGGTCTTATCGACTCCTTGGTTCCATCGCTTTCCTGGCTCTTCGATTGAACCATCTCTTTGAACTGGTCTCTAGAATCTTCCGCTTCTTTCCTTTGCTCAGAGCTTTCTTTGAACCTTGTGGTTCAAGGTTTAATAGTTCATCCTCTTTCTTAGAAGCCTTTGTTTTCTCTAAGTCTCTCGATCACTGAGAGAACCCCGCAAGGGAACCTGCGCTTTGGGGTCCTTCGGGCAGCCTCCTTCTTCAAATCCTACAGAGTCTATCAAACCAAGCCTGCAGAGTCTGTAGAAACCAACCTATAGAGTTTGTTGAATCAAGCCTGAAGAGTCCATAGAATCATGTTTGTAAAGTCCGTAGAAACCAACATATAGAGTTCATAGAAATCAACATGCAGAGTCCATAGAATCTAGCCTATAGAGTCCATAGAAACCAGCCTGTAGAGTCTGTAGAATCAAGCCTACAGAGTCCGTAGAATCAAGCCTATAGAGTATGTAGAATCAAGCCTACAGAGTCTGTAGAAACCTATCTGTAGAGTTCGTAGAAACCAGCCTGCAGAGTTTGTAGAAACATTCCTTAGGCTTTATAGCTTTGGAACCCCTCGAAGGGAAGGTGTCCCTTCGAGCCTTGAGAAAGGTCCATTTCCTTGGTCGCCGAGAGCCCCCCACAAGGGTACCTACCCTTCAGGGTCCTTCGGGTGGCCTTCTTCTTAAAATCCTTCAAACAAAATATCTGAAGGAAATCTTTCCTTTATTTTTGCCATTTTCTGTTGGGCCTTTAAACATTCCTTCAGATAAAAATGTTGAAAGAATTCTTTCAGATAATTTGTTCGAAGGATTTCACTTGTAAAATTTCACTGCAAAAAATCTTTTTGAAAGATATCTTTTTGTTCCCTTTTGTTCATTGCCCTCCGCAAGGGCACTTGCCCTTTCGTTTTTAGGGGACTCCTTTGAACCGTTCAATTGAACCGACCGATTGAACCAACTTATGGTTCAATGGTTCAATCTTTTGTTTGAAGCCTTCTTTCATCTAAGTCTTTTGCTCTTATTGAACTCTTTGAACCTTTGAACCCGTTGAACCATTTTGGTTCAAGGTTCAACAGTTCAACAGTTCATTCTTTACTCTTTGAAGCCTTCTTTTCTCTAAGTCTTTTGAAGCCATTGAACTTGTCGAAGCGGTTGAACTTTGAACTTTTGCTGAAGTGATTAACTCTTTAAGCTTGCCGATGTCATTGAACCTTTGAACCCGTTGAACCTTTAGAGGTGGGGTTCAATGGTTCAATGGTTCATTCCATTTGTTTGAAGCTTACCAATGGACCTTTTGGTTGAACCTCAACAGTGAACCTACCTTGAAATTGCCTAAGTGTTGGGAACTTATTTCTTTGAGAGAGATTGCCTGTTGAAGTCGTTGAACCTATTGAACCTGCTAGTCCCTTAGCTGAAAAAGCTTGAATAATGAAGAATTTGAATGCTCAGAACAATTTTTGAGAAGGGAAGAGAGAATTTTGGTCTACAAAACTAAAATAGTTGATATGTTGTCCCAAAAATGAGTGACAAATTTTGGGAACAACACTCCCATGTGAGAGATGTTGAAATGTTGATTCCAAGGGATCCTTATTGGGGATTTGGATAGAAGGGATGGATGAGCTAGTCGAGGCTTGGTTGGTGAAAGAGGTGGATTCATTGGTTGGTGAAGGCTTGGTGGATGGAAGGAGGAGGGCATCATTCAGTCAATACATCATGGTACATGATGCAATATGACTCGGGTCAACTTGTATGGTAACTACTTGACCTTCATGTTCAAATTTGACATACTAGTGTAAGGTGGATGGCACACAATTCATAGAATGAATCCAAGGGCATCCAAGTAGAACATTGTACTAAGAACTCTACTTCTACTACATAGAAGAAGTCAATAAGTGTTTGAGATCCTAAATGAATATGGAGGATGATAGTTCCTAGAGTTGTTGCCATAGTGACATTAAAGGAACAGAGTACCGTTGTGATTTTTGACATAATGTTCTCCGGTAATTTCAGCTAGTCATATGCTAGGAGGAGATAATGTTAATGTGAGCTCCTCCATCAATCATAACCCTTTTGATATGGGTTCAGTTGATGTAAGTCATAATTAAGAGGGGAGGATTCAGATCTTAGGGATGAATGGAGGGTATTTTTGAATCCTTAAAGGTAACAAGGGTAGAAAGCTGTAGGGCTCTGACAAAGGCTACTAGAGGTTGTGGATCTTCTGGTTGAACCTCTATGGACTAAAAAGCCTCTATCATCACTTGACGGTGATGGGGTGAGGTATTGATTAGTTCATATAAACTCATTTTCATTGGTGTTTGGTGAAGTTTATTTAGAACTAGTCTTTGGATTGACTCAGAAGGGTTGGATTGGGAGGCACCCAAGATGGACACCTTGGGCTTAGGCTTCGGTGAAGGTGTTTGGGTTTGGTTGGGTGATTGGGTGGTGGAGGAAGGGTATATCCATGGAATGGACACCTTTGCCTTCCTTTTGTCCTTTTGTTGGGCTTGTGATCGGGTGACCGCATGGATGGTATGGATTTGGGGTGGAGTTGGGCTAATGACCTGCTTCGGTTCCTCCTTTATCTTAGATGAGAGTGTGAAGGTAGGTATGTTTGGGGTGGTTGTTTTTAGCTTTTGGATTGATGGTGGGATCATGGGAGGCTCTTATGATAATAACTCATCCTCATCACATAGTATGTGGATGATGACTTAGAGAGCTTTATAGTTCTCTATATTGTGGCCAAGTGTTCTATGGTATGAGTAAATCAATTTGTCATTAAACCAGGATGGCTTAGGACTATGGGGGTCAAATGGTTTTATAGGAGAAAAATTCAAGTAATAAGCTTACACTAATATTTGTAGGATGGTTGAGTAAGACTTAAGCAAAGGTGGCAAGGGTGTTGGGGTTTTGGCTTTAACTTTTGGGGTGGAAGCCTTTTTAGGAGTAGGCTTTGAAATGAGAGTTTTGGGTGGTGGAATATTCATGGAAAGTGTTTTTTGAGTAGATTTATTGGGAGCTAATGGTTTGGAGGTGGAAGGTTTAGAAATAGAAGGCTTGGTAATGGATAGTTTGGAGGTAGAAGGCATGGAAAGAATAGGTAGAGGTGTAGCTAAAAGAGGAGGTTGGGTTTGGGTTATCTTTTAGAGATGTGTTTTCTTGATGCAAGGATGGGGTCCTAGGATGAAATAAGGATGTGGTACTCAAATGGAAGGCAATGTAGAAATGGGTGGCAAAGTTATAATTTTTGAGATCCTAGGTGGTTGTACTTTCTTGGTTGGCTTAACATGGGGTTTCTTTAGTGGGCTAGATGGTGATAAATCCAACTTTAACTGAGGGTGGGTAAGGCTTTGGGTAGGAAGCATGCGTAGGTTTTTAACAAGATTTTTTGGGATGGTAGAAGGTGCTCAAGTTACTTTGGGTGGAGTTGGTTTGGTACGTTCAACTATGGTTTGAGAGGTAAAGGTTTCTACTGGTTTGGTTGGGATTATGGTGGGTTCACTAGTGGAAGTAGAAGGTTGGGTTGACAAAGGTATAGATGAGTGCCATTGCTTAGTTAGATAAGGGAGCCCAAGACAGTGCCAAAATTTGGCACAATCCATGTTTGGTTGGGATAGGTACTCCAAGTTTTGAACTAGTCTAGAAAAAGGCTTATAGATAGGTTTGGTTCCTTCAGTGTTGGTCTCAAAGGACAAACCCATGGGTTGAGAGAGGGGAGTGGTTAACTTTTCCTTTTACTCAATCAAAGGCTTCAAGGTTTGGAAAGGTGATTACTCCATGGGAGGGGTAAGTATAGTGACCTCTTCCTTAGGAATGCTCTTCAAAGGAAGAGTGGTTTTCTCTATGATGGAAGAGAAAGGTTTGGTGGTAATGGTTGCCTCCTTTGGTATGTCTTCCTAAGGAGAGGTTGGTAGCTTCACTACCTCAATAAGTGGAGAAAGGGGAAGAGTTGCTTCTTTTGTGTCAGTTCCCAAAGGAAGAAGGTGACTCCACTATCTCAATAAGTGTAGGGGAAGAAAAACTGGTTTGGGCAATGGTTTCTTAAACAATGAGATCACTAGGGACCACATTGATAGTATAGACCTCACAATGGTGAGAGGATTTTGTTTAATTATTTTCATTATTTGTGAAAGGGGCATGGTTGGAAAAAGATTGTCTAAATATGTCAAGTGACTGATTTGGGAGTACATTGGGATTATCTAGCACAAGTTCCCCCTTATCAATCAACCCTTGGAAAATGCTTTTGAAGGTATTGCATCTACTCACATCATGTCCAATGACACAGTGGAAGGAAAACAATTCGTTCTCCTTATACTAACCAGGTATCAGACGAGAGGAATCAAATTGCTATGGGGGTTTGATTGGAGGGAGTTGTATGATATTTGCTTTCAATAACTTTTCCAAAATGGAAGCATACGACTCCTCTAGCAGAGTATATTACTTTTGGTTGTTATGGTTTTGGTTTCAGGTATTCTAGTTGGAAGAATTAGAAGAGTTGGGTTTTTTAAAAACTAGAGGAGGGGCAGTTTTGATGATAACTGCATTTATGATTCCCTTGGTTTTGGTGATAGTATTGGAGTAATTGGTGGTTTTGTAGGAGGAAGATTCATTTGATTTGAAACTATATTTTTTGTTTCTCAATTTTAGCTTCCCCTCATCAATGGATCTAATATTTAATTTCCATGCCATGGTGAATGCCTCATCAAAGGTCTTGAAAGTATGAACCTGTAGATTGGAGGAAACATGTTTGGCACAAGCCTGAGAAAAAAACTTAATCAACTCAGGTTGGGGCAAAGAGGAGAGTTTGGTTTATCAAACCTCTCCAACAGGCCATGGAATCAAAAATTAACTCATCCTCAAATTATCGAATGGAGTAGAGGTCGGTGATGGAAACTTTCATAGATATATTCATGGAAAAATGATCTAAGAAGGATTGAGCTAATTGGGCAAAAGAAAAGAGGGAGTGCTTGGTAATAGCACTGTACCAATCTAATGTTGGATCAGATAGGGACATGGCAAAGGTGAGAAGAAGGAGAGCATCATCATAAGAAATCAAATAGAAAGAGTGTCTAAATGCTCTAAGATGTTGCTAAGAATCTTCTTTGCTCTAAAATTTTGAAAATTTCTGAAGTTCTCATTAAGGAGGATAAGGTCAAATTGGGATAGATGGATGAATTGGTTCATTTCAATTTTGATCGTATGATAAAAAGATATGGGCACTCGAAATAGATGATTCCAAATTGGTCAACTTGTCCATTAACATCTTAACTAGATCGGTTTGCAGTTGTGCACACCCATAGTTGTAGGGTCAATTCTATTGGGGTTGGGTAGGTGTAACATAAGGATAGCTAATGGAAGGTTGGGAGGTTACCACATATTGGTACATGGGCATGGGTGGTTGAGAAGATGTTATGTATGTGTAAGTGGATATAAGAGGTTGGGTAGAAGTTGGAGCCATATACTCTTGTGGGTTAAGAATATAGCTTGGGTTGGGTGTAATGGGTACTTGTTGAGGAATTGACATGGGTTGGGTTGATAGCTTGAAGATGGGTAGTAACCTTGGTAGTAATGGGTGGAAGGGTAGAAGGTATGGAAACCACCAATCTTTGAAATGGAGTGGAGGTTGGTGGGTTGGAGATAACAAGAGGAGGGGTGGCAACACTAGTAGAGGGTACTCCAATGGTAAGTGGAACATAGGTGCCCAAAAATTGGGTTTCTCCTATACTAGAAAAGTTATTGGTTGGGGTAGAAGGCAATTGGGTATTAGTTGATTGGATGGGTTGGTTTTGTATGGTGGTATTGGAGAGATTGTTGGTAGAAGAAGATGCTTGGGTGACTAAGGGTTGGAAGGAAATGGTGGTAATAAAGGTTCTACCCATAAGATGGGATGGTATACCATAGGGCAGATCAACAAACAATATCGAAGTAGAGGTAAGGTGAGATATGGTGTTAAGGTAGTGTTGGAGGGCTATGGGATTGTAATCTAAAAAGGTGGTGAAATCCGTATTAGCTTGGGAAATTGTCCAAGGGATACTAGGACTTCTAGAAGGATGGGGAGAACCCTCCATATCTAAGACATACTCCATGGATTAAGAAGAGGAGGAAGATGGGTGATTGGGAGGTGGATCTTTATTTGCTTGGTTTCTTAGTTATTGTCTAGTGATAACCATGCAAAGAAGGGGAAAAGCAAGATCATAGCTATCTCACAACTCAAAAGAGAAACAATCAAGATAAAAATATCTCCAAGAAAACAATGCACACACTAAAGTGCGTTAAAATCCTTAGATACGTTTTATCTTCCTTTAGTTTTATGCCATGATTTTAAAGACGTTATGTAGACCAACATGGGATTATAGAGTGGGTCCTAGAAGAAGAAGTCTTAGGGTGGTTTTAGGTATTTAAAGGCTCTCAATATATGTACTAGAACTCGATACATGGCTTGATATTGGGACTTACCCCTCACTTCACACACTACAATGATAAGGGTGTCCGATGCTTAGCCAGAATATACCGAGTTGCTAGAGATTATACTTAGCTAGCATACTGAGTTGGTTCTGCCCTTGGTGGTGAAATCTAAGTAAGATAGCCAAGGAAAGGTGACCATTAGGTAATGGAATCCCAGTTGGGCCTTATGTCAATGTTTTATTGAATGCGTGGTTTGGTATTAATTGTGCAATAAGGAGTGAGACTATGATTAATTTACTTGATTAAATTAAGCTATGTGAGCTAATCAATACAAGCAAACAATGGATGCAAAGTTAATTTTAATCCAAATGAAATTTTTAGTGTCTTTTTAAATGAATACAAAATAACTAAGATGCACCTAGATGCGATATAATGATAAAAAATCCTAGGCCTAGAATGAGTACTTTTGATTTTCAGAAATGAAAGCAAAAATGACAATTTTTACTTTTTTCTCTAAGAAAGCAAAAGAAACTAGAACTTGCATTTTGGAAGGGAAGAAAGGAAATAAGAAACGTTTAATTTTTAGAAAAGAATGTAATGAATGACTCTTATCTAAATGCAACTAAATTTCCTATGGCTATGAACCCAAGAAAAATCTCAAGGGTCCCATCGGGCGTGCCAAAATATTTTACTAAACTTTTGCTTTATTTTTTGTTTAGAAAAATGTAAAAATTGAAAGGGTGAGGTTAGTAGAACCTAGATATTTTATGCACTTATAAATCCAGACAATTTTCGATACTCCTCTTTTTCTAGGGAGGATGACCTATAGATAAGAAAGCAATCTAGAAAATGGTGGATTGGTGAGATAATAGGGTGGACTGCCTAGCATGAGCTAGATCCAGAAAACACAATCTTCTTTGGAGGTTGTCAATATACACTTTTAAAACACTTAAGTTTTGATAAACTTAAAATGGGTACTTGCATGAAATAATATAAGGTATTAAAATCATATACAAGAAATACTTGAAAAGAAACAAGTGATTTTGATTAAAATTAGCAATAAATGATTGAATACTAATGCGAAATTGCTCACACTTGATTCAAAAAATAATTTCAAGTTATGTGATAAAATAGAAACTTAAAAAGTGGAATTTGGGTATGGGTAGATGGGTAAAATTAGCTTGATGTTTTAAAATGACACATAGTGACCATCTACGATTAGGCGACCGTCAACAGTTGTTAATCGTCAATGGTTAGGTAAAATCATCAATGGTTACTATTGGATGTGGTTTGGGAAGAGAAGTCTATTGAGGAAAGTTACAGAGAGGTTCTATGAGTGATGTTTGGATTGGATGTTGGTTGTGAGACAAAAAGTAATGCTTAGACGTATATGGTTTAGGGATTGGGTAGTCAGGCGAGTGAGAATGGTTTGTGGGTGGTTTTGGGTAGGAGATGAAATGTTTGGAGTTGTAAAACTCCAACACAAGGAAATGGGATGAAAGGGAAATCAAGAGGAATGACACAATCAGTGAAATAAATAGAGCTAATTATTGAATCTTGATAAAGAAACATAGATACTTAACTTTTAGGTGTTGTTGGTCTGCAGAATGTTAGTGTTGGTAAAAGGATTGTTGTGGATCTTAGAGTAATGTTAGGAAAGTAATGGTACTTTGGCTCAAGATAGTGTGTTATAGAAATGCCCTAAACCTCTGACTTGGTCCCTGATTCACTAGGAAGCTTTTAGATTCACCTAGGAATCAGAATCTCTTTCCCCTAAATGATGATTTCAACCTTCTCTTCATCTCTTAATATAGAGGAAAGGAGGGTTCAAATGAAGAGTTTAATAAATGGTTTATCAAATAGTTTGATCAATATTCTAATCATGAATTGATCATGGAAACAACAGACTAACATTAGACAACTAGTAATCAATGAGTGAGTTGTAGTTGATTCCTTTGATCATGCAAGAGCTCAAGTAATCATTGGTGGTACAGGTTAATCATCGACAATCGAAGGCTGATCATCGATGATAGAGGGGATATAGTCAAAATTGGCTAATCCACTAATGACTAGTGGTCAATTCCTTAGGAAATGGTCCAAGGTTAATAATGGGAGAATTGGTAAACGATCTAACCCAAAAGGAGCCAAGGGGTGGTTTAAAGGTTCATGCGACATCCAGAGCCATAGTGTACAATTTTCTAGTGTCTACAAGGAGTGTTATATGGTGTTTCCCTACTTTAAGGGTATTATTCCATTTCTATACATATTGAATATTTGGGCAACTTGGCCCACCGATATCTAATGTGTTCTGATTATCTACATTATCTTTTGCATATTTCAAATATTATAAGTGTGGATCATAACAAGTGGTCCTAGAGCTTCAATTTGGGCAATTTGTGTGGTCTGAAACCCTAGTTTTGTGGAATCATTAATATCTTGAAATTGGTTGCGAATTTTTGTACAATTTTTATACTATTGCTGAATAATATTTTAAGTCATGTGAAAATAACAAAATTTTGTGATCAATTTTGAGGGAGTTATTATTATTTTAGGGTTTGAATAAATTCATCATCTCTGTCAAAACCTAATTAATTTTTATATGAATTTTTTTCTGATGATGTATTAGTATACAATAGAGATATAATAAAAAATTCAATATTTTTTGAAACGTTGAGTAATTTATGTCAATTTTATGTTTTTTGATAAATTTAATCTATAGGTTGACATATTTAGAATTTTTTCCAAAAATTTTCATTAAAGTTGCAAGATTATATATGGAAGCTAAAATAAAAAATTAGATTATTTGGATTAGTTTTGTATGAATTATTGAATTTTTATAGTTTTTACCTTAACCGTAGTTTTTCTTCTAAAGCATGGGTCAAATGGATTATAAACAGTTGGAACATTTGATGGAGAGTTTTATAATAAAGTAAAATATTTTGGAAAATTATTCTGTGGCAAAAAATAGGCATGTGGGTAAAGAAGAGACTAATGATGATAACTAAGAAGAGAGTGCAGATGAAGAAGAAGATGATGAAAAAGAGGATGAACATAATGATGATGATGAGGGAACTACAAAGAATTGAAGAAGAGAGTTTGAAGCTCGTGATGTGGAAAAAGAATAAAAGATAATTTTGATGATGGTAATGAGCAAGATCATGTAGGTGATTATGAAGAAGAAGAAACAAGGCATAATAATGATGATGATGATGATGATGCTACAAGGGTGCTAAAGGAGAGGTAGAGGATCTTAAGGAGAAGGAAGAAGGATTGGATGATAAGGGTTCAAATAGTTTGGATCCAAAGAAATTAGAGTCAATTTTTTTAGTTTCATGGATGCATTCAAAAGAAAAATGTTACTGTGTTCGTAAACCCTAGCAACATGTATAACTTCATCAACTTGGATGTGGCCCAACATCTATAGGTTCAAGCAAATAATATCAAGGAGGCTTAAGTAGATGGTAAGAATATTCTAGTTTTTGAAGATTTGGAGCTCACTGTGGACAAACATGTTTTACATTTAGATTTATATGCTTTGGATATGAATGGTGTGGATATTGTTCTTGGATATCCATGGTTAGAAACTTTAGGAACAATCAATATGAACGTTCAGAAAAAAATTAATGTAGTTTTGGTATAGGAAAAAGAAGGTCACTTTACAGGATACCACAGTTGGAAAGGCACAAATACCAACCAAGGTAGAACGCGAGGATGAGACTGAAAAAGGTGACAAAGAGCATGAGGAAGATTCAGATACATCAATGACATAGATGAATAAATAATAAAATTAAAAAAGAATACTTCATCTACATAAGAGACAAAAGAACCACTAAAAAAGAAGGTGGAAGAGGTGGAAGAAAAGGTGGATAAGGTTAAATTATCAGAAAAGAGTTGAGGTATATAGACACCCACATCATCATGAGAGGAAAAAATCATGGAGCGATGTGAGGGAGTGTCATAACAATAATCACTTGTCTATACGATAAATCAGAGTACCAGTCATTATGGTTATGCATGGAAGCCAAAGAATAACTACTATGGTCAGATATGGAATTGGAGTAGCGCAATAACCTATAAAACATAGAATCAATGGGGAAATCACTATGAATATGCATGGAAGAATAACTACTAAGGTCATGAATAAAATAAGAGTAGTGCAACAAAATATGATACATGTAATCAAAAGAGGAATAATTATGCATAGACACCAAGGCAGTAAGATTATGATCATGAATGGAATCAGAGCAACACAATGGAATTTATAAACAAGGATGGAGAGCTATCACCTACCAAAATCATATATGGATGGTTAGATGATTGAGATTGGAGACAAGTGTGTAATGATTTGAAACACACTCATTATTTGGTTTTTTCTTATGTTTACAGGGACAAAACATGTCAAGGAGGGAAGAAATGTTATGTACCTAGGGATATGATATATTAATGTATATGATTTGATGGAGATACCGATATGTGGAAGACATCCCCCTTGTTTAGTTATATAGGCCTAATATATTAGGATAAATAAGTAACTTGTGAAATTAGTACACTACGTAATGCTCAACCTACAATGGGATTAAGAGGTCACCCATACATTGTTAGTTACATAGAGGTCTATATAAAGAAGGTGAATATCATTATAAATGAATTAGGTAAGTGTTGAGTCTTCTATTTTGTAGAAGGATGTTGGAGGTTTTCCCCTCGAAGAGACATTGTGGAGCCATTCCTTCCTAAATGAGTATTATATGGTGTTGCCTTACTTTAAGGGTATTATTCTATTTCTCCAAATATTGAATATTTGGGCATCTTGATCCACCAATATATGTTGTGTTTTGTTAATCTACATTATATTTTGCATATTTCAAATATTATAAGTGTGGATCATAACATGGAAAGAAGCAAGTTATTGGTAAAAAATCATCGTAATAATGCTCTTTTTGGGCCATAATTAGGCACATAAACAATTATGGGTCCAAGTAATGGCCATCATTGCCTAGGATGACCCATATTACTTGATGTGATGGGTTTTATATCTATGTAATAATTATATGAGAAGACTTCAAGGAAATCAAAATAATGGGCCACCACAACCATCCCCATGTTAGGTGAACTCTTGCATGGCATATAACCAAATATAAGTTTAAGAGAAGTGTGGAGAAGAAAGCCTATAACTTTAATCCCCTGCAAACACACATAATCTAAAACACCAAGCCACTGACAAGTAGATCAAACGTAGACTTTTTACGAGGAATATGTGATACCTCAAACATTCTTTGAGAGAATACTCATGAGGAACAATCCTCAGTGTTGTTATCCATGACCATCCTCAAACCCTTCCTTGAAGATCAAAGTTGTGAAACTGTTGCCTAAGAAATCAAGTTGGTTTGTAAAAATATAGTCCTTTAGTGAAATAGAACGACACTTGGTTTCTTTATTCCACATGGTGAATCTCCATTGCCATAAGGTGGATTAAGTGAGTGCCTAAAAATTGGTGTGTTTTCTAAAGAGGTAACACCATTCAAAGTAATTATTTACATATAAATCGAGAGAAACTTGGGTCTATGAAATAATCAGGGGAACTTGGATTTGAGGCATAGGTTTGGGGATAGGGAGGATATTTAAAACCTTTTTTGCACATTGTTATTGTTTGTCATTTGTGCCTACATTTAAAGGTTTAGGGGTTTTTTTTCCTTGCAATTTTTTTGTTAGCAACGATAGTCCAATCATCATTCTTATTTGTCATAAATTGTTTTTCAACATGAATATTCTTAGTAGATGGCTTTGAGACTAGGTAAATAGGGGACCATTTGAATCCTATTATCAGGATCTTTGTAACAAAAACATGTGTTAGGTGAGTTGGTATAGGTGACCCTATACATATATCACTCAATCCAATTATACAGATAGACTCTTTCAAGTCTTTTGTGAGGCCACCATCAACAAAAATTATTTATTGAGTGAATTTGAATAAAATTATTCTATTGTGTCCAACACACCCACTTTTTGCAAAAGTGGGGGACCCCTCTTTGAAATGATCAAAATTAAAGTACCAAGACTTTCTATCTTGTTTTGATCAACTCTTTTTTGAGAGAATATTTGAGTTACTATTTTTTCCTAATTTTCCTAGGTGTGGCGAGTATTTGTAGTGGCTAGATGATCCCTTTTAAGAGCTCCAATGAACTCTAAAGTTAACTATAGAGCATCACCCTGTCTTCTCTTATACCTACATCTGTTGGATCCATCTACGCATCAGTAAACAAAGTATCGTTTCTTCTTCGTATTACTATATTCAAGTTATTGTTTGACGTTAGACTTTAAATATTTAACATACTCTCATAAATCAACACCATATCAAAATATTGTGATTTTAAATTATATAATTCCCTGATTTTATAATAACTTAACCATTCATTTGATTAAGTAAACCCTAAAGTAAACCAGGTAGTTTCTTACTTAGAATATTTAATGCACTAACTTATCTACAATTTTGATCCCATATTCAAGTTCCTAGATTCTTCGTATCCTTGAGTGTCAGAATCCCAAAGTCTTACGTGGAACCTAGTGAACTTAGCTAGTAGTCAAGTGAGTGTTTATATTCATTGCATTTATTTTCCTTTTAATTAGTCTCTTTTTATGGATTTTTGTAGGAGCAATTAAATGAAAGAGTTCTAGTGGATCTCTACTAGAGATGTTAAACGTGTTAGTCCCCTAGACCTGACAAAGATGTCATAGCCCTGGAGAAGCTATCCCAATGGGAAAATGCCATGATGATCATTGTCAGACTAGTCGATCTCTGGGATCTATAAAAAATGTCAGAGCTCAAGAGAGTGGAAGAATGCCACATGGATCATAGGTTAGATTTTCCAGGATTTAACCAATGAGTTTTCCCCAATGTCAAACTTGTCAATCTCCTAGGTTTGAAAGAGATGTTTGAGCCCAATGAAGCCCAACTAAATACTAAGGTGTCATGTGGCCCATTTCCAAGTTTGTCAATCTCCCAGACCTTAAAAAGATGTTAGAGCCTGGGCAATTTTGACTTATCATATCATGTCATGTGGCATTTATGTGCATATTAGTAAATGGAGCTCAAAAGACCTTGGGGTAGTCAAAATAAGGTATATTTGAAGTCAAAAGGCTAATCAAAATAAGCCATACATCCTCCAGTTGACGTTTCCTTCTCCCAAGCATATAAAGTTGAAGCACTAGGTTTCACATAGGTGTTGACCATTACAACAAGAACCAATTAACATAGTGCATGTGGCATAAATTAGGAATTACCTAGGAAACCTTGAGGATGATATGGTTGTGTTCCTACCACACTCTAGGCATTAATTAGGTGGACATGTTAGAGCATCTCGTCATGATCATTAATATAACAAATGGTGAGTGATCATGATTCTTAATTTTATGTCTATATTAGGAAATAAATGGAAAATATTGGGCTACCAACTCAAATTTATATTCACACCAAGTGAGTCACCAAACACCATCAATATATTAGATGTATGTAGATACATATAAGTGCCCTGAGGTGCACTCATTATCCATTATTTATCCTAATTTCTTAGAATATACTCCCCTCTTTTTTCTCCTACCAGTGCCTTTTATGTTTTCCCTTTGCTCAGTGTTCCTTATAACATAATTCCATCCTAGTTGTAATGGCCACCTCACCCTCAAACCCTAAAGCCGAGATAGAGTATAGATAAACCACATTCTTAGATTGATGAACATGTTTCAATGACTATAATAAGATTTTTAAATCCATCGAATTGATGCCCAAATCCTTAGGTAGCGACAATGAAGATGAGGATGAACTCAAAGATGCTCTTTGGGCATATGAGAAGTGCAGATTGTATCGAGCCATAACTAACCATGAAGTCTTTCCCCGTGTTGACTTATTTGATAAATTATTGTTCATGGTGAATTAGACACATTATTGTATCCATGATATGGTATGCTCTATGAACTCCCAACATCAAATTGTAGACATCTTAGGAGCCACCTTTAAGGCTTATTATAATCTCCTAGAGTACATATTCACCCATGATTCAACTACGATGACCACCTAGACCAACTCTCACTAGATTTATAATGTCCTAAAATATTGGATAAAGAACCCCAATGTATAATGGGTCAACAAGATGGATGTGAATGCATATATTTTCTTCAAATTCAAAGAGGGAATTTGCTTTGAGATCATCTTGCTCGATTGATTATTCAAGGAAAGCGACTGCCTACATGTTAACCTTATATGGATCCCCTTGATCCACGTAATCCTCCAAGTTAAGAAAGTCCTTGACCATGGAAGGGTTATTAATTTTAATATGATCAAAGTGGTGGGAGATTCCCATAGAGGAGGTGACTTTTACATCATGAACCACATGGTGGACACAGTCTATGGGATACTCACATTTAAGCCTTCTATTTTTATAGCATGGGTTATTAAGGGTGTGATGGCCCATGTAATTTTTTACAAACTATATAGATACCATTATCATAACCACACACAAGATATATGCGACTCCTTATACCCAATTATCTACAAGGTCATCAATGAGGCACCCATGATTCGACTGTCGAAGGAAATATGTGACTCTTTTACTTCCATTGGGGACTATTGGTATTGTAGGGAGGATATGATCATTTAGGTGGTGGACACTCTCAAGGCTCCTCTCTCCCTACCCTATCATTTCCCAAACTACCTAACATAGTATGAAATCACTTACTAGCTGGTGGAAGATATGTTCAGGCATTGCATCAACCACCAATAAAATGCCTACCTGCCCCTCAAAATAACCATCCAATACCACATTTATATAACCTTCCCTCCTCTATATAATAACGAAGGAGGAAGAGACTCCCTTGCCCTAAGAGGAGTAGATCATAGGGACTAGGACTTGTATGGTGTCAAATGAACTCACCTAGCCAAATATTAGGCCCATCTCAACCTCATTTATGCCACTAACCTTAGGATGATGATAATATCTGCCTGAATCTAGTTGATGATCAAGAGGTGTTCACCATGATTGAGGCTCAAATGAAGAAAGGAAATTAGGCTTATCCCAGGTAATATGCTTAGGATATCCTTGACTCATCTATGTTGACTAACCCTGACAAGGATATTTAGGTGACTCCCCCAAGATATCAAGGAGAATTATATAGGGAGTTTCGACATCTTCTCCTCCTAGAGTTCCTACCCCTCAGCCCTCAACTCCACCTCCACCACCACTTATGGTTCAAGTAACTCGACCTCCATCAATTTAGCCCCAAGCAACTTGACCTCAAGTGGATCCACTTTAAGCATATATACCTTATGTTTCTCATGCACTTAGGTTTAACATCAATAATAGCCTACAGACAAGTTTGATGTAGGACCAATAGTTGACACCCATGTAAATCCCTTTCCCTGCTCCCTCCATTCTCTAATAGCCTCTTGCGGCACCACCTAATTTCCCAATTAATCAATAGTCTACTCAGGTGGTACCTCCCCTCTTCCCTATTTCATCCCCTCCATAATTTACCTAAGTGCCTCTAGCCTTAGCCATGCACAATGTCTTCACCTCGTCATTTCCATCTACATCATCCATCCCATAAGAAGGGCTCTCCACTACTCTTCCATTTAGTCAACCCTAGGTCTAGATACCTGTAGGTGCCCCAACATCATCAATTATAGCTAAAAATCAAGTAATAAGTGCCCCTATGTACACATATCAATCATCCCATTCCATTCTAACTATGCTTGTGGTTACCCAACATATTCTTTAGTCAGTCCATATAGTATATGCCACCCCTGCTCCATCTACTACAACAATTAAATTTGATCTAGGTAAGAGGCCCCAAAAGAAAAAAAATGTGCCCCACCCTCAAAATTATATCTATGTTCTAATTGATCCCTCTTGGACTCCCCCACAAACTCCTATTGTTCCTTCTGCACCACTTTTAGTGGCTCCCTAGATTATTCCCTTTTCCATCATCCTAGGTGCCCAGGGATTTGGATTTAACTAACCAATTTCCTCCTTTATGTGGAATGCCTCTCTCCCTAGATTCATAGCCCCATAAGTAAACTTGACCTAGAGCCAATGGAAAGCACAAATGTTCTATTGAGCTTTCCCATTCGTATTACCTCTTTATGCCCCCATGCCTCCTCCTCCTCCACTACTTTCCTCTTTTATCCCTTATGCTTCATCTATTCCCACTCCACCTCAACCTCCACCTATCATGAATATATCCATCACCCCACCAACACTTCCTCCCACCTTGAGAATAATTATGGTGTCATAGGCGCTTTAGATGACTATGCAGGAGGACCCTGATATGCAGTGGGACATCAACCGCACCACAAGAAACATGTGGAGGATTCTCACCCAAAATTTCATCCAAGAGTGGAACCCTATGGTGTGGCAGACTCAATAATGTTAAGCACTCAAACAAATAAACACCACACAAGATAGAGATAGACACCAGATATAACGTGGAAACCTAATGTGGGAAAAACCATGGAGAACAATCTCAAGTATATGAATGAGCACCAACCCAAACAATATTCGCAAGCCAAGCTTGCAGGAACACCAACCCCTTTGCTGAGCACCAAACCAGCAACTATTCATGAACACCAACCCATAGGAGCACCACACCCCTTTTCTAAGCACCAACCCAGCTACTATTCGTGAGCACCAACCCATAGGAGCACCAACCCCTTTGCCGAGCACCAACCCACAGGAGCACCAACCCCTTTGTGTATACCACACACCTATCTCTCAATGTTACTATCTCAACAAATGATAGATCAATACAACATCTCTTTCCTCTCTCTCACCTTTGCTCTTCTAAGCTAGATATAACAAATACAAATAATTTTCATCTCTCACAATTGCTCTTCTAAGCTAGATATTACAATATCAAATCAACCTCCATCTCTCATATTTACAAATGGCTTCTCAAGCCTTTATTTATAGCTTTCCAAATGACCTTTGGCCTTCCCCCTTTGTGACCCTTCAATCCTCATGGAAAATGGCACCAAACTTGTATGACCCTTCATATTCAAGCCTTTGAAAAGTCATGTGGTGACCCTTCATGATAAAAAATGTCCTTCCCTCTTTTGTCCTCATCTTGGTGACTTTTTGTATTCCTTAAAGTGTCCCTTCATGAGAAATTGTGCCCTTCCTCTTTTGTCTTCACTTGGTGACTCTTGGAATTCCCCAAGATGACTCTTCATGGGAAAATGCGTCCCATCCTTCTTTTGTCTTTATCCTGTGGCTCTTTGACTTCTCCATGGGCCCTTCTTTTGTCTCATATGCAACCAAAAATATATTCATTAATATTAAATAAATATTAACTCATATTAGCCAAGATATATTTATTACAAATGACATTAAATGCAATGGGGCCTTTATCACCAATAATGCTAGACCTTTGACATCAATGACAATATTTCCAATAAATAATATCCCTTCTCCCTCACCAAAGTGAGGACATCCATGGGAGAAGAGAAATTGGTTGAGGACCTTGTCTTGGTCCTTTGGGCTATACATGACATGTAAGATAAATCGATGGAGGATATACATTAGTAGGTCTGAGCATTGGAGGTATGATCCTTCCCTATAGAGCTAAGTGGATAAGTAGAGGATGCCCTCCTAAAAATTTTCTTAACTCTAGAGAAGGTGGTTGAGACTCTGATAGACAAGAAGACATAGCTTCAAAGAACCCAAGCCTACTTGGATAGAGTTACTCTAGTAGAGAACAAGTGTTGAAAGCTAGTGGTAATCATGCACAAGGGCATGTTCTTAGAGTTGAGGCTCATGCCCACTTTAGACCTAAGCCTATATCAAACATATACTGGGAGTATGAGAGTTGTAATTGAGGAGTGGTTGAGCTTAGCTCAGATGGTAGAGGCCCCCCTAGAAGAAGGAAATAAAATGATATTAGCCTACCTTAAAGAGGTCAACATCAAAATGCTATTCCACCTAGATGAAACTCTGCTGGACAAGAGCGAATTCAGAGTTCACCTAGGTCACTTCAACTAGGTCATGTGAAGGAAGGTGGTTAGGGCTAACAAGGTTGGAACACAAGCTATGCTCAATTTATCTACCCAATCCACTACAAGCATCAGTCATGTTTTAGAGGTCAAGGTGTCCATGGAGGCCCCACTCCAAGTTTATCATAGGTTAGTGGCTTAGTAAAAGGTGATATTTCAAGAGCCTCCAATGAATTTGGCCAGGATAGACTGGGAGTTTGACCTAGTAGCAACTGCATTAGCCAATAGGGAGGTAGAGTCCAAAAATTTGGGAGGTGGTTCATCGGTAGCCCCTCCACATATCAGTTAAGTGGGCCTCAAAATATCTTTTGGAGAGAGTTAGGAGGATTTTTTTTTAAATCAATACAGTTGTAGGAACCTAGAGTGGCCATCATGGCCTAGGATAGGAATCTTGTGCTACTTGGAGGCAAGCCCTCATCCTTATCTATAAATATATAATTATATTCCATTTTGAGGATTGGTAATTATTAGTCCCAAAATGATATCGAATTAAGCTAGGATTTCACCTACTTATTCCTTCACTCTTTTGGATTATGAATGTCTGCCATGATTAACACTTTTGTAAACAAACTTATTTTAATGAATGCAATTTATGGTTTTCTACAATATATATAGTTTATTTGTCAAAGGTTGTCAATCATTTCAAATTCTTGAATACATGTTAATGATAATAAAATCAAACGAATCCTTTGTAACGTAATGACTATAGTTGTTACAATGTGCTTTGTTGTTCTAACCTGATTATGAATTATGTGTTAATCTAAAAATTGTGTTTAAAGAATTTAGGTGTTATTTTCTATAGCCTTTTTGAATATTGATATCTAGTGAAGGGTTTATAAATTGAACATTATCCCCTATTTCCTTAGACTTCTCCCCAGTGTGTAAAACTGAGTCATAACCCTCAGTGAAACTCAACACATAGTGGTATAATTGGGGTAGGGTACTTAGCTTGGTTCTTAAAGCATTAGCACTTTCCAAGCTTGGAAACACTCTTTCATGCCATAAATTACCCTCATTTAATGATTATTTTAGAACCCACACATTTTCCCCTACTTTAGAAATATGTGAGGCATGGCTCAATATTAAATGATAAGTAGAAGCTCCTTGGCTGGAAACTAATTCAGCATGCAGTTAAATACATATTAAACCTATGGTGGTAGTAGTCATGACTCTTTGAGTATAAAATTTTAACTTGTTTGGTCCTTAGATAGAATGAACCTCAGTCCTAAAATTAATGAGGGTATATTTTATCCCATGCATTGTCTCCTACTTTCCTCTTCAAAACACTCAATCCCATGAGTGCCTTAGGAGGCGTAAAGGATCTCAGGGATAACAACACATTTTATCTCATATCACACACCCAATGAGTTGGACCATTTACTCAAGTAAAGCCCTCAAGGTTACCCATAGTCGCAATAACTCGACCCAAATAAGGAATTGAGAGAGTATGCCTAGAGACTTTGAAATCATGAGTCCAACGTGATAAAATCATCAAGGTATTGTACATGAACCAATATCTAGACTTGGTGATAAAAGCTTGCACATGTGACATTTTATAAAAGGAGAACCAAAAAAACCCATGGTGAGATTGTGAATCCTTCCCAACTTGATTGCATTAGATTTCCAATGGTGTTTAACCTAGGGTTGTAGAGAATCCTTAGAGGGAGTATGACCAACATAATAAGCAACGAGGTAGTTATTTTTAATAACATCTAAAAATTGAGGGGGATTGACAAAATCATTACCTCATTGTATACTTTCAAGACAAATTTATGGGATCACTTTGACACCATGTTCCACACTGATTGGAATGATCGCTGTGATTAGTTGATTAAGAGCCATTTATATATACCTTTAGTGCCAAAATTTATATGATCAAGTCTAATATATTTTGTGATGGTGGTATGCATAGAGGCTTGACAAGAAAACAAAACCTAAAGTCGACATAAAAAACCTTAGCAAAGCAAGTTTCTCCAATGTTTATATTTTTATAATCCCAAAACAATATATATATATATATATATATATATATATATATATATATATATATATATATATATATATATATTAGTGGGAGATTTATTGGGATCCCACCTTTGGAAGAAAAAATAAGTTCAATTTCAACCATGTAGAGAGCCATTCGTGACTAGAGTTAATAGGCCACATAGTAACTTAGAAGGAAAAGAGCTAATATACAGGTTTGAACTAGTTTAAATAAACATATAAAATAATTAATCACAATATTAATAATGAAACATTGTGCCAAACAACATCAAATATACCAAAGCAAAAAAAACCCAACTAAAAATCATAGGCTACAAAAAGCCACTATAGATAACACAAACAAAAGACTAACTACTCATTGCCACTAGCTTTACAAAGGTAAAGGACACTAGCAGACACCGATTTAACCACCACATCATAGGAAACATCAACTATGCAAATAATCCATTGCATACCTTGAACCACTCCCTATGGGAAACTTCCTTTCTAACACCTAAAATTCCTCCAATTCCTCTAAATCAATAAGAACTATTTAATCCACTATAGAATTCTATGCCTATGGATTCCAAAGGGTAATCTCTTCCTTAAAAGTACAACCTCTTCCCTTTTTTGAAAGGAATGAATCAAGTAAGAGAGACCCATAATTCGGTGTTGCTCCATACCTTAAAGGATATGCATAAAAGGGTGAGAAGCTCAATTTCTTTTATGTGTATTTAACAAGATCCAACCTCCAATATAATTTCCATCATGAAGCAAACTTAACATCTGGTTCATATATCTTAGCCTTCAAGACGTAAGGGTATCATGAACAAAGAAGATCTCATACTTATTTGATGATCCTAGAATGTACATGAGTAAGAACTCAAAGGATACTTCACCTTATGCCCTAAATCTACAATAAAGAACTCAAGTTAAAAAAATTATGCACTGAGTGGAGGCCAAAACATACTCCCCAATAATTGCCCATACAAAACCAAGGGCACACAAATCACTTAGTTTAGATGCCCTCTTCAAGTCATTAATGAGGACACTTGAAATGCCCACTTTAATACCTATAATCCTCACCTTTCTCAAAATCTTGTGTAATACTTATCAGAGAGAAAAACCATCACAAAATTAAAAGAAAGGGGACCGAAAATATCCTCACTTTTATGTGTGTTTGGAGGGTTCGCAGTCTCTCAATACCAATCCAAAAGTAGGATCCTTTTGAAAAGGGAAAAAAAATACCTTTATCTTTTCAGTTAACACAAGTGCAAGTTTTATACTAGGATAATATAGAGGGAAGAGGTGAGATAGCTCAGTTGATAGAGTAGAAGATTGACAATCCTTGTGTCACCAGTTTAAATCTAATTCTTGGCATTCAGAACCATTCAATTTTATTTTTTTCCAAAATACATTTTTTTTTAAATGTATCATAAAAATTCTTTACTTCCAACTAGTATGAATTTTTATTTTATAAATTTTTCTAATATAAACTAGAAAAACGCTCAATTTTTTTCCTCAATTGTAATTTTTTGATGCAGAGGCCTCACTTGTTCTCTACTTACCAAGATCTTTTATAAGCTTTTTCCAATGTTCTATGGCAAATCACACTTCATGAGGGGTTAATCAACTATCTACTTGTCTGTCAAGACTGATTAGAATTCATTCAAATCAAGAAAAACATCAACACCTTATTTATTTCTTACCATATCTTCAAGCATGCACTAATCAACACAAGGCAACTTGTCTTCTTAAGCCATATGAGGCATCAAACACTAAAATACCTATTCTCCATCCTTCCATAACTCTGAAACAACCTTAACAATACCAAACCATACAATTGAGCAATTTATCATACCCTAAAATCTGACTTCTCTATCAAAATGGATCAAATGGCTTCTAGGCCTTGTAGCCCTCCAAACAGGCAAATCTTCAAATCTAAAAACATACACTGAGTGCTAAAGAAAAATAATGAAAATTTTAGACACCCTTTATCATTATTCAACTCTTCACCAAGTTTCAGGACCTAACTCAACCTGTAGATGCACTTTCTTTTTGTGTCTCTTTCCAATTAAGCCTTCATTAGCCCTATGCAAATCAAGGCCTAATGGTTTGACCAATCTGTAATAGATCTTGACCATGTAAGAATTGTTTTAGTTACCCTTTATCTTGTTTTAGTTCTCTGGACTGCAATCTTGCAACTCACACTGTCACGGTATTGCAATCCCACAACTCCACAATCACGATATTACAATCCCGCAACTCCAGAATCACAATATTGTAATCCCATGACACTGTAGTCATGATATTGCAATCCTATGACTGAATCAGTCACGTTTTTGCACTTGTGAGTCATGATATTACAGTGTGTAGAATAGGCCATCTTTTGGAGCTTGGTTTGGGTCATCTAGACTCCATTTTTGATATATATTTTTTTAAAAACATGTATTTTTTTTCTAAATTTTCAAAATATGCCATTAGTTTAAATTGAACTTACATAAATATTTCAAAAAACCTCTTAAAAATTGAGTATCAGGATTGTCAACTTCAATAGCAGGATTGTCAACCTGATTAGCGGGATTATCAACCTGAGTAGCTTGATTGTTAACCCGAATAGTGGGATTATCAACCTGAGTAGTAGGATTGTCAAACTGAATAGCAAGATTATAGGCCCGAGTAGCGATATTATTTTTTCTATCAATCTAACCCAGATAGTGATATTGTTTATCTGAATCACAGTTTTGCAGAGTCACGGGATTGCTCTGTGGAGTAGCGAGATTGACTATGTGAAACTCGAGAGCTCTTTTTTCCCAAGTTATATGTTCAATATTATAAGTGCTTCAAATCAGGCAGTCCTAATCTTATTTTTTTAGGTTGAAAGGTTAGTTTGGAAGTTAAGTTGGGTGTTTTAACGAATCATACACTTCAATTTGGGGTTTAAAAGGAACTTGGTTAAAATCATACACACTTAAAATTTGGTGCCTAAAATGAATCTTTAGCATGCTAAGTATTGAACACTTCAAACTATGGGTTTAAAAGGAGCTTAGGTGATTATTATTATTATTTCATTTAGTCTTTTTGGTGGTCTTTACAAGTTTTTACATCGTAAAGCCAAGGGGATAAAGAACATTCAATTAAGTGCTTTAAAATTGAAAACATTTTCAAAGTTTGTATTTAATAGATCGTTGCTTAGATTAGTTTTATTTCACAAAAAGAAAGATCATGCATGTATACTCTCCCATCCATCCCCTTTAGGGAACTTTTGGGATCAAAAGTGTCATCTTTATTGCAAAGTGCCTTAGTCAAAGGTGTGAAAGAGATGTTGTGAAGGCTCTCCTCAAAGACCCACATGGCTTGAGTGACCTAGAAACAACCTTTAAAGTTCTTTCACTTGTCATTTATTTTCATGCATCTTGGCTTGTGAGGGAGACTTCATTACTTTCCATGAGTTCTTTAGGGAATAGTTGACCCATGGTTTCATCTCCCAACATCGTCTTCAACCCCTCTCCATGGGGGGTATATAAATTGGGATCCCCTCATTGGGATGATGGTTTGAGTTGTTAAGCCATCTCTATTAGTAGAGGTTAAGCTTGAGATATTTGAGCATCTTAGACATTGCATTAGACTGAGAAAGTGATGGATGTAGTGGTTGTAAAAAGGGAAAGACCTTTTTACAACAAGCCATATTATGTGGACCCAAATGACATGTGCTTATTTTGTATGTTGACGTGAAAGTCGTATGCATTTGATCCATCTAGAACATTCAAAAAACAATTAGTTTAGTTAACCCCACTTTGCCATACCTTGTCATTTTAGGATTTAAGATGATTAGTTAGTTGGTTTATCTTTGTCTTAGATTACTTGGTCTTGTTTGAGAGTCAAAACTTAGTGTTAACAAAATGACATAACTAAATACATTGTCCCAAAATTTCTTTAAACAAAGGAGGCGTTATGTTGCCCAAGTGAAAACATATTTTTCCTTGTTCAAAATCATCATCATAAATGTTGTGTCATATCTTCCAATTTGGCACAGTTATGCTACCCATTTGAGTCTAGAACTTTTACCACATTTTGTTTAAGTCCCTCATTGATAGTTCAAATTTTAAATTAGACTCTTCCAAGTTTTAAAGGTTGATGTATTAAATTGGCTTCACCACTTTGCACTTGAATTGTTTTAACTTGAGTTCAATTCCCAATTTGAATTGAGGGCCATTTTTAGACACAACATCATTATCATAATTTGTTAAGACTCAAGTCATCTCACATGTTTACTAATGCTTTGAGTCCTAGACTTTGAATACCCATCCTATTTTGCCATTAATCCATTTGATAGCACACTCATGACTTAGATAATTTGTCCAAATTTGTGTGTGGGAATCATTTGAGTTGAGGAGGGTAGTGTTACGCTACCAAAATTGTGTTGGAACCATTTTGCCTTAGAGTTTTTGAAACAAGTATTTTCCACATCTTTTGAGTAGTTTAGCATTGTTACGTTGCTCAAATTATTTTGAGACTTGTTTCATAGACCTCTTTGCATATAATCCTAGTATGTCCAAGTTTTAACCATTTCGAGTCTCCTTTAAGAATATTTGTCTAGCATAGTTATGCCATTCACCTTTGTTTAGCTTATTCATCAAAAGAACATAGATTTTTGCCATTATTTGGGAGAAAATAAACTATCTCCACGTGCCTTTTGTTTCATACCTCGTATGTATCGATCAAGTTTTTACCACCAAGTGTCAAACACATAGTTTTTGTTAAAAGTGTTTCAATTCTATTAAATTAAATATCTCATCTTTTAAAGTCTAGATTTTGATGCCATTTGGCCAAAAGTCCTAGCAGACGGACTTTGTTTGAGCTTAGATTTTGATGTCATGTTTGTCAAAAATACCTAACAACTTTTATTTTTCTTAGATTAGACTGATTTGAAACACTTTGATGTAAAAAATGGCATTTTGATTTATGGTCCTTTTACTTGACCTTTTTGTGTGAGACGTGCAACATTCGACACTTGATGTTAGCTTGTTTTTTCATAAGTCATTGCATCAATTTTTTTAGATATACATATACATCCTTTTGACCAGGTTAGACCTAGTTCGAACATATTTTTATACATATCATTTTTAGAGTTTGTAAAACTCTATTTTGTTTTATCGTAAAACATTCACTATGAATGCCAACATGTCTTCCTACACTCGTAGTGGCCTCACATACAATCCTGGGTTTAGTAATGTGGTTGAACAAGAATAAATGGTTCAAGACCCTTATGCAGAATTTGTTGCTTATAAGACAGATGCCTTTCCATCTTATAACGTTCAAACAGGGACACATAACCAAGACCCTTTAGCCAATTACTTGGTAAACATGCCTCCTTACTCAGAGTAGGATCAAGCACAAATATAGAAATACCTAGCTACGGTACCTACTGTTGAAGAACCTTTTCCTCCACAACCATACTATGTTACTGCACCATCAACGTATGATATTTGTCTATTTGAGCATCACTTATTGGATAAAAAAGATGAGATTTTGATTAGAGCCATAGAGGTAGGGGTCAATTTTCCAACATACTTACCCCATGAGAATTTTCTAAGTCTAGTGGGAATGCCTCATAACATACTATACAATCAATAAGCTTCTTCTATCAATCCTTTAGCTCTAGTCCAAGCAACGTATTAGGACCCTAGTATGCTTGTCAAAGGCAAGGACCCCATGGAGGATCACTTTTTACAGATGCATACAACATACCAAACCTACTTAAACCTAGCTCATAATTTTAATCAGATGACCATGTCAAATAGGCCTCTCATAGATTTAGTTCCCTCGACTAGAGTTTTAATAGAGTTAAATGGTCAAGATAATTAGGGTACAGACCCATTCATGCATAATGCTTTGGTTAAAAAATTATTTCATATACCAACCATCAAAGAAGTATCTTCTGCTTCTACACAGAATAGTGGTGAAAACACAATGGATAATGCACAAGCAACGTCCAATCCAAACCAAAGTGGTGTAAATACCCCAACAACTAATACATAAATGAGTGTACCTTTAGTTAACACCATGAGTGGTTATCTAAATTAGGGAATAGGAGTTTGTACGTCTCAACCTCAACCAATAATTACTACTAATCTTCAATTAGCCACTTCTTCAAACACTAACCAACAGGATTAGGTAGTCAACCAGTGACCAATGTCATACCTAAACAACAAAACATGGCAAATATTACTCAACAGATAATGAGTAATATTCCACAACAGTAGGTATAATCCAATATACCAACACAACAAAGGTAGAATACATTTCCACCTCAACATGGGGTAACCAATGTTCCACCTCACCAAGTAGTATGGAACATACCTCTTCCCTTGTAGACCAATGTGTCACTTCAAAGTGAAATGATGCCTAGTCAACAATATACAACTATTGGTCAACAAATGCTGAATCTCTAACATGCACCCACTTCCCAACTATGATTCATGCAATAAAGTGGTTCTAATGTTCCTCAAGTACCAATAAGGTAACATTTGCCTTTTATGTAGAACGTGCCACTAGTTCAAAGACATGGTCTTGGTTCACAAGTACCTCCTTAGTAGCAAGGTTCAATCAGTCGGTAGCATGTCCCTCTTCAACCTCAACAAACACAATATAGTTATATCCCTCCATCCCAACTTCAAAATCCCCAAAACTAAGCCTACATATCCAATCCTAACCAGAATATTGCACAACCACAAATGCAATTTCAACAATTGTATTTTAATCCACGTATGTGTATTGCCAATCTGTTTCCCAACCAAACCAACATACCCAAACAACTACCTCCATCATACCCCAGTCAAAGTGATCCACTTGTGACTTCTCAACCATCTACCCAGGCCAATATTCCCCCTTAGACCAATACTCCCATGAGTTTCTTATCCCAAGAATTGCAACAGATGAAGGATGTGATTACTGCCATCCAAGCTAGGAAATAAACGAAAAAATTTAAGTTGGATGACGTGTTTTCTTATCCATTCAACATGGATTACTTACTGATACCATTTCCTCTAGGATATGAACCACTAAAATTTGACAAATACAAGGGGACAGGTGACCCCAAAGCTCATTTGACCGAGTTATTTATTACATGTTAGGCATTGAGATATAGTGACATATACCTTTTATTGTTTTTCCCGAGTCTATCCAGACAAGCCTTAGAGTGATTTTTAAAGTTATCCAAGAATTCAATATCTGATTTTGATGATCTTTCAGATAAGTTTGTGCAACACATTTCATACAATCTCGAACATGAGATTTATTTGGTTGACTTAATGCAAGCCAAGCAGAGGGTTGGTGAGAGTTTTATAAGTTATCTATAGTGATGGAGAGTCCTTGTAAGTCAATTTACCCACATTTTATCAGATAAATAGTTAGCTGTTGTGTTTACCAAAAATTTGTATAGTGAGATATCCTATCATTTAGAACTGTAGTGTGTGCATAACTTTAAGGAAATCATTGACAAAGGTTTATTGATCGATAAAGCCCTTATTAACAAAGGGATCATCAAGCTTACCTCATCCAATTAGAATCAAGGTACAAATGCAAGAAATAGCCAAAACCAACATCCAGTCTAAGCACAAGCATCACAACCAGCATAGGCCAATAATAATGATAGAGCAAGGCAATTCCCCTATAACAAAAATGTTATTGGAAATGGAGTAACCAAGTCACATCATGCCTAAATGGTGAAAACACCATTTTCTCAACCCATGCCACATATGCAAATTAATCTTAACCCATAGCCATTTCAGCCAACACAGCAAGTGCAACAACCTAGGCCCGCACAATAAATGCAACCACCTTTACCATTACAAGCTCCTCCTTCAAGAAGAACAATGCCTACTCATCACATTTTTAGTGACCTTGGAGAGCCTATTGAATCTATGTTTTTCAAGCTCGTCACCACTAATTTGATTAGTTGGCCTATACCAAAACATTATCTTCAAGGCATTCCTTATCCTGATTGGTACCACCATAATGAATTCTATGAATATCATCGAGTTAACATATATAATTTGCATCATTATGTGAAAATTAAACATTTGGTTTAGAATATGTTGGAGAACGGGGATATAACATTAGATAATGGTGCTTCTACTTCCAATCAGACCCTTGGAATCTATCAAAACCCCTTTCCCAACATAACAATAAACCACAATAATAATAACAATGACAACCAGTACAGTAACAAGATCAAAAGTATCAAAATCAAAGGTCAAACTAATAGAACCAATAGAACTAACAATATAACCAACAACACTAGAATAATGAACAGAACCAAGGTCAGAATAGCAATAACCAACATACTTACCATATAGTTGCACATGACCACAATAGCATTGTATAACATATTATAGGAGGTTGTGTTAACATCATTTCCTTTAATCCAAGACCAAATACTAATCAATCAAGACCTTTGCTAAACAATGTCAATCCACCAACTCACATTGATAATCCTTCCTTGATCAGGAACTGCATACAAGCATACCAACAAGTAGGGATTACTAATTTTGGACCCTATACCTATAACTCATTATTGCCTCATGACCACACACAAGTTCACCAACAATCGAGACTTATCCTATCTGGTCCCCCACCATCACCAACATTTGTCAGTAATCATGGTCCTGTATTCAATCTCAATTGTGCAATCACAACTTAGAGGTTGAAGATTACCTTACCAGGCTCATAAACATCTACCACTTAGCCCATCACCTAACCAACCATTCAACCTCAAAATAAGCCATTTAACACTAACCAAGAGAAAAAAATTAACATTGTGGGACAATTACAAAATATGCCCACACAAATATCCATTTTAGACTTGTTATGTACGTCAACAATCCATAAAAACATTTTGAATGACTTCCTGAGCCAATCCACTGTTTCAAGTGACATATTTCCTGATAAATTCCAAGCTTTGGTTGGACATCTAGCTCCAGCCCAACAAGTCACTTTCAACCAAAGCGATATGTCATCCTTTGACCTACTGCATAATAACTCATTATACATTGAAGTTTGTATAAAGTGGTATAAAGTGAAATGTGTCCTTATAGATAATGGATCAGGTCTAAACATAGTGTCTCGTAAGCTCATCAATTAGTTCGACTACATAATGGCAGATCTTTAATCAGAGATAATAACCATCAAAGCCTACAACAATGAAGAACAAGAATCACAAGGCATCATCTGTTTACCAATTATCCTTGGGCCCTTGACTCATGATAAACTTTACCAAGTGTTGGATCTTGATTTTTCATATAGTATGCTTTTGGGAAGACCTTGGTTACATGAAATTCATACAATTGCATCGATGTTTCACTAATGTATCAAGTTCTACCATCAGGGATGAAAGTTTGTATACTAGGAGATTTGCATCCATACAAGCATTTCAAGCACCTAGAGGCCAAATTCAATAGTTATAAATATCACTTTGGCATAAATCCAGTGGCCAAGTAGGATAAGGGAAAAGTAATACTCCTTGATCCATTAGAGGAAAACTACATTGATCCTAATACCCTTGATTCCCTTTCCTACATGTTGCCTCCTAAAATCCAATCATTTTAATATCTCACCTAATGGCCCAGGAGAGTATGTGACCCATGAGACCTTTTACATTTGAACCTTCCACAGAAACCAAAGTCCTTTGAAAGACCTAAATCTAAGCCACTTCATCCAAATTGGAAACAAAAGAGCAAAGGAAAAGGACATGTCATGTTTGTACTAGCATTTGGCCTAGAACAAGACCCTATTGAGGGAGATGAATTATAGTTAGAAGAATCAAGGCTATGAAAGAGGAGGCCTAAGACCTAATTAATAGGGAACACTTGAGATGATTTCCATGACCAAATACAAAAGGCCCCATGGAATTAGATTTAAACCACCTGAGGGTGACTCCATATACCTTACTTGTGTTTCATCACCATTGACTAGTGATGAGAATGCTGACAGTGAAGTAGACTCTGATCATAGCCTTTTTGATAACCTAGCTAAAACTAACCTATTTAACACCCATTCCATTTGTACCCTTAGCCTAGTCATTCATCACAACCCATTGCCATTATATTATCCCCAACTGATATACGAAGATCAACAAGAGTCCAACATATCAATTGATGCATTTCAAAATGACAAGGCTTCCTTTGATTTTCTTGACCTTAGAGACAATATTCCATTGGGGGGCCATAAATCTGGTTTCTCAATCAAGTTGGATCATATAACATATTTTGGAGAGCGGGTGAACACCAATAGCCAAAAGCAAATAATTAAAACATTGAGGTCCCAAAGTGAAAACATCTTTGAGGCACTTTCTAACTTGGTTAAAAGTAAAGAAAAAGGCCAGTCTAGTGGTGAAAACCTATTTCAAGCACCATTAGATGGGGGTGTTCAACCTTCTTCAACCATAGCTCAGAAGACCCCAATTGATGAACTTGTCTATGATTTTGAGTTCAAATTTGAAGAACAACAATCTTTTGATTGAATCATTCAGGGGTTTCCAATAGTTTTTGTTATATGGACAAACCTTCCATTTGGGGAATCTAATTTGTTATGCCTAGGGGAACTAAAAGAACTAGTTCTAACAGAGGAATTTAATGTTACCAACCAGTTCAAATATTTTCCCACTATCCTTGAAGATGATTCGACCCTTCTAGTGGAAGATATGACAGAGGTTAACATCGAGTCCCTAGATGACCCAAAGTGGATCAAGCTAGGCACTTCCCTTACTGAGAATGAAATTGAAGTCCTTACAGTGCTTTTGAGGGAGTTTATAGATATTTTTACATGGGCATATTCTGACATGCCAGGTTTGGACTTTGCCTTGGTTCTGCACCACCTTGTGGTCAATCCTGATGCCAAACCAATAAAATAAAAACTATGTAAGATACATCCTCGCATTGTTGTATTGGTAAATAAAGATTTGGAAAAACACTTAGAAGTAGGATGTATTCGATCCATTGACTACTCAGAGTGGATATCTAATGTTATACCAGTTAGCAAAAATCAAGAAGGAATCATAATCTATATTGATTTATGTCATATAAACAAAGTTTGCCCTAAGGATGACTTTCTATTGCCAAACATTGAAATGATCATCGACTCCATAACATGTTATGAAATGCATTCATTAATGGATGGCTTTTCAAGATATAACCAAATCAGAATCGCACTAGAAGACCAACATAAAACAATGTTCACCACTCCATGGGGAAGATTCTGTTATCAGGTTATGACGTTTGGTCTTAAGAATGTAAGGGCCACATACCAAAGAGCCATGACCATCATATTTCATGATATGATGCATGATATTATTGAAGACTATGTCGATGACATTCTTGGCAAATCAAAGACCAGGGCCAATCACCCAATAGTGTTACATAGAATATTTGAAAGATTACATGAGTACAAAGTTAGACTTAATCCTATAAAATGTGTCTTTGGAGTCACATCAATAAAATTTATAGGCTTCATTATGTCTCATCAAGGAATTGAAGTTGATCCAGCCAAATTCCAAGCTATAACAGAGATGAAACCATCGACTACTTTGAAGCAGCTCTACAGTTTACAGGGCAAGATCCAGTCTATCTGATGCTTCATATCAAAATTGGTCAATAAATGTCATCCTTTTATGCATCTTCTAAATAAGGGAGTCACATTTCATTAGGATGATCATTGCCAAATATCTTTTCAGCAACTAAAAGACTATCAAGTGAATCCACCTATTTTGTTGCCTGCTATACCAAGAAAACCATTTTTGTTGTACCTACCAGCTATTGACAATGCCCTTGGGGCATTTTTGGCTCAGCACAATGATAATGGAAAAGATCATGTTGTGTATAATTTAAGTCATACACTGGTCACGTATGAACATAATTATATGCCTATAGAAAAACCATGTTTAGACATGGTTTTGTAGCTCAAAAATTGTGCTATTACATGTTAAACAATAAAACCATGGTTATTTCAAAAGTAGATCTGCTCAAATATCTACTATCTAAAATAGCTTTACAAGGCTGCATGACCAAGTAGATCATACTTCTAAGTGCGTTTGACATTGAGTACATCAACCAAAAATCCATTAAAGGCAAGCTCTTGAGATCAGCTTGCTGAAGCACCCTTTGTTGATATAGAGCCACTCACATTCCAATTTTTTGATGAATCCATAATGAACATCATTGACACACCTCTTGAGGAGCAACACTGGAAGCTATATTTTGATGGATCATTCACATCACATGGATTGGGGGTAGGCCTATTATTTAGTACACCATAGGGGATCTAATCCTTAAATCATTTAGAATTGCTTTTCCTTGTACCAACAACATGTATGAATATGAAGCACTTGTTGTAGGGATTTACCAAGCGGTCCAATGGAACGTATCTCATCTAAAGGTTTATGGTGATTCTTATTTAATTATCAATTAGGTTACATACCATTTTCAGACTAAAGATAACAAGCTGGTTCCATATAAGGTCATGGTCGACACTCTCAAATGATATATTATCGACATTTAGTTTGAGCATATACCAAGGGCAAGTAACAGAACTGTGGATGCAATGGCTATTATTGGATCTCTAACTTGACAAATCGACATGTCTAAAGAGTATCAATTCCTTGTTGAGAATTTGTTAGCACCAGATCATGAACCTTCAATCGTCATGATGAGTTATGATATTATTGGTCCTAGATCTATCTGGTATTTAGACCTTTACAACCACCTACATGACCAAGTTTTACCACCTAACCTATTTCAAAAATAATCCAAATCTTTCATCCACTAAACCACTCATTATACCTTACTTTGATCAACCCTTTACTACCGTAGTTTTGATGGAACTCTGCATCATTATTTAAATTTGGTAGAATCTATGATAAAATTATGGGAAATTCATGGAGTATGTGGATCGCATACTAATGAGGTCGTTCTATCCAAAAATCTCTTACATACTGGTTATTATTAACCCAAAATGGATGCAAATGCAACTGCATATGTAAAGAAGTATATCAAGTGTCAACAACATGCTAATCTAATTCATAACCCAACCAAGACTCTGAGACCAATATTGAAACCATGGACATTTATTACATGGGGCCTTGACCTCATTGGTAAGATCAATCCCACCTCATCTGACAACCATAAACATATCCCTACCACCACCAAATATTTCACTAAGTGGGTTGAAGCTATAGCCATCACTTATGTGACTAGAAAACAAATTTCCATGTTCATTTTAAACCATCTTATTTACCGCTACGGTATCCCCTTTGACATTATAACTGATAATGGAGGATCATTCAATAACAAGGATGTCGACATGCTATGTGTCGAATACAATATCACACTACACTTTTCTATGACATATTACCCTCAAGATAATGGCCAGGTTGAAGCATCGACCAAAACCATTATCAACATTCTCAAAAAGATTGTCAATGATGCCAGTTATGATTGGCACCTTTAGATATTTAGTGTTCTTTGGGCATACCGTACCAATCACCATACATCCACATGAGCCACTCCAAATTCACTTGTTTATGGTATAGATCCATCCTTCCCATTGAGGTTGAGTTGCCATCTTTATGCATCTCTTTTTAGCATGTCTTGGATGATAATGAATATTGAGTAGCTCACCTACAAGAACTAGAGTTAATTGATGAGAAACGTATGGATGCAGTGAATAATCTCCAAGCCTATCATAATTGACTTTGAGGCCACTACAATCAACATGTGAAACATAGAGAATTTGAACTTGATTATCTTGTCCTTATATTAAAACCAAAAGAATACCATGGCCAAAAAGAAGCATAAAGGTAAGTTCAAACCCAATTGGTTTGGTCCTTTCATCATTACAACAAATTTTAGAATAAGATCATACAGGCTTACCCCACTAGATGGCCATAAACTTGATGAGCCGATGAACATTATCCACCTCAAGTGGTACTACACTTGAGTGACTTGGTGTAATATCTATAAGGACCATTGCAAGTTGTATCATTTTTTCAATCTTCTTTGTACTATACCATTTTATCATCCAACCACCCTATCATTTTTCCTATCACATGTTTGTTTTACCATACATTCCCCATCAAATGAGTTCATCTCTCCCTTCCTACCTAGTCCTATGACCTTGGTTCCATTCCATTTGGTTCCATCACCACTTTCAACAAGAGGATTCATATTCAGTTTCAATAGTTATTTCACACATTCCAAACAAAGACAATATTTTGAAGTAGTAAGATAGACATTTCGCAGTTGCATCCTTCATTTCCTATTTCATTCTCTCTCATTGTCTTGATCCTAATTATAATTGCCTATGGGAAAATTAGTCTCAGTGACCTATGCCATTGTATCCTTGTTATAACTGTCTATGGGCAAACTAGGGGCAATAATTGTTTATTATGCCTTGACCGTACCCACTAGCAATTCTCTATGCCATACTGTGCCTTCATACCACCTATGGCTATTTTGTTTGAATTGAATACTATACTAGTCTTATTTATCCATTGTAAGGTAGAACTACAGTGACTTGAGGTCTTACTTTGGGACTATGTAGGCAACGCTCGATACTTGTTGAGGTCAGCTTAGTTAATTTAAACCACACTCTCATCATTTTGCGAGCATCCTAGACCACGCTCTCACCATTTTATGAGCATTTTAATCCACACTCTCACCATTTTACGAGCATCCTAAGCCACCCTCTCACCATTTTATGAGCATCTTAAGCCATGCTCTCACCATTTATCGAGCATCTTAAGCCATGCTCTCGCTATTTTGTGAGCATCTTAAGCAACACTCTCACCATTTTGCAAGCATCCTAAGCCACACTCTCACTATTTTGTGAGCATCTTAAGTAACGCTCTCATTGTTTTGAAAGCTTGAATAATTTAGTGTCCCATCATTCTCGATCGAGTTGAGATATTCCAAAAGTTCTAATTTTTTTTGGTAAAATTGTTAGAAAAAACCAAAAACATTGACCACTTCTTTGCCTTAAGGATTTTGAGAACCCTTACTAAGTCATAAGCAAATCACTTGTCACTTAGTTTCTCCATCCTTTTTATCTTTTTTCTCCCATGTTCTCACTATTTTGCTAGTTCATTCCTATTCTTCTATCATATCCATCATGTTTTTTTTCATAAGTTATCATTTTCTTCCCATTCCTTTAATGAACTACATTTGACCTAAATTTTTTATTGGATATTATGTCTATAGAACTATGTAGGCAACATCCACTTGCCTAACGCATATGGAGACAACTTGACCACTCCCTTCCTTTTCTTCTCTTCCCCCAGTCATGTTTGTTTATTAAGTTGTCATCTATTTATTAGGAGCAATGTTCATCACATTATTTATACTAACATTAGGACTAACTGTTATTTATCTCTTTATTTATTTCTTTGTTTGTTTGTTTGTTTGTTTGTTTGTTTGTTATTTGTGTGCTTGTTTGTTTGCTTTCAACACTGTCAGTCAATATGCATTCATTGGGTGATTCCTTTTGCATTTATACTTGATTCCATCTATATTCATTTGTTTAAATTGTCATCATGTTTTTTATCATTAATGCATGGTTTTTTATTGAGTATTGGATCTCGAGAGTCAGTCTTTATGCATATTTTGGCCCAATCTTCATGGTGTTCTATCATGATGCCTACTGTAAGTGCTACAACAAAAATTAGCTTCAAGATGTCTACTCAACAAGGGTGGAATCAACATCTCCTTGGCACTAGTATCCCAATCATATCCCAAACGGAGTAATTAACCATGAAAGAATTTCAACTTTTGTTAGTTCAGACAAGCATCTCCCTACTAACAGGTTGTTCTAATTCATCATTACCCTCTGTGTTAAATTATCATCATCATCAACCAGTCAATCATGCTTTCCATAATCGAGGTCCACTAATTATAACTGCCTATGGGCAAATCATTGCACACCATCCCACCTGCATTTTTTAATGATTATAACTACCTTTGAGCAAATCATTGTGTTCTCACCAATTTAATTTTTTTTTGCCTAGATAGGGGCATGTTATTATCTTGTTTGTCTATCCTAACTAGGGTAGCTCCATCTTTTTGATGATTATAACCGACTTTTGGCAAATCATTATGTTATCATACCACATTACCACTATCAGGGTATAATGCTTATAATTGCTTAAGGCAAACCATTGTACATCATCCCACTTGAATTCTTAGTGATTTTGAAATACTTTTCTAAATCATGATGTTCTCACCCCATCATCTTCCTTCCTTTGGTCCCTTCGTTTTGCTTCTTTCTTTTTGAAGGACTGTTTATCGACCTACTTGTGCCAACCATTCCCTCGAGGGGGCATCATATAGTTAGTTCATCATTACAATTGTAGGCATACATAACCTTTTCATTCTTTGAGAAGACATTCTTGTGCCTATAACTTACAATACCTTCTCAAATAGGGGCAAACTGTAGACACCTAAAACTGGCCACCGATGACCTTCAATCAAGCTTTTGACCAATTCTTATCAAAATGCATAATTTAGCCTAAAAACACTAAAACACATTAAATGAGTTAAAATTTATATGTTCAATTACTGATTTTGGCTAGGGTATCATTAAATTGGGCAATGCAATTTATGAGACAACTAAATTTGATCAGATCATTTTAAGTCAAAATGACATTTTCATATCTAGGTGCTCTTGATTGCTCTTTTCTACCAATTTTTTTGCACAAGACATGTGCATTTGTTATTTTGTGTTGGCAACATCCTAAATGGGATAATGAATCCAATGCATTTGACATCGCATCCTAATTTCAATCTAGTCAAATTTTGAGCCAATAATGAGACATTTTGACTAATTTGATTAATTTGTGCACCAAATTACCAAGGTTTGCATCAAAGTGACTAATCATGTTTAAAAGCTAATTAATTCAAATCATGAGCCTAATTAAGAATTCCATGGAGCTTTTTGAATTTTTATTTTTTAAAATGAATATTAAATATTTGTATCATCAAATGATATCATTTTTTGGGAGGACATCCCTAGGCCATAAATGTATAAAATATCTCATCAAGCCACCCCATGCCTCAGTAAGACCCTCCATGTCTCTTTATTGCCTCTCTATTCCAAATATTTATGGGGGATATTTATAAATTTAATTACATAATTGAATTTATTCATGGCCACACATTTCAATTTTGAGATGGACAATTATGGTTGATCCCGAACCATTTTAAATATCTATAAATAGAAGAGCCATGAACATGAATTTTAAACTTGGATAATGCAAAGTTATAATGCAAAAATAATTTCAAAAGCCATTGAATTTAGTGTTATAATGCCAAATTTTTGAGTCAAACCAAACCCAAAGCCATCACAAAGGTTCCAAGGAGAATAGGATATAGTTGAGCCTCTTTTGATGAAGACTCATTGAGCACAAGCCGAGCAAGCCACTTCAACAAGCTATTTGGAGTATCCAAGGAAGGTGAAGGATTTTTTCGTCTTTGCATTCTAGTTGTGTTTTTCATTTGGTTTTGTTAATATGCTCCCCCCTTGAGATAGGCTTAGGGTGTTAGTTTAGTGAGTTCTTTATTTGGATTTTATTTCATTCACTAACACCATACTAATCTCCCCCTATTGCAATCCTATGATCACAGTGGCAACCTATTACTTTATGGCTCTACAACTATGTTTTTGGCCAACAGTGTATTGTTGAGCTACGACTATCTCCTTGTGATTTTGCAATGTCTTTCCTCTTTCTCTTGTCAGGGTTTGAAGGTTTACTTGGGTTGTTTTCCCTTGTTTGGTTTGTCCCTGCCAGCAAGGGTATTTAAGGAATGCTATGTTTTGAGGGTTGGTTGTAAAGATTTTGCTTGCTCGTCTTTCCCAACCAACATGTTGTGTTTAGTGGGATGTGATTTGATGTCGTGAATATTTTCTCACTGATATTTGTGTACTGTGAATACCAATCGACAATAATTTTGTTGTAAACCATATATTTTTTAAACCAATAAATATGACAATGCCTTCCATTTTTTTAAATGGCGAAGAATATATATTTTAGATTGTGAATAATTTTCTATTATATCAAATCAATTAAAAGAAAGAGTTTCACTTACCAAAAAAAAGATGGAAAAAAATCATATTTCAAAACTTTCTTTGAAAAGTTAAGAAAACAACATTCATAAATATCAAAACGCTTTAACTTAAAAGCTTTTCGAAATTCAATTGACATAAATATTTATTTTTTCCATTTTTTTAAAATCCTCTAAAAACAATAATAATTCTTTCTTGAATACCAAAATAATTATTTTTGTCCTCTGAAAAGATTAAATAATTACTTCTTTCCTCCAGCGATTTATTAATGATAGAAGAAGAAAAACAAATATAATCAATCACTTTTTCCCAATAATGTAGGAGTAAATTAAGCTCGAGACATAAATGGGACCCATTATAATGTGCATATTACAACCTAAGATGCACGTACATCCCAAAGTCAAATAAGGAAATATATTTAAAAGTACAACCAATCATATATATTTCAAATCATTAGAGCATTTCCAATTTTAAAACTTTACAATAAAATTGTAGGTATGGTGAGAAATTTGTGACAAAGTATAATTTTTATTTTTTTTTAATAAATTTAATGCATATCTTTCTCGTTGGAGTTGTACTTATACTTTTTATTTTTTTTATTATATAAGTAATTTTTTTAATTATATAAGTTTGTTTTATTTTATATTTCGAAGTTTTAAAAATGTATTATACATTTGTAAGTATAGTGAGATATTTGTGACATGAGAAGATATGAGTTGTTTTTATTTTTTTTGGATACATATTTTTTATAGTTTTTAAATTTGTTCGAGTTATAATTACTCTCGATTCTTTATTGTACAATATACTTTTCTGACTCTATAAATCAATTTTAAATTTATATCATTATATATATATATATATATATATATATATATATATATATATATATATATAAACTCTCATTTCACATATTCCAATTACAAACATTTAAAACTTTTTAAAATTAAATAAACTTTTCATAATTCATAATTTTTTTTTAATAATTTTTAATATAAAATTTAATACCATCAAAAACAAAAATCAATTTTAGATTTTAATTCTTTTGTATACATATCGAATGAATGTGACCCTTAAATATTCAACGAAGTTATTTTCTCATTATCAATCCAAATAATATGCATACAGATGGAATTTAGGTTTTGCTTGCCTTCTTTGTATTTAAACATTTCCATTCATGTGCATACAAAGTATGTATGGTCCTTAAAAACAAGGATTAAAAAATATGTATGATCCAAAAAAAAAAGAAGTATGTATGTATGATAAAAAAAAAGAATTGGTATAGAATTTATTTTTAGGACCATACATACATACTTTTTTTTTGGGACCATACATAATTCTTTTTTTTAGGACTAAAACAAAACCTAAATCTCACTCATATGTATATTATTTGGATTGATAATGAGAAAATGACTTCCTTGAATATTTAAGGGTCACATCTGTTCGATGTGTATACAAAATAATTAAAATTTAAAATTGGCTTTTATATTTGATGGTAAAAAATTTTATATTAAAAAATATTAAAAAATATATATTACGAATTATGAAAGGTCTATTTAGTTTTAAAAGGTTTTAAAATGTTTGTGGTTGGAATGTTTGAAATGGGAGTTGTCTATAAATGTGTGTGTGTGTGTGTGTGTGATTCGAGTAAAAGATGAGGGTTTTGATGGGCCCCCACAACCCACAACAATGAGAACAAATGATTAAAAGGAACAACAAAGACAAGAACTAGCCTAATGTACTATAGAGACAACCAAGTCATAACCAACAAAAAATTACATCATAACTGTCTTTCTAAACTCAACCAACCAACAAAAAACTACTAGCCTTCTGCCAAAAATCAACCAAGCTTCAACAAAAAGGTGCCCAACGTTTAACCCAAAAGCCTCTGAATGAAATCTAAAGATAAAAAAATGAACAACTTACCTTCCGAAAGGAAAAGACAACAAAAATTACCCAATGGCCGATAACAACCTCTATCCCCGCTTGGAGAGAAGACCTCCATTAATAACTATATTTAATACATGAAAAAATCATTTTGTTATTGGTAACCTAAATAATAATTATATGGAGCGGAAATGAGATATTGATATTGATATGATTCGGTTAAAAGTGTCTCTAAAGAAAAATATATAGAAAGGAAGTAAAATAGTAAAATTGATAAATTTATTTTAAAGAATGCATTAATATTTATTATACAAATGGTTTTACCAATAAAACTTATATATAACGGAAGTGAAATAATGACATTGATAAATTTATTTTAATAAATACATTAATATTATTTATTACATGGAAGGTATCCCCAATAAGAATTTATGAAGTGCAAGTGAAATAGTAACATTGATAAAATCTATTATAATGAATGCAAATAAATGCACCAAAATTCTTTAGTCATATGTATTATTCTTTGATCTTTGGATTTAATAAAATAATCGAATGTATTAATGGTGTGTTAGTGTCTTTATGTAAATACACATGACATTATACAAAACACATAAACTAATAATTACTAAAATTTCTAGTTACACCTAACTTATTAGAGAGAGACAAACAGTCATACCTTTCAACGACATTCTAGTGGTATTCATGGAGGTAGACCCACTCTAATTATTAGAACATGATACATAAGTAAACAAAGGGTGGACATTATATGACATTCTTAGAAATATCAAGGTAGAGTATAAAATTATCGATGTATGTAATGTTATTCTAAAATTAACCGTAATATTAAAGAGTTGAAGGGTTTGATGTGGATTGGTTGAGAGTTCCCACTTTGAGGAGGCATATAAAGTATTACATCTTGCCATGAATGGCACTTTCCTTCATTTAGTGTTTTTTAGAATAAAATTTCTCTATGGAAACAAATAATCTAGTTTTTCTTTCTTTCTTTCTTATCATATACCTTTCAATATTTGTAAACACTTTAATTTGGTCAAGCAACCACAAGTACTATGTGTTTTGTTGGTTTTTCACTTGAAGGTTTTAGTGATGATTATAGCCCTTGTTTGCATGGTCATTTTGAGTCTTTTGACCTTTTTTATGTCCTATTTTCCCTCATTTGAGACACTCCCAACAGTCATAATTCACCTTTTCCTAGTCACAGGGGCCCTTAGCCTATCATGCCTAATTTTAGCTCTATTTAAGGCCTCAAGACACTAGCGCCACTTTTAGGACAAAGTGTCCACTTATGGTTCTAGTGTTTGATGGGCCCTTTCTCCCATGTTTTAGTCATAACCCCTCTGTGAGACTTATCTTATGTTTTTTATCTCTTGTTTATAACTTGTTAGCTAGCGAACAAGGTCTTACATTCAAAACAAACATCCATCTATATAAAAAGCCTCACAAGGCATTTTACATATAACACAGACTATTTTAGCACATATTTACATAAAATCAATCAATAATACAACTCAATACTCTGCATTCTACTCAGTCTTCACACCTAAACATTGCATGTTTGATCAAAGAAGGGTCTAAGCAAAAATCATTCTAGCATACTGTGCAATTTGATGGTGCACGTTCCTTAAGGGAGAATTACATGTGATTTGAGATACCTAACATTGGGGTTAATCTAGGTAGTGGCCAGGACAATAGGGGTTCTGCTTTGTGCAATCGTAACATCTCACAACCTAGTATTTTCTTTCCTTTTTGCATTTAATCCATTTACTATTTCATGTGTGCAAGTATTCATTAGGGTTTCAAAAGAGATTCAACAAAATAATGACATAGACGAGCCCCTGAATGACATTTAACTGCCTATAAGACCTTCAGAACCTCCCGTAACTTCCCTAAAAGTTTTAGACAATCTCTATAGGAAGGACATTAATACCAGAATTGGACACTGGTGCCATATGGCACTATTGTCCTGATAGGGGTGCTATTGTCCTGAGTGATGCGGATCATATACCAAATAAACTCACACTTATTCTTGTTTCTCACTCACTTCCTTCAAAATGATTTCTTGAGTTAATTCATCACACAATGGTAGTAAGATTCAATTGTCAATCTATGGTTTCAATGGTCTTCCAAATGCTTGTATAGTTTTCATCAACTCTTTCAGTCCCATTCATCAACTTTATTAACTCTTTCAACTCACAAACATCTTACAACTCCTTTCACTACACAACTTGCATACACTCTACACTCTCTTGTAGCCCTATGTGGCTCAATGTCCTTTAGTATAGACATGGTACAAGTGTACCTTGAGAAACTATTGACTGTTTTAGATACCCCTTTCCTCCTAATTTCTACTTCCAAGGTTTCCAAACCTAACTCTATTCCCAAGTCACTTTATTTGACCTAAATTATTCTTTGATTAGTCCTATTAAAATTCAAATCCCTCAAAAGGAGATGTTGGTGGGAAATGTCAATATTCAAATTCTATGCACTACAAGACTATCTAAACTCCACATAAAGACTACCTATGACTGCAAATAACTATGAAAATCCTATTAGACTATCTTTGGATAAAAATGGATCAAATTTGGGGTCCTTATAAGATACCCCTACATCATACTATTAAGATGAAAAAATCTTTGTCACATGTGTTTGTTGATCCTCTTGGTATATGCTACTGCTGGAATACAATAAACCTCCCCGTAGGAGGTATCTGCTTCCACTTGCCTCTCATAGAGGTGAACATGCTCTTGGGCCTACATTTAGGCCTTTTCTGCCTCATCTTCATACATGCACATGAAATAATAATGTTAAGCAAAATATAGCTTTTGCCATCTCCTTCTTGCTTGGTAGGTGTATATCAATCTTCTTCATCTACAAACTGATTCATCTTCTCCTTATCTCTATCATTCATCATTTTTTGAAGTATGCATTCCTCTTCCTCCTTCACCAATGCTCCTTGTGCTACCTACTCTATCTCACACTTAACATCTTATTGTTCTTCACATGTCTCATACTTATGTACACTCTTGATTTGTTGTTGTTCATCAACATCTTTTCTACCCTCAATTTCCTGCATATCTAAGGGCCGCATGCTCTCTTTCATTGTCTACATATCATCTATTTGTTTTATCAATCTTACATAGTCATTTTATTCACAGGCCTGTTGTATATTGCCCATCTCATCAATATCATCTTAACAATGAGTCATTCTCTTCACAATCAATTTTGGGCCTTTATACCTTTCATTGCTTGAGATACATATTCAGGTTTCTGTGCCACTTCTTTCTTGGAACAATTCAGGGTTTGTAATTTGTTATCTTCAGGACTTAGTCTTCAATAGAGGAATTCTACAATCTTTAACACAACTCCACACACGGGATGCCCATTCATGCTTCTACTATGCTTTCCCTATTGACACACAGGCTTTTATTTATTTTTATTTTCACAAACAATTCTTTTCCATCCTATTTGATAAAGAAATCAATACTTAATTAGTGAAACTTCTTTGTGACTCAGACACTTTACATGCATACGAGTACGCATTTTTTAGACCAAGAATTTATTAGTCTCCATCATGCATATTATCCCATCATGGTCTTTAATCCATTACACTATTATTCATGTTAAATCTCAAAGACTATAGAATACTCTCAGTTTAACTACCGTTTGCATATGCATGATACAATTCGCTTCTTTAGGTTTCAATTCACAAGTCTCTAGTTAAATTCTGTCCGCTTTTGTCTGTGCATGCATACTTTATGGCCTTGTATAATATTTAATTAATAAAATGTAAACTAGTATTGTTCGCAGATAATCCTCTCAAAATAAATAATTGACCATCCTCTTATCCATTACACACCTTGAACCCCTATCATGACTCAATTTACAAAATAATCAATTATAACAGGATCTTATGTGCATGTAATCATTTTGAAATACTCAAGAAACTTACTGAATGCAATGTAGATCCATTATTCTACTTCGAAACTGAGTATTATTATCCCTTCCTTTGATCTTACACTTTCAAACATTAACAACAACCTTTGATTCTCTATTTGACAAAACACAGTCTGCTAATTAATCAAAAATGCTCGAAATAGGGATCATATGATCTCCTTCATAAACAGGTCGGGGTGCTACTGTCCTAGGCTAGATTTCAACAAATAAAAGATGAAAGATTTTTATGTGTATGCTCAGTCGTTTTTAGTACCCTAATCTGCAAAAAAAACTCTATTTATTTCCAAATATTTTTTTTGTTCTTCCCACTTGCTATTTTGAGAACAATTAAATCAATAATTTCTAGTTTTTATCCTAGAATAACAACATACTCAAACCTTTAACCACATATAATTTACACTAGAAAAACCTTAAAAGGTTAAAACATTTGGTGAACTCGACTTACTTTGAATATTTCTTAATACCCTAATTTTCTTTAGGGTTTACCTTCCCTAATTTTTGTGCACTAAATTAGGTTTACAAAATTCTTTTTTTTTTATTTTTGGGCATAACCTAGCTAATTTAATCAATCCTACATTAGGGTTGTATTTATTTAATATAATTTAAATTTTTACAACACAACCCTAAGTCAAAACCCTAGATCCACATACTAAGTCCCTATACATACAAATGTTAGCAATTAGGGTTTTTCTTATAAATCCTTTTTTCTTTTACATACTTTGTTCAAAATTTCTTAAATTGCACATATACTTATGCTAGATTATATTCTACCTCTTTTATGTTTGCTATTCCTTGTTTAAATTATATTCTTTGACAAGTTTAAAATGGCATCTAAAAAGACTTCTACCCCTCATCCAATTGATGCACTCTTGAATTTATCTCATGATTATAACAATGAATGGACTAATTTTCAAGATCATACATTAGAGCATAATAATGACTTAATTTATAATGATGATAATGACTATTATTATAATGATGGGTATGAGGATTACTATGAGCATGAAAATAAAAATGAACATGAGGATATATTAGATACATCATCTTTTCTTTCTTCTCACTCTTATCTTAATCCTTAAAATGAAACTAAAAATATAATTCCAAAAGAACCTCTTGTTAGTAGTTCTTTATTCCAATGTGATCCTATATTTTCAACTACTTTTGCTACCTCATTATTCAAATTATATCAATATAAGTGCAATACACAAAAGCCACCTTCTTACCCTTCTCAGTTACATTTAAAAAAGTAAGTACCAATGATATTACACTTTCTAGTAATGCACAAACTAAGGTAGATGAAATTATTTTATCGCCTTCCTTCACATTCCAAGCTTAATGCAATGATTCTTTACAACAAGTTGATAATGTAAATGTCTCTAACTCTTCTCCTATATGTCATAATATGTAAAAAGAAATCATGATTGTTACTTCTTCTACCCTTGATTCTAAAATTAAAAGTGATAATCATGCTTACATTCCACAAATAGATAGTGAACAAATGCATTGCATTACACCTACATATGATGATACATTGCATAGTAGTAAAAAGTTAAAATCTCCTTCTTCTCTCTCTCTTAATGATCATGTGGATGATACTTCTTCTACTCTTACTTCTACAAATGAATTAATTTCTAATTTTGATAAACCATGGCATAATGATGACTATTATGATTATGATGAAAATGACCTAGAATCTATATCTTCGTTTTATGAACGATGGGATAATGATGACTATTATCATTATGATGAAGATGACATATAATCTATACCTTCTACTTCTTCTCATACTTCACCTCTCTCTCTTGTTCAACCAAACACAAGGTCACATGTAAAAAGACACACACACACACACACACACACACACACACACACACACACACACACACACACACACACACACACACACTTATTCTTATGTTCATAATTTACATTTATTTGAGAATTAAGTACCTTCTATTCAAGTAGCATGTGATGCTTTTTCATAACTTAACAATATAAGAGATACTAATGAATCTCCCCTAACCCACCTTACTATAGTAGAACCTATTTAGAAAACTAACTTAAAAGAGGGTGGTAGCTCATTTACCTCTAACCAGGTCCCAACTATCACACCTCCAAAGGTTACAGAGAGCAAAGCAACCCTTTCTCAAAAATATTTCCAATACAATGTACCAATGGCTAAGATAAATAACAAAATCCAAGCATTAAATGAACCCCTTGACGACAATAATATACCTTCACAAGTGTTAATTTCCTTAATGCATGTTGTTGGTGATTAACAACAACAAGCACATCATCTCACTTTGGAGAACAAAGCATACCAATCTCGGGTTGATTTCAATGTTATATATGGTAACCCTATTCCACACATAATCTCAACTACAAGGTTGCCACACAACTTTCAGATACCAATGTTACCTATATTTGATGGGCATGGAGATCCCTACTTGCACCTTCAAGCTTATGAGAAAACCATGGTCCATATTAAAAATAAGTTGACTCTACTACAATTATTTCCGAAGTCCTTAGATGGGGAAGCCCTAAATTGGTTCCAACATACAATCCCTAGTGGATCTATACACACATATGAGGAACTAGAGATCGTCCTTCTTAGGGATTACATACATAATAGGGGACCTATAGTCACACATGAGAGTCTACCTTCATTACATTAGGGTGAGACAAAGCCAACATATTAATACATTGTAAAGTTCAAAACTTATTTGCATCAACTGCTTTATCAATTGATAGATTTAGAAGTACAATACATATTTTCTATAAGTTTAATCTATCCTCTAAAGGAAAGATTACTCTATCAAACATCAAAATCATTCTAACATATATGTAACACAATTATAACATTAGAGGCAAAGTTAGGATTAGTAGTTATACAGTCAGAAGTAGATTTGTCTATAGACCCTTCAGAGCCTCATTCATCTAATCTGGCACAAGAGCTTACTCCACTTAAAATTAGGAACTCATTAGAATAGAGGCCACCGATAAAGATACTCAATAAGGGCAAAGAACCACTCTACACATCACATTCTATAGTGAGAAGAACACATGATATACACATAGGGGTTATACAATTTTTAAATAAGACTAGGCCTCATAACATTTTTCTTACACTATTAGATAGGGGGATGATAACACTTCCTTCTACTCTTCATCATCCACCACACCATTTGCACTAGGTACCATATAAGCCATATTATCATTTTCACAAGATAAATGGACATTCAAATGATCATTATTATGCACTTCAAGCTTTAATTAACCAATATGTTACTCGAAGCATCATAGAATTTACATAGGGGGCACCGAGATCTCATTTGCCATACTCTCCTAGTTCACACTCCTCTATGATGGAGTTATCCCAAGATGTTCCTTTTAAGGAACCATTGGTTACTCATCGTACGATCCATGTGACTTCTAGGATGCCTATTTATGAGCAGTCTCATACACCACAATTTCAACAATAATGGCATCCAGGTCGCAGATATTAGAATAAAGCTCTAGTGCATACACCAATTAAGATATATGGGAACATCTATAAAACCAAGGGCACAATTTCAATTCAAACACCAATAAAGATTTATGGAAATAATTACATAGATTGAACACAACTCTAATGCATACACCAATCAAGATATATAGGAATAACTACAAAAATAATAGGACAATTTCAGTTCAAGCACCATTAAAGATATATATGGAAATAATTACAGATATCAAAATGCAGCTCTAGTTCATACACCGATCAACATATTTGCCAAAAATCATACAACTCAAATTTAGGTTTTAACAAGTCAACCAATCAAGCTTTTTGCACCAGAGTCTATACATATACACACTAGAAATACATCACATGTAGCTCCAGTTTCAGAGTCTCCTTTTACACCAACACAACATGAGTAGTATGGTCTTTGGTTCTCCATGCCATTTAGTTTCAGATAGGGCATATCTCCATCACATAATATACACACATAAATCTCATAGAATATAAGGAAACCCTATACAAATAAATACAAAAACACTAATCCACTACACATATTTCTAAACATGCGTAAACAAATACAAATTCATTAATCCTACCTCAATCAACACACTATACAAATATCATCATTTCAAACAAACAAACCAATTAAGAAAATACCATCTAACAAGATCCATTTACCAATACACATAGTTACAACTTAAATAACAAACATCCACATATATAACTGATAATGTAGTTTTATTACAAAAATAGTCCATCACACAATGATGTGGACATGACTATTAGGACCAACTCCCTCACTCTAAATATCTGATATATCAAAGATAGAACTAGAGGCCCCAATATTTCTACATGACCTAGATTGATGAATCCATCTACTCTCCATCTCAAAATACATGCCTAACTCAACCATGCACTCAACATGATCTCACTAAAGACATATGTAGTAATTTACTATCTGACTATTGGCCCCACCTAGAGCATCAAGTTTTGGGATCGTATGCCTATGCAAATCAACACATGTCTCATCTCTATCCATTGCCACTCACCTATATGTTGTGGTATCTATCGCAACTCAGTCAAAAAAATGGGCATGCACCCCAATTACATTGGTGGCCCTCTCCATTAATCCATCCTCCAAGACATTGCTAGGAATATTTCATGTCAACTCGCAAAGCACTGACTCAATGGTGATCTTCCTGTACTTGTCATACCTTGAACCTATAAATGTTCACACAGTTCATAAGATTCCTCATCACATAAATACATAATCAAATTTATGCAAAACATACAAACATATTGTATTAACTTACCATTAACAGCCCTCAACGGCTCTACATCCAAAACATCCTCTACAATCATCCCACCTCTCAAAAATAGAGGTGCCCATCTATGGTCATTCCACTAGGCTACATAGGCATCAATCAATCCCACATCATCTATATTTGGTATATTAATATTAGGGTCCCACTCTATCAATGGAATAGGAGTTAACTTAGCAATATATGGCCTAGCCATACTACCTAACATTGCAGGAGCCCAAGAACTCTTCAACCATATCATGGGTGCTGGGGGGACATCCTGCACCACACCAAACTGTCATATGACCCTCTCATACTGAAATAACTCATAAATGTTGTCCTAGTGGTCATCTAGCCCAAAAATCCCCTGAATCTACGTCAATTGAATACTTCTTTGAGCCATCCCTCGTATCCCCTGTAGGGTCTCTAGATAATATCCCATGTTGTCAAACTGTATAACAACTATTTACATTTCATAGTGTTCCTTATAGGAACGTGACTTATACCTATCCATTTCTCTACAAACAACTGTGGATGGGCCCATAAATCTTGTGCATGTGTCATTGACCACTCATAACTATATGCTCATATGCCCAACAATGTAGTAATATTGATGATTCAATACCTCTATCAAATATTTCCTATGTAAAATGATATAGATCCCTATAGAGGTGAACTAACATCATGTGACCCCAAGAGTACACAATACCATGCTCCTTGATATCCTACACTATCTTATGCATCCTTTAGGAAATTGAAACCTCACTCCCACCTATAGCCATAAATGAAGATATCAAAACAACTAGGAACTTTTGCAATCACAAAACCTTGGTAGTCACAATCAAGGTCAACAATATATCAATGAGACTCCTTACATGATGTGTCCTAGAAATCATGATAGAGAAATATCTAGAAGGCCACTATATAACTCGAGGACCTATAGCCTCTTGAAATATAGCTCGTTAACCAAAGATTGACAATCACAAAATTTGGTACACATCTTCTAGTGTAATAGTCATCTCCCTAGTGGGTAACCAGAATATGCATGTATCTACATCCCATCTCTCACATAATGTAGTCATCATACGCTTATCCCAGGGTATAGGCTCCAAGAATACAACATATCTCAAACCTGCTCTCTAGAACATCTCCATCTTAGCATCTGCCAGGGTAAAACTGTACAAGGTCTCCATAGTTTATCTGATGTGAAAATCCCTCATGCAGGCATCAACCTATAAGAGTACAACCAAATTAGACATCATCAAATCAAAATTAAAACCAAAAGAGAACAATTCACATCAGAAACTAGTCAAAAATATTCAACATCACATCTCAGGTTGTTGGACACTAGTGCTATATACGGGACAATAGTGCCACCCCTTGGACACTAACACTAGGTCTTGGATAGTAGCACCTAGAATTGGACATTAGCACCATTTTATGCAAAATAGGCTCTAAACTGGTTCATTTCTAGTAAAAACAATAAACAATCCAGCATAAATAATAAAAATAGAAAATAGATTGGGATCCTTACCAGTCGAACATCCTCCCAGCCTGAATCTGTGCCTCAACCTCTTCATAGCATGTCAAGCTAGCTCCTCATCTCCTCAACATATTTCTCTCACTTAGACATAAAATGATTTCAAGTCAAATGCTCCAAATGAATTTCTAAATGAATGAAATGACCTTTTTAAGTTATACTTACCCAATGCCACCTTATTAAGGTTAACCTTGCATGCCAATTTAACTTACTAATACAAATCCCTTACTATCACCATATATCAAGAACCGTAGCTCCAATTTATGAATCATTTCTTGCACATGGGACTTGACATCGATATGTAACATCCCATATTAGTTAAACCAATCTTCTAGTCCTTTTCCAATTTCTAAAATGATAAAAATGATATCACTATAGTTAACATAACAATTGATAAAACATCTATCCAATTACATGTTCAATTATCAACTCTGTCATAATAAATGCACTATTCAATTTTAAAACAACATTACACCTGCTAATTAACACCATTACGACTGATCATTACCACTTTTGGTTACATATCCTCACCACAATTTCAACTTTCTCACCAAAAGGAGGAAAATATGCATAGATTGCATCAAACATACAAAGTTTCATGCAAACATAGATACATAGATTCATAGGTTTTCAAATATATAGACACATAGGTCTACACAGGTACACAAGTATTCAGATTCACATGTTTTTAGATATATAGACACATGGGTCCACATAGGTACATATGTTTACATAGGTATTCAGATTCATAGATTGTTATATATATAGATACACAAGTCTACATAGGTACACAAGTTTTTAGATACACAAATATTTAAATTCATAGGTTCTCAGATATACAGACACACAAGTTCACATAGGTATTTAGATATATAGTAAAAATATATATAGACATGTAGATATATAGTTTTAACTCAGGTATATTAGTTTACTCAAATATTCAGATACACAACTACATAGTTCAGATGTTAGGATTAGGGGGCATGATGCAGAGCGCACGTCCTTGGTCCCCATTTTCATATTTTCAAGTTATACTCATTATTGTCACCAATATCATCACTAGGTTTTCACCAGACCCAGTTCACATACTCAAGTTTAGTCTTGATATCAGAGTGGGGGCAAGTAAGCCTTATTTATCCACACATTTAGTTTACATACTTAGATTCAATCCAGATATCTGAGTGGGGGCAAGTGGGCCTTGTTTCTCCACACATTCAGTTTACATAATCAGATTTAGTCCATAGATCAGAGTGGGGGCAAGTGAGCCTTGTTTATCCACACATTCAATTTACATACTCAAATTCAATATAGGGGGCATCCACACCATGTATATCCCCTTCACATATTACATTGTAGTTCTTATCCACTTCTCTAGCCAATAATTGGGCTAAAATCTAGATTACATTCACATAGGTAAGTACAGGTATGCGTTTCTCTTTTTTTTTACTCTAGTGATTTCATTTCATTGTATTACTAGAATAAAAAGGGGGAAAATGTAAACACCCTAATTTGGTCGAGTAATCATAAGTACTATATTTCATTGTTCTTTCACATGAAGGTCTTAGTGATGATTATATCCCTTGTTTGTGTGGTCATTTTGAGTCTTTTGGTCTTTCTTATGTCCTATTTTTCCTTATTTATGACACTCCCAACAATCATAAGTCACCTTTTCCTATTCATAGGGGTCCCTAGCATATCTTGCCTAATTTTAGCTCTGTTTTAAGCCTTAGAACACTAGCTCCACTTTCATGATAGTAGTGCCACACGACACTAGTGTCCACTTATGGCTCCAATGTTTGACGAGCTCTTTCTCTCATGTTTGAGTCCTAACCCCTCTGTGAGCCTTCTCTTATGTTTTTAATCTCTCTTTTACAACTTGTTAGCCAACGAATAAGGTCTTATATTCAAAACAAAGATACTTCTATATAAAGAGCCTCACAAGGCATTTTACATCTAACACCTACTATTTTCGCACATATTTACATAAAATTAATCAATAGTACAGCTCAATACTCTGCAAACTACTCAATATTCACATCTAAACATTGCATGCTTGATCAAAGAAGGGCCTAAGTGAAAATCATTTTAGCATACCATGCAAGTTGATGGTGTACATTCCCTAAGGGAGAACTACATAAAATCTGAGACCTCTAGCATTGGGATTAATGTAGGCAATGGTCAGGACAACAGGGGTTATGATCTACCCAATCGTAATATCCCACAACCTAGTTTTTCCTCTTTTTTGCATTTGATCTATTTATTTTTTCATGTATATAGGTATTCATTAGGGTTTTAAAGGATATTTGGCCAAAATAGTGACACAGACGAGCCCCCAAATGACATAGAATCACATATAAGACCTCCATAACCTCTCATTACTTCCCTAAAATTTTTAGATAGTCTCGACATGAAGGATATTAACACTAGAATTGGACACTAGTGCCACATGGCACCATTGTCCTGATAGAGGTGCTACTATCCTGAGCCATATCTCAATAAATAGCTAGAAGAAAAAATATTCATGTGTCTGCTCAATCATTTTCAGTACCCTGATTCACAAAGAACTCTATTTATTCACAAATACGTTCTTTTTCTCTTCCCACTTGTTATTTTGGGAAAGTTTAAGTAAATCAATAATTTCAAGTTTTTATCCTATATTAGCAACATACTCAGCCCTTTAACTACATAGGATTTACACTAGTAAAACCCTATAAGGTTAAAACAACATCATTTTAATGGTAGTTAAAGAAGTAGCCTTAGTGAAATTATTATAACATGATAAATAGGTAAAGAGGAGTGGCCAATTTATTATGTTCATAAGAATATTAGGATAAAGTACAAAATTTTTAATGTGCTTAATGTTATTATTGTAAAAGTGACCAAAATATTGAATATTTAAGGGTTTTGTGTGGATTAGTTGTGAGCTCTCACATGCCTGAAGCATTGAAAGCATTCTATCTTGACATAATTGATGTTTTAATTTATTTGGTGTATTTTAGATTAAAATTTCTCCATGGGAATAAACAATTTGGTTTTGATTTTTTTTTTTTTTTTTAATTATTCTCTTTTCTCCGTGGTTGATTTGCCATATCTACAACTCTATGATGACATATGGAAGGCCAAAATGGGTCCCTTTCAATGATGATTTGTTAGCACTAACAACATAAATCTATCACATTTTTGGTGCATATCAAGGTTAGTATGTTGTCTTGATGATCTATGCTTATTATTTACTAGATTTATTTGCACAAATCAAACCCAAAGTTTTGAATCTAATGTAGGAATATATATATATTCCTTTCTTTTTAACTATTTATTATTGTGCTTGTATTTCCTGATCGCTTGGATTTGGTATTTTAGAACTGAAGTCTATGTGATGAAAGGGCATGCTCTAGTTCACTCACAAGTTGATTAGAGATAAGGTTGTTTGAAACTTGATTTCTTATGCAAGAAAAACCATTGCAAACATGGGTGGAGATGTGGCACACGAGCTCATGACAAAGGCATTTGTTTAAGGGAGTAAGTTATCTAGACTAGGATATATATATATATATATATATATATATATATATATATATATAAAAAATTTCAAAAAATTCTCTTCTATTATGTCATTCATTGATGCCTACACCCTTTTCAAAATCTCTAATTTTGGCTCATGGTGAGAGCATGTTGGTTCAATTGGACACTTGTTTCTACTATTATTTCTATTTTATTTGCCTTAATATGTGTATTTTATTTATCTTTTTTTATTTATATTTTTGTACACATCTTAGTTTTGGTCAGGGAGTTGAAAAATCACAAATCTTTCAATCTAAAATAGTGGGTCAAAGAGAACCAAAGTTTATGGGACATAAATCCAAACAACCATGGTTCAAATGCTATGAGGATGCTTGTAACTACAACAGGTGACAAAATCCCATTTAAAATATGGATTGGTGGAGTTTCATACTTGGTTGTAAATTCTTAAATGCAATATCTTGCACATCTTTCTCTTATCTATTAATATTTCAAATTTCAAGCTATTTGTGAATAACACTTCAATAATCATAGAGAAAATAACTTCTAATATTTACGTATCTAATAAGAAAAGTTTATGGCCATGTCCTGCATTATAACTTCTTGCATCTTGTCATCTAAATATGCCTCCCTCCATTTCCTTCTCCCCCTCATTTTATATATTAATATTTTTGAAACCCTATACCAAGCAATGAGAATGTAGGCCTAAACAAGTAACTTAGACTTAAAGGGAGTTGTTGGCATACAAATAACAATGACATCATGATTGTCTCACCTTGGCTATAATTTTTTTTGTAATGAATTGTTCTTTAAAGGAGAAGAATATGGTATTTATGCATGAAAAGTGCAGGCAAGAAGCTTACCAATCCATCTAATTAGAAAATAATAAGTATAACAAAACATTTAGAATTACAAGTTTAATGGTTCAGAGACATAAATGCACATGCTAGAACTACTAACCATTAATAATGAGAAAATAATGGAATATATTTATGTTACAAAGTTATGATTAAAAAAAATCCCACAAACTTTAACCTTATTATTCATTGACCTACAAACAGAGCATGAACTCCTAGACATGTATATATCACACATATTCTTTATTGTCTCTTACATGAAACAACTACTAAGTTACAGGGATCATACAAACATGAAAACTTTTGTATATTATTTCAAATTCACATAAAGTAGTTCTAATTGATGATGTTGAAAAGAGGTTTTTGTCTCACAATAGATGTTACTCCGAATACCTTCAGGTCGCAATGGCAAAAAACTCCAATGTAAACTTGAAATCATTTGTATTTGAACAATAAAAGACTATTTAATACTTTGTTGTAGTTCATCGTCTAGGTTTTTAACAACTGACATTGTTTATGCTCAAATAAAGTGTAAACAATTATACACAGCACTCACGTATATACCAATCAAGGTTTACAAAAATCACGCATCTAGTATGATTGTTTTAATTAATCTCAATTATGGTAGCTTTGTAAATTTTAAAATATCATAGGAAGTGACTTTTTCTAAAAGTGCCATAAAAATATTCTCATTTTGCTAATTTTGTATTTTTCACCTATTTTTTCATAATTTTCTATTTTTTCTCAATCTTTGTTTATGTTCAAATTTAAGAATTTTTAAGCATTTTATGATCTCACAAAGTTTCACCTTTTTTCTATTTTTCTAGAAATAATAATAATAATAAAAATTAGACTTTGGGGATATATTGTTGTTCATTATATTTTTAACATTGGTTCATACCATGACCAAGCTTTAAATGATTACTACTATTTGCGTTCAAACTTTGTGGTGAACTATTCATGAGAAGTAATAATCTACTATAAACATATGATTTTCCTCTAATATGATTAAGAATAAAATATATACAAATGATACACACTGGTAATAATCACTAAGAGGAAGAGGCCATCATACCCGAGGTTACAAAAAACACATCTATTTATTTATATCCTTTTTTTTATACAAATTATATAAAGAATTACTTATTCATTTCTTTTAATTTTTTAAAGTTTATACACTTAAAAGTATTACATGTTATATATGATATTACCTAATACATAAGTATACTACCTAAAATAAAATGATTGGTTATTATTATAATTCATAAAAATAGTTATGTAGAATATGTTAACCAAAAGTTTTATTCTAAACCTTGAAAATTATTATTTTTCTACTCAAAAGTTCCCCATATGGTATCAAATATTTAAGTTGAAATTTTAATATTTATTAAATTAAAAGAGAAAATTCTAAACTTTCATGACATCTCCCATCAATATTATTTTAAATCAACACCTACATTCCTTACAAACATTAAATAGGAAATATTGATATTTTTAATGCTAAAGATAAGCAAAGGATAACCATAAATAAAAATGATGGATTTATTATGGTTTTTCCATTAAGATAAACAAAGGATAACCGTTTTGGAAACAACAGAACTAAATGATGAGTTTGGAGAGCGAGAGACATCCAAAACGCATTCTTGGGGGTTGAGTGAGAAATGTCTTTTGGAACACCCAAAGGGAAGCTATTACACTTGGAAATCAAAGGGAGAAACTGGATGGAAAGAGGAATAAGAGAGAAACAAGTTAAAGCCAAAAAGGAAAGAAAAGGGGATGTTTTAGCCATGTAAAGATTGAACTAATTGGGACAATCATTCCAAAATTGAATTAGATTTGAGAATGGTTTTTTGGTGTACATGGAGAGGATAAAATTGTTATGGAATAGATATGTTATTGTTATAATATTTCCCGTGTTTAAAATTCATGTAACTATTTTCGAAAAATGCATAAAATCATCATTTTATTGTTATAATTCAATGAAAGAGTGCCAAGGAATTTTGTGAGATTGGAATTAAGTGTTTTTGCTTTAAGAATCTTGTTATAAGAGAATAAAAGTTGATACAAGATTTTTTGGTGTGAATTGAGACTGCTTGAATTCCCTTTACAAGGTGTCTTTTGAATTGGATACCATGATCGGGGTATCTCTTATGTTAAATTATCCCAAGACTTTCACGTGACTTCATTCGTTAGGTTATGCTACATTTATAATTGGATGCGGTATTTTACCAAATTTTAGCACTCACCTATAAATTTAAGCATGGAACATCACTATTAAATTGTGTATATAGATCTTCCAATTGGGTTTGGTTTGCATCGTGTTGTCATCAAAAAATGAAATCCCCATTTTTTCCCAATTCTTGCTCCATTACATATGTCGAGTCAAGGTGATGATTTTTAATTAAAAACATAGTTTAAAAAGTTCATCTTGAGTCCCAAAATAAATTCCCAACTGTGTCGATTTTATCAATGAGTGTCTTGTTCAAGTTGATATGTTGGTTCTTGACAGATCTGGATTTGTTAATTCATGTAATGAAGTTGTTCATGGAACATTGTCGGTTCCCAATGAGAGCAATTTCATTGATTCGGCTAACAAATGTTGTTCCCAACACATTGTCAGTTCTTAACACCCTTGGCATTGTTGATTTCACTGATAAAGGGAAATAAAAGATTTAAACGCTTGTTAAGTCTTCATAAAGCAAATTTGATAGCCTCATTAGATTCAGTGGAAGAAGGAAAGAGGCATAAAAGATAGATGTGGGCGACATAGGTAGTTCCTATAATGATGTTCTTCCTTGATACCATTGATATTATTAACTTCACCAACATAACATTTAAAAAGTCAAAAAATGAAAAATTTAATTGTTCCCAAAGGTCTTGCATGACACAATGAAACAAATATTGTTTCAAATTCACCCTAAATGCACCAAAAATTGCACCAATCATTTTATAAATTGATGTTAAGGTTTCTTAGTCATACCAAAACTTCCAACACCTCTTGGTTTACTCCCAATGGTTATTACACCTCCTTCCTTGCATCCAACAGTCTACTTCACCAGTAGCATCCTTATAGATCCTCTATACTCGGTGAATTTACTCTAAAATATTTGTCCCTTGGTATTACAGGCAGTTGTAGGTTATTTTTTTGTCGATTCCTATTGTTTAATATTGCCCTACGATTGATTGTGTCAAAAAATGCATTTTGACCTGTCATTGGTTTTTCTTGAAACTTATTAGGTTTCAAATATATGTGATAAGCTTTTGAACCCCATTGCATTGGCAAATAACAAGTAACCTTTTTCCTCTTGTACAAAGTATTATAGATTGATTTCAGTCAAAATTTGTAGTTTATATGAACTTTGTGATGTTGAGATGTTATCATTGATGTTAAAGGGTTTGTTATTCAGTAACGAATATGGTCATTGATGTCAATGAATTTCTACTAATAAAAGTTTGTAGTTTGTGCAGAATCTATAGCTACTGACTAAGTCTATAACTTGCCATGAAAGTTATTTTTGGTGAAGTCGACAATTAGCCAAGAGAATTGTTATCTATATTTTACATCATACGAAGTCACAAAAATAGATTGCATAATTAATTCAGACTAAAGACCATTGAATAAGTTGCTCTGTGTGAAGGAAGGTGATCTAAGGATTATGGAGAATAAGATCATGTCAGGGTTGTTACTTATTGCATCAGGTTTGCTAAGAACCGCATCAGGTTTGTTATGGATTGCATCAGGGGTGCTACAAACTACATCAAAACTTCTACGAACTACATTAAGACTGCTAAAGACTTCGATAGAATCGCTATGGACTTGTTTAGAAAGTATTTCTAAATGTATTCTAATGATTACTTGGTCTATTTTAGCTTCATTTTGCTTAGGCCAACCTATGTGAGTGAGATTTTGTATAAGCTAATGTTAATTATGTTGTCAAAAAGAGAATAAATCATTATATAGCCGACTATAGAGATTTGTTTGGCTGACTTTCAAGAGGTTGTTGATCACCGTTTCGTATATAAGGAAGATCAAATTGTCTTTTTAGAAGAGAAGAGAAAACATGATGAATATATAAATTAGCTAAGGAGCAAAGTAGAGGTCCGTTGAGGAACAGATGGCCAAAGAGGCGTGAGTATTGAATCATCAAATGATTCATAGGAAGATTAACTCTAGAGTATATAGAATCTGCTAAAAGAGATAAATAGAGAAGGCAGAGAGGATAAAGTCTTTGAAAATAAAAAGCAAAAAAAGAGAGCCTAATGTGTCTATTTAACTGATAAACAAAAAAATAGTAGGATGAGTCTGAGATCGATAAGCAAATAAAGTAGAATTGTACCATCATTTATTGACAGAAGCAACTGAGAAAGGTGGATGATTTGAAGCAACTGAGTTGGTGCCTGACAAAGGGGGTTGAAGCCTCCTGTAGATTGGCATCTACAAATCAAGGAGTTGGTGCTTCTTAGCAAGTTGGTGCTCGTTGAATCTTTTTGTCAAGTTGGTGCTTGACTATTTGGGGTTGGTGCCTCAAGATGAGTTGATGCTCATCAATCATTTTGACTAATTGCATATCAGATTTAGAACATGTAGTCCATGCAACGATCAATGTGGATGTTTTTCCCTTTAAGGGTTTCCCACCTATATCATGTGTTATGTCTTAATGTTCTTTGTTATGGTTTGATTGCTCTATGGATTTTGCATTGATACTTGACTACCGACTATGCTTCCAACATATGAGTCAACCATTGCACCCATACAAACATAACCTTCTTCTTGATTTTATATATATAAATCATCTCGAATTCCTTGCAAGAATTGACTCCCTTATGACCAAAACCACTAAGATGAAATACAAATACCAAGGATATGAGCAAATGTCTTCTCTTGAAACTAACCTTCTAGAGATCGAAGATTATAGACTTGGTCATGTTAACATAAATGGATTTTGGGAGAGAATTCATGATGAATACATAAATATTATTACTCAAAGGAACTTTGTGAGTGAGATCACACATGTAACATGTTTTCCTAATTTAGTCCAATACATTGACTTAGTGCTTACTTGTTCTAAATACTATGATAAAGAATCCAGAGAAGTTGTGTCTTTTGAAGATAAATCGATTGCAAAACTAGATGGCCAATCAATAAACATTATTTTTAGGTTTCCACAAAGGAAAGAATATGTAGAGATGAAAAAAAAGTTTGGAAAAGCCCTATCAACAAATTTGAATATTGTCACATATTCAACTATTTTACAAACTTCAATAAAACGCCTTTCAAGTTCATATCAAGTTATAATTAAATATCAATTCTCTATGAACTTATGCAAAAAAATTAGTTTGGAAACCATATAGTCAAATCCATTTTTTCAAATACACACATCCCAACAAAAAAATGCACTATGACCTTCAAAAGATGTCAAATTTTATGATACTTCATAACATATTTCAAATATTATTATCCAATACATGAATCATTCAACACCAAAACCTTTTTAGGAATAAACACGACTTTATAACACTTTGATATAGAAAATATTTTAATCATATGATCTTGTTGGGATAAGTTTTCACATTGTGTAAATTTGAGTATTTACAAAAAGCTAAATAGTAATAGCTTGATATTTACGGAGAGGTAAATAGTAATTAGTTAGTGGTTATAACCGTATGGTAAGATTATTGATATTATATCGTTAATTAGTTAATACGGTAAGATTATTGATATTATATCGTTAATGATAACAATATAATGTCTCATATAGTTTAGCATGTTATATTTTTATACAGGGTAGTGGATAAAGAGTTTAGAGGGATTTGGGAATCTCTTATTATAGAAAACATTATTCCTATATATTTATATTGTATTCTAGAATGAATTCAGAGAGTGAAATATAATATTGTGTTGAAAATTAAATCTGTATATTCAAACGCCATTTAATTGTACATGATTTACACTGTGTATTGGCTCTTCCAATATCCATCATTGGTATTAGAGAAAACTCTAGATCATGATGGGAGTAACTTGAGAAAGGATCTACTCATCCTCTGCTCATCCTTTGCTCACTTCTCGTGTACTTGGTTTGAGTATTTTTTATTGGAAACTCGAGGATAAAAAGAGAAGCAACCAAAGGTTTAAAAGTGTATTATAGTATATCTTTTATCTTGTCAAGCTCACAAGCAGACATATGTGATCTTAGTTGTGCTCAATTCCTATGAAGATTCGTACGGTTTCAAAACATAGAGAAATTTATAGCATCGCCCAAAAATCATGACCAGAAGAGATTTTAATAAAATTTGTAGATAAATATGTATAAGATTTTAGATTGAATTGGTATCATTAATGAGCATACATCTTCGGCTAGCCTCCATAGTCTTGCACAGCTAGTCTACCATGCATTTGTTCAGCCAGAACATAAATTACAATGTATACATGTGTTGCTGCTCTTGATAAAGATCCTATCAAAGCGTAATCTGGGGACTCTCAAAGCCTATGTATTTTGTTCACCTCTGGCCGCACCTATAGATCAAAATCTATAAGATGATAGTATTCATCTGCATCGAGCAACTGCTATCTCTGAGTAAATGCATATTTGAGCATTCATTTTTTTAAGAAAGAAATGCCATCCATAGTGGATTCACTAAAAACGTGCAACCATCATCTAAATTTTTGCAAGTTGTCTTTCACGAGCGTTGCTCCACAATTTATGGTTCGATGTGTCAACCATCATATACCGGTGTGCTTAGGAAATTTCATTTGAAGCTGTGAGCATCTACGCAGGCTTCAAGATTGTCGAGCCATCCATGAAAGTCAAATTAGATATCAATTTATTTTGGTTATTAGGAGTCATTTTAAGATTTTGTGTCATTTCATATCAGTAAAGTTTTAATAAGTAATTGCTTTTAAAAAATCTGTGTCCTGTCTACTAAAGAGTTAAAATATAAACATTAGGTATTTTAATGTTTTGTTTTTTCCCCCCAAAATACATAGTCCTAAAAGTGTCATGTTTAGAGTATTTAAAAAGTAATTATTATTTATTACTTTTTAAATGTTGTGTTTGTTCAAAAATATAAAGTGTTGGTTTAAGATTAGTTATTTTATTAATTATTATCAAAATTCTTGACTTAGAGTTTGTCAAAATATAAAAATGTCTGTAAAAGTCATTGTATCGATGTTGAGTCTTTGTCAAGAGTTAAGAGTCTTAAAAATATTTTTTTTTTGTAAAAATAAATAAAAATTATCTTACGAATGTATTTTCCCTTTTACATGATGTTTACATTATGGAGGGATTTTCTTCAAAAAATTCATGTAACTGAGGTTCATGATATTATCGTCTGAGTGAGTAGTCACATACTGGAGGTTGTAGGATACATAGAGGATGGAGGTCTTTCAGCGATCTCTCGTCAGTCACCAATGACAGGGCCACACCAATGATGTGGTGACATTTTGTGGTGTTTTAATTTCAATTTTTCGGTGTAGTAGTTACATTTGTTTTTCAACATGTGTGAAAAATAAGAACAGTTAAACATGTTTATTTGTGAATGATATTTCCATGTAACCCTTTTGTATGTATACATTGGAAAATATTGATCTAAAAAATATTGTAGCAATCATGATAAAAGGTTAGTGGTAAACATCTGAAAACCATATTGTAAGGTTAGTGGTAAACTTGTGAAAATCATTCTGTAAAGTTAGTAGTGAACCTGAGAAAACCATTATGTAAGGTTAGTGGTAAACCTGAGAAAACTATTTTGTAAGGTTATCGTTGAACTTGTGAAAACCATTTGAAAAGGTTATTGGTGAACCTGAAAAACCAATTGCAGATGAGTGTGAAGGAAGAGATGTGTGATGGCACATGTATGCAGAGGATATGAACACATGGAGGTGGAACACACAACAATAAAAAAAAAAGATATATTGTACCATGTAAAAACTATGGGAGGAAATGTTTAGATTAGTTTTCAAATTGTGTAAATTTGAGTATTTACAAAAAGGTAAATAGTAATAGTTTGATATTTATCGAGAGGTAAATAGTAATTGGTTAGTGGTTATAATTGTATGGTTAATACAGTAAGATTGTTGATATTATATTGTTAAAGATAATAATATGTCTCATATAGTTTAACATATTATATTGTTATACAGGTTAGTGGGTTGAGAGTTTATAGGGATTTGAGAATCTTTTATTATAAAAAATATTATTCTTATATATTTGTATTGTATTCTGGGATGAATTCAAAGAGTGGAATATAATATTGTGTTAAAAAATAAATTTGTGTATTCAAGCTCCATTTAACTATGCATGATTTTAACTGTGTATTGGCTCTTTCAATATCCATCAAATATTTGCATGAAACCAGAACCTATTTGTGTTAAAAACTCAATCAAATCAATCAATTGAATGCTCTATGTGACATACTAAACATAATTAATCAAACTCCATGAAAATGAGTTACTGACAAAAAATTTCAAACCTTAAGGCTATGCAAACAACTTAACAATTGAATGCACTCAAAGTATCAAAAAAGAACTATTTATATATCATTTGTATGCAGAATGTTGAAAATATTTTCATATCAAGTCATCAAAACCACTTTTGTGTTGGTCATGTTTTGCACAAACCTTATGCAATAAAAATTATTGAAAATAATCTCATAAAATTTACCATTTTATATCATTTATAAAACAACTCAAAATTATTGAATGCATACACCCAAAATAAAATCATTATACCACTTGTATGAAAAATGCTTCAATACTTATATTCTCAAAATAGAAACATACTTGTTTGTTTCTAAAAATGCATGTAGGGGAGTTTCAAAAGCTTAATTTTCTATTGTATAACCTCATGTAATGAAATTTATGCAGTGGACTTTAACAAATCAATTTATTTCACTCTTTCAATAGCAGACCAACTTAAAGTCTTTTTGAATGCAAAAATTCAAAAATAAATGACATGCGACTTGCATGTGACTGAAAACTTCTAAACCCTATGTCATCTTGACCATTCAATATTAAAACAACCATAATTTTATCATTCTCTTCATATATATATATAGTGACTGAGAATTAAAATATATCACAAAATTATAGCATTTAAGTTTAAAAACAAATATATTTGTGAACCCTTTCAAAATAAATCTATTTTTAACTAAAAAATGTAATCATAGTGACAATATATCAAGACTGTGAGGTATGTGAAGATCAGGATAAAATTGAACAAAAATTAATCATAACATATGCATAGAAGTCATTAATAATTATGAAAATAAGTCACAAATAAAATATTGAATTATTTATCATTATATTTCAGAAACTAAATACTTCTTTCATTATAAAATCGAAATCAAATTAAATCTATATGATCTAAACTATTTAACAAAATAAAACCTATGTAAGAGAATATGTTGAAAGAAAAATCTTTGATCCGTATATTTTCTTATCAATCTTTCTATTTATCAATTTATTAATATCACAATCTCTAAAGTAAACTAAGATAAAAATAATGAAAAAAACCAAATAACAAGTAAAACAAATAAAAGCAATAGCTAAACAAATAAATGAAGATGAAAACTATCATAATCACTTCACTATCAAGTAAGAACAAAGAAATATTAAGTAATGCATTATGAAAGATAACTACCTCTGTAAATCCAATCAACAACTTCTACTGAAATAAACAAAATAACAAATAATAACTAAATAAACAGACTTAAGCAAACTAGGGAAAGTTTAACTAATAAACTAAGTAATTGAAAACTACATTAAAATTGTGGAAAATAAACTATAAAAGATAAGCTAGAAACTAAGTGTAAACATCAAAAAATACTCTAAAACAAAAATGAGGCAAACATAAATAAAAAACAAAATACAACTATAAATGAAGAATTCTATATTAAATAGAAATAAAATTATCTAAAACAGAAGTAAAGAGAAATCCAACACATAAAGAAATGTGTGAGAATTGAAACAAGAATCATCTTAGAGGTGTAAAAAGATAAAAACTATTGATAAAAATGGAATGAGTATGATTACAAACACGATATTCAAATGAAAATCAAATTACAATCAATAAATTAATAATTTATTGCAAACTACTTAGTATGCATCATTATTTAAGTATAAAAAGTTGTGTATATAACTGTATATTTACATTATTTAAACATATTACTTCACCGTCAAATAATAATATTGATATGTTTCTCCCTTGTTATATGTCTTTAATCTCCTTATAAAATAATTTTTCTTTGAAATAGTTAAAAATAAAGTTACAACTAACTTTACATTATTGTGGTTATAAGTTAATTAACTTTTTAAAAGTCAATCACTTATAATTAATTTACTTTATAAGTTATAAATTTACAAATTAACTTTATAATTTGAACTTTAAGTTCATGAGATTAAATAAAAATATAAATCAAATTACAATTTATAATGAGTGAGGGTCATTTGACTTGCTTTGACATTCATTTTTACAATTATTTAACTACATATATAATAAATAATCCAGAAATATTAATATTAAATGATCTAAACCTCTTTAACATTATAATTCATAAAGTAACGTTTATCCATTAAAAACAAATAATCAAAAATAAGTATAGTAATTTATATGAATATTTTTTTCACTTTAAAAAAAAAATTCAATATTGCCATATGAACCAATCATATTACCGTAAAAAATGAATCTATCAACAAAAACTCAAAATTGTAAAGTATCCATGATGATAATATATCAATATATCAACAAAATGAAACACAAAGTCAAAAAAATCACAACCATATCAATTAGAGTCGTTATTACAAATAAGGTCAATGAGTGGAGTTCATTTATCTATCTGATACTTTGTATATTATATCAAGGTAGAAGGGAACTCAATTAAATTAGTATCCCCATAGTCATTGTCAACATCTAGCTTTACTTTCTTCATCACACATGTCACCATGCTCTGACTCATAGGACTGCCAAAATGTTTCTTACTATAAGAGGCAGAACTATCTCGCAATATGCATATGTTGACAAGACTCGCTTGAAATACATCATCCATAAGGACGATATCTCCAAGAGTATCTCTAAGGGCCTATATGGAACGTATCATGAAAACTCTTAAAAGAAGATGAAATGTTATCAAGTACATTCCAGAAAATAGGATCAGAGACATTAAAATGAATAGAAACATGAGTTCCATTGTGAAAAGCTCTGAAAAAAGTGTTGGCATCCCTATGGCCAGGAAAAGATATCCTACAAGAACTATTTTGTGAAAGCATGTCATTGTTTTGACGTTCACCATCTCTTCTCCAAACATTCCTCCCTTTAATATGGGAGTTTGAAATCCACCCTGACATACTAATTTGAAATAAATTCAAATTAATAACTTATAATCAAATTATCATACAATTAAAAATACTCTAAAATTAAATGTTCAACATTTGTTTCAAATCATTCACCATTGACAATAAATCCTAATACTGCGAAGAAACTAAATATTGTCAACCAATTTGAATATTGTCACATATTCAACTATTTTACAAACTTCAATAAAACCACTTGCAAGTTAATATCATCTTATAATTGAATTTAAATTCTTTATGAACTTATCAGAAAATGAGTTTGAAAACTATACAATCAAACCCATTTTGTCAAATGCACACATCCCAACAACAAACTGCACCGTGACTTCTAAAAGATGTCAAAAGTTCATGGTACTTCACAATATATTTCAATAATTATTATCCAATACATGCAACATTAATACCATAAAATTTGTAGGAAGAAACAAGACTTTATAACACTTCGATACAAAAATGTTTTAATCATATGTATACAACCAAAACTTATTTGTGCTAAAAAAAATCAACTGAGCCAATTAATTAAATGCTCTAACATATTGGATGTAATTAATCGAACTCTATGTAAATGAACTGACATAAAATATTTCAAACCTTAAAGACTATGCAAACAACTTAACAATTAAATGCACTTAAAGTATTAAAAAAATCTCTTTATATATTGTTTGTAGGCAGAATGTTGAAAAACTCTTCATATCAAATCAAAACACTTTTGTGTTGCTCATGTTTTACACAAACCTTATACAATAGAAATCATTGAAAATAATTTCATTAAATTATTATTTTTTGTCATTTATAAAACAATTCAAAATTACTAAATGCAAACACCCAGAACAAAATCATTATACCACTTGCAGGAAAATGCTTCAACACTTGTACTCTAAAAATGGAAACAAATCTGTTTGTTTCCAAAAATGTATGCAAGAGAGTTACAAAAACTTAATCTCTCTATTGTATAACTTCGTGCAATAGAATTTATGCAGTCAAAATTCAAGAAATCAGCTTATTTCACCATTTCAATAGTAGACCAACTCGAAGTCTCTTCGAATGTAAAAACTAAAAAATAAATGACAAGGTTTGCATGTGAATGAGAAATCCTTAAACCCTAAATCTTAATATATATATATATATATATATATATATATATATATATATGACTGAAAACTAAAATATATCACAAAACCGTAGTATGCACGTTCAAAAACAAACATATATACAAACCCTTTTTAAAAGAAATTTGTTTTTAACTGAAAAATGTAATCATACTAACAATATATCAAAATAATGAGTTATTTGAACATTTAAAATGAAAACCATTGTATGCATGTGCAACACTTCTTGTAAAACAAACCTTTTATAATCATGCATTACAAACTAAACATCAAAAGAAAAACTTCAATATGTAAGAAAATTCAAAATTGACTCTACATTATAGCAACTCAATGGCTTTCGAACTAAAACCTTCCAAGAAATGGGAATGAATACAAAGTTCTATGGAGATTCAACTTATTTCCAAAAACAAATGTTATGCACATATTGTCTTCTTTCAAAACTTCACTTAAATAGTATGCAATGTATTTTTGTCTAGGAAACCCATCAAAGGAGAACATTTTCATGTACAAAAGCTCTATCATGGTGAACGTAGACTTTAAATGCATTTCTCAAAACCAAAATAACTAAAAAAATACCTTAACAGAAAATGTGTACTAGAATGACATTGAAACAAGCAAAAAATCGTCTAAATCCAATTGATGAACCTGTAGACCTCGGCTTCTGCGGTGAGCTTGGCAAAATGTTGAGAATACCAAGAAATGAAATGTTTTATGAGAAGGAGGTTTATGTAACCAATAGTTACTATGAAAGGGGTGACGTGTCCACTACTAGTGGACAGCAAGCCCTACCACATATTTGCTTGCCATAACCAAGACCAAAACAATACTAACACTTTAAAAACTCCAAAACCATTACCAAATTTTTCACCACAATATCCACAATTGAGGTGAAGACAACACATTGAAAACCAAGTTAAATCAACCCACCACCAAATCAAATCCACCATGGTCGAATCAAAAGAATGATATGCCTCAACCACTATAACTCCAATACATTTGAAATAATCAAATTGAATGTAATCTATGCATTTATTTAAAACATACCCAAAGTGTTATTTATAAAATTTTAAAATATTCAAAACATTAGAAATAAACAACAAGCTAAGTGACCATATCAAATATGCCCTTCACTTAAAAGTGATCATGGGACCTAACACAAGGTCACACAATATGCATATTATATCAACCTTATAACTAACCAAACATAGCTCACACAATATGCATATTATATCAACCTTATAACCAAACATAGCATGTGTATTTTACCTTGACAGTGTGCATGATTATTTCAACCATGTGCAAAGAGGATGTTAAGACTACATTGCAAAAAGGATGTTGCAATCATGCAGCTATGCATTCCAACTAAAGAGGCAGAGTAATCAAGAATAACAATTTGTACTTGTTCTCAACTTTCCATGTTTGTCAAGGTAAACATCATCAAGAACATAAAACCCTATAACCAATTATCAATTCAAGGCCACATAATTGACATACCAAATATGTTGTGCGACATTTATCACCTTGCCACAACTTGAAAACATATTTTATGCACATCAAACCATGTTCTAAACTGTAATACTTATTGCCACCAAACAAGATAGAGAATACCAACTATGACGATCATGCCTTCATAGTGACTGAATTGTAAAGATTAGATGTAAACATGCTAGAGTTTCGAATGTAGTATAAATGCTTATGATATCATTGATCAATCTTACGATACAAATCATCTTAAATAAAATTACAAGTATTCAAATCACTTTAACATAGTAATATTTCATATTCAAATATACGCAAAGAAACAAATGCAAACAAGTTCACCCCTGCCAACAGATTTAAACGTTATGACATTAAGTCATCATATACCAGAACTAATCATGTCGAGACTTTTTAAGAAAAGAAAAGAAAATAAGAGATACTGAGACATAACAACGTTGTGAGCGAAGAATTCAGACTCCATTGCTAATTGATTTTATCCAAAGTCAAAGAAAATAAACTCATAATCTAATAGAATAATCTAGGAAAATAATTTTAGAAAACAATATTACAATTCCACGTCCAATCCTTCCACCAAGTGGGGGTTGCATACCCATCTTATTGAGCATGGCTTCAAGCATTAATTCCTAAATATGCAAAACATTAAGAAACTATGAAGTTAACAGTATATGCTTAATTTTCATAGAATGTCACGAGATCTAATCTCAAGAGGAAATCAAATCCCAAATAGTGCAAATTCATTTTCTAAAAAATAAGATTTTATGCCTAGCATATCAACCAGAGGGAGGTTAGAATTTGGCATGACAAAGGACGACCAAACATTGTGGTCATTAGAAGAGATCATTACAAAAACTTTCATCGACCTACTTTAAACAAGGCTTCATTGCCTCAAAAGATTTCTAGATGCTCTTAGCCACAAAGAACCCTTCTATCTTGATAGGGCCAAAAGTAATCAAAAGAGTGAAATATCATGAAAACTAAACAAAATCAATTGTATTCAATGAATGGAGATATTTTTATACAAGTTTATTCTCTTATAAAATAAAATTTTGCACTTGTCCCCTGAAACCACCCAAACTAATCTAGGTAAGTTGTTTCAACAACTCGTACAACTCACTCACAACAAATATTATTACTCATAATAATACTAACAAGAATAATACTACTCTAAACAATGACTTACTAAGTTAACATTATCAACATTGCCCACCCACTGTCCCCCCACTACCCGACCATTTCCATGCTTAAGATGAACATAGGAAAATGCAACACCTAATGTGTACTTGTACAAACATGTAATTCGACAGAAACTTTAATGGATGTGAACACATCAACCATTCCACAATGGGAGCATATCACTAGTCTAAGTATGAACTAAGGCACACACATTCATTCAACTTCATATCTGTGTAAATTTACATATTTATTTATAAACATATCAAATATACACGAATAGGGACACACACTGCTATTTATGATAACCTACAAATGTAAACAAGGGACAAACATATATTTACTATCAATGAGAACCATCATGACCGATACACCACATGTAAATGGGTATACATATATGTTTACAATTTATCTTTAATGAGAACATATCATCCCTGAACAAAAACAAACATATAAAACAATACATAAAATAGAGTGGTATTGGGTCCTCAATATGTCTTGAATGGGTACTAACTATTTCATTGAACCTCATGTTCACAACCACTATATTTGATCCTTAACACCTAATCACGAACAACATAATTGTGACCACTGCTACTGGACAACAATCTTGATTTTAATTTATTGAATGTATGTTTTCAATTGTTTGTAATCATAGTACATCATTATTTTCACTGAGATTAATAATTATTCAAGTTATGTTGTTGTTTGAGCACATTCTAGTTTTTCCACTACAATGGACTACAACCTCTAAGTTAGCAATGAACTTGAGGTTGGATTGGGCCTTCTTCCTCCATTTCCTCCAACGTCACATAAACTTATCTCAACATGCTTGGTCAAAATACTTGTCACTATTTTTTAACAAATTCCCCGTTGTCTCGTAAGGTGGGTCGCCCCACCCTACCTCGCCCTCCTCGAAAACAAAAGACACAAACATGTTCTTTTATGACATTGAGTTCGTCCAATAATGCATCCTTTATAAGAATGGATTTTGTTTTGACTCTTATGACATAAACACGTTTTATTTGCACTAATAGGACCATGAAAGTCTAATCACACTAGATAGACTATTAACTAGTTTAATTAAAATAAAATGATATTCAACACAATATATCACAACATATAACACCATGGAACTATAGAAACTAAACTATATAAAAAAATTAATCACAAAAATTGATGTAAAAAAAAAAACTTTATCATAAAAATATCGGATAATAAAATCTAAAGTAATAATGTTGAATTATTACAAACACTTTAAAATAAAAAAACTACCTAATAGCTCAAAACCACATTGACCTTATACATTGGCTTGACAATTTGTACACTTATAGACGAAAGCATAAGCCACACATGCATGCGAAGTTCTGGAGACTACATGGGCTTGCCATAGAATTGTTAACGATGCATGATGGATCCAAAACATGCATGAAATGTTAAAAATACATGATGGATCTGGAACATGCATGAAATAGTAGAGACAAACACAAAACCCTCAAAAGGACTGTGCAATGGAAATCAGAAAATGTCCACGTTGAAGTGAATATCACACAGTCGATAATGATTAAAATGCAAACTACATAGAGGATGATTCAAGAACAAAAACACACAAAAAAACTTGATCGAATCAAAATGTTCACAATATTAGATGGGTTCTTCATAACACTGAAGTTTATTCCACAAGGGCATTATAAGAGAAGTTTGCCCCTTCCCGCTCATTACACCATCTTAGGAATCGCCTCTTGTGATACCATAACAAGAAAACTAAAAAAATCAATTTTATTTTAATGAATGGAGATATTCTTATCATACAAGTTTGTTCTCCTATAAAATAGGAGTTGGCACCTATTTCCTATAACCACTCAAACTAATCTAGGTCAGTTGTTTCAACAAATGGTACAACTAACACACACCTATGATTATTAGTCTTAATAATACTAACAAGAATAATACTACTCTAACTGAGTTACTAACTTCATATTTCAAATCTGAAATCTAATATTTTTCAAACAATTTTTTCCATGAGGACTGTAATAGAATAATTTTCCAAAACTCATTCTCCTCAATAGCCCATACAATCCATTTAGCACAAAGAGCAATGTTATTCTATAAATATCAATAATGCCCATTCCTCCTTTGTCACGAAGAAGGTAGCAAATGTCCCAAGCTATACTATATGGAAACCTTGAGTTTGCTTAATAGCATTGGCTCGAAGAAAATTTTTAAGCACCTTTGCTAATTTGTCATACGAGGTTTTAGAAGAAAAACAAGAAGAAGAATAATAATTTGGGTATAAGACTAATTATAGCCACTTGGGCAAGGTCATCAGGGTCTATCTATAACACTAGGTTTTAACCCATTGCAGGATTAACGCTTTGCAAAAAATGTCAAATCAACAAAGCTTCTATTTAAATGAAGCTTTTTATTCTGCAAGCATGAGAAAAGAGTCATCTGCAAAATGTGCATTGATGCGCTGAGATGAGAGATCAAGGAGCGTAATTCCACAGATAAGCCCATGGTTAACTCTTTGAGCATGCACATACCAAACACTTTAGCAACGAAAACATACAATACTATAGCAAGAGGGCAACCTTGTTTAATGGAACAAAAAAGTGCAAAGCTATGAAACTTGTGACCGTTAATGGTGAGACAAGCCGAGACTTTAGAAAATAGAGTTTGAACCATGAAAGAAAGACGTTACCAAAGCCCAAAACTTTAAGCATCATGAAAACAAAAGGCCACTCGTTATAATCATAATATTTTTCGAAATCAAGATTGAAAAATATGGTCCTCCATTAAGAGACACGATCCCAATCCATTCCTTCCCAAACTACAATAGGATATACCTACTTTTAGTAAACTGTGTTTTCTTTGGTCTGATGATTGCAAAGAGAATATGGTGAATGCAGAACGCTAAAGATTTAGCAATGATTTTGTAGGAAACATTCAACAAGGTGATCAACATCTGACGAGTAATAAGCTTTGAATCACCAGTCTTGGGAATAAACTTAATATTGTATTTATTGATAAGGGCTCCTAAAGATTTACTATGCAAGGCTTCTTTGTGACCTTGAAGGAAATCTAGGTCAACAAATTGTCGGGTAGCTTTATAAAATTTAGAGGGAGATACATTTACCCCCAATGCTTTATCATTAGTCATGCATTGCATGGTGGCAAAAAGTTCATCAAGAGAAAAAGAGGTATCACAAAGTTTTTGAACAAAAGGGCTTAACTTGTGAGGCACCACATCTAAACACTCATGCAATGCTTGATCTCTCTGCCATATTCCCCTAGGGTTGGAACACATTTATAGTGGTTTATGGAGGTTAAGGAGATATGTCACAAGGTGGTTAAACAACTATGTGTTGTTTTGATGGCTTTAGTTTGCTCCTTGGCTTTGTTTGGCCCTGAGAGATTTGAAAAAATCCTTAGAAGCACGATCACCAATCTTAAACCAGTGAAATCAGGCCCTAATTTGAAAGCCTTTGGTAGCATGGGTTTCCACAACTTTAAGTTTGTGCTTGAGTGTGGTAGTTATGCCTTGTAACTAAGTATCAAAGGGGCTTTGCTCAAGCAAGGAAGACACCCTCCAATATTCCTTAGATACAATGTCATCGGCTCACTTTCAAACTCACAAAATTTGCTTGCCACCATTGCAGAGGATGGATGCGGTGTTGTTGATCATGTAATTCTACCACTTGACCTAGTTGGTAACATATGACAAACATTGATCTAAGTTTTGCATTCTTATGATTAGTAGAAAAGGGCCCTCGTCGTTGAGAAGTGACATTAAAAAAAATTGATTGCAAGGGACTTTATGATGGCCTCCTCCCCATTCCAATCTGCAAGCTATGGGACTATGGTAGAAAAGGACAAATTTTGGGTGACCGTGAAAACTTGCCCATTGAAAACGCAAAAGGAGAACACATTACTCAAAAAGCATTACATGATCTAACCTTTTAAGAACTTGATCAATATTGGGTCGGAATTTAGACCAAGTAAACCATGGTTTGTTATTTAATGAGAGCTATTGAAAGAGGGAGTCCACCAAGCCCCAACATTTTTAAAATAATACCAAGCTTCATGTTTCCCTACGCACCACCGCATAGGAAGGGCACCAACTCTGTCTACGAGACTCTCATAATCATATTAAAATCACCACAAAACAAATGGGAAAAGAGAAATCATCAACAAGCCATCTCCATAACACCATTATGTTATGGCCATCATTAGGAGCATAAACATTGAGAACCCTTAAGAATGCCCATCAATATCAAGCATAACCCAAATATGTTGATGTGACAAGGGTGACAAGCATTCTCCCAATGTAATAATTGAGTGAATTTTGAGGAAATCAAAATATTGTTGCCATCATGTCCATCTTCATGCAAAGTAGAAATTGCAATGCATCAAACTAAATACTTCGCAAAAAGGTCTATAGAAGAAACCCTGAAATCTTAACTTCATGCAAACATATAAAATCTAAAACTCCCAAACCTTTGACAAGCGGTGCACACAAAAAAATTGAGGACTCTTTGAGACCTCGAACATTCCATGAGAACAAATTCATTGAGTAGAATCCCCCATGTACAATTCTCCTTGCCCATCCTCTAAGCCAAGCGCAGCAAAACAATTTCCCAATAGTGGTGGTTCGTGTGGTAATAAGAAATCCCCTAACAAGATGGAGTCATGTTTAAGCCCCATTCTCTTCTTGTGGAGAGCCGTCATTAACGTGAGGCAAATCGCACAATTGTCGTGTGGTTAGAGTTTTCAATGAGGATGTCCTAGTACTAGAAATTACAATCCACAAGCGATTCTCTTTGAGAAACTTGGCTCTGCAACGTAGTCAATAGACTAAAAGATTAAGGCACAGAAAGAGGAGGAATAACATTATCCATTTTTTTGCACATCCTATTGGGGTGTTATTGGGAGGTTAGAGTTTTTATTCTCGATAGTGGTTATCTTGTTTGACACAGTGGTACACTCCTTTTTTGACACCTTTTGACTTTCTGGGGGTGCTTGCTCGGGAAAGGTCCTAGCCCTGACCATGAGGGTACAATGTCAAATCCTAAGATTAGGTGATTGACACAAAAAAATCATGTTCGGAAGATAAATGCCTCAAGTTGGGCAATTGACACCCCAAAAAAATGTGTTTGGAAGGTAAAATGCCTAAGTTTAGGTGATTGACACTAAAAAAAGGTGATCGAAAGGTGAATGTGAGTTTCTGCAAAAAGGATTCAGTCCCTACTTGAATACTGATAGACATTTTCAAGTTTTTCATCAAATCAAACTCATCCCTTTTTTCTTTTGATTGTCTGGAATGGAAAGGCTTAACTCAGTTGTTCCAGTAAATCAAGAACAAAAATGTTTGCAGATGTCATATAACAGGCCTTCATGTAATACAAGATTAAAAAGGATGAGACGTTCACTAAATCAACAGCTCAAAATAAGAGATATAAAAAAACACGTTTAAAAACTTTCAAGGCTGCACTCAGTCAAAAAATTTAGTGGTTTGGATCTTTTAAATTCCAAGGGTAAATATTTTTTCTTTTGATTGTCTGGAATGAAAAGGCTTAACACAGTTGTTCCAGTAAATCAAGAACAAAAATGTTTGCAGATGTCATATAACAGGGCTTCATGTAATACAAGATTAAAAAGGATGAGACGTTCACTAAATCAACAGCTCAAAATCACATGCATTCAGAAAGCATAACATTAGAAACTGCAAAAGCAGGTCAACAATATAGAATTTTGAGGTCCTGAGTGCCTCTCACACTTGAATCACTAAGTTTTCTATGCATACATTGCCCCAGCTTTAGAAGGAATCACCAACTTCCATATGCTGTTACCTAGTACATCTCTTTCTTGTTTTCGTTGTTTATGAAAATAATGTTGGTGTTTTTGTGTAAATATGCCCTGCTGGTTACTTACAGAAGCTGATCACTCAATTTTCACGATAAATAAAGCATTGGAAAACAGCATTTATGAATATCTTGCTCAGTGTTCGGGCTATTTAGTAAATCATCATGGCAAACTTAACAAATAGAGCAACAGGAAACCTTTATATGCATAATTACATTGTTATACTGTTGCTTCAAGGTTTCCTGCTTTAAGTTGTGCATCTCACTGGTAATGCAATGGAGAAGGATCAATAAGTCATTTTCAATAGAAGGAAGCAATTTATTAGTTACTGATGTAGATCAAACTCTAAAAATGAACAAATAGGTAAAGTCAAACCTGTCTTCCATCCAGGCAACACTACAAAGATCTCCAAGACAGGTATCGTATTCTGGAGGAGGAGACGGCTCTGATTCAGGACAGTATGTTCCCCAACTGCTCTCCTCGGCATTTGATGCTGTTGTAGCATATATATTCAGGTCTTTTGTCAGAAGACCTTAAAAAATGCTTCCACTTTCACATGCTTCAATATAAATCACCTAGTAATCCAAGAAAAAATATTAGTGATCCCTAAACATATTACATTACAAATTTGATTGTGACGAATGCATAAATAACATGTAGCTCTCATAAGACTAGATATAATCAAAATAATATAGATAGCCTACAAAATCAAATTTCATTCATTAATACCGAACACAGCTCTTTGCATCCAACCAAAGACCGGAAAGTTGTTTAGCAGATAAAAGGAAGCACCAGTACTAAAACCTTTATTGCATTTACTCACCATTTCTTTATAGGTGCCAGCATCGTATTTCTTTTTCAAGACTTGCACAAAATCACGTGCATAGAGATAAGGTAGAAGAGGCATCCCTACAACCAATTATATTAACCATATCAAGATACAGAAGCATGTATCGTCCAGGTAAGCATATAGAAGAAGAATGTCATGCAGAAGTGAAAGTATTATAACTCTTACCAGCAGAAATGGATGTATAATAGCTGTTACCACAATCCAAAAAGTAGCAGATCACAATACAACTAGAATCCCTTTCATGTTAAACAACCTCTTTACAAAGAACTTATTTAGAATAAATCAAATTATAAATCTATAACAAGAGGAGTCACGGCTAATTACACAAAACATGTCATGATGAACTACATAACAAAAATATGCAGTTATATAACACTGTCTTCCCTATGTTTCATCCACTACAGCAGCAACAAAGTTGGTTATTATTTTCACCATAGAAACATCTGCCGGCTTCACAGGAAGACTTTCTTTTCCATAAATTAAAACTAATTACTTTCGACTAATGATGAATATCCTCAGTATATTATAGCCAGAATTAATGCTCAAAAGGAATCTTGAAATTTTGAATTTCTATGAAACTATGTTAAAAACTAAATCTACCCTCGTCACAAAGGACTACATTAACATCAAATATAAATCATGCTGCAGTTTTGACAAAATTGCAATGCTCACCAAGAACTCCAGCCCCTCCATGATCAGCGTAATAGATGAAAATATAATCATTGGGAACCACTGTCAACAACCTTTCCACTTCCACCCTTTAACAAACTTTTATTCCCAAGAATAACATCAAATAAATTTTCAACGGTGACATTCTCGCCTGTGTAGTCCTGCATAACACGAGCAAGTCCAACACAATGTTAAGAAACGAGCAAAAATTAATCCATTAAAATCTAAATGATCGACAACCAGATGTTATCACAACTTCATTAAGTCTCAATGTGCAAAAACTGTGAATAAACAATAAAACAACTCCCCCATATGAAAAATTCCCCCTCTACTGTCCCTTCATACCAACAAGGCCAATCAGACACAATTACAAAACGTATTGCTAACTGTACCATGCAGTATGGAATCTTCCCCCACTTTTTTAACCCACAGTGGGTTTGTATGGGCAAAGATTATTGACAGAAGTGCTTATGGAATCATTAAGATGAATACTGTGCTCACCTTTGGAACACCTGCATAGACATTGGATCCCTGAGGATGATTGATGATAGTACCCCGCCTGGGATTTTCTCCATTCTCTGCCATGTCATCATACATAAACACCACAATGTTATCCTCTTTCAACCCTCCTCTTTTCAGAACTTGGTAGGCATGGCAAACATCAGCCTGCACACTCCAATTATGGAATTACCTCACCCCAATCAACAAACATGATAAACATATAAAGCAAATATGTTTAGCAACTAAATGGGTATAATAAACAATAAACCTTACTATGAATATAGAAAAACCCAATTCATCGCAAGTCAAAATAGAATAAGATTAAACGGGTAGGATAAATAAGTGCCCCGGTTATGAATTGGAACAAACTAAAGTCAGCATAGATCAAAATAGAACAATTTGATGGGTAGATCAAACAAAAGAGGTGACTGCAAATCACGAAAAAACCCAATTTGGCATAAATCCTATAAAAAACAATTGAATGGGAAGGATAAAGAAGAGCCCTGATTATGAATTAGGACAGACTAAATTCATCATAAAATCTAAATAGGAAGCGAAATGGGTAGGTTAAGAAAAATCCAATTCGGCATATTTCAAAGAAAAAAAAAATTAAATGATTAGGGATATGAAGAGATCGGATTGAGACCTAATACAAACCCTGTTCAGCATAATCCAACATACAAAACAACAAAATGATTTTAAATTAAGAAAATCCCCAATTCAGTATACATCAAATAAAAACAAAAGAAGGGAAGGGATAAAGACGAGACCTGATTATGACTTAGGAGTTAGAACAAACTATATTCATCATAAATCAAAATTAGCATTTAAATGAGTAGGTTAAAAAGAAAAATGGTTATTGATTGACAAAAGCCCAATTCGGCATAATCCAAAATATAAAACAATTAGATAGATAGGAACACAAATAGACGAGATTCAGACCTAACACAAACCCTATTCGGCATAAAACCAGAGGAGAAAACAATTAAATGGGCCCAATTAAAGCAATACCTGGATTCTAATTATGAATTAATACAAACCCAACTCAATACAAATTAAACGGAATGAAAGAAACGAAAAAGGAAATGATAGGCATGGCTGATCCAGAGACCTGATTAAGATTTAACACAAACCAAATCAAAATAGAGAACAAATATCAAAATGATTGTAGTCCAATTAGCGTAGAGTTGTTATGCCATCCACCAAAGTACAAAACTCAATAAATAAATAAAAAGAGACGAGGCTTGATTCAAGTCCTAGACAAAACTGATGGAAAGAATACCCAAGGTCCATGACACTAAACCAAAGAAGGTCAATTATACCTGCATCTGATACTAACAGATGCCAAAAGACTCTGGTGCGATCAGGATGTTTATCCTTTAATCCAAAAAAAAATAGAGAACAATTAAATGGGTCGGACGATAAAATACCTAAGTCCTAACCATGAATCAATTCAAACCCAATTCAAAGCACCGAAAAAAAAAGGGGGTAAGCATAGAGGCCTGATTAAAACTAAATACAAACATAATTCGACATAAATCAAATTAGAGAACAGTGAATTGGGTCAGACTGAGATAATACCAAAACCCTGTCTATGAATTAACGCAAACCCAATTCGAAACACACTTAAAACATATAAAATATATATACAGAGGGTAGGACCGGATGAAGAAGACACCTGATGTTTGTAATTATAATACCCAGAAGAGCCAGCAACCAGCACAGCCCCCCTATTACCTATCTTGTAATCTTCGTCACCTTTATCAGCATCTGTGGGCAATTTTATTATAGAATTCCAGTCCCTTCTGCCACTATCTGCAATACCGAAATTCAATACCAGCAATAATACACTACGTAGGAGACATAATCCAATTCCCTTGAAGGATACCATCACAAAATCAGACACTACAATTCGATAGCTGCCCAAAATCCACAAAATCTGAAGCGGAGTTGACCCTATATTAGATTTGCCGGATCTGGAAAACTATTTACATCTAGACGGAACGTTAAAACTTCCTCCAGCACATATTTCTCCGACATTTTTAAATAAATTCCGACATTGCTAATTGGGTTCCCCAGGTGTTTCTCATGCTTGTTCTTATTATTATTTTTAGGCCAAGGTGTTTCCGAATCAGAATTGTATGGAGGAGTTCCCATTAGATAGGGCCTGAAAGTGATGAAACTAACTTCCTTGTATATAGAAAATGACCACAAGTAACCTTTAGCTTTCTTCTTGTTGAAAAGGAATATCTCTAAATTTTTTATATTTGTCGCCGGGTATTGATAGATGTGGGAGATTTTTCACCCAAAAAGTAATTGTTTTCTAATATTTTTGTAGTGACCGTTCTTAGAATATATGGAGTCTTCAAAATGTGGTTTAAATATGATTTTCAAGTTTAAATTGTAATAAGTGAGATATGATGCATGAAAATGACCACAAGTAACCTTTAGCTTTCTTGTTGGAAAGGAATATCTCCAAATTTTTCATATTTGTCCAATATTGATAGATGTGGGAGATTTTTCACCCAAAAAGTAATTGTTTTCTAATATTTTTGTAGTGACGGTTCTTAGAATATATGGAGTCCTCGAAATGTGGTTTAAATATGATTGTCATATTTGGCACTCATTTAATTTATTTGATGAATTATCAACAACATCAACAATTATGATGGCTTAACATGTTTTTTGAGATTTGAATATGGGTGGTGCTGGACACAACCAAATCACTTTAACCACTTCACCCACATCTCATTGGCAAGGATATTAGCTTTTTAATAACAAAAAATATCTTTAAGTTAGATAAATTCTTTAAAGGTTTATTTGGACTAGTTATGAGCAGAGTAAATATTTCAACCGATATACTTGAAGTATTCATTATTTTCTCAAGGATGCAAGAGGTTTGGGCTTGCTTTATATCTAGTAACAAGGCACTACACTCTTTGTCGAATGGATAATTTGAGCTATCAAAGACGATGACCCTACAAAATGTTGCAAAGGAATTACATTTTTGTTGGTATTGTTACTTTATTATCACAGTATAAAGAAAAAGACCTTTGCTTTCTACTGTAACCTCAAGGAAAATTTTGGTTAAGCTTCCAAGCTAATCATACCAATTTATACTAGCTATTTAAATAAGTAAACTAGCAAGTGTCATAGGTTATTGTGATGAGTTCATTATTTTTCTATAATTTATCTGAGTTTTTAATATATATTGTTGGGGAGTAAGGCCTATGCACAATAAACACATATAGAGGAGACTTATGTTGTGCAAATCTCAAACATGTAAGGATAATGACAAACACGTAGATCCAAAAGATTTCACCAACGAAAACCCAACATATAAACTTTCTTGATTATAACATAAACTAAACCGTTTTAAAATGCTACAACAAGTCGCAAAGTTTTTTAACCTTCATACAACGCTTTACTATATGTTATAATACACACACTTGACCTTGTGTATTAGGCATTCATGCAAAGATTGCATCCTTTTTCATCCACCATTCAACAACGTCTTCCTTAGAAAAATTGTGCTTGTATCCTACACCTCACTTTATAATGCCCACATAGTAGGGGAATCTATAATCACCAAATACTAAACCAAGTGATAATTGTGTAACACTACTCAACAACTATGTCTCAAAGTGTCACCAAGACATTGCTTGCACTTATTCATTTTGACATATAAAAGTAAATAATTACATGGTAACATCTTAACTTAACCAACATTACTTGATATGATGCATAGCTTCTTGCAGCACCTTACTTTTAACTCAACCATTACACTCTTTCGTAGCATTCCATAGTGCAATGAACCTTAGTAGGGAACCCTCACAACTCTACCATAAATTCTACACGCTAACAACCTTACACAAATGTTGTGGGCAGTCTCCATGCAAGCTTACGCAACCATACCCAATTACACAGTTGATCTACACATCATTTTGCATGACCAGTCTTTACACAAACACCTTATGTAGCACCAACCTTACTAACAATTACCATTTTGTAAATCCATGGAAAATTAATACGTTTCTCAATAATATTCCACTTGTTGAGCACTTTGCATAAAGGAGTATGCATCCTTCCTTCAGTAGCTTTGGACAGTCAGGTCCATCTCATTCTTGTACCAATAGAACTTCTTAGTAATCACTTCCTTAGTCAATTAATCTACAACATTTTCATTTATGTCCACCTTCTCTAGATGTATCTTTCTTATTCCATAATTTGCCTTACAAAATGATATTGCATATCAATGTGTGTCATTCGAGAACGATACTTAGGGTTCTTTGCCACAAAAATTATACTTTGAGTATGAGAATCTAACCTTACAATTTTTTGTGTGAACCCAACTGTAGAACACAACCTTTGAATCCATATCGCTTCCTTGAGTCCATAGTGGATATCTCAACTCTAGCTTGCCATTTGCTCATCCAACTTATAACTTCACTAAACAAGTTGAACACATACGCACTAGTAGATATATGGCAATCAAAATCTTTAGCCCAATCAGAATCCACAATGCCATATAGATTCAAAGTCTTTCTTTCACTAGGTTTGTCCTTGTGGTAAATTGCATAGTTATATGTTCTGCATAGATCCCTGAAGATCCTCTTCACTGCCACCCAATGTTCCTTGCTTGGATTGGACATTAATCTACTAACTAGTCGCGCTACTTGCACATTGTCGGGTATTGTATAAACCATATCATATATTAGGCGTCCCACCACACTTGAATATAGAACTTGAACCATGTCCTCCAACTCCTCCTATGTCTTTGGACATTGCATAATTAATAATTTATGAGGAGTTGGGAAAGTCATGATATAATATTTCAATCTTACACCCTAAACCTTTCTAGTACCATCTCAATGTAATTTCTCTCATCTAATTAGATTTTTTGTTCGCACGATCCCATTTGATTTTTATGTGCAAGATGAATATTGTAGCACCGAGATCTTTCATGTTGAAGTACGTAAACAATTGAGAGTTAACATTCTTGATCATGCACTTCTCATTCCAATCAATAGCATGCCATCCATATAGATACCTATGATGACAAATTTATCACCCTCATCCTTATAGTAAATGTAAGGATCAACTTTGTAGCATGAAATCCCAAGTCTAATCACATAAATATTGAACTTATGATTCCACATTCTAGGTGATTGCTTCAAGCCATACAAGGACTTATTCAGTCTACAAACCAAGTCCTTTTTTTCCTTTTACCTTGAAGCTTTCAGGCTACAACATGTATATTTCTTCTTCAAGCCCTCCATGCAAAAATGTTGCCTTAACATCCATTTGATCTATCTCAAGATTACATGTAGCAATGATGACTAAAATAAATCTAATTGAAGTCAATTTCACAACAAGAGAAAATATCTCACCAAATTCAATTCCCTCTACCTATGAGAATCCCTTTGCTACCAAGTGAACCTTATACTTTTTTTATTTCCCTTACACATTTTTCTTCTTTTTGAAAACCCACTTTCAGCCCAAAATTTTCCATCCAGGAGGCAACTTTACCAAGTCCCAAGTCTCATTTTGTCCAAAGATTCTATTTCCTCCTTTATGGGCTTCTTTTAAGACTTTTTCTTTGCACAACCAAGCACTTCCTTCATCCTCTTATAGTTTTCACCATCAATCACTAATAATAGGAATGTATAGCAAAAATCCATTGATTTATACCTCTTAGGCATTTTGTGCACCTATTTTGATCTCCTCAAATATGGAGTCATGGGCTCTTCCTCTTCTTGTGACTCTTGCAAATCTTCATCCATCGCACCACACTCAGATACATGTTCTTCGACATCTACATCAACCTACACTTTTTATGTTTCTTCATTTGGTTGCTTCTTTGGTTCTTCTTGCACAATAACCTTGTGAACCTCCATAACTATTACATTCAAACTATAGACTGCCTTCTTTGTCTTAAGATTCCAAAGCTTGTACCATTTGACACCATTCTTGTATCTATTAAATATTCACTTTGTAGACTTAAACTTAAGTTTTGAGCTTTAATCCTTTGGAATATGAGAGTAGGTTTCACAACTAAAGATTTCCAAGTGTCACAAGCATGGCTTCTTAATAACCCATGCTTATTATGGAGTTTTATCAAACAACATTGATTTGGGTGATATGTTGACAAGGTAACATGTAGTAACCACTACTTTAGCCCAAAACTTTTACTCCAGGTGTGCACCATTCAGCATAATGTTGACCTTGTCCATTAACATAATATGCATCCATTTTGTAACTCAATTTTGATATGGTGTTTTGGTAGTGTAGATAATATATTGTGATTATGTAGCACCTCAATTTTGTACACTTGGTAAACTTATGACCCTGGTTGTTCCTCTTAGTTTTTCAAATACCTTACTTCCACAAGCCTCACATCTGCTCTATCTTATGCCCCTTGGCCTATCTCTTAGTTTGACCAACCTTATATTGATGACATAGACATCCCATCTTGCCCAGAATGCTTTAAATGTACTTATCTTATACCACTGCAAGTTTTGCGCATGTGCCTACTCTCATTCTCCCTGGACACTAATGTTCATGATAGACAATAGCATCAACGTTATAATCCTACCCGATGTAAGTGTCCAATGCCCTCAAGTCATCCAATTTACAAATGAAACATATTATAATGGTAAGCCTAATTGTTTTAATGTGAGTTATCTTTCGATAGGATCGATATATATATATATATATATATATATCAACCCTCATTCATTTCTCAACTATGAAACCTATCAATCATACTAAAAGAGCACTTAAGAAGCAATCAAGTTACCAAAAGCTTCCATATCCTACCCTATTTTGATATCGGTCAAAGTAACAACCCAGATATAGGTCTGAAGTACCAAAGGAGTAATCATAAGGTCATATTTACCGAGTTATAAGCTAGGTCACTATTGTACTTGCTTTACACACATTACATGATACACACACAAGCCAACACGTAGGGCATAAATACATGAGTCTGAGGCCCTCTTCTAGAGTATTGGCTATGTAGGCAATGCCCTTTGATAGTAGGTCATTGTGAGTCAGCTCGACACTGTGTGTCCACTAACTCATTTTTCCCCAAGGTCATATTGAAGATGTAAAGTTAGGGTTTTATCATTTCACCATGAGCAATAGGCCATGACCCATATCTAAATGCATTAGAGTAAAGGTGAAGCCAACCCTAGAAGCATCCAGGTGGTTGAAGCTTGTTTGAACAAATATTTCATATATAACACTAGTGTCAAATTTAGACACTAGCATCGACATAACTGTCCCAACCTGATGAAGTGTCTAGAGAACCAAAGGCACCAGATCCAGAATTTAACAATTGTTCCAAACTATCTTCCTACATGCTTCCCACCTGTATTAGATCCAATATTGTATTAGCATCAGAAACAACTAAGTACTTTTTTCTTATGTCATTTATATATCTAACATAGTTGTACTTTCCATTAACAACATATCCCAATTTTATAAATTTAGTATATGGTACATCTGAGTTTAACACATTAATTGGCATGTTGTAGATATGATATTCACCCTTGTGTCTTATCATTTATATATCCTTAACCCTTTCTACCCAAGGAGGATAGCCTCTTATCCCAATTAGGGTTAAATAGGTAGTTGTCTTTTTCCTTTAAATAACACCATATCTTCAAAATTCATCGAAGTCATTATAGTAGTATTCACCCTCATTGTAAGTGCACAATGCAATGATCCTCTTCTCCATCTGGTTCTCTATAAAGAATTTGAACTCCTTGAGAACAATGATCATCTATGAAAGAAACTTAATAGACAAACATGTTCAACAATAGGACATCTCTTGTTCCAAAAACATCAATGTGGATCACCTATAAGATTTTGCTTTCCCACACAATTTTTTTTGGAAATTCACCTGACTCTACTCACCATAGACACAATGTTCACAGAAGTTGAAGTCTAAGGGACAATTATCCATCCCTTGTGTCATATATTTAGTTTGCATCATGCATAGACTTTTTTCACCAATATGATCCAACCTCTAATGTTAGAACATTGTCTTCTCCACTGAAATCAATGTGCAAATTCCAATTCCAACCTTAGCCTCATGAACAATAACAATGTTACATGTGTTGCTTACCACTCTTGCATGAAGTGTGAATAGAGTATTTGTGTGCACACCTATTGACAACATCATGGATTTCCAAACCATCTTGCACCCATGTCTATTGAATGAGACATAGAAACTGACATCCTTGATTTTACTCACATAGATTAGAATCCTCCCAAGGCCAAAAATGTGCAAAACACTAGGGAGAGTCTCATTCCTCCCATATCTAAACTTTACATTCATTCTTCCTCTACCCATGATCTTTTAGGTCGAGTTATCTCCTAGAAATACATTGCCACCATCATATTCTTCATATTCTCAAAACCACTCCCTCGTTGGAGTCATATGATTGGAGGATCCTAAATCAATAAGCTATACATCATTAAATGCATGCAAACTTGAGGCTATGAGATATTCATCATTGGAGACCTTTTCACTTAAGAAATGTGTAACATCTAGTGGTTTGAACTTTTACACCTTTCTCACTTTATAGCCCTTATTGAAATACCCTGACACGATAAATTTCCATTACTTCTTCAAGGATCTATCCATAGTGTTGGAATAATTGTCATTGATGTCAAAGGAATTGTAACAGATATGAATGGAAATGTCAAATGGAATTGTTGCCGAAAGTGAATGGAATTATTGTCGGAAGTGAACGGAAGTGTTGCTGGAAGTGAACAGAATTATTGTCGGAAGTGAATGGAAATGTCGATAGAAGTGAACAAAATTGTTGCTGGAAGTGAACGGAAATGTTGACGAAAATGTTAATGAAATTGTCAACAGAAATGTCAATGGTCACATCTTTTTGGTGAAGAGGTATCTCTTGGATGGGACACATCCTTTAAAGGCTATATAAGGGAGAAGAGATGTGGAAGTATAACATGCATTCGATTTGAATGAAGATCATATAAGTGTGAGAGAGAAGGAAGAGCAGAAAATGAAATAGAATATCTCATAAGAAAAGAAGTATGAAGGGTAGATTTATTTTAATGAAGAATACTCTTTGAGAATTGTTAAAGAGAGGAGAGCAAAAAGTAATAAGAAAGAAAGTTTAAGAGAAGCAAAGTCATCATTCGATTGAAGAAGCAATCATAGATGATGGAATTGATTTGGCTTGGGGTCGGTGCCTCATAGTCTAGGGGTTGGTGCTCTTGTGGGTTGGTGCTCACGAATTAGCCAAGTTGGTGCATGGCGAAAGGGATCAATGTCTCTAGTGGGTGGGTGCTCACAAATTGACCGAGTTGGTGCTTGGTTTGGGAATTGGTGTCTCCCGTAGGTTGGTGCCTGCAAACATTGTAAAAGAGTTATATATATAAAAGGAATATTTCTCTGTGGTTTTCTCTCGAAAGGGTTTCCACACAAATCTGTGTTTATTTGCATTGTGTGGTTTTATTGTATTCTTTGATTGCTTTGAATATATTAATTGCAGATTAATTTGACGTTTTGGATTTAAGATTAATAGTCAAAAGCAAAAAAAGAATCTTACACTAATTCACCCCACCTTCTCAGTATAAGCTTGTGCTTAACACATGGTCTTTCAATCTACTTATAAACTTCAAATGTTTATCCCTAATATTCTACTTGCTTCTTTCTTATGAGCAACCTTACACATAAAATGCATCATTTTCTTACAATTTTCCACTAACTTACACCTCATCTCCCCTAATAATATAGTTGTGAATATATCTTCCACTTTTCGCTCTAATATAGTACTAGTGATAGCCATCACTAGATTGTCCCATAATTCCAAAGAGCACATTAACATGATATACCTTTCTACATCATCCATTTTTATCCATTTTGACATCCACAGATGATAACTGACCAAACACAATGTTGAAGGTGTTTAGGTGCTTTGCAACCAAGTCATCATCATTCATTCACAATGAATACATCTTCTTTTGCAGGAATATTTTGTTTACTAATGGTTTGCCCTCGTACAACATTCCCAACTTATCCCAAAGAAGCTTCACATTCTATTCATCTAAAATATTCAATAGCACTAAATCTTACAAACATAACCAGATAGAAATTCTATCTTTCCTATCAACTTTCTCTCATTCTTCTAGTTTCATTCCCATGGGTGTTATGTCTACTACAATAATCCACTGATTTCTATCTACCAAGAGATCTTCCATATTTATTTTCCATTACTCAAAATGTTGGCCATTTAATTTCTCAATCTCTATCCTAGTGTTTCTAATCATTTTATTCATAAAATATCATTCTTTGCAGAATTTCAACTAAGGAAACTATTTATTGCAAATTACCCCAATTTCTACAAAACTTGCAACCAAGTTTCGATATGAAATGTTGGGGAGTAAGGCCTATACCTGATAAACAAAAATAAATGAGACATATATTATGCAAATATTAAACATGCAAGGGTAATGACAAACACACAGAGACATAAGATTTCCCCTGGGAAAACCCTTTCAGATAAAAAACCAAACAAAATAACCTTATTGATTATAACATAAATTGAATAACTTTATAATGTTACAATAATTTGTAAGGCTATGTAACCTTCATACAAAACTTTATTGTATGTTAAAATGCACACACTTGATCATGTGTTTTGGGCATTCATGCGAATATTACATCTTTTTTCATTAAATATTTAATAATATCTTCCTTAGAAGAAAGGTGCTTATATTTGGAACTTCACATTGTAATGCCTGTGTAGTAGGGAAATTTGCACTCATTAACTACCGAACCAATTGATATTTATATCATGTTCCTTAACAAATCCATGTTATAGCACTACGAATACATTTCTCACACTTCTTCAATCTAGCAGATATAGTCATAAAAGTGTACAGTAATGTCTTAAGTTAATCTCCATTGTTTGACGTGTTGCTTAGCTCCTTGTGGCACTTTATTAAGATTCTACCATTAGTCTCCACTTTTAGACATTCCATTGTGCAATGAACCTAAACAGAGAACCTTGTGCATCTCTACCATCATTTTTGTACCTAATAACCATGTGAAACTATTTGAATTAGTCTCCACACAATTCTACATAACTATATATGCTTGTGCAATCAACTTGCACAACATCCTATGCAACCAATCCTTGTGCATCACCAAAATTTTAAATAATTACCATTGCAATGTTATGGTATTTACCAACATATATTTTATTGAAAGACAATTATTTTGATTTTGTCCATCTTGAATTATCCTTCCTTTCTTGAATGGCTACGGCACTAACTACTAATTCATTGCTATGCAATTATTAGAGATGAGAATGGGCATAATATAGAATAGTTTGAAGAATATTTTAGATAATTACCATTACATAAATACATGCAATATTATGACATTTACCAACATATATTTTATTGAAGGACAATTATTTTGATTTTGTCCATCTTGAATTATCTTTCCTTTTTTGAATTGAAGGACAATTATTTTGATTTTGTCCATCTTGAATTATCTTTCCTTTTTTGAATGGCTATGACACTAACTACTAATTCATTGCTATGCAATTGTTGGAGATGAGAATGGGCATAATAAAGAATAGTTTGAAGAATGTTCCCAGTCACCTAAAGAGAACTCTTAGGTGTCATAATAAGATTCTCATGTACACAAGGAAATTAAAAACCTAATAAGTATTGGTAAGTTACTTTCTCAATTTCTATGGCTCTTAAAGGAGATTTCGGACAAGAAATATTTGATGATTCAAACAATTCTATTAGGTCAAGTAAACATTCGCAAATTGTGATTGCAACATGATAAAAAAACAGGGAAAATGAAATGTGGATGCATATTTAGTATTAAATGAATCTATGATGTGTCTAATTCATGAGAATCAAATTATTGTTCAAGACATCATAAACATTAAAATTCTATGTTATGTTCAAGTGATAACACATTCCACTAAATTCATAATAGTTCGTGTGTTATTTTCCATTAATATGTAGCATCTCAATTACTTTACACTTAAAAGATGATTAATATTACTAAGTTCTTTCTAATGTCACCATGGTGGAAAGAATTAACATGGAAGTCAAATCTAATTTTATAAGGATAACAAAATCCAACATCAACAAAGCAACCAAATTCAATATATGTGGTGCAATCATTATCAAAGCATATGGTAGTGGAAGGAATTTAGATCCAATTTTAGCAAGACCAAAAAAAAAAAAAGGATTAATGTCATTTTTTTCCAAATGATATTTTGTGTTAAAATCTACAAGAGTAATTAAAATTTTAGCAAGACAAAAAAAAGAAAAAAAATTAATGTCATTTTTTGCCAAATGATATTTTGTGTTAAAGTCAACAAAAGTAATTAAAATTTAAGATTAGACCAAAAAAACTAATGTATACATGTCCTTATAGTTTCTAAATACATTTACTAAGAAATATTCAAAAATTCCTCACAAAAATCATTTTACATAAAACTCACAATCATTATATTCTATGTAGCCAAGATTCGTTGAAATATTTCATTAAAGAAGTTAAGAGCCTCGTCAAAAATCTCATTATGTAAATACCCTGCAATCATTGTAGTCCAAGAAATGACATTTTGTTGAGCCATTTTATTAAAAAAATTGCAAATAGTCCATAAGCACCAACATTTTGCATATATATCATTGAGGAAATTCATAACAATAATAATAGAGACAAGCCCATTTAAGTATTTTTTCATAAATCTACATACCAAAGTTGAAGAAAGCCAAGGTTGCACATGTTACAAGAACACTGGGAGTGAAGTAATTGGATTCAACACTTGTTCTTTGCATTCTTTTGAAAAAACATTCATTATTACTTTGTGTAGGTAAGAACAAAGTATATAAGGGTAAAGAATCCACCATGTGTATAATTATAATATTAACAAAATATACTTAAAGAGAAAAAATGGGGAACATTTTTTTTTAATAATTTTTATGGATTCAATAAAGTAACAAGGTCGTGGAGCGCCAAGTCCTTATAGGAGGAGAGAGAAACAATCTTCAAAATCATTGTAAACGTTGTAGTTGTGAATACTATATTTGTAGTTGTGAATACTATATTTCTAGTTGTTATACGTTTGACTATTGTACTCAATTTGTAACCATCCATCTAGCCATGTCCGGCTGTTGTACTCAATTTGCAACCATCCATCTGGGCATGTCCAATAATCAAATACTCCAATGCTGTCATTCTCGTCCAAACAATTTGCAACCATCCATCAAGGCATGTCCAATAATCAAATACTCCAATACTGTCATTCTTGTCCAAACATTGTCATTCATGTCCATCCTTTGAATCCATCTGCATTCATTGGTTTACATTTGCAATCTGATATATCATAATATTAGCTTTGCATTTTGGTTTACATTTGCAATCTGATATATCATAATATTAGCTTTGCATTTTGGTTTAGTTTCATGATTATTGATTTGAATGAGCATGACCAACAATTGGCATCTTTTGGAAACGATCATTCAAGATGAATTCATCATTTTTATGAGATTTTGATTATATAAAGCTTGATTAGTCTAGGTGTTGATAAACATAGGCTAACCTCAAATCATAATTGTATCTTATTTCCATTGGTTCTATTACAATAAAATTCCAACAAAAATGGCGATACAAAAGGTTGTAGAAAATTATCGCATAAGTTGAAAAATAGAAATATGTGAGTTTTATATAACTTCATATTTTCAAATCAAAACCAACATTAAAGACTCAAAACATCATGGGTTGATATTGCATTGGCTAGTACATGATAGTAGGAGTCTAGATAAATCATGCAGAAAAAGTAATGCCCATCTGTTTTTGAACATATGAAAAAATCAGAAAATCCATTTGAAAACATCATACTTGATTTTGAATAATTGAAATAGTTAACTCATGAATTCAATGCCATATCCAACAATAAAACTAAGTCAAGACTCCCCATATGTTAAGCGAGATTAAGTGATAGAGGGGTTGCATGCCTTGTCAATTAGGTTAGCCTATACCATAAACGAGTTGCTACAGTCTAGTCAAAAAACATTACTAATATTTAAACCAATGGACAAGTGATGCAGAACATAGATGCAATGGCACTAAATAGTGTTAATAAGCTTATATGTTCACTAAGTAGTGAATCAACAACACTAGATGCCCTTTCCAAATCTTCAATGTGTCTCTGAATTTTTTGGGTTACACCTTCCACGAAAGAATTTCTCGGAACAGTAAGACAAAACCAAGACAAAATCATAAATTCAATCCATTATTGGGCACCTCTGGAATCATTATACAGTTGATACTATATTAATATTACCTTGACTAGATCATCACTGAGAGATAGTAGAGAATCCAACGTTCCAATCCGAAGGTCTGGTATGTAAAACTGGAAATGAAGATTAAATTAAATTATTTGGGACATAGAGATCATATGTATGTGATGATTTTGTTGATCTAATTTACTTACCCTGTAAGTGGGAGTGTCAAATGCATTTTTGGAGATGTCACCCTGCAAATAAAGTGTTTAGACATATAATTACAATTGTAGTGTTATGCTCTAAAATTTAAAGGTATTTTATCAAACAGTTTGACTACAACCTCAATGCACCACATTTTACCAGAATAATCGATGACGAGGCAATTTTTCATATCCATGACCTTGTATATATTCTAGGAAAATAGGGACCAAACACTGATTCTAACCTATTTAACAATGGCATTCTATCAAATCATGTGCCTAGAAAATAAATTAGGGCAAACGCTGAACACTTCAGGGGCAAAAATCCCTGGTATATAGAAATTGTGTAGACTCCGTTCAGATATAGTCTTTGATATTTATTTCTTTTACTGTGAACTATTTCAACATGAAGGGTAATGTCAAACAAATAACCCTCGTAAAATCCTGACAGGCAGAATCGACTCAAATAAGTTGACAGAAATTCATTCACATGCCAGAAATTTGCACCAATTTAGTGTTTGCCCTAATAAAACCCTAGTGCAAAACAATAACCAACAAATAGATGGAAGGGTTAAGGAAAAGCAAGAATGAAATCCATTGATGAGGTTAAGTTTGTTGTAGGTTTTAAATGCAGACTTCAAGGTCATTTCTGCACTCCCAGAAAGAAAAACGCTCACAGAACATATACATTTTATATATGCCATGTCCAGACATGGAGAGAAACGCATATTTGTAGTCTGTTGAAAGCGCAGAGGGGCTTTCTGAGTTCGTTGAAATCTTTGATTGAAATGGAATGTGGTTTTGCTTGAGTTGAAACAGTTGAGAAAAAAGAATGGTGGCGGTGTTGCTCTTGGGCTGAGTTAAATAAAATAACAGAACAGAACTTGATATAGCAACCACGTTAATGCTGTTGGACGAAAAGGCTGCTTCGGGAGGTTCGAACCCTGGACGTGGTGAATACAGAGGAGGTCAAAATTTGTTTGTGGCACGTTGAAAGGCTGCCAACAGGTGCACCGCTCAGCGTGGAGATCAGAAGCGCGTGTAGGATGGAACCCATGCAAAAAAATTAGTAGATTAAAATCAAATTATTATGGCCATGCTTTAAAATGCCAGACCTTGGAAAACATATCACCGCTCATCCCTGCAACGTGAAGCCGCCACCGCTGCAAGCAGAAGGACATGATTAAGCGGAGGAAACAAAGTAAGACCTTGAAATATGCGAAGCTGGCAATAACAAGTTAATCTTTCAACCAATGAACAGGGATTAAAAATAATATTTTATATGCTCGGTTAAAGAACCTGTAGTTTCTTTTGGCAAAAGTTTGAGCATATTTGCCGGCACACAAAATAACATAATTCGACTCTACTGAAACAACGACTCGGTAGGAAACGGACAGAGAAGAACCCCCACCAAGTCGCGGGCTCCATAGCGGATCGTTTTGCCACCATTTATTGGAGGTATACAACCGTTTTCAGGTAAGAGGTTTGTAAAGTTTATTCGCACACTTATTTATTTGTGGTTCCCTTGAAATCGAAGAAAGGCAGAAGTAGCACTCACATACCGACATTTTGGCATGTAATGTCGGCGAAAATTACCGCTCAGACATTTCCCATTTAATGCAGTAGCGATTAAATCTGTTGCTTGGACATCAAAACCGTGATTCTTGCTTCATGCTCTGTGAGCACTTTTTACCGCTCCTACATGCAACGGCAGTGAATTTAGCCGCCTAAGCATTATTTATTTATTTATTTTGAATGGGGTTGAAAACTGCAACGGAATCTCGAGCAAAGAAAATTGCAATCAATATACAAAGAAAAACTATCGGCAGGTTGTGGTGGGGCCCTTCTCAGGGAAGCTAAGCTTCAAAACAGGAATGGGGCGATATGATAGAGATCACTAGCTATAATATTGCCCCGGCAAACTCAAGAAACCCAATGGAAGTTAGGGAGAAGCTCGAAACTTTAAATAGCTCCATGTAGACAGAAATTCCAACCTCCCCAGGAGGTAACGCAGGGAATGACGAAACAATAATACAGACTTGGGGAAGTAGAGACATCCAAAGGCATGTGATGGAGAAGTTAACCCAAAGGGGGTGTATTATACCATTTAATCTCTCGTCGCACTTCCCCGTTGATCCCTCTGGAAACCTCTTCTATTCCAACGTTTTTGCTCAGGCATGAGCAACTAGGGATGCTTGGGCTTATGCGGGAGGGCACCCTCACGCCAACACTTCAAGAATAGGAGAAAAATGCATCTATGTAAATGCGAAGCAATACAATGGGATATTAAGGTGCAGAAAAAATAGAATCCAAAAACTTGCAAGAAAGGGAAATTTCACAACCATCTATCCCATAAGTGCAATCAGGACCTTGGGAAGCACAATAGGAAATCAACAAACACGAGAAGAGCAAACTGAACAAGATAAAGGAAAAGGGAAGGAGAACCCAATGTCTCGATTAGGAGAAGACACCAAGAAAATTGTAGACATAAATCAACCAACAGGGTCTGAAGTTAGAACTGAAGGTAGTCATAATCACAATGATACCTATAGTCCTAATACAACACCACTAATGTGGTCATCAGAATTGTATGTCAACGAGCTAATGATCTTGAAAAAAAGACTCATGTCCCTTGAGAAAAGAAGCCAAGTCAAGGATAACAAGTGGAATGAAGTAATAGAAGCTAAGAGGATACTAATAAGGGAAAATGAGATGCTTAAAGAGCAGGTAAATAAGCTTCAAGTTTCCATGGCAAGAAGTGAGCTAGAGCTAAGAGAAATAAGGCAGCTACTAGACCAAAGGAAAATAGAAGAGGAAGATAAGATACAAGCGGTGGAAGGAAGCAAGGACTGTCACTTAAAAGAGATCCAATCAATGATGGCCAGCATGGAGATAAGAGAATACAGTTAAGAGAATAAATAGATGAGGTTAAATCCTGGTCTCAAGTGGTGAAAGGACCTTTGGACATGCAAAGAGAACTCATAGAAAAATAGGTCATAAACCATATAAGGGAAGAGAAGGATAGAAATGACAGGGCTGTCAATATCATTATAAAAGGACTAAAAGACTATGGCAAGAAGGAAATCATGAAGGAGTTGGCAAGAGACTTTCCTAACGATCAAATTCAATGGACAGGAGTCATACAACAAGCAAATAGGATAGGAAGATGGATAGGAGGAGGTAAAAACAGACATGTGAGAGTCACCTTGAAGAACATAGAGGACAAAAATAGGATACTAAGGAATAAAAGATTCCTTAAAGGCACACAAATTTACATTGATGAGGACTTTACTATAATACAACAGAAAGAAAGGAGGAAAGAGTGGGAGAAAGTAAAGGCAGCAAGGGACGTAGGAAGATGGGCTTGGCTACAAAATGGCAAAGCTCAAATAGGTGACAAAGCGTCACATAAGAAATAGGAATTAGGGGCCCCCTAAGAGTATCTAATAGTGGTAAGTTGGAACTGTAGAGGATATCCATAGAGAAGAGGACCTGGATTGGGGCCCATAGCATAAGGAAAGGATGTCATCATCCTTATTGAGAACCATGAACATGATGGGTGTAGGATTTTAGATTTTGAAGGGTATAAAAAGATGTCAGTGTGGAATGAAAGCACTGATAGTGGCAAGGGACATGGTGGAGTGGCAGTCTTAATTAAAGAGGAATGGGACAGTTTCGTAAAAGTGGAGAAAGAAGATCCAAACAAGCAATTCATATGGCTTAAAATTATAGAAAACCAAGTCACAACAAGGATGGCAACATGCTACTTTGCTCCAAAGGGATCAAAATTTTATAAGAAAAGGAATCTAGATCGTGAAGATCCATTTGCAGCTCTAAAAAAAGACATTTCTATTTTTAGTAACATGGGAGAAATAGTAATCATTGGAGACTTTAATGCAAGAACTGCAAACAATCAAGCGCTCAATCTAAAAAACAAAAACATAGAGAAAGATAACCCCCTATGGTTAGAGGAAGAGAACAACCAACTTTAGGACAGGGTCTCAGAAGATAGCAAAGGTGCAATCTCACACTTCAGGGCTGAACTCTTAGGGCTTTGTAGCTCTTACAACATGGTCATCTACAATGATATGAGAGCATGGCCCAAATCAAGAAAAATCACATGCAAAATGTACAATGTCCAAAGTGTAGTAGATTATGTCATTTGTTCGCAAGCTACACATCGAAGTTGACGGAGGTTATGATTGGAGACAATGTATTAGAGTTGAAATCAGACCATAATCCAATTCATATTAAAGTTCACATTCTCATAAGGAAACAACAAGAAGAACAAGTCCACTTTGGCCAAAAGGACACTCCCCAAGGTAAAATCCTTCTAAATCATGAGAATCAGAAAATCTTTAGAGCTGCAATCAAACAATTGCTCAGAGATCACGAAGAAAAAATAACTAACACAAAGAACTAGTTTTTCAGAGAGAACATGTTGATTCCCCTAATACACAAGGCCTTAAATGGTTATAAGAGAGCTAGACCCAAGAGAGGAACAAGAAATACTTTCTCGACAAACCCATGTTTTGATGAGTAATGCAAGATAGCAAAAATAAATCTGTGAAAGAGAGGTATGGACAAAGAGCATAAGAAGGAGTACGTAAAGATGCTACGAAATAAGAAAGAGAAGTATGTAAATAGTAGAAGAATAGAGCTGATTACCCTTGAAAAAAATAGCCCTAAAATCTTTTGGAAAGAGCTACGTCAAAAGAAGAAACAAACAAAAAACAATATCATTGAAAACCAATGGCTTGAGTATGCGAAGCTACTAGATGAGAGGGACCAAGATAAATATAGACCCCCAATAATCTATGTGAAAACAGAACTCTTCAACACTGAAGATGTCATTCAAGGCATAAAATAATTAGTAAGTGGGAAAGCTCAAGATATTGATGGGCTGCAAGTAGAGTACTTAAAGTGGGGTGTTGAAGTATTGGCACCTCATATCAAACACATCTTCAATAGGGTCATCCAAGAGGGCTTCCCGAAAGAGTGGATGACTAGTGTGGTTATCCCTATCTTCAAAAGTGGGGATACCAATAACCCATCAAATTATCATACTATCATGGTTAATCCCCTTCTTGGTAAACTCTTCGGAAGCATGATAGAGTGCAGAATCACCAGGTGGGTAGAAAAAGAAGAAAAAAGAGCTAAGGGCCAAGCCGGATTTAGACCGAAGCACTCTACTATTGATCATGGAGCTGCACTTAGGTTCTTGATTGAAAAAATATGGAACACTCAAGAAGATGAGGCCTTTTGCTACTTTGTCGACTTCAAAAAAGCCTTTGACACAGTCCCTTATGACAAACTTTGGAATAGGATGAAGGAGCTGGGGGTTTCGAATGAGCTCAGAGCTATTGTCCATAGATTATATGAGCAAGTAAAGGCTAAAATCAGAACTAGTGATGGAATGTTAGAGTGTTTTGACAGCGATATAGGTGTTAAACAGGGTTGTCCACTTTCACCAACTTTATTTGGACTGTACATTGATAAATTAGAAGAATGGTTAAATAAGGATAGTGGGGAGGGGATTCAACTAGCTAAGTATGTTATAAAATTGCTTCTTTATGCGGATGACCTCATTTTAATTGCCAAAATAGCCAGCAGCTTGAGGGAACATTTGAGAGCACTTGAAATTTTTTGCCAAGAGGTTGGAATGCAGGTGAACACAAGCAAAACCAAAGTAATGATCTTCTCTCTGAAAAGAAAAAAGAAACAATATACCTTTACCTTTGAAGGCAGCCCATTAGAGATAGTTGAGTACAAGTACCTCGAGCTTGATTTTCCAAGCTCAGCTGGGAAACGTGTAGAGCAAAAAGAATCCAAGGAGGATGGAAAGCGTTGTACTCTCTTCAAAATAGGTGCAGGATTGCGGAGTTATGGGATTGGAAGAACAGGAGAACACTCTTCGGTTTGTTGGTTATCCCGGTGATTCTTTACAGGTGTGAAATTTGGGGCAATAGTATGTCAGATCAGAAATGGAAATAGATAGAGAGAATTTAGAAACACTTCATCATAAGCAGTCTCAAAGTCAAGAATTCGGTGTTGTATGAGATCCTACTTGCTGAAACGGGGTCCTTCCCCCTAGAGGCATCGGCGATGATATGATTACTAAGCTACCTCAAGAAGATTCAAAACATGAAGAAGCACAAGTGGCCTAGACTAATTATGGAGGAAGAGCTAACTAGAAGAAAGAACACTTGGAGGAAGCAAAATGACAAATGGGTAAAGAGGTGGGATATTAGCATGCAGGAGTGCCCAAATACTAATGAAGAAATAAAAAATTATGTGAGAAGAAAATTCAAGTGCATCATGTGGACAAAACAAATGGGCTGTAAAAAGGAATACTACCTCAAAGAATTCAACCCCACAGGTGATTTTGAAGAAAAAGCCTATATAGGAGCAAACATTAAGTGGAAAGCAAAAGTGTTGATTGCCCAACTTAGGATGAGCTCTCATCATCTTAGGTGTGAAATGGGTAGATGGCTAACTCCTAAAGATGATTGGGAGGAGAGAATATGGCTTTTTTGCAACAAAGGCGTGGTGGAGATGGATCAACACTTCCTCTTGGAGTGTGAGGCATACAAAGACATCCGATACAGTTATGGTGAAACTTTGAAAATCGCCAATCTAGACGCCCTGTTTGAAGCAACAAGGTTGGGTAATATGGCGAACCTCATGATCAAACTTCACAGCAAAAGGGAAGATCTCAAGAAGGAAGTTTAGGCAACTAAGGGAATGTTTTGTCGCTGAGGTCCCATTTTGAAGAGGATGTGCATGACTGATGGGTCCCATAGGCTACTGTGGTCTCGTGGACATTATTAAAATCCTTCATTCATTCAATGAAGAGAATGTAGGAATGACTACCATGAAAATACCCCACAACTGATAGCCCTAAACTTTCATCATCCTCTAACACTAGAATAAACACATGGACCCAAATGCCATTAACATGGCCCATGACAAATTACTTGGTATAAAATTTATGGTGAGGTGTTTTTTTCATGGGCACTTCGAGTGTGATCCATTAAATGAGCCTTTGGGTAAGGGTTTTTTCATTCTTGTGAGATAAACCTATCATAAATAAATCCTACCAAAAGTAACAAGTGGATTGACATTTCCATTAAAATTTTGAGTATATTAGTTAATATCACTAGTGAAAAATGCATGAATCCATTAAAAACAATTCACTAAACTTGTGGCATTGGAAAAAATCCCAGATTATCAAATATAGTAATTAGGCCACCATTTCTCTAGAAGCAATTTCCATGGATTAATTAAATTTTGAAAATGTCACTAATCATGATTGTTATTAATACTACTGAGAGTTTTTAAACATTCATGCAATGATCCACCACCCAAAGCAATGTTATAGGAGGGATACGTTGCCCAAAAAATGATTGCATTAAAACTCATGAGGTCCGCTAATAACATAATAAATATTTCTGCCAATCACTGTTTAACAAATAATAATATTTAATCTAATGTTTAAAAAATATGCATCTTACTTTTCCAAAAGTTAAGCATATTTTCAAACACAAAATAAAATGTTATGATTGGTTGAAATAACAAATAATAATCAGTGGTTAAAACTAAATGAAGACTAAAAGTAACGTTTAGGCATAATAACTCAATAGAACCATTGCACTCACCATGGTAACTTATTGTTGATTTCAACTTCACCATGTTGATCATATGGCCTCAAATTATTTAAATTATTATATGTTAGATTCATAAATGGATTTTTGAAGTCCACGAGAACGTGAATGTCTTAAGGAAAAGGTACTATAAGCTAAGCATCCTAACTTGGCATTCATGTGACACCAAATTGGTGTCACGTCATATCTTCTAATATGTATATAGTTTCATTAATTGAAGGGAAAGCCACATTTTACAATGATTTAAAATAATTTTTTTTAAATGCATTAAAAAGATGTTAATCCAATGCTTATACTTGGATGTACATGTGTTGTACATTTAGAATATAAATATAGATACTAAAATATAGTATTAGACACTTGATAATCTCACTTTTGACCCACCTTCCCCATTAACGACTTGTGTGCACATATGTTATTCTCCATGCTCTAATCTCCACATGCTTGTTATGAGTATGACCCTACCATTTTTCTATCAATCACCCATAAGAACCTCTCAGTCTGTGTCAAACCAATGAAATATCTTACTTAGACATCTCCAAATGATCATATCCATATTCATGTCTCCTAGACACTAACATCATGCTCAGATAATTTATTCGATGAAACTGACCTGAGGGTGGCATTAGTGATCTTCACCCAACAATGAATATCTTTTAAAATTAAGTCATTCCCATGGGTTGGCCCATTTACCTAGCATTTCAATGGCATAAGAAATTGCCAAAATGGACTCATATATATACAAATCAAACCCACACTTAGTACTCACTTGGAACTTATCTATCAAGTATTTATATATTGTTGCACATTGAGTAAATATGTCAGATTCGTACCAATTTGAAAATCAATCACTAGGATCAGTCATCAACCAAGTTTAAAGCATACCAAGCCAAGTCAATAACGAATATTGTCAAGTGTTGAAACCCATATTATAGGTGCATTCATATAGCAAAGGAGTACAAATTTCACATTCACATTAATGGGAAGAACTATGTATGGCTTGACTACCCTCTTTAGAGTTTTGGATACATAGGCAACATTCAATCATCAACAAGGGTGATTGGGGTCAACTCAACCCATTACACTTTTTAAGTTTTTACAGGTTTATACCCTTCACAAGTGGACCTAGGGTTCTGAAGAGAAGGAGACTATTTTTTGAAGTTGCCTACACAATCAAGCATAAAGATCGCACACATAGAGGTATCATAATCAGCCACAACTAACTATGCAGTCACAAAGAGATAAATCAACCTAAGACAATAACACCCACTTTAGGCAATAATGTTGATGATTTCACCCCAAGCTAACATTAATGACCCTACATGCATAAATAGTCAATTCTAAATCTAAACAACTCTCATGCTTGTTTCCAGTCCCTTCCCATTGTCAAAAGTCAGTCACATTTATTTATTCAACTAGGAAAGTTAAGTATCTTTATCTCTTTAGTATTTTTTATATTTATTACATACCATTTGTTAAATCTATTTCAGTTACCTTCAGTTTTATCCTTAACTTCAATTATTTACAATCTAAGCTACATTCATTTTTCTATCTTTATTAGGGTTGTAAAATCTGAATTAGTGTAAAACATATTGGTGAACACGAATATTGTGGAGACACCTAAAACTAGTCACCAATGATCTCCAACTAAGCTTTTGACCAATTTTTATAAAAAATATATAATTTGACTTAAAAACACTAAAACACGTTAGATGATGTGAACCTGTCATATTCAAGTGTTAATTTTGGCCAGAGTATCACTATATGGGACAATACAATTTATAAAGCAACTAACTTTGATTAGATCATTTCAAGTCAAAATTACATTTTCGCACTTGGGTGCTCTGAATTGCTTTTTTCTATCAAATTTTTTACACAAGACACATGCCTTTGTTATTTTTTGTTGACAACATCCTAAATAGGATAACGAATCCAATGCATATAACATCACCTTTCAATTCTAATCTAGTCAAATTTTGAGCCAATAACAAGATATTTTGACTATTTGGATTAATTTATGCACTAATTGCCAAGATTTGCATCAAAGTGAATTAATCATGATTAAGGTTAATTAAACCAAATCATGAGCCTAAGTTAAATTTCCATGGAGATTTTTGATTATTTATTTTTAAGAAATTAATATTGAATAACTGCATCATCAAGTGACATCATTTTTTGGAAAGACATCCCTAGGCCATAAATACATAAAATATCTCATCAAGCCACCCCATGCCTCATTAAGACCTTCCATGCCTCTTTATTGCCTCTCTATCCTAAATATTTATGAAGTTCTTTATTGATTTTTGCCTCTAAAATTGATTAGATTCTTAGCCACACATCTTCATCTTGAGATAGACGGTTCAGGGTCATTCTGACTATTTTGCAAAATCTATAAATAAGAGGTGTTGCTTATTAAATTTTAAGCTATCTTGATGTAAACTTATAATAAAAAAATAATTCTAAAATCCATTTAAATTAGTGTTATAATGCCAAATTATTGAGCCAATCCAAAGCCAAAGCCATCACAAAGGTGCCAAGGAGAAGAGGAGATAACCAAGACTCCTTAGATGAAGACTCATTGAGCACAAGCCAAGTAATCCACTTCAACAAGCTATTTGGAGCATCCAAGAAAAGTAAAAGATTTCTTTGTCTTTACATTCTAGTTGTGTTTCTTATTTGGTTTTGTTTATATGCTCCCCCCTTGAGATAGGGTTAGGGTATCAGCTTAGTGTGTTCTTTATTTGGGTTTGATTTCATTCACTAACACCATACTAATCTCCTCTTATTGCAATTTTATATTCATAAATGGCATGTCTAGTGGGACCTAGCCTCACAAATTTGGTTAAATTACACATACAAGCAACTCACTAACTATTTTCATGCAGGATCTTGGAGTGTGGAAGCAAAAAAGATAAAAATTTGAGCAAAAAACCATTTTTTTCTAAGTAACAATTTTGTTCTCAATACTATGTAATCCGACTCGATTGTGTAACCTAACTTGGCTACCAACCCAACTTGATTGCCAACCTGACTTGACTGCCAACCCAACTTGACTGCCAACCCAACTCGGCTGTCAACCTGACTCGGCTGCCAACTTGACTAAATTGCCAACCCAACTCGACTGTGTAACTCAACCCAATCTGAGAGCTCAATTTGTAAAGTTATTTGTTTTACTTATTAAAAATGCTTCAAAACTAAAACAAGTGTTGACCATTTTATTACAAGATTTACTTGAACAAGTGCTAAAATAAGCTTAATTAATACTTTCACACTTCTTTTTGGATGTTCTAAAAAGAATTAAGTATTTTCACTTTGGGTTTAAAGAGGAAAATTTCCATGTTTGTGTTGAATGTTTTGATTGTTATTTCAAAGTTTATAACTTAAAGCCAAGGGGCTAAAAGAACACCACCACACATTTCATTTAGTGTTATATAATTAAATACACTTCAAAGTTATTTTAAGTTGTTTTCATTATTTGTTTAGTCTAAACTTGTTTGAGTAAATAGGAAGTTGTGTGTGTATGTATTCCCATCCGTCCCTTTTATGGAACTTTTGGGATCAAAAGTGCCAACTTTTTTTGGGTGGTTTACAATTATTTTTATTTGCACATCTTAAATCCAAGGGGCTAGTAATGAATCTAATCAAACACTTTCAATTTGGTGAAATGAAATTAACTTCACTTCAATTATTTGCAAACTTGCTTGTTGATTGTGTGTTTTAGCAATGAGAGACGTGCGTGTATGCTCTCTCATCCATCCCCTTTAAGAAACTTTTGGGATCAAAAACGTCATCTCATCACACTTTGAGCCTATTCCAAGACATAAAAAGAATGTCGTTTAAAACCCTCCCCAAAAACTCACAATAGTATTGGGTGATCTTGAGGTGACCATATAATATTTCTTTTGTGCCATTTATTTCATGCATCTTAACTTGTGAGGGGGACTTCATTACATCTCACGAGTTCCTTAAGGAAGCCTTGACTCGTGAATTCATCTCTCGACATTGTCTACAAACCCTCTCCACATAGGGTTTATAAATTGAGATCACCCTACTGGGATCAAAGGTTTGAGCAGTTAAACCACCTCCTAAGGATGTGACTAAGCTCAGGACGCATGAACACATTGGACATCACACTACACTGAGCAAGTAATGGATGTAGTGGTTGTAAAAAGGGCTAGACCTTTTTACAACAAGCCAAGTGCCATAGACTCAAATGATGTGAGTTTTTTTTCGCACATTAGATGTGAAAATCTTGTGTAATTGATCCATCTAAAATGGTCAAAAACCAATTAGTTTAGTTAACCCCACTTTGCTATACCTTGTAAGTTTAGGATTTAAGATGATTAGTTGGTTAATATGTCTTAGATTACTTAGTTTTTATGTATAGTCAAAACTTGGTGTTAACAAGAAATGACATAACTAAACACATTGTCCTCAAATTTATTTGGACAAAGGAGGCATTATGCTTCCCAAGTGAAAACATATTTTTCCTTATTCAAATTCATCATCATACACTTTGTGTCATATCTTTCAATTTGGTGCAATTATGTTGCCCATTTAAGTCTAGAATTTTTACCACATTCTGTTTAAGTCCCTCATTGATAGTTTAAATTCAAAATTGGACTCTTCCAAGTTTTAAAGGTGATGTGTTAAATTGGGTTCACCACTTTACACTTGACTTATTTTAACTTGACTTCAATTCCTAATTTGAATTGAGGGTCATTTTTAGACTCAACATCATTATCATCATTTGCGAGGACTCAAGGCATCTTGTGTATCACTCACGCTTTGAGTCTCATGCTACATTTTTGTACCATCCATCCTATTGCACCTTTTGTGTTAGGTCCATTTGATAGCATATTTTTTCCTTAGAAATTTGTCCAACATTGTGTGTGTATATCATTTGGGTTAAGCAGGGTAATGATACATTGCCAAAATTGTGTTGGAACCATTTTTTTGCCTTAGAGTCTTGAAAACAAGCACTTATCACATATTTTGAGTAGTTTAGCATTGTTATGTTGCTTAAATCATTTTGAGACTTGTTTTCATATACCTCTTTACATAGAGTCCTAGTTGTTCCAAAGATCCAACCCCTTTGAGTTTTCTTTGAGAGCTATTTGTCTAGCACGGTTACATCGTTCACCTTTACCTCGCTTATCGGTCAAAAGAATATATCTTTGTGCCATTATTTGGGAGAAAATAAACTATATCCAAGTGCATTTAATTTCATACCTTGTACTTATTGATCAAGTTTATGTCTAAGAGTCAAATGCCAAGTTTTTGTTAAAAGTGTTTCAAATATGTTAGAATAAATATCCCATCTTTTAAAAGTCTAGGCTTTGATGCCATTTAGCCAAAAGTCCTAGCACATGTTTTGTTTGAGCCTAGATTTTGATGCCATGTTTGCCCAAAATACCTAACAACTTTTATTTTTCCTAGATTGGACTGATTTGAAACACTTTGACCTAGAATTTGACATTTTTATTTATGGTCCTTTTACTTGACCTTTTTGTGTGAGACGTGTAATGTTAGATACTTGATGTTAGCTTGTTTTGTCACAAGTCATTACATCGACCTTTTTGGATATGCATATCCATCCTTTTGACTGAGTTAGACCAAGTTTTGACATCTTTTTGGACATTGCTTTTTTAGAGTTTGTATAACTCTATTCCTTTTATCTTGAAACATTTACTATGGATCCCAACGTGTCTTCCTACACTCGTAGTGATCTCATGTAAAATTTGGGGTTTAGTAATCTAGTTGCACATGAATAAATGGTTCAAGACCCTTATGCAGATAATGTTTCTTATAAGACAAATGCTTATCCCTCTTATAATGCTCAAACATGGGCACAAAACCAAGACTCATTGGCCCATTACTTGGTAAACATGCCTCATTACTCAGAGAAGGATCAAGCACAAATAGAGCAATACCTAACTATGATACCTATTGTTGAAGAACCTTTTCCTCAACAATTGTACTATGTTACTGCACCATCCACATATGATCTTTATCTCTTTGAACATCATTTATTGGAGAATAAAGACAAGATTTTGGTTAAAGCCATAGATGTAGGGGCCAAGTTTTTGGTAGATTTCCCCCTTTAAAATTTGCCAAGTCTAGTAAGAATGCCTCATAACATACTTGTACAATCAACAGGCTTCTTCTAGAAATAGTTTAGCTCTAATCCAAACGATGTATCAGGACTCTAGTATGCTTTTCAAAAGTAAGGACATCATGGAATATCACTTTGTACATATGTAGACAACATATCAAACATACTTGAACCTAACGCATAATTTTAAGCAAATAACCATGTCAAATAGGCCTCTCATAGATTTAGTTCCCTCAATAGGAGTGTTAATATAATTGACTAGTTAGGACAATCAAAGTGTAGACCCATTCACATAAAAAACTTCAATCAATAACTTGTTTCATACCCCAACCATTGAAGAGGTGTCTTCTACTTCTATGCAGAACAATGGACAATGCACAAGCAATGTCTAATCCGAATCAAAGTGGTGTAAATATCCCAACAACTAATACACAAATGAGTGTAACTTTAATTAATACCATGAGTGGTTCTCTAAATTAGGGAGTAGGAGTTTTTATGTCCCAATGTGAACCAACAACTGTTACTAATCCTCAACAAGTCACTTCTTCAAGTGCTCAACCAATAAGATTAGGTAATCAACCAACGACTAATGTCATGCCTCAACAACAAAACATGATGAATATTACTCAACATGCAATAAGTAATATTACAAAACAACAGGCACAATCCAACATACCAATACAACAAAGGTAGAATATATTGACACCTCAATAGGGGCAAACCAATGTTCCACCTCACTAGGTGGAAATGAACATACCTCGTCCCTTACAGACTAATATACCAATTCAAAGCCAAATGATGTCTAATAAATAATGTATGAATATTGGTTAGTAACATATGCCTAATCTTCAGCAAGCATCAACTTCCCAATAAGGATTTATGTAACAAAGAGGTTATAATGTTCCTCGAGTACCAATCAGGCAACCTTTGCCTTTTGGACAAAGTGTGCCACTATTTCAATGATAGGGTTTTGGTTCACAAGTGCCCCCTTAATAGCCAGGTCTGATTAGTCAGGATCAGGTCCCTATTCAACCCCAATAGGCATAGTATAGCCATATCCCTCCATCCCAACCTCAAAATCCCTAAACTTAGACATTTTTACCCAACTTAAACCAAAATATTGCATAATTGCAAATGTAATTTCAACAATTACATTTTAATCCACATATGTGTATTCCTGGTACATTTTCAAACCAAACCAACATACCCCAAAAAATACCTCCATCATACCCTGGTCAAAGTTATCCACTTGTGATCACTCAACCATCTACCCAGGCCAATATTCCACCTCAAGCCAATGTTCCCTCCAATTACCTAGCTCAAGAACTGCAACAAATGAAATATGCAATTGCTACCATCCAAGCTGGGAAATAAACTAAAAATTTTAAGTTGGATGACATGCGTTCTTATCCATTTAACATGGAGTACTTACAGATACCATTTCCTCCAGGATATGAACCACCAAAATTTGATAAATATAAAGGGAAAGGTGATCCCAAGGCTCATTTGACTGAATTCTTTGTTGCATGTCAGCCAATGGCATATAACGAGATATACCTTTTATTGTTGTTCCCAAGGAGTCTAGAAAGACAAACCTTGGATTGATTTTTGGAATTGCCCAAAAATTTTATATCCTATTTTGATGATCTTTCAGACAAGTTTGTGCAACACTTTTCATACAATCTCGAGCATGAAATTTCTCTGGTCAACTTGATGCAAGCCAAGCAGAAGGCCAATGAGAGATTTGTAAGTTATCTATAGCGATGGAGATCCCTTGCAAGCTGATTCACCCATAATTAACTGGATAAATAATTAGTTGTGTTTACTAAAAATTTACACAGTGAGATATCCTATCATCTAGACTACAATGTGAACATATATTTAAGGAGATCATTGATAAAGGTTTGTTGATCAAGTGCATTCTCATTAACAAAAGGATCATCATGCTCACCTTGTCAAATCATAATCAAGGTACGAATCCAAAAATTGGCCAAAACTAGCATCTAGTCCAAGTACAAGCATCATAACTAGCATAAGCCAATAATAATGGTAGACTAAGGCAATTCAGTTGTAACAAAAATGTTGTTAGAAATGGAGTAACATAGTCATGAGACACCCAAATAGTGAAAACACCATCTGCTCAATCCATGTAGCATATTCAACTTACTCCTAACTCACAACCTTTTCACAAAATGTAGCACACACAACAATCCAATACTGTGTAACTAATGCAACAAGCTTTGCCATTGCAAACCCCTCCTCTAAGGAGGACAATGCCTACTCATCACATTTTCAGTGATATTGGAGAGCCTATTGAATTGTGTTTTGAAATCTTGATACCATTAATATGATTAGCTGGCCTATACTAAAACATTATCCTCAAGGCATCCCTTATCTTGATTGGTACCATCAAAATGAATTATGTGAATATCATCAGGTTAACGAACATAATTTGTGCCATTATGTGCAAATTAAACATTTGATTGAGAATATGTTGGAGAACTAGGAGATAACATTGGATGGTGGTGATTCCACTTCCAATCAGTCTCTTAGAATCTATTTAAACCCTTTTCCCCAACATAACAATTAGCCACAACAACAATAATAGATAGTGCAACAATAAAACCAATGGTATTAACAATAAAGGAAGAACCAGTAAAATTAATAATAGAACCAAAAATGACCAAATAATGGACAAAACCAAGGTCAAAATGACAACAACCAACAAAACTACCATGTAGTTGCACATGACTACAACAGGGTTGTAGGTCATATTGCAGGAGGTAACATCAATACCATTTTCATCAATTCAAGACCGAATACCAATCAACTGAGACTTTGCTAAATAATTCCACTCAACCAATTCACATTTGTAATCTTTTTTTGACTTAGGATTACACATAGGCAAACCAACAAGCAAGGATCACTAATTTTGGACCATATACTGATAACTTGTTGTTGCCTCATGACCATGCACAGGTGCACCAACAATCAAGACTTATCCTATCTAGTCCCCTACCATCACCAACATTTGTTAGTAATCATGGTCCTATATTTAATCTTAATTATGCAATCACAACTTGGCAGTCAAAGATTACCATCCCAAGCCCACAGCCATATGCCACTTCACCCATCACCCAACCAATCGTTCAACCTTAGAATAAGCCATTTAACATTGACCAAGAGAAAAAATTTGGCATTGTGGAACGATTGCAAAAGACGCCTACACAAATTTCCATTTTAGATTTGTTGCGTACATCAACAATCCATAAGGATATTTTGAACGAGTTCCTTAGCTAATCCACTATTTCTAGTGACATATCCCCTGACAAATTCCAAGCTTTGCTTGGACACCTAGCTCCAACCTAACAAGTCACTTTCAACTAAAGCAAATGTCATCCCTTGGCCTATTGCATTTGCATAATAATCCCTTGTACATTTAAGTTTGCATAAAGTGGTACAAAGTGAAATGTGTCCTTGTAGACAATGGATTAGGTCTCAACATAGTGTCTCTAAAGCTCATCAAGCTTCTCGAGTACAATATGGTAGATCTTTAGGTAGAAATAATAACCATCAAAGCCTATAACAATGAGGAACAAGAATCACAAGGCACCATCTGTTTACCAGTTATCTTGGGGCCCTTGACCCATGATACATTTTTTCACGTGCTAGATTTTGATTTATCATATAATATACTTTTAGGTAGACCTTGGTTACATGAAATTTGTGCAGTCCCATCGACATTGCACCAATGTATCAAGTTCTCTCATTTGGGGATGGAAGTTTGTATACTGGGAGATTTACATCCATATGAGCACTGCAAACAACTAGAGGTTGAGTTCACGAGTTATAACTATCATTTCTACATGAATCCAGTGGCTAATCAAGATAAGGGAAAGGCAATACTCCTTGATTTGCCAGAAGACAACTACATTGATCATAATACCCTTGATTCCCTTTCCCACATGCCACCTAAAATATCCAATCATTATACCATCTTGTCCAATGGCCCAAGAGAGTATTTAACCCATGATACCTTTCATATTGCAAACCTTCCACAAAACCCAAAGTCCTTTGAAAGACCTAAAGCCAAGCCACTTCATTCAGAATGGCAACAAAAGGGAAAAGGTAAAGGACCTATCACATTTGTACTAGCATCTGGTCTAAAACAAGACCCTCTTAAGGGAGATGAATCATGGTTGTATAATGACAAGCAGGTCGATTGTTATGAGAATGCAATTCTATTCCCAATAGAATCATGAAGAATCAAGATTATGAAGCAGGTGGCCTCAGACCAAATCAACAAGGAACATTTGAGCCAATTTCCATGACCAAATACAAAGGGCCCTATAGACATAGATTTAAACTGCATGGGGGTGACCCCATATACCTTACTCGTGTTCTATCACCATCGACTAGTGTTGAAGATGTCGATAATGAAGCAGAGTTTGATCATAACCTTTTTGATGACCTCATCAAGACTAACTTGTTTAACCCTCATTCAATTTATACCATTAGAATGATCATTCGTCACAATCCACTGCCATTGTATTATCCCTAATTGATAGACTGGGACCAATAAGAGTCCAATGTGTCGATTGTGTTGGGTTAATATTTTGTCAGTCAGCTGTCTGATTGAGCAAAATAGGTCTTATCATCCACAACAAAGGAGATTGGTCGGCCTAGTGTGCAGGTTTACTACATCAGAGGTGGACAAATCTCTCCTCTCATTAAGGGAAGGTTCCCTATAAATATGTAGCAGCTATATAAACTATAAATATGCAAAAAATAACACTCAGGGGTTAGCATACACCATCCATCTCTCTTCTTTCAGAGATGATGTTCACAAACAAAGGAGAAAATCCTGGTGAAAACACTGAAGACACTTCTCTTCTTATAGAAGTGTTCTTACAGGAAACAATAGGAGTTCTTTCAGGTAGTGATAAAGAACTGGAAACAAAGGATAAGAACCAACAGGATGAAATGGAATGCAAAGTCTCCACCTCAACTACCCAAAGAGTGAAACACAGAGGATATGGGGGCACAAAGTCATCCCAAAATCCTCAACACAGAAGGAAAATAAAAACACACACTAAAAACAATTGTGAAAGCACAAAGTTTTCCCATAGTTGGCTTCAGGACACCTTCTTTTTTACTTTCACTAATTCTACTTGCCAAATTAAATAAACAAGAACACCTTCAGAAGACAAACATAAGAACAATCTCCTAAAAAGATACAAGCTATGACAACACAAAGGCTACAAATAACTTGCTTTCTCATTCAGATAAAATAAAATGAAATACAATCTGAGCTCAAAGTCTCAGTACCTTTTTGGTTCAAGGTTGAATGGTTCAATGGTGCTTAGAATCTTGTTGATTGAATTCTTTTGGTTGAACCAACGTATTGAAACAATCCTAGAAATGACTAAGTGCTGGAAACTTATTCTTTTGATTGAACTCACCTATAGAAGTCTTTAAACCTGTTGGGTCTGCTAATTTCAAGCATGTTGAGTCCGTATATTTCTGGAAAAGATTTGAAAAATGAAGAACTTGAATGCTCAGAACAATTTTTGAAAAGGGGAGAGATGATTTTGGTATGTTGAACCAAAATAGTTCACAAGTTGTCCCAAAAATGTCACTCATTTTTGGGGACAACAGATTGATGAGTTCCAAAATGATGAGGCTTTTTGTGATTTTCTCAACCTTAGAGATAATGTTTTGTTAGAGGACCACAAGTCAAGGTTCTCAATCAAGTTGGATCCTGAAGCCTATTTTGGAGAGTAGGTGAACACCTTTAGCCAAAAGAAAATAATTAAAACATTGAGGTCCCAAAGTGAAAACCTCTTTGAGGCACTTTCTGACTAGGGTAAAAGTAAATAAAAAGCTGAGTCTAGTGGTGAAAACCTATTTCAGGCACCATTAGATAGGGGTGTTCAGCCTTCTTTAACCATAGCTCAAGAGACCACCAACAATGAACTTGTCTGTGAGTCTAAGTTCAATTTTGAAGAACAACAAGCTTTTGATCAAATCATCCAAGAGTTTTTGACAGTTTTTGTTACATGACCAAACCTTCCACTGGGGGACTCTGATTCATCATGCCTAAGGGAACTCGAAGATCCAATTATAACAGAGGACTCTAATGTTACCAACCAGTTCAAATCTTTGCCCACTATCCTTGAAGACGGTTTGATCGTTCTAGTGGAAGATACAATAGAGGTTAACATCAGGTCCCCAGATGACCCAAAATGGATCAAGCTAAGTGCTTCCCTTATTGAAAAAGAGTGTGAAGTCCTTACAACCCTTTTAAGGGAGTTTGTAGATATTTTTAGATGGGCATATTCCGACATGCCAGGTTTGGACCTTGCCTTGGTTCTGCACCACCTTGTGGTCAATCTTGATGCCAAACTAGTAAAATAAAAGATACATACAATACATCATCGCATTATTATATTAGTGAAGAAAGAGTTAGAAAAACTCTTAGAAGTAGGATGTATTCAATTGATCGACTATTCAGAGTGGATCTCCAATGTTGTGCTAATTAGCAAAAAGTCAAAAGGGATCATAATTTGTACTAATTTCAATGATATAAATAAAACTTACCCTAAGGATGAATTTTCACTGCCAAACGTTGACATGATATTCAACTCCACAATGAGTTATGAAATGCTTTCATTAATGGATGACTTTTCAGGATACAACTAGATCAAAATAACACTAGAAGACCAACATAAGACAACATTCACCACTCTATGGGGAACATTTTGTTATCAGGTTATGCCATTTGGTCTTAATAATGTAGGGGCCACCTACCAAAGAGACATGACTATCATAATTCCTGATATGATGCATGACATTATTGAGGACTATGTTGATGACATTCTAGATAAATCAAGGACCATAGCTGAACATCCAATAGTGCTACGCAAAATATTTGAAAGACTATGTGAGTACAAAGTCAAACTTAATCCTAAGAAGTGTATCTTTAGAGTCACACGAAGCAAATTTCTTGGCTTCATTGTATCTCACCAAGGCATTGAGTTTGATCCAACTAAAGTCCAAGCAATAACAAAGATAAAACCTCTGACTAATTTGAAGCAACTATGTAGTTTGTAGGGCAAAATCTAGTCTATCTGACACTTCATATCATAATTAGTTGACAAATGCCATTCTTTTATGCATCTTTTGAAGAAGGGAGTCATATCTCACTAGGATGATCACTGCCAGATAACTTTTCAATGGCTAGAATACTATCTAGTGACTCCACCTATTTTGTTGCCTCCTATGCTAGGAAAGCCATTATTGTTATACCTATCTGCTACTAATAATGCCTTGGGGGCAATTTTGGCTCGGCACATGGTGATAATGGTAAAGGACATATTGTGTATTATTTAAGTCATACATTGTTCACGTATGAACATAATTATACACTCTTAGAAAAATCCTATTTATCCATAGTCTTCATAACTCAAAAACTACACCATTACATGTTAAATAATAAGACCATGGTTATCTCAAAAGTAGATCTGCTCAAGTATCTACTATCTAAAATAGCTTTACAAGGCCACATGGCCAAGTGGATCATGCTTCTAAGTGATTTTGACATTGATTACATAAACTAAAAATCTATTAAAGGGAAAATTCTTACAAATCAGCTTATTGAAGCACCCCTTACTGATACAAAGCCACTTACATTCTAATTTTTTGATGAATCCATAATGACCATCATCGATACACCTCTTAAGGATCAACACTGGAATCTATATTTTGATGGATCATTCACAACACATGGATCGAGGGTAGGCCTTTTATTTATTACACCAAAGGGGGATCTAATCCCTAAATTATTTAGGATCAATTTTCCTTGTACCAAAAATATGGCCAAATATGAAACACTTATTGCAGGGTTTCACCAAGCAGTACAATAGAACATATCTCATCTCAAGGCTTATGGTGATTTTTAGCTAATCATCAATTAGGTTACAGACCATTTTCAAACCAAAGATGATAAGATGGTTCTATATAAGGCCATGGTTGACACTCTCAAATGACATATTGCCGACATTAAATTTAAGCATATACCAAAGGCAAGTAACAAAATTATAGATATTATGACCACTATTGGATCTCTGAATCAAAAAACAGACACAACTAAAGAGTATCAGTTCTTTATTGAGAACTTGTTAGCACCAGCTCATAAACCTTTGATCATGATGATGATTTGTGATATTATTAGTCCTAGCTCTATCTGATACTCATACCTTTATAACTATCTCTATGACCAAGTTTTACCACCTGACCTGTCCCAAAAATAATCCAAAGCCTTCATCCACTAAATCACTCATTATACCTTACTTGGATCAACCCTTTACCATCATAGTTTTGATTAAACTCTACTTCATTGTTTAACTTCGATAGCATCTACACTAGCATTACGAGAAGTTCACGAAGGAGTATGTGGAGCTTTCACTAGTGGGGTCATCTTGTCCAAAAAGCTCTTGCATACTAGTTATTATTGGCCCATGATAAATGCAAATGTAGGTACATATGTAAAGAAGTGTGATAAGTGTCAATGGCATGCTAATTTGATTCATGCCTTGGCCAAGACTTTGAAACCAATGTTGAAACCATAGCCATTTGCTACATGGGGCCTTGATCTCATTTTGAAGATCAATCCCACCTCATATGATGGCCATAAACATATTCTTACTTCTACTGAATATTTCACTAAGTGGGTTGAAGCTATACCCCTCACTTATGTGACTGAAAAGCCTATTTCCAAGTTCATTTTCAACCATATCATTTGTCACTATGGTATCCCTTATAACATTATATTTGACAATGAAGGATCATTCAAGAATAAAGATGTCAAAAAACTGTGTCAATACAACATGACACAACAATTTTCTGTGACATATAAGCCTCAAGGTAATGTTCAGGTCAAAACATCAAACAAAACCATTATCAAAATTCTCAAAAATATTGTCAATGATGTCAGTCATGATTGGCACCTTTAGATATTTTGTGCCCTTTGTGTATATCATACCAATCATCGTACACCCACAGGAACCACTCCATATTCCCTTGTTTATGGTACTGAAGCCATTCTTCCCATTGAGGCTGAGTTACCATCTCTACGCATCTCTTTCAAGCATGTCTTAGATGACAATGACTATCAAGTAGCTCGCCTACAAGAATTAAAGTTACTTGATGAGAAACATATGAATGTAATTAATAATATCCAAGCCTATCAAAATCAATTTCGAGGCCACTACAATTGGTGCGTGAAACATAGAGAATTTGAACTTGGTGATCTTATCCTAAAAGAGAACTAGAAAAATACCATGACCAAAAAGAAGCATAAAGGCAAGTTCAAACCCAACTGGGTTGGTCCTTTCATCATTACAACAAACTTTAGAATAGGAGCATATAGGTTTGCCACACCAAATGGCCACAAACTTGATGAGTTGATGAACATTATCCACCTCAAGCGATACTATGCTTGAGTGACTTGGTGTATTGTCTATAAGGACCATTTCAAGTTGTATCATTTTATCAATCTTATTTATACTATACCATTTTATCATCTTATCATCCTACCAACCTATAACTTTTCCTATCGCATGTCTGTTTTACCATACCTTCTCATCAATTGAGCTCATTTCTACCTCCCTACCCCGCCCTATGACCTTGGTTATGTTCCATTCATTCTAGAACCACATTCAGTAAGAGGATTCAACTTTAGTTTCAGTAGTCATTTCACACATTTCAGATAGAGGAAATATTTTCAATCAATTTGGTAGTTGTATCCTTCATTTCTTGTTTTGTTCTCTCCCATTGTCTTGATCCTAATTATAACTGCATATGGGCAAATTAGTATCATTGACCTATGTTTTGTTTTCTAGTTATAATTACTTATGGGCTAACTAGGGGCAACCCTTATTTATCATGCCTTTGATGTACCAACTAGCCATTTCCTATCCCATATTGTGTCATCATACCAATTGTGCCTACTTTATTTGAATTGACTGCTACACTAGTCAGATTCCTACACTGTAAGGTACAGCTATAGTGACTTGATCTTATCCCAGGACTATGTAGGCAGAATTCGATACTTGTTGAGGTTAGTTTAGTCACCCTAAGCCACACTCTCATCATTTTATGAGAAACCCAAGCCACACTCTCATCATTTTATGAGCAACCTAAGCCATGCTCTCACCATTTTGTGAGCAACTTAAGTAATGTTCTCATTATTTTGTGAGTTTGGACTGTTTAGTATCTCGTCATTCTTTGATCAAGTTGAGATACCTAGAAAATTCTAAAAACATTTATAAAATTGTTAAAAAAAACTAAAAACATTGACCACTTCTTTGCCTTAAAGATTATGGGAACCCTTACTAAGTCACAAGTAAATCACTTGTCACTTAGTTTCCCCATCCTTTTTTGGCCCTTTTTCTCACACACTTGCTATTTTACAAGACCATTCCTATTCTTCTATCATTTCCATCATGTTTATTTTTATCTGTTATCATTTTCTTCTCATTTCCTAGGAATACTACATTTGACCTGAAATTTTTATTGGATATTACATCCATGGAACTATGTAGGCAATATCCACTTGCCTAGTGCATATGAAGACATCTCAACCACCCCCTTATTTTTATTCTATTCCCCCCATCATATTTGTTTGCTAAGTTATCACCTATTTTCTAAGGGCAATGTTTATCTCATTTAAGTTGTGTTGTTTATATTAACATTGCGCCTAACTGTTATTTGTTTCTTTATTTGTTTGTTGTTTGTGTGCTTGCTTGCTTGCTTTCAGTACTGTGCCTTGATTCAATATATATGTGTTCATTGGGTGATTCCTTACATATTTATACATGAATCCATCTATATTCATATGTTTACATTATCATCATGGTTTTTATCATCGGTGCATTGTTTTCCTTTGAATATTTGATTTTGAGAGTCAGTCCTTATGCATAATTCGACCTAGTCCTCATAGTGTTCTATCATGAGGCTCACTATCAAATGCTACAAAAAAAAATTAGATTCAAGAAGTATACTTAGCAAGGGTGGCATTAATATCTCCTCAACACCAACAATCCCAATCATATCCCAAATAGAGTAATTAAACAAGGAAAGAATTTCAACTTTTGTTAGTTCAGACGAGCATCTCCCTACTAGCAGGTTGTCCTAATTCATCTTTATCCTCTATATGAAGTTACCTACATCATATTTGCCATTATCATCCAATCAATCATGTTTTCCATAATTGAGGTCCAATGATTATAACTACTTATGGGCAAATCATTGTACAATGTCTCACCTGCATTTCTCAATGATTATAACTGCCTTTGGGTAAATCATTGTGTTCTCATCAAATTTAATTTATTTTTGCCTAAATAAGGGTATGTTGTTATCTTGTTTATCTATCCTAAATGGGACATCTCCATCTTCTCAATGATTATAATCGCCTTTGGACAAAACATTGTGCTATCATACCACATTGTCACTATTTGGATATAATGCTTATAACCGCCTTTGAGCAAACCATTGTACACTGTCTCACTTGCATTCTCAGTGATTTTGATTTATTTTTCAAAGTCATTGTGTTCTCACCCCATCATCTTCATATATTTGGTCCCCTCATTTCCCTTCTTTCTTTTCGAGGGATCGTTTATCGACCTCCTTCTGCTAATCGTTCCCTCAAGGGGGCACATACAATTCATCAATTATCATTGAAGTTGTATGCATACAAGACCTTTTCATTCTTTGAGAAGATGTTAGTATGATTATAGCTTACAACACCTTCTCAAACAAGGGCAAACTATGGACACCTAAAACTGGCCACCAATGACTTCTAACCAGGCTTTTGACCAATTTCTATAAAAAATGCACAATTTGGCCTAAAAACACTAAAATAGGCTAAATGATATGAACCTATCATATTCAAGTGTTGATTTTGGCTAGAGTATCACTAAATGGAAGAATACAATTTATAAAATGGTTAACTTTGATTAGATCATTTCAAGTCAAAATGACATTTTCAGATCTAGGTGCTCTAGATTGCTCTTTTCTATCAAATTTTTTGCATAAGACATTTGCCTTTGTTATTTTGTGTTGATAAAATCCTAAATGGGATAATGGATCTAACACATCTAACATCGCCTTCCAATTTTAATTCAATCAAATTTTGAGACAATAACAAGATATTTTAACCAATTTGATTAATTTGTACACCAATTGCCAAGATTTGCATCAAAGTGGATTAATCATGCGTAAGGCTAATTAAACCAAATCACGAGGCAAAGTTAATTTTTCATGAAGATTTTTAATTTTTTTTTAATAAATTGATATTGACTAATTGCATCATCATGTGACATCATTTCTTGCAAAGACATCCCTTGGCCATAAATACATAAAATATCTCATCAAGCCACTCCATGCCTCATTAAGACCCTCCATGCCTTTTTATTACTTTTGTATCCCAAATATTTATGAAGATATTTATTGATTTTTGCCTAAAAAATTGAATGTATTCTTAGCCACACATCTTCATCTTGAGATGGATGATTCGGGTTCATTCTGACCATTTTGTAAAATTTATAAATATGAGGCCTTGCCTATAGAATTTTAAGTTATCTTAGTGTAAAATTATAATGCACAAATAATTCCAAAAGCCATTTTAATTAGTGTTATAATTCCAAATTATTGATCCAAGCCAAAGCCAAAGCCATCACAAAGGTGCCAAGGAGAAGAGGAGATAGCCAAGCCTCCTTTGATGAAGACTCATTGAGCATAAGCCGAGTAAGCCACTTCAACAAGTTATTTGGAGAATCCAAAGATGGTGAAGGATTTATTTGTCTTTGCATTTTAGTTGTGTTTTTCATGTGGTTTTGTTAATATGTTCCCCCCTTGAGACATGCTTAGGGTGTTAGCTTAGTGTGTTCTTTGTTTGGATTTGATTTCATTCACTAACACCATACTAATCTCCCCTTATTACAATTCTATGTTCACAAATTTTTATACTTTCTTTGGTTCCACACTCCAAGATCTTACATGATAATGGTTAGTAAGTTTTTTGTAGGAGAAGTCTGATCAAATTTATGAGGTTAATTCCCATCAGGTGTGTCATTTGTGAACATAGGATTGCAATAGGAGGAGATTAGTATGGTGTTAGTGAATGAAATCAAATCCAAACAAAAAACACACTAAGCTAACACCCTAAACCTATCTCAATGGGGATCATATTAATAAAACCAAATGAGAAACACAAATCGAATGCAAAGACAAATAAATCTTTCACCTTCCTTAGATGCTCCAATATCAATATTCGTGTTCACCAATATGTCATATAGTTCATCAATTTGTATGCATACATGACCTTTTCATTCTTTGAGATGACATTACTATGCTTATAGCTTGCAATGCCTTCCCAAATAGAGGCAAATTGTGGACACTTTAAATTGGCCACAAATGACTTTCAACCATGGTTTTGACCAATTTCTATCAAAAATACACAATTTGGCCTAAAAACACTAAAACATGCTAAATGATGTGAACCTGTCATATTAAAGTACTAATTTTGGCCAGATTATCACTAAATGGGATAATGCAATTTATGAAGCAGCTAACTTTCATCAGATCATTTCGAGTCAAAATGATATTTTCGTACTTGGGTGATATAGATTTCTCTTTTCTATCAGACTTCTTGCACAAGACACATGCTTTTGTTATTTTGAGTTGACAACATCCTAAATGGGACAACAGATCTAACACATCTAACATCACCTTCCAATTTCAATCTAATAAAATTTTGAACCAATAACAAGATATTTTGACCAATTTGATCAATTTGTGCACCAATTGCCAAGATTTGCATCAAAATGGATTAATCATGCTTTACACTAATTAAACTAAATCAATTTGAATTGGGGTAAAACATATTGGTGAACATGAATATTGCTCAAATCATGCCAAACCTTACATATCCCTTAGGGTTTCATCCTTATAGGGTTTTTAAATTTTAGCATTAAGATTTCATTTTCAATCATGATTTTTGATTTTCCTTAATACTACAAATATACATGGATATAATGAAGGAATATATCTTATATTTTTTTATTCAAGTTGTTACTATAATCATTTCATATTGTTCTACTTTGATATGTGCAATTGCTATCAACTATGTAGTCAAATGAATAAAATCTTTATACATTAATAATGGTAAAATTAATAATAAATAATCTCGAGCCTTCATCAACTAATTATTGCAACATCCAATTTGTGTTGCTTCATGTTACCACTAGAAAATAAATAACATACATGACTCATTTTGTTCCTCCTCCCCTAGACCTCATAGCGGTATGAGCTACCATCCTGCCCCCATTTTTTACCCATGGTTTATATTAGATTATGTAGTCCATGTTGTCATCACCAGGGGATTTAGGGTGCCCCACCATGCCTGATATAATGGAGGTTGTCAAAATGTTCCTCCTCAACCCACTCCACCTCCCACAAAGCAATCCAATAAAATCAAATGGCATGACATAGTTTATCAACTAATTAACACCCATGCTAAAATCTCTATTTTCAAGTTATTAAAGAGATAAATGGTTTTCACATTTATATTATATGAGACACTATGTGAGAAAACTCTTCCTAGTGATATAAAACCAACTTCCTTTGCTTCTATCATGAATACATTCAAGGATATTGAAAATTTTATTACTTTAAACAAATAATATTTACCCATGCAACAAACAATAGAGCAAAATTTGCCATTATTTATTCAAGTGCAAGTGCAAAGCAAAGAAATTAAATGTGTGTTGGTGGATAATGGTTCTAGATTTAATATTTGCAACACAAATTTTCTTCAAATATTAGGTATCCATATGGATGGTATCCACTAATTAGACCAAATCATCAAAGTCTTTGACAACAATCCACATAAATATACAATTAGGCCCCAAAATAATACCTATTGTATTTCAAGTTATGCCTAATCATCTAATTTACAACTTGATTTGGGGTGACCTTAGATACATGCCACAAAGGCAATATCATATACATTACATAGGTGTATCAAATCTATGTAAGAAGTCTATTCATACACATTACGTACATATGATGATCCTTTAAAATCTTTCAAGATGACATAATCTATTAATAAGAATCAATCACAATCACAGTTCAAAGATCATTCTATCATTCCCTCATCGCAACTCATTCCATTATAATAGATGCATACATATGAGGTGGGTGAATCAAGAAAAATAAATGATAAGGAACCAGGTTATGAACATTAATGAAAATACCAAGAAGATGCCACAAAATACTATAGAGCAAAAGGAGACAATTCTAGATGTCCCTCTTTTGGTCACTTTAGAAGATCCTAATTACATAGTCACATAATGGTATGATAGTGATGATGATAATGATATGTAAGACATGAAAAATGATCATTTGTGCAAGATAGTTTCCATCTTATTGATCTAGATGAGTACTTATCTCATAATATGTTCACACATGTTGCAATCGAAGAATATCATGATAATTCATATGCAAAGAAAATTGATAATTCAAAATTACCCACTCGAAATAAACCCAATAATGAGAAATTAAAAACAATACTTCAATACAATCAACATAATCAGAATACAAATACTTTTTGCATTGCTAGCTCACAACAACAACAAAATTAAAATTCAAGTTTTTTGTCTAAGGGTTGCATCACTTGACAATAAGAATACACATGTCCACAATCTCAAGCATGTTAGTTTCAATCATAAATTTGCCTTTCCATTAAAGATCTTTGTGCCTAAAAATATTTCATCCCAATTATGGGTTCAAAAATGGAAGACATTTACAATCAATGGTTCAAACAGTTTGCACAAGATTAATAAGAATCCAAATGGAGTTCTAAGAGATATACTTTGAAATAAGTTAATCACTCTGCCCTCAACACATCTCACAAATAAATATATATACTATTGTGCTTATCATAAAATGCATGGACATCATACATAGAATACTTGGGTATTACAATAGAAGATTCAAAATCAAGGCACAGTTGTAATAGACCAATCACTAACCAATATTAATTGTTAGCAGAAGTCACTGGAAACCCTTCAAGACATGTTAATTTAGGGATAGCTTGCATATAAATAACAAAAGAACACAATAAATACCATAGTCAAATTGAATATATTCATTAACTAGTTCAAACAAAGTGATGTGTAAAGGAACACAGGTTTATTAGAATATTAACAGTCAGAATATACTCATATAATTAATATATTAAAGCAAATAAAATATTCACTGTGCAAGAATAATGATAAAAGACACATAGGAAAACCATTTCAAAACAATATATATTAATCTCTATCACATTAAAACCATATACAATTACAATTGAGCACTATTTATAGAGTTTTACCTAGCACTATCTCTTCATATTCAAGCCTTTTCACATGCCCAAAAGGAGTGAATCTTTGCATTCTATCATCTATCCTTATGTTTACATAGGTCAAATACATATAAAATATTATACAAAAGACAAAATAGTTTAATTTTCACACATGTCCATCAACTAGACTCTGCAATTTTAGTAGGCCCTATTCTTGACCCAACAATTTCCCAGAATTAAGCTATTGTCTCATCCTTAGACAAAATCAAGGCAAGATATTTTATTCTAAGATGAGATAATAAACCATAAACAAGAGTCGTGATTATCACTCTAGGTGTCATTTACTAGTTTTTACCCTTTACACACTGCTTAGCTATCCTTTCAGGTTTTTAACTAAGTAGCATACTAGCCTACCACCCTTTTAGGTTTTCAATAGACTAGCATTACTGAGTGGCCACCCTTTATGGATTTTCAACCAACTTGGCCTCACTCTTAATGCTTAAGGCTATCCTACAAAATGATACAAAACTTATGAAAATTGTGAAATTAGAGCGCACAATACCTACTGAGTACATGGTGGTATAATTTCAATTGGTTGTATAGTAGGTTGTTGTTGTGTTGGTTTTCATTGTGATATGGATGAACCACTTGGTTTCATAGAATTTGATGGTGGAGGATATTATTGTTGCTAGCTCTCTAGTTATGACTTTGTGGCTATCTTCTTTTGCGTTCAGACCTGTTGCACCTATTGCGATGGAATGAATTGAGGATCATCCATAAGTTGAGTAATAGAGGGATCAATTTGGGAGAGATCTTCTTTTAGTATCTTCTAATCTGTTATCACTTTCCACACCATAATAAGTAGTATGCACAATAGGATCTGAATCACCATCAAGTTTTGAATAACCTCATCTTCTATGATGGTGATTAGTGCTTTAGCATTTGATACTTTGAGCTAGATATCTAGTAACAACTCCTCCAATCGATCCATATGTGCTTGAGATTGGATGTCGAGTGTTGATTCCCAATTATACACCTTGTATACTCAGTCTTGCACACTTGAGAGAAAATGACAAGCAATGATGAAAAACCCAATAGTATATCATTGTAACCAGGGAAGGGTTTGGCATCAAAATTAGATTGAATGCGAAAAATGACTGAGAGGCACCTACAAAGGGTATGGTTAGATCCCTGTTACTTCTGGATCTACCTAAACTAAGGTGAGAAGACCCATGGGGTAAGTTTCTCACATGGAGAGATTACGCAATTCAACCTCTATGAGGTTTTTTGGCACAAGGAACAAATATGACCAGGGCATAACCAAGTTTACACACTTCACCCATAAGGGTTGTCACATAAAATGCATAAATGCTCTAAGTCATATACAAGCCACTAAAGACATATGGGAAAGAGATTACAATCTTCATTCTATATTATTGGGTGAATATTTTGTCAACCAGCTAACTGGTGAGCAAAATAGGTCTTATCATCCACAACAAAGGAGATTGGTAGGCCTAGTGTGCAGGTTTACTACGTCAGAGGTGGACAAATCTCTCCTCTCATCAAGGGGAGGTTCCCTATGAATATTCAGGAGCTATATACTATATATATAAATAGAAAATAACACTCAGGGGTAGGATAACACCATCCATCTCTCTTTTCTTAGAGATGATGCTTACAAATAGAAGAGAAAATCTTGGTGAAGACACTGAAGGCACTTCTCTTCTTTCAGAAGTGATTTAGGGGGAAACAACATGAGTTATTTCTGATAGTGACAAGTAACTTGTAACAGGGAGCGTAGTAACCAACAGACTCAGATGTAGCACAACATCTCCACCTTGACTACCCAAGAGTGAAATATGAAGGACAATGAGGGCACAAAGTCGTCCTAAGGTCCTTTACACATGAACATAAAACAAACACACATTGAAGACAACTATGGCAGCACAAAGTCTGAAAGTACTTGGCTTCAGGACATCTTCCTTATCATTTCCACTAGCTCTGCTTCTTAATTTGATTAAACAAGAATACATTTAGGAAATAGACATAAGAACAATCTCCTAGAATGACACAAGCTATAACAACACAAAGTCTGAAAATAACTTGCTTTCTGATTCAAACAAAGAAATATGATGAACAATCTGAGCTCAAAGTCTATGTAGTGCCTTTCAATTTGGACAGAGTTTTGCTTCTGATAACAAAGAGATCTCCCCTAAAATGACATAAGAGAATACAATATATAGAAGCCAAGAAAGGCTTGGCACTCTGTTTCATGAAATGGCCCATGCTATGCATTCAATGTCTTGAATGCATTTCTCAATTTTGTCAAAGAGGACCATGCTGGAACAGGGTGGCTACCTTAATTGTGGTGTGTTGATTCATCTCAAATGTCTTCTCTTGGGTCTGAGTCATCTGGTGTCTACGTAGCTGTCCATTTTGCCTTTACTTCATGGAAGAAAAGCAGGCTACGTCTTTGATTTGGTGTGCTCAGATGACCACTTGATCCATTGTTTCACCTATTAGAAATAACTCCTCTGTAGATATTTTTGATCTTTTGTATTGTTTTCTCTTCCTTGCAGCAATTTGGGCATTTGGGCTCTCTTTTCAGCTGGTCACTTGGTTCGTTTGCCATATTTGAATTTTAACAGATATTCCATTTCTTTAAATTTGATGTCCATGGGGACGTTATTGGTCACTACTTTGTTTGAACCATATTGAACCATTGAACTTGTTAAAGTTCATCAGTTCATTAGTTCAACAGTCTAGGTGATCTTTATCAGTTCATCACTTCCCTATTCAATCACTTCTTTGAACTTGCCTTTGGAATCATCCATTTGTTGCTTCTTTCTTTGCTTGTGGCTGTCTTTGAATCTGCTTGAACCTGTGAACCATTAAACTTTGAAATTTTTTAGTTCAAGGTTCAATCGGTTCATCCTTTGTCCCTTTGTTTCCTTTATTCCTCTAAGTCTTTTTGAAGCTTTTGGAACACCCCAGAGGGAAGGTGTCCTTTCAGGTCTTTGGAAAAGGCCCTTTTTTGAGTGTTGAGTGCCCCCCCGCAAGGGTACATACCCTTCGAGATCTTCTGGGTGACCTTTGGGCTTTGTTTCTTTATTGTGTCTCTGTATTGGGAGTGCCCCATCTTTGACATCTGTCACAGTCCGCTGCTTTGAAACTATATCAATCTTACAGAAAATGGGACCCACAACACTTCTTGCCCGAGTAGCTTTAAAAGGGGAACAAGGACAGGTGGCACTTTTTGTTGATCTTAACAAGTGACACGTGACGCTTTCTATTGTAATGTAGGTGAGGACACTTGGCAACTTTCACTCAACTTTGAGAAGCTTTTGATACTTTTGAGTCTTGTGAAAGATGACACTTGGCGCACTCCGCTTACTTCAGTAAGGGACATGTGGCAAGTTTCCCTGCTTTGAGAAACAAATAATAACGTGTCTTGACAGATGACACCTGGCAGCTTCCGCTCTACTTTTAGCCAACTCATCCAGGGCCCACCATAGTCCTTAATAAAATAAAAGGAAGAAACTGTAGATGTTGACACTTGGTGGCTTCCATCAAGCTTTTTAAGGGACGTGTGACGACTTCTGTTGTTCTTTAGAAAAGCACACAGAAACCTTCCACGTTTGCCACTTGGCACCTTTTGCAAGACTCTGAGGGAAGCTTATTGAAAGAAGCTATGAAACTTATAAGAAACTTGAATCACAGATACAAACATTTATCGCGCTCCACCGAGTTATAACTAGACACAAGGAAGAAGTTGCGAATGTTGACAGTTGGCAGATTTTGCTAAGCTTTACAAGGGACATGTGGCACATTTTGCTGTTATTTAAAAACAAATTAAAATGTGTCCTAGCAGATGACACATAGTAGCTTCTGCTCTTCGGTCATTTTCTTTTGGGCACTCCTTTGAATCATTTGATTGAATCGATCGATTGAACCAACCGCTCATTGAATCTTTGAACCTTTTTTGGTTCAAGGTTCAATGGTTCAATGGTTCAATGGCTCAATGGTTTAGTCCTTGCTTAGAAGCCTGCCGATGAACCCTTTTGATTGAACCAAGATGTTGAACCAATCTTAAAAATGCTTAGGTGTTGGAAACTTTCCCCTTTTGATTGAACTCGCCTGTAATAGTCATTACACCCTTTGAACCCACTAGTCCCTTTACTAAAAAAGTTTGAAAAATGAAGAATTTGAGAGCTCAGAACAAATTTTGAGAAGAGAAGAGATTATTTTGGTATGCTGAACCAAAATAGTTCATATGTTGTCCCAAAACTGAGTGACAGCTTTTGGGGACAACATATATAATCTTCAACAACAGGGGTCGAATAAAAGACAACAAGGCTGGGTCTTTAAAGCACAAAACTCAAACACATTTCAAATATGTGAGATTTTATGCATTTTCAAGGAAAATAACAATTATAGTATGCAACATGGTGTATTATTTGCAAGGTAGGATAGGGTAGGACAAATTAGATGATCAAAAATGAGGTTGGCATATTGATGGTTTCCAAACAACATGGTATCTTGCAATATTTCATGACAACATTCCTTAACAAAGATGTAAAAAAAACTTCAAATGCAAGATAATGGATAATACAAAATGACCCCTGAGAGACTAGAACATACACTAAAACTAATATGTCAAATGATTTTCCATGTCAAATCCATAAACCTAGGATGCCCTAAAAAGTTATTTAACAACCTATCTTGAATTAATGCAAAAAGAGTTTATAATCTAAATTTATGCTCAAAATGACAACCAGTAGTGAGCACAAACCCAAATGTCCATTCAACAATTCTTGAAAAACATGTCATTGTACTTCATCTACAGGAAACAACAAAGAACCACAAGCATTTTCGTTAACTTGAAAAAAAATATCACACACATCAGTATTTCAAAATGTTGCCATGGGGACAATCATGGTGAGGTTTCTCTTTTGACAAGGGAGACATGAACACATTCTCAAAACTTGTTAATGGTTGTACAACTACAACCACCTTAGCAAGGGAGACAAGATCTACACACAACAATTGATCCCAAAAAAATTTCTACAGAATCTAGAGAAAATGAACACTTAAAACAATGAACAACAACCTTGAATAGAGAAGAAGCCCCCTATTTATACATTTTTAGTTCTTCTAAAATCATGGGACTATACTTTGCAATTTACAAAATTCAATAATAGCCAAAGTCCCACCAAGATGCTCTTAGATGGAAAATATTCTTTTGCCACACATAAAATCTTCATGTAACTGCAAGGAAAATGATTGTTGCAATTGTGTCTATAAAGAATGATGGAGATTCAGAGCACATCCTTTGATTTCATGGTGGGAGATGCCCTTCACATGAGCTGGAAGGAGAATAATCATGGGAGAGGGCTGAACAAACTGTCTTTACATGGAACTGCCTGAAGATGCCTTGGGCCACTTGCTTGCACAGCTGGAACCTCTTGGACAACTGCCCTTCCCTTTATGCATGCCATGGAACAACTTGATTTTATAATGATTTCTTGGGAATATTCTAGATCCATGTCCCTTCTGAATGATCTTCACCTACAATTTCTCTTTCATGGAGGAACTTGGATAACCAAATGTGAGAAAATATAATACCCAAGTTTACTCAACCCATTTACCCTTTTAGCTCCAACTTGACTTTTCACATTTTAGGGTTTTCCTCATATATTTTAATGCAAAAATGCATTATTTTAACCTTTTGATCATTGTACCTCATTCACACTTTTACTGCCAAGTCAACCTCCTATCAGTGGTGAAAGCTCCACCAACTGGCTTACACAGGGTCCCATTGTTCATATGACATGTATACCAATGTGGCATCACCATGTCACTTTGTTCATTATCTTAAAATGTGACTATTTCCCCTAGGACATTATGTCAATGCATCATTAGGTCCTAATCCCTTTGAACAGTCCATCTTAGCTTGTATTGTTAGATCTATGTACATGGATAGATGTAGACCATTGATCTTAATCTGAAAGACCAAATGCTATTGGTTGATAGCTGTCTTTGGACATGAGGTCATACCACTTGGTAGCCTCATTGTCGAAAATGAGTAACACCTGAATCGATGATGTGTTGGCCATAGAGGGGCCAATAGCTCAGTTGGTAGAACACTCCAACAACAAATGGAAGGTCCTAGGTTCGAGTCCTAGTTGGTCCATATGTGTTGTAGCTCACATGTTGTATCAGAGCTAGGCTAGGAGCCCCAAGCACCTATAGTGTGTCTTAAGGGGGGTGTTGGAAACAAGCCACACCTAGATCGATGATGGGCTGGCCATAGAGGGCCCAGTAGCTCAGTTGGTAGAGCACTTTAGCAACAAATGGAAGGTCCTAGGTTTGAGTCCTAGTTGGTCCATATGAACTGTAGCTCACACCCACAAGATTTTTGTTTCCTATAATTTCATCTTTATAGAGCTAACATACTCTTTCCAGGTGGTGGATCTATGTTCATCTTGGGTTTTATTGAAAATTCATGGTTTAATTTACGTCGTAGATCAGATTGTGTATACTTGAATGTGTACCATTGATTTTTGGGAATGTGTTCAATCTTTAGCTTGTGACTATGTATTAAATTTTCAACTGTGCTCTTACACCATTAGATACTTTCATTCAATCAAACATGCATCATTAGATTTCAATCCATGAGATTGAGAGTGATTTTTTCTTCCTACAAATAATGCCCCGTGAGCTCAACACTTGTCACGCCTACACTCGTCATGGGTTCTTTCGACTATCCAAATTTGATCACACATAATTTGAGCATCTTCCTCCACATCAATGCGCACCATTTGATTGTGATATACCAGCTTGGCTATGATTGTGTCCAAATAAACAAGGAAAATTACCAAGTTTTCAGCTAGGGGTATTTATTCTAGGTCTTTCTCTTTTGAGACCTTTGTCTTTGGAATTTGTGTCTTACAGAAACTTGGTCTTCGAGACTTTTATTTTGGGCCTTTTGTATGCAACATTCCTATCTTTGGCATTTTTGTCTTTGGCATAACACCCTTTGCTGATCGAGATTTTTATCCCGAGCAATTTCCCCTGCACAATTTCTTCGAAGCATTGAGCACCTTCAGGCCTTGTGCCATGGATAAAATGTCTGACATAATTAATTACTTTGGAATTTTTTCGATGGACAATTTTCTCGATATAAATGATCCTTTGGGATTTTTACCATGGACAAAATGTCTAGTGGAATTAATTCCTTCAAGTTTTTTACCATAAGTAATTTGCCCAAAACAAATTTTAATTTTTTTTAAGGAATTGGACTTTGCACTTTTGTCTTTGTTGGGACAATTGTTTCAGACATTTGTTCCAAAAAAATTTCCTTGAAGAAATTGAACGTAACATTTTTACCAAATAAATTAAACTTTTCATTTTATCGAAAGAATTGACCTTTGTCGGGCTTTTTGTGCGGGCAAAATGCTGAAGGAAAAGTACCCTTCAAACTTTTTACCACAGATAAAAAGTTTGAAACAAATGGACATGTAGACTTTTTGCCATGAATAAAATTCCAAAACAAATAAGTCTTTACATTTTTCTCAGAACAATACAATTTCATTTGGGTTTTTTGTCGCAGATAATTTACACATCGAAAATAAGTCTTCAAACTTTTTGTGTGAATAAAAATAACGAAGACTTATTTTCATCAATCAAAATGTCTCGACAAAAAAATCAAAGACCTTAAGGCTTTTATATGCACTAAGTAAAGACCAATTTAAGACTTAGCCAATTTAACATAGAACTTGACCTTTAAAAGGAACACTAAAAAACATGAATATGGCTAAGGACTTAGGCATTTATACTTGATAAGAGCCCAATCACTTTAGTGCAATTTTAGGCACTAACACTGGCTCTCGTTCAGGGATGAATACCCCCCGCGAGTGTAAAAAGAACCCCAAAACATAAGACCAAGTGCCAATTAAATGGGCCACAGAGTCAAGACTTAGTAATTTTCAGCAAACTTTCATGAAAGCTCAACAAAATATGGCAGACTTAACAAAAACAAATCAAGAGGATCTGGAAATGAACACACGATAGAAACAAGAAATGAAACTATATGAACAAGGCCCAAATTAGAGGGGTGATAAAGCAACAAAACAACAAAAGATATAACACTATACAATTATAGGTTATGGATTCAATCAAGAAAGTGTTTTAAATGTCTGCCATTAACTGGCAACACCAATATTTCACCATCTAAGTCTTTCAAGAAGAAAGTATGTTCCCCAATATAATAGTCAATGGAATAGGGACCCAATCACAAGGCATCAAATTTTCCATGCTTTCTTTTCTCCTCATGCCTATTGTCCCAAAGTAGAACCAGATCACCTACTTGGAAGGTTCTTGTAGTGACCTTCCTATCAAATATCTTCTTCAAATTTTCCTTGAACTTAAGGTGTCTTTCATGAGCTTGTATTCAAATTTTATCAAGCTCAATAATTTGGTTCATCATGTTCTCATAGTGGTTGATTTTCTCATCATCTTCTAGTATTGCATGAGTTGATAGTTGGGAAACTACAAATTCATGGGCAAAATTGCCTGAGCTCCATAAACAAGCTTAAAAGGGATTTTGCTTGTAGCTCTCTTGAGTGTAATCCTATCTGCCCATAGTAAAAACTTTAGTTATTTACCCCACTTCTTATTTACTTTCAATATTTGTTTGATGATTTTGAGCAAGTTCTTGTTACTAGATTTTGCTTGCCCACTCCTTGAGGATTGTAATTGGAAGCATAGTTTAACTTAATCCCACACTCTTTGGACAATGTCACTAAAGGTTTAGATTTGAAGCTCATAGCATTATCAACAATAACTTTAACAAGTTCACCAAATCTACAAATAATCCGATTCAACAAAAAAACCATAACTACCTAATGTGTTGCTTTCTTTGTAAGGATCGCTTCAACCTATTTTGTAAAGTAATCAGTTGCAACTAATATCTATCTATGTTTAGCGCTTGACCAATCAACAATTTATCCAATGAAATCCATTCCCCATTGTCTAAATAGACCTTCAATCATCACAGTTGCAAGGGAAGAGAACTTGAAGCTTTCATCCTCCTAACAAAGCGCTGACATTTTTCGCACTTTTTGACTTCATGAGCAACATCTTTAAATAGTGATGACCACCAATAATCAGATCTTAGAATTTCATCACCTAGAAATTTAGGTGCAAAATGGCCACCACATACTCCACTATGGAATTCTTCAATCAGGTTAGTAGTCTGTTCTTCTAGCACACATCTCAAGAGAACCCCATTCAGATTCTTCCATGCAAGTCCATTCTCAATCAAGAGGTATTTTTGGAAAACAAGCGTAAGAGTTCTTTGATTCTTGTCCAATTCAGGGGGACAACTCAGATTTTATAAGTAGTAAACAATAGCTCTATACCATGGAGACATATGAATTGACTCAATGAATCAACATTAAAAATATTAGTGTTTACCTCAACATCTTGCAAATTGGTCTCAATCATAAGCTTGGCTAAACCCATCCCTCTTACTAACTTGGTGGTCTGAATATCCATGTCATACTCTTATAACTTGTTGACCCACTTGCATCTCTTGTTGTATGTTTCAGTTTGAGTCAAGATGTCCTTTACCATGGTGTGCCGAATATAAGCAATAATCCTTGAACTCAAAATAATATAAGGCCTGAATGTTTTAACCTTCAAAAGAGTGAAATCTGGCTTTTCCATGATGGTATAGTTTAGTTCAGGGCCTTGCATAAATTTGTTGTCCTTGTTCTTTTGAAACATAATAGTAACAACAATATTGTATGATGCAAAAAAGAATATTCAGGAATGACTTTATGTAATCAAGGTTGGCCAAGATAGAAGTAGATTTTAAAAGCTCCTTTGATGTCATTGAATACTTGCATGACCTTCTCCTCCAACTTGATGGTTTAGTATTTCTTTAGCATAGAAGTAATAGGCAGAGTAATCTCTGCAAAATTAGACACAAACCTCCTTACAAAGTTAATTTGTCCAAAGAAAGATTGAATTCCTTTCTCGAACTGTGGGATAGGCACTTTGTCAATGACTTCAACCCTTTCAAGGTCAATCATGACACCAATATTGGACACTATATGTCCCAACAATTTGGCCTTTTGTACTCTGAAGTGGCACTTCTTTAGATGAAGAAAAATATTGAACTCCTTACATCTGATCAAAACTTGCTCTAGATGCTCTATATGTTCTTCTCTAGCCTTGGAGTACACGGTGATATCATCTTGATACACAACAATGAACTGGTTAATTATCCCTACAAAAGCAACATCCATATCTCATTAGAATGTTGCACCAACATTAATCAACCCAAAAGGCATCCTCATATATACATATGTGCCCTAAGGCATTGTGAATGCAGTCTTGAGTCTCTCAGATTCCTTCACAATAACCTAGTTGTATCTAGAGAAACTGTCTAAAGCGGACATCTCTATTTAGTAACACTCTACAATAGGTTCTCCATATTGGGTAGGGGATAATTATCCTTCAAAGAATATTTATTCAAATTCTTGAAATCCACACATAAGTAGATATCACTATTCTTCTTTCTCATAGGGACTAAATTCACAACCCCTGATGAATACTTGATGGGATAAATGATTCCACCATCCCTCATCTTCTTTAATTCATCCCTCATCTTGGTGGCTAAGATGGGGTTAATAGGTCTATGATTCTATCTAAAATGCTTACTATCATGGTGTAATGGGATGACGTGCTGGAAAAAATATTCTCTATATGCTTTCAACTTAGAATAAGACCATGCTAGACAATCTTGGTACTTCCTCAGTAGTTATATGTAAACCTGATTCTCAGTTGTGCTTAAGTGAGCACCTAGCCAAACCTTTCTTGGATTCTCATGATAACCCAAATTAAACTTAATCACATTCTTTGAAATAAATGAGTCTTTTGACTTGATTATATCTGCTCCATCAAAAGATGCTTCTAAACTTACCAATCCTTTTGGGAGCGTGTTTGTCTTCAACTGAAAGATGTCTTTCCCAAACAAGGTTTATTTCCCATCACCAACCTGAACCATAGATTTCAAGTTTATGAACTGATCATGGAACTCGATTTCATAATTTAGAAACCTCTTAATTTGTTCATCATCATCAAAGACCTGCCAATGATGAACATTATTTGGGATTGAAGACCTGACAAACACCTCCACTTGATATTGACAATGAGGTTTCATATTTTCAATATTAAACTGAGCACCTAACCCTATAAGTTTGTCAACCTCCTCATTGAAATTCTATCATGATAACAAATGTTGAATGCATTAAAGAATTCAAGCAAATCCCAAACAACATTATGATATTGTTTCAACCTTTTATTCTTGGTGGCATAAGCATTGCAGACTCGCTTAACTAATAACTCAAAATCACCCTTGACAATCAAACTTTTAATTCTATACTCATGGGTAATCTTCAAGCCAAACAAGAGTGTCTCATACTCAGCAGTATTGTTTGTGCACTCAAAATAAAGCTGAAAATAAAACATAAAACATTTACCATTGGAGGCATAGAAAACAACCCCAACTCCATTTCCAAGATTGGAACAAGCCCTATCAAAACAAATCTTCCAAACTGCACATTTTTTGTCAGGTTCAACATCAAGAACAACATGTTGTTTACTAGTATCAACATTCCCAACAAAGTTACCCAATTCAATGTACGTGTACAATACTTCATTCAGAGCACATTTTAGATCTTCAATTACATGCAGCATCTTTGGCTCTCTATAAAGCTTGACCATCTTACCCTCTAGTGGAATGGTGGCATAAGATAAGTCCATCTGCACACTTCCACCCATGCTAGCAGTCTATTTTTGTGACAACAACATCCCCCATTTAGGTGGGTAGTCTATGACTACCACATCCATATTTAGATACTTGCTTGGATGAGCTACCAACTATATAACTAATCCCTTGACTTGTCCCACAACTGGTACCTCTCATGAGTCCTTGTCATAACACTTGCCAAAGGTTGATGTAATCTTCACTTTGAGGTCATTTAAGACACCTAGGGGCATCACATTGCAAGAATCTCTAGAATCAAACATATAGTTGTGGACAATCGGGCCATTGATCAATAAAGTTGTATAAAATGGATCCACATTCAACGAATTATCCACTAATGCAGTCCCCAAATAAACCTCCAGAGTAGATTCAATAACTTCTTTTAATTCCTCATCTTCTTCTGGGGGTGCTTGGGGTAATTCGATTTCATTTGCAACATACCTCTTACCAAATTCTAAATACTCAAAAGCCCTCTTCCTATGTTCAGATATTCTTAATAATTCAATAAGTGGCACGGTTATTTTTATTTAACTCAACACTTGGGCCATATCACACAGACTATACTGAGGAAGAGGAGTATTGGGTGGAAGGGTGACAACACCTTAAGCTGAAATCTAGTCACTCAAGGTTTGAAGTGGAGTAGGCTAGGATGGATTTGAATCTTTGATAGCAACCTTCAAAGGTGGATTTTGTTTAAATTCATTAGCACCCTTAGGGATACCAAATAATATGGGTGTTTTGTTGCTCTTAGCAAGAGCACCTCTAGGCTTAGTAGCTTGGGACACAGGTGCTATCTTGGAAGCTTTTGGGACTACCATAAGTTTTTTGCTTCCTTTATTATGTTCTCTATATTTGGATTTGCAAGGATTATGTCTTGAGCAGTAACACCTAGTTACCAACTTCTCAAGTAATATTCTTCTTTTGGGTAGCTACTGCATTAATTAACAACTACCTATCCTCAACTAATGGAATTTTCCCATGATATTTATTAATCATCATAGAGTGTAAGAGATCAAAATCATGAATGGGTAATTCATATGCTTGTGCCATATTAACATCACAAGCAAATTCAAAAGTTGAGACACTCTCTATTTCGATTGCATTTCAAGACTGATGAACTGCAGTAGAATTCAACATTTCCTTGGAGGTGGATATTCTACTTTGGGGATTTTTACAATCGAACATAAAAATTTCATATTCAGATGATGCATACTAAGGTTCATTTGAATCTTCATCAATTTGTTCAGTAGTATCACATGGAGGGTGTGGAAGGAAGCACTTGTCACACCAATCAATGTCTATATCACAATTCATAGCATTTACCTTGGCATTTAAAGGATCAAGCACCTCTCTTCTAGCCCCTCGTTCTAGTTTCTATCTATAATTTCTTTATGTGTAGGTCTCTTCCCTTTATCAATGTCTTGATGGTGGAAAGTAAACCTTCCTTGTGCCTGATTTGGATTTGGAACCCTTTCTTGATTGGTAGACACATGAGGGATCCCTTTCTTAGCTCTAGCCAACTTGTATGACATTTCTTTGATAGTAGAGGCAAAAAATCTAATAGTCTCCTCAAGTTTGGTTGTCTTAGTGGACTATGTCATTTCTAAATTGATCATTTTCATATCAGTTCACTTGTTCATAGGCTTTCCCACATCCTTTATGTTGTTCTTAATTTGGATGGCCATATTGAATGCCAACCATTGGTTAGGGGAAGCTTTGTCCCTCAAGTAACATGCAACCTTCTTGTCAAAGGCATCACAATACTTTATCAAGCACGTTGTTTCATTGGGCCTGATGTTATTAGGTAGCCATATCATAGTTTTGTTGAACCGTGTATTGAATTCTTATACACACTCATAAGGATTCTTTTTTATGTTTTCAAACTCAGCTAAAAGAAACGTTGGATCAGTCTTATCACCATACTAAATTCTAAAAACATTTTGCATCTCTTCCCATGAATCAACGCATCTAGCATGAAGGCAATTGAACCAGTCACAAGCATCTTCCTCTAGCATGTGCACAAATAGCTTGATGCACACATCATCATACTTAACCTCATAATCTTCAATGATATCATGCAAATTTATCAGATGCTAATCACCACTCACTACATTATTTCCTTGAAACTTTGGGAGCCATTTCCTAACTTCATTTGGGACTTCATTAGGATAGCCTTCCATTTCATCAAAATTGATAGGTTTGAATCTAGGGACACTAGATGTAGGTCGCTCATTCTCATCTTGGTCCCTATGCCTCATGATTAGTTAAATTGGAGGTTCAAAAACAAATGGCAAAGGGATATGAGGGGGTGAATGAGGTGGACTTGGTGGATCAGACTTGGGAGGGGATTCAGATGGTTGGGAAGGAGCTGGGTAATACACGGGACTATAGGTCTTAGAGTTGCTACGAGAGATATGATAGTCCTCAATAATGGGAGGGTCAACAAAGATTTCAAGATTATTAAAATCTTGAAAACCCTTAGCACTAAACTTTGCCCTTCAACAAACCTCCAAACTTGTCCCCTTCTCCTTGGATGAATAATTAAAGGAGAGATAATTTTCTTCAATGGGTCACTTCTGAAAGATGATCTTATTCCTTCCAGCTTTAAAAATAATAAAATACTCAAAGCTAAAAGTTATAAAAGATGATTCAAACTAGGCACTCGTCTTATTGAAACTAGATTATAAAATAGAGTTGCCACTAGAAACAAAATTTTAGAATGAAATAATTAACACACTGACTGTGATACATGTTGAAAACATACTTTGTTGAAGTTAATGATGAGATATAATATAAGGACACTAAAATTTTTAGAATAATGTTCAAAAGGGACAAAACACCTTTCAACCTACAATGTTAACAACTCTTTGTAATAACTCAACAGAAGTCAAATTGTCAGATATCTCAAATCTTGACACATCGTCGGTGGAGTGCTATGACATTGATGACCAAGATAGTCTGACTATAGCAAACACAAGCAGAGAACCTTCAAACTTGAAATACTTATAGCTCTCTGCAAGAGTCTATAGTAACATGAGTGATAAGAAGTATCCTTGGCAACAATGCTAAAAGAGTGTTGGTTCTCATTTGTACACCTCGTACACTTGACCTTTCATACTTGAGAGAAAATGGCAAGCAATGATGAAAAACCCACTAGTATGTCATTGTTGATGGGGAAGCGTTTGGCATCAAGATTAGACTGAATGCAAAAAATGATTGAGAGGCACCTACAAAGGGTATGGTCAACTCCCTGCTACTTCTTGCTCTACCTAAACCAAGGTGAGAGGACCTATGGGGTATCTTGCTCACATGGAGAGATTATGCAATTCAACCTCCATGTGGATTTTGGCACAAGGAAAAAATATGACTAGGGCATAACCAAGTTTTCACACTTCACCCATAAGGGTTGTCAAAAGAAATGCATAAATGCTCTAAGTCATATACAAGATACTAAAGATAGATGGGAAAGAGACTGCAGTCTTCATTTTATAGAATCTTCAACAACAAGGGTCAAATAAAAGACTATAGGATTAGGTCTTTAAAGCACAAACTACAAACACATTTCAAATATGTGAGATCTTCTGCATTTTCAAGGAAAATAACACTTATAGTATGCAACATGGTGTATTATTTGTAGGGTAGGATAGGGTAGGACAAGTTAGATGATCAAAAAGGAGGGCGGCATGTTGGTGGTTTCCAAATAGCAAGGTATCTTGCAGTATTTCATAACAACATTCCTTAGCAAAGATGCAAAAAAAAAAACTTCAAATGCAAGATAATGGTAAATACAAAATGATCCCTGAGAGACTAGAACATACACTAAAACTAATATTTCAAATAATTTTCCCTGTCAGATCCATAAACCTAGGGTGCCCTAACAAATTCTTCAACAACCTATCCTAAAATAATGAAAAAAGAGTGTATATTCTAAATTTATGCTCAAAATGACAACCAGTAGTGAGCACAAACCCAAATGTCCATTCAACAATCTTTCAAAACATGTCACTGCACTTCATCTACAGGAAACAATAAAGAACCACAAGAATTTTCATTAACTTGACAAAAAGAAATATTACACCCATCAGTATTTCAAAATGTTACCATGGGGACAAGCATGTTGAGGTGGCTCTTTTGACAAGGGAGACATGAACATGCTATCAAAACTTACTAATGGTTGTATAGCTGCAACCACCTTAACAAGGGAGATAAGATCTACACACAACAATTGATCCAAGAGTTTTTTTTGTAGAACTTGAATAAAATGAACACCTAAAACAATGACCAACAACAACTTTGAACAGAGGAGAATCCCCCTATTTATACATTTTCAATCATTCTCAAATCATGGGACTGTAGTTTGCAATGTACAAAATTGCATAATAGCCAAAGTCCTACCAAGATATTCCTAGCTGGAAAATATTCCTTTGCCATGCCTGAAATCTTCATGTAATTGCAAGGAAAATGATTATTGCAACTGCCCCTATAAAGATTTATGGAGATTTAGAGCACATCCTTTAATTTCATGGTGGGAGATGCCTTTCACACGAGATGGAAGGATAATATTCATGGGAGAGGGTTGAACAAAATTTGTCTTTACGTAGAACTACTTGAAGATGCCTTAGGCCACTTGCTTGCACAACTAGAACCTCTTGGATAACTGCCCCTCCCTTTATGCACACCATGGAACACCTTACTTTTGCAATGATTTCTTGGAAATATTCTAGATCCATGGTCCTTCTTAATGATCTTCACATTCAATTTCTCTTTCATGGAGGAACTTGGACAAGCAAAACGTGAGAAAATACAATACCCAAGTTTACTCGACCCATTTACCCTTTTAGCTCCGACTTGCCTTTTCACATTTTGCATTTTAGGGCTTCCCTCATATATTTTAAAGTAAAAATGCATTATTTTCACCTTTTTATCACCATGCCTCATTCACACTTTTATCACCAACTCAACCTCCTATCAGTGGTGAAAGCTCCACCAACTGGCTTGCACAGGGTTCCATTCTTCATATGACGTATATTACAATGTGGCATTACCATATGACTTTCTTCATTATCTTGAAACATGATTATTGCTCCTAGGACATTGTGTCAACACATCATTAGGTCCTGAGCCTTTAAATAGTCCATCTCAGCTCACACTATAAGATCTATGTGCACAGATCGATGCGGATTGTCGATCTTGATTTGTAAGACCAAGCGCTATTGCTTGCTAGCTGTCTTTTCCCTCAAGGTCGTGCCACTTAGTAGTCCCACGGGCTTTCTGCATCTTACAATGTCAGCTCTATCGGGCTAACGTGCTCTTGCCATGTGGTAGTTCTACATTCATCCTGGGCTTTGTTGAAAAGTATTGGCTTAATACGCATCATAGATTGGATTGTGTACACTTGAATGCGTACCATTGATCTCTGGGAACATGCTCAATCTTTAGTCTATGACCATGTATTAACTTTTTAGTTGTGCTTTTACACTGTTAGATCTTTTCATTAGATCAAACGTGCATCATCAGATTGTAATTTATGATATTGAGTGTGATTTGTTCTTGCAAATGATGCCTCATAAGCTCGACACTTGTCATGCCTGCACTCATCTTGGGTTCCTTTGACTATCCAAATTTGATCACACACCATTCGATCATCTTCCTCTATATTGATGTGCACCGTTCAATCATGATCTGCCAACTCGACTGTGATTGGATCAAAATAAATAAGGAAAATTACTAAGTTTTGAGCGTAGGGCATTTATTTCGAGTCTTTGTCTTTTGGGACCTTTATCTTCAGCATTTATGTCTTGTAAAAACTTGGTCTTTGGGACTTTTGTTTCGGGCCTTTTGTCTGCAACATTCCTATCTTTGTCACCCTTGTATTCATTTAGCCTTTGCTCATCGAGACTTTTATCCCAGGCAATTTCCCCTGCACAATTTCTTGGAAGCATTGAGCACCTTTGAGCTTTTTACTATGAATAAAATGTCTGACAAAATTAATTATTTTGGGCTTTTTTTTGTGGGCAATGTGATTGATAGAAATGATCCTTCAGGCTTTTCACTGTGGATAAAATGTCTAATGGAATTAATTCCTTTGGGTTTTTTGTCACGGGTAATTTGCCCAAAACAAATTTTACTTTTTTTTTACCGAAGGAATTGGACTTTGCACTTTTGTCTTCATTGGGACAATTATTTTGAACATTTTGTCCAAAACAATTTCCCTGAAGAAATTGGACTTAACATTTTTGCCGAAGAAATTGGACTTGTCATTTTATCAAAAGAATTGACCTTTGTCAAGATTATTGTGCAGGAAAAATGCCCAAAAGAAAATCATCCTTTGGGCTTTTTGCTACAGACAAAAAGTCCAAAACAAATGGACTTTGCGGACTTTTTATCGTGGATAAAAATTTGAAACAAATAAGTCTTTACATTTTTCTTGGAACAATGCAATATCATCAAGGTTTTTTGTCGTGGACAATTTCCTTGACGAAAATAAGTCTTTGAACTTTTTGAATGAAAAAAAATCCCAAAGCCTTATTTTCATCGGGCAAATGTCTTGATAAAAACCCTGAAGACCTTAAGTATTTTATATGCACTATGTAAAGACCAATTTAAGACTTACCCAATTTAACATGGAACTTAAACTTTCAAAGGAACACTGGAAAATATGAATATGGCTAAGGACTTAGGCATTTATACTTTATAAGGGCCCAATTTCTTCAATGCAATTTTGGGCACTAACATCGTTACATGTACTACACAGAGTCTCATTGTGCCAAGTATATAGTTTTTGGATGGTACTATCCCTTGAATCTAATAATTGCTTGAGGGCATTGTTCATTACATCAAAAGTAGCCATTTGATCTTCCATGACAACTTTGGCTTTGTCTCTTATTGTGAGCTCAAGTTTAGTGATAGCTAATGCATTATTAAGGTTTTTACTCCAATTTATCATACCTTGTGCTATCGATTTGGCTTGATGTGCAATAATATCCAAAACATGTTCATACTCTTTTAGAAGCTCATATATTGCTTCCATTTTTGAGTTGATATTTTTCCCTTAAGCTCTCAGTGTTTGCAACTGTTGTGTAGACAACCAATCCTTTTGCGAGTTATTGTCGGTAAAGTTGTAAGTTATTTTTTCTTCAAGCATTACTTAGTCACCAGTGTGAGGTAGTTGTTATTAATCATATGACATGTATTTGTAATCTGATAACTCAAATTTACAATGTCAATCTTGTAGTTGGAAAACTTCTTGCTCCAAGGCTGAAGCCTTCTACGCTATTGACTCCTAGAACATAGTTGCACCTTCAAATTGTTTAGTTAGTGGTATTTGGGCAACATCTAAAGATGTTCCATGCATAGTGGTAGTAAGGGCCATAGATGTTGTCACAGTTACTGCAAGAGACAATATGAATTATGCCAAATGAAGAGAAAAGTTGGTGAACTAGGTGGATGATGTGGGAACATCCCATGACCACTGGCTAATGATTTGAGGTTTTGGATGTGAAGCCTCATCATGTGCACCTCTTTATGATGTCAGTTTCTATTATTTTATGTGCTCCACTTTTTCCTTGGCTTTGGTCTCTTTCTCTTCTCTAGATTTAGCTTTAGCTTCAACCTTATTCTTAGCATTTTCTTTAGCTTGTGCCTCGGCCTTAGCCTTAGCTTTAGCTTTGGATTCTATCTTAACCTTGACTTTGACATCTATGTCTGCATTGGCCTTGGCTTCAACTTTAACCTTAGCTCTGTCCTTGGCTACCTGTTCCTTGGTCACATGTTTGGCTTGTTCTTCTTTGATGCACTACTCATCTTTGGCCTTTTTCTCTTCTTGAGGCTTTGCTAATGCCTCTGCCTCATCCATATTTTGTTTCATAGCCTACGCTTCTTGATGTTTTCTTGTTACCTGCTCTTGTTTCTTGCGAGCCTCTACTTCCTTGACTTATTTCTTTATAACCTCTATTTTTTCAACTTTTTTCTTTCAAACCTTTATTTATTCAACTTGTTGATTTGTAACCTCTGCTTCTTCAACTCTTTTCTTTCAAGCCTCTACTTCTTCAGCTTGTTACTTGCACTGTTCCTCCTCAGCTTACAATGTGTGTTGCTCCTCTTTTGCAGCTTCCTATTGCTTGCCTTGTTATTCTTCTGTAGCTTCCTTTCACTTTGCCTCTTTACTCTTTCTTTTTTTCTCTTTTTTTTTCACCCTCCTCTCATCCTTCTTTTGTGCTTGTGTTGGATCCACATGTTCTTGTGCAATTTCTTTTTGGGGCTCTAGCTGTGGCAAACTGGTTTCTTCAGGTTCTTCCATGGGGGTTGGAGAATCCAGTATTGTAGGTGATTTTAAATCCTCTAAAGTGGAAGATTTGACAACAACAACTCGATGTAAAACCATCTTTTTCTAGATGTTGGAGGGGGTTTGAGGCTCTACTTTTACCTCTTTGTAGTTCTGTCCTACACCTATTGATGAGACTTTTATTTTTGCTACACTACACTTGCCTCTATTGGGTTTGTGAAGCACACCATTTTGTCCTTGATAGTTAGAGAAGGTCAGATTGTAGCATGCATCCATGGTTTACACAAAAATGGTGGTGGTCAACTTTTTTGTGTTTGTAGTTATTCTTGATGAGCAATAGAGGATCCCAAAATTAAATCTTTGTAGGATATTTTAACCTTCAACTTTTATCGAGTTGTTTCTTGCCCTATAATGTTAAAAATGATAGAGGGGGAGGTTGAGTAATATCGACCCAAAGGTCTTGTCTAACCTGATTTCACACTTAACAAGCGTGCACTGCTTTCTAAAAAAATATTTCCTTCTCTTCTTCATGCTCATACACATAATCATCTATGTCTTCTAGCATGGACTTCAAGACTTCCTGCTCCTTGACTCCCAACTCTGATAAGTCGCTCTCAACTATTATTTTAGGGACATGTATACTATCCAATCAAGACTTTTCTTGGCTTGTCCTTTTATTTGATAGTGGTCATGAAGCTCGATGCATTGGTGCTTTTCTCTTTCTTTTATCTGGCTATGTTGGATTTTGGTTGTGCTTAAGGTTGCATTTGTGGTTGCACTAGTTGTTACACACCTAGGGGAATGGACTGTAGTAGTGGTACTGACCTCACAACTAGGGCTTTCTATCTCAAAACTTCATCCTTGACATTCAATATAGTGATGAAAAATGGAAGTAAAGTCACAGTTACTTTGGGTAACTCATGCACCTTGATTTGGATATCATTGTGTATCTTTATAACTGATGTATGTTATCCAAGATATTGCATGACATATTAAAGTATTTTGGGGTTCATGGTTAGGGCCTCCAACCACCATGTATTGAACCTCCCCAATTACTCATAATACTACCCTATTTTTTTCCATGCAATGTTTACAAATGTAGAAACAAGCCAAAAATCTGTAATAGGGTTGATCAGTCCTGATGATTTTCATTGTGTGAAGCAGATAAGTAAAACCATAAAATAGTAATGGCATGTTTGTAAGGTGCTAACAAGAATATTTTCAATGTTTGTGGTTAGTGCAGATGCTAGAAACTTTAACCGGTTAAATTTTTTGTGTAGGCGTATCTTGTAATACACAATGTCAATAAAATCTTTTATTGCATGCTTCCCCTGCTTTGTTATTTTCCAAAACCACTTAGTAATGTATTCAACTAGGATGCACACCAAATCATTTTATATTGAATCAATAGGTATTCCTCTTCCTATCCTTATAGTATATTTCTCCCTGGTGTCAAAGTGAATTGGTGGAGTAGTGGACTTATAAGGTAGAAGGGATTTTCTATGAGATGGGAGGCCTATTGCACTTGCATTTGTTTGAAGAGTGATCCAAATTATGACATCCTAGGACAAATGAATATCCCCTTCGTTATACCTACTAAACAGAGTGAGCATTACCTCATCTAGCTGCCTAATAGTAGGTAGTTAGATGAATCGTTCCACATTCAAGCCTCACAACAAATGTTGAAGAGTTAGGGCTCCTGCCTGTGTTGCTTCTTATGGATTCTCACCAAAAAAGTGGCTTATGTTGCATCAATAAGTTCAAAGGGATCTAAATCATGATATTTAATTTATCTTAGGCCTAAGTTAATCCTTATTTCTTCTTTTTATACATTTGAAAGTGGGATCAATAATTGAGTTCTCTCCATGGTCGTTGTTGTGGCCTAGGTTGAACACTTGCTTTGCTTGTTCCGAATCTAGTATGCAATATGTGCACAAAAAGGTATTTTGAAATTAGATCATAGAGTTCACTTGTTTTCATGAGTATGTAATGTCTTTATGTTGTGCATGCCCTTTGTTACATAGTTTTTGGCACCCAAATCCATCTATTTGACTAGTTTAAATGTGTTGAGTTGTTTGTGCACAAGATTACCTCCCAATTAATATTAACCAGATGTTATTTGATATGATGGTTACCTTTTTCTATCTAGATTCTTTAATTCATGTGTTTTGAGATAGTTGATGTGACTCGGTGGTCTTTCATCTATCCTATTTCTTTTATGACCCGACCTATCATTCTACCATGTGATTTGCTTCAGGAAAGATGTAATCTATTTAAGTGTCTTATCATTAACGGTCTTAAATGATCATTGTCCCTCTTTTCATCATACCTATCTTGTCAGCACTATCTTCTCAGACTTATTTGATGACCACCATGTAGCGGTTGCCATCTATCATTCCTTCAAGCTATCTCTAGGAATCGATTGTAGTTTATGATGTTGACTATTCCATCTCGGTTCTGATGTGTTGTGATCCAAAGATCGCATTGTACAAACACACTAGCCTTAAACAAAACAAACAAATAAAAAACCACAAAACAACATTAAATAAAATTCCTAACTACATGGTGTTACTTAGCACCCTCTCTCATTATCAATAAGGAATGTTAGAGACTAACAATAGTAAGGCTTAAGCCTACAACCATTAACACATACTGACAATATGATTCATTGCATATCTTTTAACACAATGGTTCCCTATTTTGAGACTTTATGAATAATGTATATTCCCTTCCATATAATGTACATTTTCCTCAAGAATGCCTTAAATCTGCTTTCATACAGTAGTACTGCTTATTCTGGATGAAATTGCTTAGATCACAAGTTGCGATCATGCCATGCCTTCTAGATTAACTTGTTAATATCTTTCTTCCATTGTGCCCTTTGTTGATTTTCCTCCATTTTAACCAAATACAATAATCTTTGTTTTAGAGAGTCTTGATTGCCCAACCTCATATCCATTGCAATGCACAGACTAGGAGCATTGTACTCCATAGGCATCATTGCCTCAAGCTAGAAATGAGATGAAAGGGAGTGAAACCTATGGTGTGTTTGTAATTTATTTTGTACACCCAAAGAATCAAAGGAATGTGATCCTCCCAATCATCCCTTTGTATGTTGCATATTTTCATCAACATTTTAACTAATACTTTGTTTGATGCTTTAGCTTGTCCATTTGTTTATGGGTGATAAGTCATGCTCTTGTGGTGCGAGCTCATAAATTGCTCAGTGAGAGTCTTTATAGTGTTATTGAGGAAATGAGTTCCTTTATCACTGTCCAGCTTGATTGGGCATCCAAATCTTGTAATGATATTTTCATATACGAATTTGGCAATATCCTTCGCACCATAACTTGGTGTTGCAGTAGCTTCCACCCACTTGGTGAAGTAATCCATCATAGTAATAATATACCACACATGAATTTGTTTGCTTGGGGGACTTATAAGTCCAAAAAATTTAATTCCCCATTGTTCAAATGGTTGCTCTGTGAGCATGGGGACCAAAGGCATCTCATTGCATTGATTGGGTTTTCCCATTCTTTGACACACATCACAATGTTTGGTGACCGTATGGGCATCTTAAAACAAGGTTGACCACCAAAGACCACTCTATAATATTTTCCTTGTAGTGGTTTCACCTACAAAGTGACCACTTGCAACTCCCTAATGTGTTTTTTAGAGAAGTTGTGGTCATTCATGCTCTAGTGCTACTCTACACAACACATCCTTTTCCAGTTTATACAAAAACTCATTAATGAGACTATAAGGAATAGCTCATGTGACCAATTGATTTTTATCCCTTTAAACATAATGCATAAGGAAAGTTCCTTGCTCTAAGAATTGTTGACACAATGGATTGCACCCTTGACAGGAGACTGAGCTCCTGCCTTCCACACGTCACAATGGAAACTCCCCTCTTGCTTGTGGGCCTGGCAAAACTGGGGGGAGAGTCTCTAGATAAGGGCTAGCGCCCTTTAATGCATCTGAGTTATTCCAGTAAGTTGCTAATACATACACACACACACACACACATAATGGGGGGGGAAAGGGAGAAGGATTACTAAAAAATAGAACCTAATCTAAGAGGGTGATGCACCAAACAAGTTTGACCTACTCACACTTACACTCTGAACCATAATAAAACAAACATACAATTTAACTAGTAAAAGGACCAGACTATAGGGAGTTTGACAGGGAGGCTTTAATAGAAACACATAGAAAAAGGACTTACCATAGGCACTGTAGGAAAAGCACACTGTTCAGTAACCTCCTTCTGCCTCTATGCTCCAAATACAGTTCTTCTTGTCACCTGCAAGAATGGCACTTTGTATATACCAGGTGCATTGGTGTCAACCCTGTGAAAGCATTAGGAAGCAATGACTGGACACAAGACCAACACTCAGACACACTTAGAGATATATCCAACCAGAATAGAGGTAAAATGTGTTTTCTATTGATTCCAGGTAAAAATTGTCAAGGCTTCACCTTACAATGTGAGAGGTAGATTTCTCAAATGAGAAGTTACAATATATATAGAGGAAGAAAGAGGCCTTTTGGTGCCCTTTTACAAGTGGCCCATGTGCATTCCAACATTGGGAACAGGAAGCCACTTGATAGATAATGTTGTGTCGGCTCCTATTTTGACTTTAGGTGTTTAAGATATATTAAACGTCATATGTGAAATTATGGGCCACATCATTTGTCTGTAAACAAGACCGCTCCTTCAAGGCACTCACATGGTTTGTCTACCAATTAATGTAAAATGAAGAAAATGGGTTGCACTGTTCACTGTTGGCATTCCTTGATGACCACTTGGTAGGCACTGTTCCAACCACTGGAGTAACTCCTTGAGTCGACACCTTTCTTTGCCACTTGGACTATTTTGTCCACTTCTGCACTTGGCTCTTTTGTCTCTTCTTGGCTTTGTCTTTTATATCTCCTTAAGCCCTTGAGGGCTATCTTCTGCTACTTCTTTGGCTCTTTGGGCTTTTCCATCAGCAGGTCACTAGGTTCATTATTAACTTTTGTCTTTTCCCAGCGTTGTCTTTTCCTAGTTTTGTCTTTTGCTGTCTTTTGTCTCTTTGTCTCTTAGCTCTTTGGGCTCACTTCTGGTTGGCGCTCAAGTATTTAAAGATCAAACAACTATTTCATTGGCATAAAATTGACGTTTGCGGGCCCATCGCTATTTGAAAGCTAACGGCTAGTTTATTGCTATGAATTTGATGACTTCAGGGACGTCACCATCTTTGGCAATTCCTTCGAATCTTTTCTTTTGATCATTTCCAAAGGGGAAGTGTCCCTTCAAGTTTGGATAAGTGTCCCTTCATTTTTGGCTGAGAGTCCCCCGCAAGGGTACATGCCCTTCGGGGTCCTTCGGGCTCCTTTTGATAGTCACGTCCTTCGGACATTTTGTCTGAAGGATTTCTTCCTTTGTTTTTTCACTTATTTCCTCGGGTCTTTTCTCTTCAGTCGGGCTTTTGTTTAAGCCATTTTTCTCGTGGACAAAATGTCCGCAAGAATTGTCTCGCTCACTTCCTTTCCTTCAGAGTTTTTTTCTCGAGTTTTTTCCCGCGGCTTTTCCTGAATTTCTTCAGACTTTTTGTCCGAAGGAATTCCTTTGGACAAAAGTCTGAAAGAAATCATTCTTGCCTTTGCCTTGTTTTTTCATTTCACAAGATTTTATTTTAAAGGATTTCTTCAAACAAAATGTCCGAAGGAATTCCTTCGGACATTTTGTGCAAAGGACGAATTCCTTCGGACATTTTGTTCAAAGAAATTCTCGTCCTTTGCCTTAAACAAATTTTCGAAGAAAACTTACCCTTTTGGCCTTGTTCACTTTTTGATATTTTTTGAAGTGTTCCTTGCCCTCCACAAGGGCACTTGGGTCCATAATTGCCCTCTACAAGGGCACTTGTCCTTCAGGAGACTCTCTTGAAACTTCTGATTGAACCATTCTTTTGAACCAACCCATTGAACCGAATGTTGAACCAACACTTTGAACCATTTCTTTGAACCAAGCTGACTGAACCAAGTTGTTGAACCAAGCCGTTGAACCGACTGAGTGAACCAAGTGATTGAACCAAAGTATTGAACCAACACTTTGAACCATTTGATTGAACCTCACCATTGAACTTTGTCGATGAACTTTGTTGTTGAACCAAAGCAATGAACTTAACCTTTGAACCAAAGTGATGAACCAATCGATTGAACCAAAAGGTTAAACCAAAAATTTGAACCAAAGCGATGAACCAATTGATTGAACCGGTTTAATGGTTCAATGGTTCAAAGTTGCTAACTCTTGGAAAGATCATGTCGTTGAACCCTGACGTTGAACCACTTTTCCAACCTTAAGAAAAAGTGTCATGAACCATTTTAGCTCTCTTTTCTTGTGAATTTCTTCAGACAAGAGTCCGAAGAAGCTTTGTAAAACCTTGCACTCTTTGAACCGGTTCTTCATCTACCAAAAAACTTGTGTAACCAAAAATGTACTGGCTCAGAACAACAAGGGAAGAAGGGGACCAATTTTGTCCTGCTAGACCAAAAATGGTCAACAAATTGGCGACTCCCAGGGGAAGCATGCCTGCAATGCTTAGAAGCTAGTTGCCTTACAATCCATTGGGCACGAAGTCAAAACACAACTTGAACAAAGTTAGCAACAACCTCGATAGATTCAAGAATCAATCATGAAGCCTTTACCCCCAAAAGGAAATGAAAACACAAACAAGACTAAAAACACTACTTGTGCAAACAACACTTAGGGAAAACAAAAAAAAAGCAAGGAAAATATATACATGATGGGAGAAGGGCTCAATGATAATGCTTAATATGTATCCCATTAACAGGGATATACAGTTCTTCACCATCCAACCTGGAGAGTTAGAATGCATTGTGCTGCTTAAACTGAGTGATGACGGATGGACCACTCCATAGGGCGTCAAAATTTATGTGCTTTCTAGGATTAGCTCGGTCCACATCCCATTTCAAGATGATGTCTCCTTTATAGAAACCTTTTGATGAAGATTTCTTTTCAAAGTGTTTCTTCGTTTACTGTTGGCGGCTAGTCATAGAAGCCATAGCCTGGTCCCTTGTCTTTTGGAGCTCCATCAGCTCACATAGTCTAACCTCCACGTTGTTGCCTTCTTCTAACTACAACTGGTGAGCAAGGTCCAAGGCTAGCAATTCAAGTGAAAGGGGAAGCCTAGCTTCCCTTTCATATATGAGTGTGTACGGTGAGTTGCCAATTGCCCTCTTTGGAGTGACCCTATTTGCCCACAGGGCTATTTTCAACTTGGCATGCCAAGTCCTCTGATTCTCCTCCATTGTTCTCTTGATGATCCTAATCAAATTCTTATTGGTGGACTCAGCCAGCCCATTTTCCTGTGGGTAGTAATTGGATGAAGTGATAAGATAGATACCATATCTCAGCGCCCATTCACTTGTTTTAGTTCCTAGAAAAGCTAAAGCCTTATCTGAGATTATGGTAGCTGGAACCCCGAACCTTGCCACCAAGTCTTCATAAAAATCTAGGACTGCACTTTCATTGTCTTCCTTCAAAGCGACAGCCTCTACCCATCTTTTGAAATAACCTATGGCGGTCAGGACCCACTTGTGTCCAGCATTGGAGGGAGGGTTAATCATCCCTATAAAGTTAAGGCCCCATTGCATGAATGGCTGCTCCACCTGAATAGGCTGTAAAGGCATGGCATCCAACCATTGCTTCCCATCAAAGAGTACACACTTCTATCACTTTCATACCTAGGCATGGGTGTCCCTGAATAGAGTAGGCCAAAAGTAACCAGCTCTCATTATTCTTGCAGTTGTAGGCCTAGGAGCAAAGTGACCACCAGCTGGCCCATCATGAAATTCAGATAGCACCTTGTCAGCCTGACTTGGGTCTATGCACTTTAAAAGGACTCTTGAGAGATCCCTTCTAAATAGTACTCCATCAATCAAGATGTAAGGGAGAGACTGGAGTCTGAAATATCTCCTCTTGGTCCTATCAAGGCCCTGCGAGCACTCACCAATGAGAAGGAAATGTCTCAAGTCTGATTTCCAATCCTTCATGATAGTTGGTTCTTCTACTATAGCCACATCATGAATTAGTAGACTGTCCTCTTTTTACTATTTAAAGTCTGCAGTAAGGTGTTCACACAGGCCTCTCCCTCTTACTAGCTTGGTGATGTTGATATCCACGTCGTATTCCATCACCTTAGTGATCCACTCTGCTCTCTTTTCATTCAGATCACAGTTGGTCAAGAAATCCTTGATGCCAGGATGTGAAACCATGAGGTGAATTCTGCTATTGGAAAACATAAGCCTAAATTTCTTTAGACTCCATATCACTGCAAGGACTTACTTCTCCACATATGTGTATTTGACCTCAAAACTCTCTAGGCCTTGGCTAAAAAATGCAAGTGGTTGCTCAAGGTTATCACCATTTGCTTGGGTAAGCATGGTGGAGATTACCTCTTCATTTTTGAAGGTGTAGAGGCTAAAATCTTTGGTGAAGTCAGGGCTGATCAAAGTAGGAGCTTGGGCTATAGCTTGCTTGATTTCTTAAAAACTGTCCCTTCTTTACGCTGTCCATCCGAACTTCTCATCCTTCTTTAGCATAGAGGTCAATGGCTTAACTACCTCTGCAAAATTCAAAATAAATATCTGGATGAAATTTATTTTAGCGAAGAAGCTCTGTAGGCCCTTCTTGTGTTTAGGCAAGGACAACTCCAAGACAGAGCGCACTCTCTCTGGATCAATGGTCAAGCCTTCTTTGGAAACAATATGGCCAAGGAGTTTCCCCTCGTGGACAACGAACACACATTTCCTTAGGTTAAAAGAGATATCGAACTCTCTACACCTCTCAAAGATTTATTTGAGGTGTTTCATGTGTTGGCTGACCTCCTCAGAGAAAATTTTCACATCATCAAGATACACTAGCACAGTGTTATTTATCAGGCCCCGAAAGGCCATGTTAATGGCTCATTGAAAGGTGGCACCAGCATTGGATAGCTCGAATGGCATTTTTTTGTAAGCAAACATCCCACATTTGGTAGTGAAGGCTATCTTGTACTGGTCACAATCTTGCACCAAAATTTGATTATACCCCGAATACCCATCCAGGAGGGAGAAATGCTCGCTTCCTGTCACCATTTGAAGGATATGTTCCATGCTTGGGAGAGGATAATAGTCTTTTAAAGAAACTCTATTAAGGTCTCTGAAATCAACGCATAGTCTGATCTCCCCATTCTTTTTCTGGATAGGAACAAGATTGGCTAGCCAAGAAGAGTGTTTGATTGGAAATATTATCCTCGACTCAATCAGCTTGGTAAGTTCCTTCCATATGAGAGGCTCAATCATTGGGTTGACAGGCCTTTGCTTTTGCTTGATCAGCCTGGCACCTTCTTCCCGCTCAATGGTATGTTGGGCCAAACTTGGGTTGAAACCCTTCAAATCACTATATTCCCAAGCAAAGACATCAGTAAACTCTTGGCACAACAAGATGAAGGCCTGCCTTTCACAGTCTGTGCACACTTTCCCAAGTGCAAGCAGCTTATCTTTAAATATTTGAACCTTCTCATAATTCTCCTCCTTCATTGTGATGCCATCCTTGTCGCTTTTTAACTGGTCATCTTCATTGAAGATGCTCTCTAGAGTGACCAAGCCTTTGGGGAGTTTATTGTTCTTCAGCTAAACAATTTGGCTGCCATATTGCTACTATAGCTTTGGCTGGTTTTTAGCAGTGAACTCAGCTTCTTCTTGCAAGAAGAGTGCTATTTGTTGGTAATTGTCAAAGACTTGATAGTTAGTGATGTTTTCAGGTATAGAGGGCTGGATTACTACCTTTAAGTGGCATGTACTGCGGTCTCGGCCTATTTCCTTAGGGATATCAAACTAAAAACCAACTGTTGTCAGCCTATCTACTTGCTTGTTATGCTCTTTAAGAATGGAGGTAACATTGAAATCAAAGAAATTTTCCACCAAGTCCCATACCCTATGTTTGTAGGACTTCAGTAAAGAATTCTTCATTAAATTTTGGCCTCTTACCTGATTGACAATAAGCTCACTGTCACCAAAAACTTGCAGCTCTTTCATTCCTCTTTTCCTCACCCACTCCAAACCATGGATGAGGGATTCATACTCTGCAACATTGCTCATGGAAGAAAATTGAAACTGGAAAGCTGAAAAGTATTTCTCCTTTGAAGGAGAAACTAGCACCACTCCACCACCAACTCCCACCTTAATCCTTGAACCATCAAAGAACAACTGCCATAGACCTGAGCTTTCTTGGCTTGCTTTCATCAGATTTGGTACAAAATTACCCTCTTCATGTATGCAATAAATTCTAAGGCCTGCCATAATCACACAACAACCCTAATGAAGTCCTAAGGTTTAAACGTTCACTTTATTTTATTAACAAGAAAGCAAAATCTAATCTAGTGCACACCAGAGATTGTGGTACAAAGTGGGGGTTAGAAGCAATAAAACAAACAATTAAACTAAACATGTATTAGAAGACATATACTCACATCAATGCATACATAATCCTAATACATGGGAGAATAATACAAATGCATTATTTATCTACTCTTAAAAAGGAGAAATAAAGTTAGGAATACTTACCTTTGAAGCTGAACCTATTGAGCCTCAATCTCTCCCTCACAAGAGATTATTGTGGTATGTAAGGATAACCAAGATAAATCAGCTCTAGGCTACACAATCTATCTAATCATCTAAAATACTTCTCCATAAGACAAGATATGTATCTCCAAAGAAAATATGGAACCCTGACATTTATTCCTCAAGTAGAATAGTCAATAAGCAAATGTTCGCTCGCACTATTTCACTAATAAGTCTTCTCTTATGAAATGGTGGGAAATGACCTTGTATATATAAGTGGATCTTTCCCTAAATCCTTTTGAGAATGTCAGCTGTACAAGGTCAACCCAGTCGACCCAGTGTGTTTTCAGGGATAATTTACTAGGTTTGTGCTAGGTCAGTCAAAATTCTAAAAAACCAAGAAAGTAAAGAATACCCCTAAACTATACTAATTCAAACTAGTTGACCCAATACAACCAATATTCAAAAATGATTTTAAGGTAATAAAAGGAGGAATGGAAGGAGGAAAATACTAGAATAGGTAGGATTGAGAAGAATAAGCTTAGGGTTAATGTTTTTAGGAGACAAGTGTGTAGATAGAATGTGGTAAAAGGGACAACAATCTTACGAAGCACTGATGGTCTGCCCACCCCTTTCCCAGTGCACCCCTTAAGGCATGCACTCAGAGAGATTGAGACTCGATAGGTTCCTTCAAGATACAAAGTGTCAGTAATCAATAAAAGTTGGAAAATATTATGTGTATACACATACCTCAAAGCTAGCCTCAATTACAACTTTGGTCTTTTCCTTGAGCTGTACTTGAATTGCCTTTTGATTCTCTTTTTCTATCTAGATAGATGACACATTCTCTTAGCATTCCTAATCCTTATTCATATCTGATTCCTCTTTTGATTTATCAGGTTGTCCACCTTGATCTTTTAGCTCAACTAAATTAGTTTTCTTATTTTTCACTTCCTTAGAATTCCATACAAAGGATTGACCTTTCTTGAGCACACTAGGATGTCCATGCACCTTATTATGACTTGAGAGTTTGTTGATACAATATCTTGTGATATGACAAACTTGATGAAAATTGAAATAAATAACATCATTCATACCTTTTGCTTGATAAATATTATGAATCTTAATAAACATATTATCTTGTCTCATAGGTTCATTATGCTCAAGCTTGTCTGTCTTAGGTCTCCATACCTGGGTTGGTCTTTTCCCATGCATTATTTGGTAGAATCTATCAATATGTCCTAGGCCATGACAACTATAGTAGATTACATTATCCATACCTCTAGCTGATCAGCTATCCTTCCTTCTATAGTTTCTTTCCTTATGATCAAACCTGTGACAAGCATAACAATGACCATTAAAATGTCTTTCATACCTCATGGAACTTGGTTGCCTGATGGATCTTTTCTTGTAGCACTTGGTGCTTGCATCTTCTTGTCTTGAGCTGACCTCTCTTGCTCTTTCTCAGTATTATTTACCTTGATAAAAAATTGCTCATGCTCATCCTTCAATGATTCTAGCTTGGTTTTTAATTGAGCGCTCTCATCCTCTTTAGCTCTCATACTTGAACTTGCAGCCTCTACCTAAATTATGAGATATTGGATAGTCTCCTTATCCCTCTTAGATTATTTATCCATGTCATTATTAAATATACATGATTGATCTTCAATAATATTTATAGAATCAAGATTAGATTTCAACTCATCATGCTCACCTTACTTTGAAATCAACTTGGCATTTATCTCTTCTGAGTCTTGAGATGTCTACATTCTTCCTCTTTTGAACTTAGATTTGTCATTATAACCGTTAATTGATTCTCAAGAATGTTGATATTCTCTTTATCATATTTTGATCTTGATCTTGTCTTCAAGGATTATATCTCCTTATTGATCTTGATGCACTCATCTGTAATAGCCTTATAGCTTGAGGCCATGATCTTATTTTGATCATACTCGCTCAACTTACCTATGTACTTCTCAAAAAGTGCCTTGAGTTTATTGCACTTTTATTCACTTGATTTTATGCATAAATAACTTCCACTTGAGCCTTTAATTCCTGATTCTCTTTCTTCAATTGTTTATTCATATTGTACCTTAGATCACCTTCAAGTGTTTAAACTTGCAAAGAAGGTCTGCCTTTGATACCAATTATTAGAGGTACAATCACTAAGGGGGGTGAATCAGTGATGCAAGATAATCCAATTTAATTCCCAACTCTTAAACATTCATCACAAATAATCATGATGCATGCAAGTTAACCATTGAAATGACCAAGGAATATATAAAAATATCAAGCACATAACACATGATATATGTGGGAAGCCCTCTTGGGGGATAAAACCCACTAGACCAATAATGCCTTATATTTATACCACTCTCTTACTATAACCCATATTGGTCAACCAAGATACTTTACATATTTGAGCTATAATTAACATAAGTCCATACACATGTTACATGTGATAACCACACTCTTCATAGGTCGTTCATTACCTCAATAGCCCTAAACCACCATTAGGTCTTAGTGAGACCTAAAATAATTAGGCCTTCATACTCACATGTTACATGTGAAACTCCTTGGACCACCTTCATCATTTACCAATGCTTATAACACATCAAACATATCTCCAATTCACCCTTTGTCACTTCCTCATGTGTCCATTCCACTTGGAACATCAGCTCAACACTTGCACCTACCAATTAGGTCTCCTTATTCTTCAGGTCTTTATACACATAAAACATAGTCTCAAATTTATGAACCAAATATTTAAATATTTCACATAGCCATATGATTAGATCACATGGGTGAAACCTTTAGGACATTTTCAACACCTCCATATGATTTAGACACATCAACACAATTTCTAAGCATTAAAAATAACTCTCTCAAAATAACCACTCAGATGGTCATATATAGTCAAAATCCAGTCAAGCTATTTTGACTCTCCACAACAAAATATGAGAAACATAAGATCTAAAATACCTTATCATGAACATTTGAGACTTATTTTCCATATTCATATTTATTTTTTTCCTCAACTCTGCTCAGAAAACCTTTAACTTACCTTTACAAGATGGTCACTCAATCTATTAGAGTATTCAATAAACACAATGAAATTTTAAGCCTTTGTTCATACTGAATATGGATTGGTCAAACCTCCAAAATACATATAGATGGTCCTCATGGAATCTAAAAAAATATTCAATAGTTATTTAATATTTAAACATGAAGACACTATCAAGAACAACTCAATCATCCTTCTCGGATCACTTACAAAGCAAGGTCAAACACAAAGTCAACTTTAGAGATCAATATCTTTGACTATATAAACATTCAAATCTTCTAATCAAATTATATGATACATCTTTAAGTCTTATTCAAGTTTTCTTTTTACTCCATCAATAAATTTGTCCTACATCAAAATAAATATCTCAAATACTACAGATCGGTTATTCGTTTATTAATTCAAATACCAACGATCACTATGTAATGCAAATATTGTAGACATGTGTCTTCATCTCATGCCATCACATAGCTTAAACAAATATTCTTCAATCATCTCCTTATAAGTCTCTTAACTTTAACCTATAATTCTCATTGTTGATCTTAGATCCATGCTTCTACGATCGGGCCATTTGGTAGCCTTGCATGCCCTCTATGTATCCTTCAGTCAGTCTTCCAATGAACTTCTACCACTTGGTAGCCCCACGTGCCTTCTGAGAATCATGTTAACTTATTTACTCAATACACTCTATTGGATCAAAATCTTCATGATCATTTTCTCACCATTGATCTCTATTTGATAATTTTCATGCTTGTCATTAGATCTCCTACTCAACTTGCATGATTGTGACACATGTCACTAGCACGTGTAATCTCAAGAACCTTTGACATATTAACTAAATATGCACTATTAGATCACTAACTAACAAGATCATGTGCTTTATTAGATCCTTATCTAGTCATATTAACTTCTCATCATTAGATCCTTCATCTGATTGAATGCTCATCATAGATCTTCAATATCACAAATTTGGCTAAGTATGGGAATTTAGTAAACGCTACTTGGGAAGCCAAATTTACACTATGATAAGTTTTGTTACACTCAATATCATGACCTAAAACTTGGACCACATGATCACCTCTCATAGGGGAGTCTACCCATATGCCTAACTATTCTTGAAACCATCACATGTGTGAAATATGATGTCATCAAATTGCTTACTTAGCCTTGTCTATCAAGAAGACTACTTGAGGTTAGACATTTATATGACTATTATGATGAATTTCATTCATTTTCATAAGAAATCTAAGCACTCATAAAATCTCATAGGGTCTTTGCAACATGTCCACACCATCAATATCATCTATCAATTGCTTAACTAAACAAACACTCTCCAAACCATCAATCTAATCACTTTATCATTAATGCACTATGATTCATTAACTCTTTGACATAAATGATAACCTAACATCAATGAAAATGATCAACAAGGTTTATTTTAGTGCTTTTATGAAACCATTCCACATGTCTACATATGTGTCTAAGTTAACTTTTTCTTCATGATTTTCATGTGAAGTGAACTAGTTTGTAATGTACTCTTTGTTGAGTGATTGAGAATTTCCTATAATCCAATACTCTAAAGTGATCAAATCACACATAGATATTTCACTTAGGTGTGTGCATGAAACATCATGGTCAATCTAGAATTCAATGCAATGTTTGGATTTTGACAATTGACACCATGTAACTGTGACATGTATGTGTTTTTAGACTTGGATCTATGGCTTCTCCTTTGAGGAGTTTTTAGATATGTATGCCTTTGTGATAATTTATCAATATCATTTTAATTGAATTCTCAAGTTATTTTCTAAATATTCACCAATACCAAGTCGTGACCAAGTTACCTAGTTATGACCAAGTTACCCAATTTTGACTAGGTTACCTAGTTGTGACCATGTGAGTAGAACCTTAGGAATGATTTGTATCTATAGTTGACTCTCATTACTCCCTGATATGGCCAACCTATGAAACATGTCTAGATAAACTTAATAGATACTTCCCAATTCAAAAAAATATCCATTGAGTGTTTATAGAAACTATTGACAAAGGTAGACACTTATGGTAAGTGTAATTGTCTAGCCATTATTGGTATTGTCCTAGGAGTGAAAATTAATTATCTAAGATATAGAGAATGTATATGTAGGATTTTGGAAGGTTTTGTATGGACTAGGATGATCCTAAATAAGTGTATTTAGAGAATATATTTGTTCAAGATAATAGGTGGGTAGATAGATAGAGGGAAAATGTGTACAAGAGTCATAATGTGTACACAATGTCCAAATATGTCAAAGCATGCCAAAGTGTCTAATACCAAATATAGGTGTCTATGATATGCAACATACAACTTCCCTTAGAAATTAGTGCATGTTGTGATGGAATATCCCAATGTAAATTTTTTCATCATTGAGAGGCCTATGTAAGTGCTCAGAATGGAATCAATAATCAAACTGTCAACACATCAAGAAAAAAAATCAAGTGGCTAGTAAAATATCAATGAAAATATAAGGCAAATTCCAAGGTGTCAAATTAAGTAGATAAAAAGGTTCATTCAATATCTAAGAATAAGGGCACATGTAGGATATGAAACATAAATGATCTTTGAGTTGTATCTAGCTGAATGGTTAAAGAAAACTAAACAATCACACTCAAATATTTTTTCAAGCACTTTTTGAGGTGTGTCTAGTAATTTTGTAATTTTTTGCCTTTGCTTAAGATCCAAAAAGGTAATCCTATCTTGTGTTTGTGAAACCATGTTAATGGTATTGTCCTCATTCTTAGCTTGAAAATTAGGTGAATCATTAGTCCTATATTTGAATGTTCATTTTCTTTAATATTTAGAGGCATTGGATGTATGAACAATAGATGAATACTTTAACATATTAGAATCTAAAAACTTAACTTCAATGTTTCATCATGCATGACAAAGGTCTTTAAATGAATCATATGTATTGAACATGACCTTGTCTTTAAAATTATTAAGTAATATATTTGAGAACAACTACAAAGTTATGTATGTGACATGTTGGTAATCATGATTTCGAGCTTAAGCACATAGTTGGAAATATGTTCATTAGGTCCTTGCTTGATTTTTTTTTTTTTTTTTTGAAAAAGTGACCTTTTAAATAACATTGATTGAAAAATGTAGTAAGAATAGGTTAATTGAATCATGGAATATGCACATGGATCCTTTAAGTAAGTAATAGGACCAAATTTAGGGCATATCCTATGAGGCTTCTACGAAATAGTTTGGTCATGAGAATTTCTTCTTGGTTACACTTAATGCAATATGTAAATAAAAATTTAATGTGCAAGGATGGATCCCCATTTCCATTAAATTTTTTAAACTTAGGCACATGAAATGATGGGGGGAAGGATAATCACACACTTATGAAGCCAAAGGGCTATGCAATATGTCGAAATATAACACCACATGGCTTAAATTATTGAATATTTTTGATATTTTTGACAATTGTATTTTCATGTCATTCAGTTGTTGTTGTCATGTTGATTCAATAGATGCACCATTAGATGTAGGGTTACATTGGTAATAGTATTGACATTGGTATACACATGGAGACCAAAGTACCAACATGAAGCTTTGAGTCGGTATGGATAAATCCAAAAATATGTAATTAAGCACAATCAAGTCAAGTATGATAAATGAGGGGAAAAAACAATAACGAAAGGGGCCTTGTATAAACTTTAGGTGTCTACACTAAGAAATAACATAGTTAATAATTTATCATTGTGAACAATGTCTAATCAAAATACATATAAGACCTTAATGTAATGTGAAGGATCTTCCTTGCCATTAAATAATTCAAACTGAGGAGATACAAATCCTATTATTAAGGGATATGTAAGAAATTCATAAGCCAAGGGGTTTAAGATAATATCATTAGAAGTTACCCTATTTTTTGGCTTTTGAGACCCTTGAGAAAGAATTTTGATTTGATTTTGAAAGTCACATAATGCATGCATCATAGTAGTCATTTTTGGCATAGAAATAAAAGGTGAATAAGTATAATAGATTGAAATAGAATTATTTCACTTAAGAGAAGCATTAACAACATGAAAATCAGTTGGATGAATATAATGAGCAAGTACTTATTGAAACATATGAGAAACATTTTCATTTGGAGTATTTTGAGACTCACAAGAATAAATGATAACATAATGAGAAGCGGGAGGAATTACATGTTGCAAAGAAGGAAGAGCAATAAAAACATCTTAATAATTTGAAAGCATAATATTTTAAAAAGGAAGAATGTTATAAACAATATAGAAAGTGGTAAGTTTAAAAGTAAACCATGAAATTAATTGATGAGAAGGTAAATTATGACAAGTAACTTCTATCAATATATTCATAATTTTATATATTAATGTTCTCATCTATATGTTGTGCTTCTAATTTGGTGTCATGATCAATATCTCTTTCATTTTCATTACAATAATCATCTTGAGAGGTTCTACCATTCACATTATTTCTATGGAAAAATGCGTTGGTCTCTACATTAAAATAAGCATCAAAATCTACATTATTCCTTATAGTTCGTGTTAGGGTTTTTTTCATGTTATACAAAGAAATTAATAGTTTGTTGTGTACATCCAAGTCCAAATAAATATTTTTCTAGCTTAATTTGTTTGAATTTCACATTTTTTCTCTTACTAATTGTTTCTCTCATATCAAAATTTAGTTTTCTATAATCATGAGGGCTTATGCAAAGAGAACCAACACTAAATACACCCATACCATTTGTACATTTACTTAGACCTACATGGTAAATCTTAATTATCATAACCTTTCATAAATGATATCCTCACTATCATAATAATCAAAATCATTACCTTCATCATTATGAAAAGATGTGACATTTATATAAGAATTTGCAACATCTTGAAAAAATGTATCTAAAGGACAAGCCATTAAAAGCACACCGGGGTTTAAATTTTTTGAATAAATTAAATGACTTAGGGCTTGAGGCTAATAAACAAAAACACATGGTAACTTGGGCCAGGTAGATCTAAACATGAAATAAAACAAACCATAAGAACATTCAGATTTAACACTATATGAAACAAGGTCTAACCCTAGGGAGAGCATTATTATACATCAAGTTTTTAAGAAATATTGGAAGAACATGCTAATGTATAAACCCTAACAATATCATATCCACCATAATGAAAATGATATCTAACCCTAAAACAGGGGTAAGAGAATACATGTTCACAAAAATGTTTTGTGGGAAAGTGGTTGTACATCAACATGGAATACATCTACTCATGCACATTTAATTAAGCCTAATCAAATGTAGAACAATAAAATTAGACTTAATAATATTTCGATACTAGAGAAATAAATGACAAAGGGTTTTGAGAAGTATCTTGATTTTTAAACAATCTAAAAACAATCATCACAGTTTGAAAACAAAATTAGGGTTTTTGTGGCAAGGCATTGACAACTTATAAATATCATGGTGACTTGACCACCTCCCCAAAACCACACACTCTAAATTTCTAGAAAATAAAAAATACACATATTTTTTTTAACAATTACATTTATAAATTTTAGGGATTTGAAAACCTCACTTGAAATTTAAAACATCTGTGTTAATCACCGTGAAATTGCTCTTCTTCTTCAAACCATAATAGAGAAACTAAACCTCCAAATGATGAGGAAAATGATTTATTTTGGAGCATGAGATCAATGTTAACAAAATTTTTAAACACCATCTAAATATTATCCCCCTTAACAATGCATAATATCAAAAACAACATGCCAAATAAAATGTAATTTAGTTAAGAAATCAATTGCAATGTAACTGTGTTGCTATCATGATCTTCAATACTACACCAAACACTTGATTTCTTCTAGAATGAACATTATAATGAAGTAGTAAATGTCAAACATTCTTTCAAATTTCCTTAGATTCTTAGATGCCTTCTCTATATCCTTGTATTGATTGCTTTTACTCCTTTATTGATTGATGTTCTAAATGTACGAATGTCCCATGTGTATTTATAGATCTATTAAATTCAAATTAGGATCTTATTTGTGTGCAAGTGAGCAAAAAATGGATAAAAAAGTTGACAAAACAAAACCCAAAACACCTTGGGGACCCTAATCGATAAAATGGGTCCATGCCAATGTGTGTTTATGGGGAAACCCTGGAAATATAAGAAAATAAAAAGAGAGGAGAGAGAAAAAGGAGGGAAATCATACGAGAAAAGGGAACACAAAAGAAATGATCAAAATATGTGTAATAATTGACAAACACACATGTACATTAGAATAAGGCACGTCATGACTAATTAATGCTTTGAGACCATTTTTAGGTGTATATAGTGCTTAGGTTTTAGCATATTGAAAATTGAATGGGAAGATGACATTAATGGTGAAATTCGGTTTGGGATTAAAAATTTGGTGATCTGATAGATGAATAAAGCGACTATGCATTCATTATTTATGAAAGTGGTAGGTATGAATTAATTATTCATTTTAGTATGGTGGTATACTACTTATGTCATAACAAATCTCAGTTAGACAATGTCACACCCTGAATCCTCTAAGCAAACTTATTTGATTATTCATAGATATTTATAGTTGGTAATTTGATTTGATTAACTAAGTTGTGAGTTATATGTTGTTATGGGATAGTTGAATATTTATTTGATTTCATGATCACATTGTTATGAGTTAGTTGTATTGTATATTTTTTACATCATGATTATGATTATTGTTACATCAATATTTTATGATATATATGTCACAATGCTATAGACTAACTACCTGCTTGTCGTGAGTTTGATGCAGGAAAGATTCATCCCTCAAAACATGATGGAGGGAGAGCATCATCGAAGAGGGTGATGTAGATGGAGGTGTTGGAGGATGACAAAGGAATGGTTAGAACCCATGCACACTCCACGTTAAATAGTACACATTAAATGCATAATTTGAATGATTAGATTTAGTACATTCTTTATGTTATCTGCATTTAGATAATTGTGTATGCATACTCATTGTGTGTTAGTGCAATTTAATGATTATGTGGAATTAATCTTGTGGGGTTGTGTTGTGGTTGTTATAATTCGGATTTGAATAATAACATGTGATTTACCATTTTTTATTAAAAGAATATAATAGACTTTATATATTTGTCTGGTTACTATTAAAATCTTGATGTTGTTAACATTTCTAAGTTGGTAATAAATAAAGCAACTGTATTTTATTATTCTTAGAAAATAAAATAAATAAAGTAATAGTAGTGTGTTATAAATAGAATAAAACAAATATTTTTAGTTTAGCTTGAGGTGAATTAGAAAAAGGTAGGAAAAAAGATAAAATTCATTTAAAAAAAAATGAAAGTGTGAAGCTTTAAAGAGGGTGCGATATGTAGAGAGGGAGAAGGGCACGAATTGGAAGATTGCAACATGAAGAGGAGCAGAGTGACTTGGAGAAGAGAAGGAAAAGTAGGGTGAAGGAAGGTATGTGATGTTTTAAAATTTTGTGTGAATTTCTATGTGAATTATGAAGAATATATGGTTATATAAGTATGGAAAACCTGTGTATTGTCTATAGAGAGCTGCAATTTTTAGATATGAATGAATATTTTATGTTAGGGGCTTCTTTGAAATCTCAGTAAAATTGAATAGGTAGGCTAAACTCAGTTATTGGATGTAAACTTTTAAAGAGTTTATAGGAATATTATACCAATTCAACATGCAACTGTATATACATCTATATTCATGGTGGATAAAAATGTATAACGAATTATATTTGGTGTTTAGCAAATTTATGTATACAATAAACCAATTTTTACAATGAATTGTATATGTAACATATAGTGAATTATAGTGATCTTTATAAACATATACAAATGATATATATATATATATATATATATATATATATATATATATATATATATATATATATATATATTCTAATTAATTATGCTGTATGTTACAGATAATATGCACAAAGCATGATATACTAAATCAGTTGATCAACTATATATATGTATTAGTGGCTCTGATCAACTTATTGTGCTCTATGTTACATGTTCTATGTTACATATAATTATACTATTCAGACATATATAATTACTCTATTACTATTATGCTAAATGCACTGCATATTTTAATGCATGATATTAGTGTTATTGGTATATGGTATATATGATTTATCCTAGAGCTATAATTGGTATATGACATTATACTAAATTATAAAGTATATATATTTCTAAGTTGTGGATGGTATATATAACACTATTTCTAATTTGTTTAATTAGTGGATTTCTATAGTGTTATGATGCTATGGTTTAATACAACGAATTCTTTTATAATAAATATGCAGTAAACCATGTAAAACATAATGAACTAAACCTTTTGATATGTGGTGATCTGTGTATTATGACTGTGGGATTGCTTATGGTTTAATAAGAAATCTAAGTCTTTTATGAATGAAAAAATGTTCTTACCGAATATATATTACTAGCTATTATCTTATAACTATCTATAGATGTGGCTCTATGGATTCCCAAAATAATATATACATATAATTCAAGTAGCCGCCTATATGTAAATATGCAGCTATATCTAAATAGTCGTACCCTTCTTGGTGATTTGTGTGGTGATATGTAGATAACTATTATATTGATATTAGTATGCAATATATACTCATATAATAGATATTTCATAGCTATAGTTAGATGAGACTATCGATCCCTGGTATTTGTACTATTATATTGGTATACCATCATGGGTAGATAGCTCTAATACTTGAGTTTATGAGTATATAATAATCTATAATATGGGATGGCAATTTATAGTACTTATTAATATATATTATCCTATATACTTGGTATATTATTTTATTCCGTGATCTATATGTTTCTGTGATTTATTTATACATGGATCAAACCGAGCAAGGATATCATATCAGGGGGTTGAAATCTTGATATTCTTAAGATTAATACATTTTGACCCGCATTAATGGAATAAATATTAGAATAATGAAAATACATAAATAAAGGATTATAATATTAGAATAATTGGATGTTAGACATGTAAATATATAATGGAGGACTACTATGGAATATTAAACGCATTTACAATGTCTATAGAGGATCACATCATGGTAATGGAAAATAGACTTACGATTGTATAGTGTATATTACAATAGATATTGCAGTGGATATATTATAATATCATATCTAGTCACATTATTATTATTTTTATTATGATTGGTTGTTTGAAATTGAGTAGTGTGTATATAAATGATGGACTGTGATATTATTGCTTATCATAGAATATAATTTATTTGTATCTATTTACAAAAATTAAAAATATGCAGTTTAATATATATTATATCTGAATGATATGAACTATACTTTTTATGCTTATTATTATGTATGTGATAAATAATATGGTGGAGATTCATTCATACATTTGACAAACTAAATGTATGCATTTTAATTATTCATGTGTTTAGCATGTTTTATGCATGCTAGTTGGAAGTAAGTTGTATGAATCTGTTGGTTATATTCATGTTAACCAAATATCGTATTGTTGGTACTAAGTAGTGAGATGGACTTCCCTAGCTTATTAATATCACCAATGTCAAATGAAGGTAATCTAATCAAGTGGTGTGTATGAAATTGACTGATCTTAGAGATCAATAACTATTAAAATTTTTGGCCAAGGTAATGTTAGTTAGACATTGTCACTTCAAATGTCTGATTCACATGTTTGTATGATATCATAATAAAATGGATTTATTTATGGTACACTTTATGTTCTTAGAAATCATATAACATACAGGTACTAGCTTGTCTTTTTGGATTCTCACACCATCACTATCTACTCATCCATAAAGGGAGGACCATTCCCTGATGATGTAATGTGTGATGGATCAATGGTGTATGGTTGGTGTGGTAAAGCACTCGAGTGATGCTCTCCCTCTCCACAACAATACTTATTTGGAGACTACACTTGAGATTGTCATAGATACTAGAGTTCGGAGAACTCATGCTCTATGGAGTCTTATATCTTGTACATTGTATTGTATTTATTATTATTGAAACATTATACCTAATGAGATGTAATTATTTACTTATTATACCATGACAATAGTGGTTGCATGTTTGTACTAGTCATGGCTAGAAATTTGTAATTACTTTCTATTTTCAATTATGTTGTGTTTCATCTGATGATAGTGATAAGTGACAGATAGATGTCACATGCTTATTTTAAAGTTAACTTAGAGTGTTTTTTTATCACTAATTATATTCTCGTAGTGAAATCTAATAAAAGAATATGTTGATTTTTTTTTTTAAATCACGTTATTCTAGGTAGATCCCAGTGGGATGCTACAAATGATAAGATAATAATAATGAATAATACTAATAAGGATAATATTTGATCAATTTAGGGTTTCTATGTTTCTTAATTATAATCTTGAGATTCAATTTGATTTTTTTTGGAGTTTAGAGTTTAATGTTCAATTTTGATTTTTAGCAAAATCGTGAACTTAGAAAAAACATCTAAATCTACATTATCCCTTATAGTTTGAGTTAGGGTTTTTTCATGTTTTACAAAGGAAAAAACATTTTTTTGTGTACATCCAAGTCCAAATAAATATTTGTCTAACTTAATTTATGTGAAGATCACACTTTTTCTATTACTAATTTCTTCTCTCATATCAAAAGTTAGTTTTCTATAATCATGAGGGCTTATGTAAAGGGAACCAACACTAAATACACTTATACCTTCTTCTTAAGCCTTATTGGCTTTAACTACCTAAATCACTTCCTATAATAACTTGTAACTTTCATTATTACATTAGCACTATACTTTTAGCAAAATAATCAACTCCCAGGAGCTTCTAGCTATGATACCACAAATTGATAACATATTATACTTTTACATTTACATTCCTAAGATCAAAGCTTAAACTATTAACTTTTTTCAAGGAACTCAATTAGGCCTCCAAAAAAATTACTCAATTTTATTAATTCATAGATTGGTCATAGAAAGGCTAATGAGACTATTAATCATCAACCCCCTTTTTCTATTCTACAACTATCACTTTCATGAATTCAATCTCCTCTCTTCTTCAAACTTCACAAAACTAAATAACCTCATCATTACTTCATACAAATATACACACTCCATATCTAGTCCCTTATTATCATAATATACATGTTCCAACTCATATCCAAGCTTCCATTACTCTCCAACCCCTTACATACACCTCTTTTCAAACTCAAAATTAGCTTTGTTTGTAGCCCTTCAAACATGAAAATATCCTAGTATTGACCAATAAACACATGCTCCTGATAACCTAAGAATAGTTTTGGATACCCATTAGGCTCATTTAGCTTCATAACAAGTTTTATTTCTTAACTCCTCAGGTTTACCCTTTTTATCTATAATTTCATTCACCAATTAGGCCTCTTTTAGGCCTAAACACTCAAGACCATATAGTACAGTCCTAAACCACCTAAAAATATCTTTAATCATTTTAAGCATTAAAAAATTCATATGATATCAAAGTCTCATGGATTTTAACTAGGTAAAACTCCCAATATTTGACTTTTCCTATTCAAACCCTAACTCTAGGTCTATGACAGGCCTATACAGGCTAAGAGCTCTCCAAAAGGGCTAAAATGAATTTTAAACCTCTTCATTCACTTTAAAGACCTAAGATAGGTCTGTACCAATCCTCTATACCTTATTGAATAACCATTTTCAATCATCTAACCTCCAAACACACCCAACATCCATTTTGACATATTTATGTGTTTTTTAACAGGGTTTAACAGGGTATATAATCCTCACAACTAGGTTTTCTCTCTCCTCACTTTTCCAATAAATGTAACACTTCTTCAAATAGTATAAATATTCTCACTACTAACTCCCTTATGAATTTAAAGAACTTTGGCAAGCAATGATCAAAGATATACAAAGTTTTCAATACCCTAGGGTTTAAACATAGAATACACATTGAGAGCACTATAATTGGTTTCATTTGAATTTGTTAACATTTATAATCTTATAACCACCTCCATAGGGTCTTCCCCAACCCTTTACAAATCTTCCAAGTTCAATTGATTTTTAACTAGACTTCCAAACAATGTAAACATCCTCTTTTATCTTAACTATTATAGTCTGTTCAAGATACATATACTATAGAATCCCACAATGTTATACATTCACTTTAAAGGAAATATAAATATTTTATATGATTAATAAATATTCAAAAATCACATTTATATGCTTTAATAACCTTTCAATAAACATCCACCTATCTATATTCCTCTCAAGCAAGACTATAACAATAGGAAATTGTTCCCTTAATGGACAGTGAATAGAGTATTCAATTGTTTAAAATAATAATGATCAAGGTGACTTAATATAACTTATTTAATATTATTTATATTCCAAACTAACCAATATTACTTAACTATCAATAGACTTTTATCACATTCTTAACTTTCTAGACTGTATATGCTAAATACTGAGAGTCTCTAAGGACTGTTACTATATCATCTTCCATTCTGACTTGTACCATTCATGATATCATATTTTTAATAGTATAAAGGACATTAAAAATCATAATTCAACACAAGAAACATTAAACACATAATGAACAAGAGAATAAACATATAAATAATTCTTTCTTTATTGATCTAGGCTACAAATATAGTCTATGATCATACCTTGTTCTCCAAAGATAAAACTTACAAGTTGAAAAAGGCACACAACTAGCCTTAAATCCTCATATATTTATTAATAACATTATTTACATACTTATAATACACTTCATCATGTAAAAAATCCTTCTTAGAGGCTTAAAACCTTAAGATCTTCCTCGACAATTATCCTTTTATCCTCAAGAATGTTACCCAATGACTCCTAAAGCCTGCAATTTATAGTTGTTTGGGCCTTCTAGACTATTGGTTCAAGATTCATCTTGAAGAAACTAACTTTTCTTGACTTAGAAAGGTCCAATAATATCTCCTTTATCTTCTCAAGCTTAGCAACTTGCCTTCCTTTCCTCTTTCCAACGTGAGATTATCCTTGGATAAGATGGTGAGGTGTAGCATCTTCTAGAGGTTTTAAATCATATTTACAAAATATATTCCGTTTAGTAACTCTTTACATGAGGTTTATGACTTGTTAATATAATATTAAGCACATGCTATTACTGAGAGGGGGGTAAATCAGTAATATATATCTTTTACATTTTTTACATAAACAATTATTCCACTTAAGATATGCAATATAATGAAATCACAACACACAACACAAAGTAATAGTGACACAAGATTTATACGTGAAAACCCTTTTGGGAGAAAATCATAGAGAAATAAATATCAAAAAAATTCATAGGCACCAACCTATTGGAACACCAACCCCAAAACAATTTTGTAAGCACCAACTTATAGGAGCACCAACTCCTCTGAGGAGCACCAACTCCTCTGCTAAGCACCAACTTAGCGAATCTTCCTAAAGACCAACTCACATGAGTACCAACCCTCTGGATGAAATAACACTTCTATCTCTAACTTTTTTCTTCCACAACAAATGATAGGACTTTGCTTCTTTACTCTTTTAGATCTGATCAATTACAATATAGCTTTACTCCTATATACCTTTATACTTTTCTTATGCTTCTTTGTTTCAACAACCACTTTTCTTCTCAAATATTTTTGTGCTTATTTATTTAATTCACCATTTGTATCTACCTTTGAAATCTTCCTTTTGCTGCCTTTTATAGGTTTCTAATGCCTATTCACAAGGGATACACCCCTTCATAAATTTGTTCACTGCACAAAGGTCATGTCCCTTTCTTTTGCTTAGTCGGAAATGCTTTTAAATTCTTCAAGACTCAAGTTGATTTCTTGCTCCTAGTCAACCAAGATTTAGAGACTTTTACTTGTTTAAAATCTGTTTTGGTTGCTTTGATTTATGCATGGATACTTGCGCCATACTTAGCCTCCTTGATGACAAATTAAATACATTTAAGTTTCTAGAAAATACACTATCTTCATGCTTACAATATAATGAATTTAATGCCTCTTAAATCCAAATTTAATCATGATTAAATGCCTCCCTTTTATGTTGGTTTGTCCTTGGCTAGTGTTACCTTTTGAGTCACCCTTATTCAATTTTTCGTGAATTTTGCCATAAAAGAAGTTCACTCGCTTATCGCCTTTTGTGTGTGAATTTTTAAAAAGAATTAAACCTTTGAACTTGAACCTTTCTCAAAGTTCAAGAGTTCAAAAAGTTCAATGGTTCAATAGGTGCAGTGGTTTAAAATTTCTCAAAGTGAACTGTTTGTCCTTTTGCATATTTTAATTATGACTTTGAACCTTTTGGTTGAACTTGAACCCTTTTTTGGAGTTCAAAAGATCAACGGTTCAAAGATCAATACTTGATGTTTTGTAAAGAGTCATGTTCACTTAGTTCCCTTGTATAAATTAATGTATCGTTGAACCTACCATTTGAACCTACCACTTGAACCTAACGTTTGAACCTACATAGCAGAGTTCAAAAGTTCAACGATTCAATGTTTCAAATTCAAAGTTTTTGAAAATATCATATGACTATTGGTCAGTCTGACGAGGAATCCAAGAATAAACACACCTGTTCTGATCCCACTTATTAGGATCTTTCTCCTCAGAAAGAGCACAATATGATTACCAAATACAAGCAATTAAACATTCAGAAATATCTAGAAGCAACAAGTAACTAGAATTCACAAATAGCACAGAATATGAGAGACAATACACTATCTTGTATTAATACTCATACATAAAAGAATATAATAAAGAGATGCCACACTCTTCCACCTTACAGATGTTTGCCACACCTCAAGTGTATAGTAATTCTTCTTCAAAACACTCTCCTACCAAAAACGGTCCCAACACACAACTCACACACAGAATTGGTGTTCACCTCTCCAACCAGTCAGTAATAACCCTACCAGTACCCAAGCACTCTAAAGTAGTTCAAGTAGATCTCCCATGAACCTGCAACCTGCAATTCAACAGACCATACTTACACATGTAGATCTCCTATGAGCTTGCAACAACCTGTAACTCAATGATCTTACAATGGAAGGATCTTCCTTGCCTTCCTTTCTAGCTCATCATTACAATACATGCCAATGGGTTTATAAATAGATCCCAGACTTAAACAATAACTTAGACTCTTAGTTTACTAATAATAGACACGTAGCTCAAGACTCAAAATAGCCTTTACATGCAAACACTCAGTTCAACAAATTAACTATTCGTGCAACGAACAATTCTGGAGCACACAGGCAACCGATGTCGGTCCCTATCTAACTGGTGCTGACCGACGTTGGCCGACTCCCTGCCGACGCCGATTGCCTTCTGCATTGATCATGACCGACATCGGTCATACTACCGACGCCGATACTTCTGGAACTTCAACAACCTCCTCTTCGTCTGCATAGTTGAAGCTTTTAGCTCCATAACCTAACAATCTCCCACTTAGAGATAAATAGTTGCAACTGTACTTGTACCTGTACATCATCTAGTTTGTTCCCTTGGATTTGTATCCCTCTTCAAAATCACCTTTGAAGACCAACCACCACAAATTCGATGGTGCAACTTCTGTCATCCAAATCCCCTGCCACATCCACATCTACAAACCATGTAGAAAATAACTTGACCCTGCATAACATGTGCACCTGCTACTGGTCCCTCTAAGAATCCACTGAACTGCCCTCCAATGCTTCTTTCTCGAATTGGATCCAAACTTGTGACAACTCCCACTGCTTGGAAAAACCCAGGTCTAGTACATACCATGCACTTAACCTCATTATGTGAATCAAGACACTCTTATGTGAACTGTCCAACCATCAGCGTGCTAACCGGTCTCACACAATCATCCTAAAACAAAGTCAACATGTGACCTTCTATGTCCCTAGAACACACTCATGCCAAAGAATCTTGTTGCTTCTAGATTCCTTATGACATACTTCTGAACTAGCTTTACCTTTAGTTCAGCAACTCCCTGTATATGTAACCCTGCAACAAGCACATCATATAATAATAGGATAATGTAGCTAATATTATCCAACCTAGTAAAGAGAAACATAATGATCAAACCTCCATTGTCCTGCAGCTTATTCAAGACCGTATACCCTGGCCTTCTATCTCACATGTCCATTTTCACTCTTCTTCATCCTGAACATCCATTCATCTCTCAGTGCTTCCTTCCAGCTGGCAACTCCACCAAAAACTCCTGTTTGGTTCTCCTCCAAGGAATCACATTCCTTCATCCATGCCAAGCTCCCACTATTTCCTGGATCTACCTGCTCTGCTTCTTTAACAACTTCCTGGTTCTTTACCATAAGTGAGCAACAAGTAGTGTAAAGAAGGGAAATGATGAATTTGAGGCTTACTTACCCTTTAAGTCCTCCATATGGGCACTTGAGACTCCTTGACAGCTTGCTGTCCACCCAAAATCCGTCTCAGTAACCGATGCCAATCACATCTCAGTCTACACCCGATCGATGTCAGTTCCCTGCGACTACCTCATCATCGACGTCGGTTCCCCCTTGCCGACGTTGGTGTTTATTTGCCCTGAGTCACCGATGTCAGTCTGCACATAGCCGACATCGGTCCCTGTCTAGACGTTGATGTCAGTTTTCTAGTCGACGTCGGTCTCTATGTTTTTTTTGTGAGAACTGACTTTTACCCGCGAGCTCCTTTTGGATCAAACCCTTGTCCAAATCACCCTTGATCTGCTCAGAATTCTTCTACCCCTTGTGCTGAACTCTGTCCGTCACCTTCTCCTTGAAAACCAAGGCTTTCCTGCTCTTGTCACTAACATCGGATTCCTCAAGAAACATCACCTTCTTCTTCTGCATATAGAAATCTCGATCCATGCCTTTCAAATCCAAAAGCATACCCTTTGACTCAAGAACATGCATCTCCTTCTTATTCATGTGACCAAGCCTATTAAGCCACATCTTCGAATCTACAGCTGAAGTAGATAACCCAGAAAGAGAATCAGTAATACAAGTAGATAGATAAAGCGTACCTACTTTCTTACCTCTTGCTACAACAAGTGCACCCTTGGTAACCTTCCAAGAGTCCGTTGTGAGTTACTGTGCAACCCTCATCACCCAAACTTCTTACAGAAATCAAATTCTGCTCTAGAACTGGGACATGCATGACCTCCTTTAACACCCATGTGTTACCTATCTGCAATTTTAGCTTCACTTTCCTTTGCCAACCATCTGACAAGGCTTACCATTCCCTAAACATATTTCTCCAAAGTCACCCTGGACATACTCATGAAAAAATTCCCTATTTGGGGATGCATGAAAAGAGGCACTAGAATCTAAAACCCAAGATTCTACTTTATCCAAAGAACATACCAGAGCATCCTGTGCAACGAAATCCACAACATCTGCTTCTTCTTCATGTCCTTCATGTTGATCTTCACCCGACCTGCAATCTCTCTTTAAGTGCCCTTGCTTTCCACATTTCCAGTAGGTTATTCTACCATACCTGGACTTGGATCTCCTACCATTAAACTTCTCCATTCGTAGCTTACTATCTTCTACCATTGCTCTACTCCCACTTAAATAGAAACCCCTGTGAGTAACCTGTAATCAACACACACTAACCAAATTTGATACAACCTGTTAGTATCCCAACCTAAAAGCTCTGATACTAGTTGTCGGGGAATCCAAGAACAAACACACCTGTTCTAATCCCACTTGTTAGGATCTTGCTCCTCAAAAAGAGCACAATATGATTACGAAATACAAGCAATTAAACATGCAAAAATATCCAGAAGCAACAAGTAACTAGAATTCACAAATAACACAGAATATGAGAGACAATACACTATCTTGTATTAATACTCGTATAGAAAAGAATACAATAAAGAGACGCCACACTCTTCCACCTTACAGAGGCTTTCCACACCTCAAGTGTATAGTAATTCTTCTTCAAAACACTCTCCTACCAAAAATGGTCCCAACACACAACTCACACACAGAATTGGTGTTCACCTCTCCAACCAGTCAGTAATAACCCTGCCAGTACCCAAGCACTCTAAAGTACTTCAAGTAGATCTCCCATGAACCTGCAACCTGCAATTCAATAGACCATACTTACACATGTAGATCTCCTATGAGCTTACAACAACCTACAACTCAATGATCTTACAATGGAAAGATCTTCCCTGCCTTCCTTTCTAGCTCATCATTACAATACATGCCAATGGGTCTATAAATAGATCCCAGACTTAAACAATAACTTAGACTCTTAGTTTACTAATAATAGACACGCAGCTCAAGACTCAAAATAGCTTTTACATGCAAACAATCAGTTCAACAAACTAACTGTTCGTGTAATGAACAGTTCTGAAACACACGGGCGACCGACATCGGTCCCTGTCTAACTGGTGCTGACCGACGTCGGTCAACTCCCTGCTGACGCTGGTTGCCTTTTGCATTGATCATGACCAATATCGGTCATAATGCCAATGCCGGTACTTTTGGAACTTTAGCAACCTCCTCTTCGTCTGCATAGTTGAAGCTTTTAGCTCCACAACCTAACACAGTCTGTGTAGTTCATCTCGTATCATTGAACCCCGAAGGTGAACCACATTTTCAAAAGTTCAATGGTTCAATAACTATACTCTCATCTCGCCCTGAGGCTTTCTCTAAGTTAAAATTAGCGGGAGATTTAGAGGAGAATATATCTGAAACTCATTACAAAGCAAAACTTTTGAATTTTCACGAGGTTATAGATAATCATTACTCATCAAAATCATGCATAAAAAAATGCTTACCATTAATTTATATGTCAGAGTGCATGTCTTATCAAGCATGTTTAGCATGTATTGTTTCGATTTAATTATTTGATCTAGTTAATATCTGTATCAAGAGAGAATAATTCAAATTTAGCAAAGAAGCATACAGGACAATACAAAGGAGAACAACATAGATGGTATAAGATATTTGTTGCTCAAATTCACAGTGATTTTAGATAAATTTAAGGTGAGTTTTACTCTTACTATAAGTTGTTTCCACTACTTGGTTAGAAAGAAGAAGTCTTTTGAGTTTACGGCAATATATAAGAAGTTCAAAAAAAATTCTTTTCATTATATCCTCCAACCTGTAGCCATGAAATTTGCATGTCTCGATTACGAGCATGGTCCTAGTCTCATATTTTTTGCTCTGAAAATTGTGGACACCTCTCTGGTCTAATATGACTTGGAATATTTTAAGAAAACGGCTAGAAATCCTGTGTCAAATCCTATGGTGTAGAAGATGGTAGAAGGTGGTTTGGTTGAAGTTGTGGCCTTTCCCATGGCTATACAATGCCTTGAATTAGTTATTGAATGCATGAATAGATATGAACCTCAGAACATGTGCATCAAGACTGTAGATGGCACTGTTTTACTGCATATCAACAAACAAACCCTAATGTCTGTGATGAGAATTCCTCCGAAGGAACCATATTCTAACCTTAATTTTACTTCTTCCTATGGTTTTTTTTCATTAAAGAAGCAATTTAAAAGAGTGTGATTACAAGGAATTGGCTTTTGAAATTCTAAAAAGGGGGTTTAAGACTGCCTAGACCATTAACAAGAAATCACATGATTCCAGAAGTACAAGATATTATAGTATTACTACACAGGCTAAAGGGAAATGCTCATGCATATTATTGGGAAGATTGGATGTACTTTTTCATACAGGTAATCCTCTAAGGAGAGCAATAGTTCAATGGGGCAGAAATTGTAGCTGAATGTTTACATCTAGGTTTAAGTAATTATTTGAGAAATAAAGAGTTTTATGTCTTTATACCTCTTATAATGTCTGGCATCTAGAAGACAATGGGTAGGATTATCTCATGTGCCCTTGGCTGAAGACAACAAAATTTATGATTATTACTCACAGTTAAAAATGCATAATTGCTATGAGAATTATAGGAGGGTTAATGATATTTTTACTAGGAAAATGACTTTTGAATTATCAAACAACATAAATAAAAGGTTGTCTGATGAAGCTATGCAGCTAATCAACATTTATGGTAGTTTCTTCATTCAGTTTTCCAAGTTCACTTATATCAGAGTTGGGGGTTTTGACAGTGAACCTTTGAGGTTACCTAGGTATGTTTTTGATCAATTTGTGTGAATAGAAGTCTACAGACAATTAGCACATGCAGATAAAAATTCCCAATGAAAAAGAAATTTGGTATATCTTTTCCTGTTGAAATTGGACATTATTCATGCAAGTCAACATCTGATGCTTTGAATTTAGAATTGGATCTTAAAAAATTCAATTTTTAGTACTTCATGGTCAGATCCCAATTTGATAGCAAAGGTTTTACCAGGGATACTTGGATCTTGGAATAGGGTTTTCACATATTCCTCAATTGGAGGATTATTAGGAGGATTGTTTAGATGAATTCGAGGTCAGAAAAATACTATGGTCTAGGTTCTCCCTAGGACAAATAATTACTCTTAATTTAAATATGGATAATTTTGAAATCTTTGATAATGAAGAATAGGTGACTGATCCATAATTTGAATAGATAAAACTATCACCTATTCCAGAAATTGATTGGGAGAAAAATGAAGATAGAATTGAGGTTAAGACCCTCTCGGTGATAAGGAGAATTGAGAAATGGTTGAGAGAGAAAAAACTGGGGGGAGCTCAAAACATAGCTTCCCAACAATGTACATCAATAATTGAATTACCATCCCCAATAAGTTCCTCTAACCAGCTTATTACTATTTGTGATGCAGGTACTTCCAAGTCAAAAACTGGAAGGGATCCTATCATCAAAGAATCTGAGAAGGCCCTTATAACTACTCTACCTCCTCGTTCCACTAGATCAATGACCCAAAGCAAGAGAAAGATTCATATTTTTTAAAAATAATTATGGATTTGAGTTATGAAGAAGATTCAGGAGAAGCCAAAGGTGATAAAGAATCTGATTCACTAATAGCAGAAGAGGTTAGTACAAATCAACAGACAGTGATTCCTTTTGATTCTGTTGAACTGAGGATTGTTTCAAATGTACCTTTTGATCAACTAAATACTGATAAATAAGTCTCAGCCTCTGCACCTAAGTGGTTGGAAATCTCAATCAGCAACAAAAGGAAAATAATACCATTTTCTTTGCCCTTAGAGGATATGGTAAGTGTTTAGGGAAAACTCCTAAATCCAAAAATTTAAAAACAACATCCAGGGTAGATTTTGACCCTAATATAGGGAATTGGAATGCAAAAATAGCCCAGTCAAGAACCAATGAGGAAGTTCAAGATCCTACAGTTCCAAATTTTACAATTGAAAAAATAGATCTTGGGACCACATCACGTGCTGCAAATGTGCATATCCTCGAAGCGTCCACCAAAAGGATAGTCAATAGAACTTGAAAGGATGAAAAAGATAAAAAGGAGTTAAAATAGACTGTGTGGTCAATATCAGAGTACATCGATGCCATTCATAGTCCAGATCCACAACCAATTACCCAACTACCCCTATCTTTTGACCCAAAATTGCATGTTAATCAAAGGATGTTAGACCAAATGCAAAGAATAAAAATGGTTACTAGGGTATTTGATAATTGGTTGGATGGCATCATCCAAAAAGGTACATAATACATTCATAAATTGAAGAATGTATATGATCTAACCACAATTACTGTTGAATATTTGAAGACTCAAAACGCTTTGTGGATAAAATATGAAGGAAAATGGATGAGTGTGATGAACCAAATTGATGAGGTACAAAAGTATGGAATAAAAAAGTTTTTGTCAGAAAAGAATTTGATAGGACTGGATGAAGATGTATTATATGTAAGTAAGAAAAACATTGAATGGAGGAATTCAGTATCCCGACAAGGGTGAATCAAAATCACAAAAATGATCAAGGAAATAACTAAAGTCATTTAGTCATTACAACATGATTTATAAAGTATGATGTCAAATACATAAAAGATAATGGAAAACCAAAGAAGGACATCAATTTTGTGATTCAATCCTTTAAGGAAAAGATCAACATCATTAAAGAAAGTGACAATTTATTAACTAAAAATTCATCTCAGATTTCAAAGGTAGAGTCACTTCTTTGTCATTACATCGACACACTCCCAGAGCACGTAGAGAAGATGGGAATTTTTTAGAGGGAAGAAAACATCTAGAAGGCAAGAATAAAGCATGTCAGTATTCCCAATCTCTCAAAAATCCAAGAGTTTATTACAGCATTTTAGGAGTGGAAAGCTCAACGTGTCTATCCAATCGAACACAACAAATCTGGAGATCCTAATCCGTCACTTTAGCAATGATTTTACTTACATAGTTTCTTTTATTCAGTTATTTAGTTACTTTTCTATTCAAAACTTGATCTTTAAGTGAATTTGTAAAAAACTAAATCTCGTATGGGTCAAAGTTACTTTAACTCTGGTTTAGTTTGAAGGATTGATTAAAGAGGGCAACTATATATATTTGAAAAAGAGGGAGATAGAAAGGGATAGAAAAGAAAAAGGAGTTAAGAAAATTGAGAAATGGATCACTGTTGTTGACAATATATGTGATGTTTGTCTGAAACATTTTTCATCTATGAATGAAAAGGAGAATCAATTGCTGCATACTTAGATCTGTGCATTTGAGTATTTAAAATTAGGTTTTCTATGTGAAATATTCTTTCATATAGTAATTATTCTTCCATTAGACAATTCATTATATGTATTTTATCCTTTACTAGTTCAGTAATATATATGTTTATCTATTTGATTGTTATTGAAAATAGAATCTGTGTATTCTATTATCCATTGTTGTTATAAAATCTCCCATTCATAACATGATGATGTGTGGATGTTAATTTACCTTTAAAACACTTTCTGGTTAAAAGTGTTTCTGAATATTTGAATTCATTGAAAATCTTAAAGGGAGTTGTTCCTTAATTCAGAGGGGAACTAGTCTTAATAGTTCACCCATTTGTTGTTTAACTTATTTGTTCTTAAAAGAAGAAGGGTATGGAGTCAAAATAAAAGCTTTAAAATAAGGACAAATATGTTAGCCAATAGCTAGTTACTGTTGATTCATACTTGAATATAACCATTAATTTGGCCTTGATTAAATTAAATATTTGATCATTTAATTTAATCCATTCATTTATATATTTCCATCAACCTGAATCATATTTTTGTGTTGTTGTCCCTTTGACATCAATGATGATATTTCCAACATATGCTTCCAATTCCCCTTTCCAAATTTGAATTTTAAAATAAGAGGTTTCGAGGGAAACTTGAAATTTTGCCTATGGATCCAAGTTAAGATTCCTACCTATTTAAACACTATTCTATAACCTAGATTTAAATTCCCTAAGCTTCTTAGAACCTCCATTAGACCTTTATATTGCATTTTGTCTTCATGATCAAGCCTTATTATCTTTACAAAATGTACAATGGTGTGTTGATGCCCCTACATCAAACTCTTGGGCTCAAAATCTTTCATGAGCTCCTGCTCATGAGCTTTACGCTCAATTAAAAAAATCTTTTACATATTGTCTTCTTTGTTGTGTATTTTCTTGTTTTTTGTCTTCTCCATCAAAATTATACCTTGATGCCTCTTCTTCTCTTTAATCTCCTTATTTAGAAGTTCATCCTCTTGAATGAGGATATCAACTTTCATTTTTTTTATTTTGAGATATTATAAGAACTCTTATCTCTATTTACTTCACCTCCTTCTCAATCAAACTTGTATAAGCATAATCTAATGCAATATTAGAAACAAAAATTTGAGACCTTGTGGTCTCTCTCTCTACACAACATCAATTTCATCATTTTGAGACTCAATGGCCTAAACCCATTTGTCAAATTCCTGGATCTATATTTTAGGAAAAATCTTGTCCTCTTTAACATAATTTATAGCAAGCTCAAAGGATGCCATTTCTCTTAATAATTTCTCTTCACTTTGGTAGACAAATGTTTTGTCTTGTTGCTCAACTAGCAACCCTCTATTACTTGTAATATGTTGTTCAAAGTTTTCTATCTCCTTCAAGAAATCTTCTTCAAGGGATAAGGTTGTGCATTTAGCCTTCTCACCATCATCTTCTTGTTGGAAAAACAATGACTGAGAGGGGGGGATGAATCAATCTCTTAAAACTTTCTTTCATATGTAATTTATCATTCCTTGAACCATAAAATCAATACAAAGATATAGCAATGCAAAAAGAGTCATTCACATGAGCAGAACACAAAAACACACATATGAGTGGAAAACCCTCAAGGGGAATAAACCCCACTAATCCATATTAATGGAATATAGTTTGATAAGTCAAAATATCAATTTTAATAAAGCACCAACATCACATGGAGCATCAACCCCAACTAGCTAAGCACCAACCCAACTAGGCTTTAGCAAGCATCCACTTGTAAGGAGGCACCAACCCCATAAATTACTTAGCACCAACTCAGCCACCTAATTTTTTTGATCACCTTCACAACACCTTGGTTTTCAACCAACTGATGATGACCACTTCTTCATCTCTTCACACTCTTATCCCCCTTGAACTACCTTCTAGGTCTCTTTGCTCAAGTAGGTCTTCTTCAAGACAGATCGGGTCATATGACCTTGATCTTCATCTATAGTGCCCCTATTAGATATTAATGATAGTTTATCTACACCCTTGTGATGGTTTATAATACCTTCTTTAGCTTCTTCAAAATGCTATTTCCTTCACTTGCATACTCATGCTCTCTAACTCGATAATTAGGCCTATTAGGCCTTGTTCTTATACTAGGCTCTTGATAATACACCTCTTGGTTGGCCATATACACTTGAACACTTATATTTTCCACCCAAAATGCCTTATTACATGCCAAAAACATGAATCAATCATTACATTAGGTTGGATATAGCTCAAATGGACCAAAACCTTCTTTAGGCCATATAGAGACCTAATTCAATATTAGTACACGTTACCCTTTGATCTTCTTGGAACACTTTCAAATTACATAAACAATAGGATCACTTCATATGACACTCAAATATACCCCTAATAATCTCATATTATTTCCATGACACCTTTTAGCTCCAATCACCACTTGAAGCACGCCATTTGTATTGTTTACATTAGGCCTTCATATATAGAGAAAGGTATGTATTGAACAACTGAAGATAACACATTGTTTAGCAACATAACCATGAAAGTAAAATACATAAACAAAATTTAAAATACCACAAAAACTTCATAAAGATTATTAGACTTCATTAGACAAGGCAAAAGGACTCAAACCCTTCTATGCAAATAGCCCACTTAGAACTGTCAAAACACTCTAAAACCCAGTCATGGTGACAATGACCTTCAACACTTGTAAGACCAATTTCAAAGACTTATAATTCATGTGTATTATCTTATGATATAATTCTAAAATTCTTAGATATAAAGATAACATGGTCAAATGACAAATATTGGTCTTATAGATGAATCTCATGATCTTACATCTCATTGTCTCATCTGCAATAAACAAGTCAACTTGTGAGAAATTTTTTGACTATATCTACTAAACTCCAAAAATTATACAAAACATTAACATGTATTATAAGTCTTGAAAAATCTCTCCATGCACTTATATTCATCCCTATTCGATGATAACACATTTTAAAACCTCTTTTCACTGTTGCTTGGGTTTTTCACTATTTCCACCATTAGGCCTATTAACGACTAGCTATCTTGGATGATCAGTTTAACATACTTGAGGGATATAAATTATCTAAAAACCTTAATGGAAACAAACTAAAAGTGTCAAACTTTTTTGTCCATCCATTTAGCAATTCTAAATTGGTCAACTCTGACTGATACAATAAATATCTAAAAAATAAGGCCTTTCTTGTAGGGTCCACTCACTCACTTGAAGACTTAATCACACTTGGAGATGCATGAGAGAGTTTAATATAACCTCAAATCACTAAACTAGCCATACCAATACATTATGAAAACTTTAAAATCATTTATTTCATATTAGGTCATTATTAGGGTTCTTTGAGGGTTTAAACCATCTTTCATTATTAGCAATCATTCATAAATATTAGTCCCTCATTCTAAAAAATAATGCCTATAAATTTGAGATAGGAGCCTTCCCCATCTACCATGAATATCTTAGGTCCTCATGTAGATGCTACACATGCCAATGAACATTAAAAAAACCTTCTTGGGTAGACAACTATTCATCCTGTGAACTCAATAGACCTTAAAATACTTTTTCAAGCCTTTTATTGTAAAACATGAATTAAAACTTTGTGAACATTATTGAAACATCATATAATACCTCTATCCATGATAATATACTCACACTTTCCTTGGAAACTAATATTAATACCCCATTAGGCTACACTCTCTCTTTGCTTGCTTAGACTTTGACTTGTAAATCACATTAGGCCTTGAAACTGACCTTCATACCTCTTTTCATGTGCTCTCCACCACTCTCACATACTCAATAAACCACATACATGCTTAAAAAAATTTAGACATCCCTTTATATGTCTTGACAATAGATCATGATGCCTCATTAGGCTGGTAAGGTCTAGGTGTAAACTTGATTTGAAGGTCCTACCATTGTAGGCTCACTCTGAGACTCACATGAGTGCTTCAATGCCTCATATACATGCTTAAACAACCTCATAAAACCTTTCATGCCTATGTGCATTCATCTCACCAAGCCATGATGACCCTTCATGCAAAATACTAGGCATCCTATGCACATACTTTCTCAAGTCACTTACTAGGCTCAAGCACTTGACAACTTTGACAACAAGGACCTTCCATGCTGACCTTGGCATCACTCATGAGGTCATAAGAACATATACTAATCATGTATTACACTCTCCTAATCACTGAAATACTAATCAATAGCCTCTCTCATAGCTACATTCTTCAATGACCTCATGAAGACCTTTCTCAAGAACCTTTGACATCAATGCCAAACCTCACCAACAAGAACAATGCTCAACAATCTCACCTTTTGTCATTGAGGGAAAAATATACTACAAGATGATCATTATTATCTCCCCATTCTATCCTTTCTCACCTTTTGACATAAATGACAAAGTGATGTCTGTAACTCCTTGGATCACACTCCTTGCAACCAACAGACTCAACACACATGAGTATGAGTTTATGAGACATAATAAAAACATGCTCCCACTATCTCCATGCATACATTTTTGAAATAAATCACTTGTTATTAGAGCTAATGATCATGATTAACTTCCCCTAAGTACTTGGCTTCTTCAATGACCGCTAGGGGTAGGAACTACACCTAATTCTTGTCTTAAGTGTTCAAATGTTACCTTTAGAAGTGGTTTGGTCAAAATGTATTCAATTTGATCTTGTGTAGAAACATATTCAAGTATGACACTTTGTTCACTTCTATGCTCTCTTAGAAAATGATTCCTGATGGGAATGTGCTTGGTCTTTGAGTGCATGATAGGGTTCTTTGTGACACTTATAGCACTTGTATTATCATAATAGATAGGGCTAGGACCATCATATTCTACCTTGTAGCCTTTTAGGGTCTATTTCATCCATAAGACCTAAGTGCAACATGAATTTACTGCAATGTACTTAGCCTCACAAGTAGATAATACTACTGATGGTTGCTTCTTTCTTATCCATGAAACTAGGCACCCACCTAAGAAGAAAGTTCCTCCATTGGTATTCTTCCTATCATCTACACTTCCTACCTAGTCTGCATCTGTATAGGCTATCAAATTGAACTCCTTGCTTCTTGTATACCACAACTCATACTCCATAGTCTCCTTGAGATACCTTTGTATCATTTTGACTACTTAAAGATGGTTCTTCTTTGGATTTGCTTGAAACCTTCCCACAAGACCTATTGTTTGCATGATGTTAGGTCTAGAGGTAGTGGTGTATAACAAACTTCCAATCATTGACCTATATAACATCTAATTGACCTTTGAAGACTCATCTTCCTTGCTCATCTTACACCTTGTGATCATGGGTATACTAATTGTCTTGTAATATTCCATCTCAAACTTCTTAAAACATCTCTCTCATGTACATGGCTTATGAGATGAATATACCTTTTTTATATTGAGTGATTTGTAACCCAAGAAAGAATGATAGTTCTCCTAGCATGGATATCTCAAATTATTTCTTCATCACCTATGCAAAGGCCTTGGTCATGTTCTCATTATTTCTACCAAAGATGATGTCATCCACATAGACAACTACTATCAACTAATGGTCATCTTTTATCTTTACAAATAGATTACTATCTGAAATGTAGCATACCAAGCTGAATCCTTGATCCAATAGATAACTGTGTGACCTAGCATACCAAGCTCTAGGAGCATACTTTAGACCATAGAAAATCTTTTTCAATATGCAAACATAGTCCTTATCATTTGATAGTGATAACCCCCTAGGTTGATAAATGTACACTTCCTCTTCCAAATTTCCATTTAAAAAGGTAGATTTGACATCCATATGGTATACCTTGAACCCTTTGAATTATGCATATGCTGAAAACAATTTGATGGCCTCAAATCTTGCTACTGGTGCAAAGGTCTCCTTAAAGTCTATCCCTTCAACTTATGCATATCCCTTGCATGTTAATCTAGCCTTGTTACTAGTGACTTCTCCATCTTCATTCAACTTGTTTCTAAACACCCACTTTTTGCTAATTACATTCTTATATTTAGGCCTAGGAACTAGTTCCCAAGTCTCATTCTTTTCTATTTGGTCTAACTCCTCAATCATAGCATATATCCAAAATTTGTCTTTGCTTGCTTCTATAAGATTCTTGGGTTCAATCTTAGATAATAGAGCAACATTCTCTTGATTTAGATTACTTAATAGTCTTCTCATTGTTTGCATACTTGCATTCTTGTTACCAATGATTTGAGATTCAAAGTGGTATCTCTGAATTTGCCTTGAGGGGTCTTTTAAGTCTTATCTCTCCTCAACTTCCTCTTCTCCCTCATCAACCTCTATAGTTTCTTATTCATTCTTGAATTTTAGATTCTCTAAAGTATCCTTTGACTGTGAGTGTGATTTCCTTGTCTCATCAATCTTTACATTGGTGCTTTCCACTGTCTTTTGTAGCCTCTTGTTATAACATCTATAGGCTGAGCTCATTGATGAATATCCTAAGAATATACCTTCATCATATTTTGAATCAAACTTTCCAAAGTATTCATCATCTCTTTTGATGAAACATTTACGCCCAAACACTTTAAAGTGTTCCACATTGGCTGGTTTACCTTTCCACAATTCATAAGGAGTTTTATTACCATTAGTCCTTATCTATCCTCTATTCAAAATGTAGATTGCAGTGTTTATTGACTCTCTCAAATATCCATTAGATAATATAGACTCATTTAGCATAGTTCTAGCCATCTCTTGAAGTTTCCTATTCTTTATTTCCACTACCCCATTTTGCTAAGGTATCTTAGTTGTTGAGAATTATCTCCTTATTCCATGAACCTCACATAATTCATCAAACTCATTGGACCAAAACTCTCCTCCTCTATCATATCTTAGGCACTTGATCTTACCATTCTTCTCATTCTCGATAAGAGTCTTGAATGCCTTGAATTTTTCAAGAGATTTTGACTTTTCTTTTAATAATGCAACCCAAATCATTCTTGTGTAGTCATCTATGAGTAACATGAAGTAGTTATCTCCTTTAATGCTTTGAATTATTGTAGGCCCATAGAGATAAATGTGTATTAATTCTAAGGGTCTTGTAGTAAAGTACTCCTTAGACTTGAACCTTCTTCCAGTTTACTTACCATGTTGACATGCCTTGCAAAGTATGTTTGTAGGTTTGGTGATCTTGGGCATGTTTTTCACATACTTCTTAGTGCTTATCTTGACTATATTTTCAAAGTTTAGGTGAACTAACCTTCCATGCCATATAAAAATTTCATCCATCTTGATCATAAAGCATATCTCTTTCTTGATCCCATTCAAGACATATATATTATTCTCAATCCTCTTAGCATTGACAATTAACCTTCCTGATTTGGCTCTCCTTATCTCACACCCCCTTTCATGAAAGGTTAGTGTGTGTCCTTAATTTCATATCTGACTTACACTAAGTAGGTTATGTTTCAAACCTTCCACATACAATACATTTTTTTTTTGGTCTTCCCATTGTCCAAACTTAATACACCCTTGCCAATTATAATGGCAGTTGTGTTGTCTCCAAGCCTCATTATTCCTGTAGCATTCTTCTTCAATGAGATGAACTTATCTTTTTATCTTATCATGTGATTTGAGTAACTACTATCTATATAACATTTCATGCCTTCATCTTGAATGTGAAAGGTAGTCTGGGTTAGCATATAATCCTCTTTGGTCTTATGTTCCTCCTTGGTAAATAGTGCATCTTGACTCTTGAGCTCAATATGATCAGTCCTAACTTGATTTGGCTTCTATACCAATGTTTGATCCATCTCATGCATTCTAGGAGCTTCATATGTTTTATTGAATCTTGAGGGCCTTCTAACTCTATTTGATCAAAATTTTGAAATGTGTCCTATATTATGACAACCATAGAAAATAACACTTATATACTTACCTCTTGACTGATTACTCTTTTTCCCATGGTTCCATGATAAGTTATCCCTTATTGCATTGGGCTACCTGATTGGTATTTTCATGTTGATAATTTTATATTATTATGACTTATCATGCTCTTCTCAATCTTGCTCTTCTTGTCTATGAGTTGTTCATGCTCAACCTTCAAGGAATCTAAATTTGTCTTCAATTGGTCATACTTGACTTCTTTTGACTTAAATCGTGTGTTGACACCTTATAAATGACTCTTGAGATCCCTGATAGTCTCCTTTTGATGCTTCAAATCATCAAGGGCACTTATGATCTTAGCTTCAAGGTATACTTCAACTTCTCCTTCTTCACTGCCATAGTAGATTTCTTCATCATATATGTTATCTTCTTTTTTATCACTAGACATCTTGTGTTTCTTAGGATCACCTTCAAGCTGTTAGACTTGATTTAAAGGACCAGTGTATGATATCAAATGTTGGAAACACAATGACTAAGGAGGGGGGTTGAATCAGTCTCTTAAAACTTTCTTTCACATATACTTTATCATTCCTTGAACCATCTAAGCAATACAAAGATATAACAATGTAAAAAGAGTCATTCACATGAGAATAGCACAAAAACACACATATTAGTGGGAAACCCTCAAGAGGAAGGAAAAAAAACTGATCCCTAAAAATTTAATATGGTCTTATAAGTCAAAATATCAAGTTTAGTGAAGCACCAACTTCACATGGAGCACCAACCCCAACAAGCTAAACACCAACCCAACTAGACTTTAACAAGCACCCACTTGCAAGGAGACACCAACCCCCTATATGACCTAGCACCAACTCATCCACCTAATTTATTTTATCACCTTTAGAACACCTTATTCCTCAACCAACTTATGATGACCACTTCTTAATCTCTTCACACTCTTACCCCCCTTAAACTGCCTTTTAGGTCTCTTTGCTCAACTAGGTCTTCTTCAAGACAGATTAGGTCATACAACCTTGATCCTCATATAAATTACCCATATTATATCTTCATGATAGTTAATATAAAACCCTATAATGTTCTACAATACCTTATTCAACTTATTTAAAATACTATTTCATTTTCTTTCATACTCATACTCTCTAACTCGACAATTAGGCCTATTAAGCCTTGTTCTTATATTGGGCTCTTGCTCATACATCTCTTGGTTAGCCATATACACTTGTACAATTATATTTTACACCAAAAAGGAATTATAACATGCCATAAATATGAATCAATTATTACATTATGTTGGCCATATCTCAAATGGACTAAATCCTTCTTTAGGCCTTACGGAGACCTAATTCAATTAGGCCTTCATTAGTACACGCTACCCTTTGATATTTTTGAAACAATTTCAAACTTTATACATGGTAGTAACACTTCATATGACACTAAAATATACCCCTAATAATATCATCTTAAGTCCATGATACCTTTTATATCCAATCACCACGTGAAGCACACCATTAGTATTGTTTACATTAGGCCTTCACATACACAAAAAGGTCTGTCTTGAACAACTAGGATAACATAGTTTTTAGCCACACAACCATGAAAATAAAACATATAAAAAAAACCTCCAATATTTCAAAAAATTCATGAAGAATATTATACTTAATTACATATGGCAAAAGGACTCAAACCCTTCTCTGTAAATAGCCTACTTAGAACTGTTATAACACTCCAAAATCCAATCATGGTGATAATGACCATCAATAATTGTAAGAACACTTTAAAAGTCTTATAGTTCATGTATATGTTCTTATTAGATCATTATAAAATTCTTAGATATAAATATAACATGGTCAAATGAAAAATATTTATATTGTAGACCAATCTCATGACCTTACATCTCATTGTCTCATCTGCATTAGACAGGGCAACTTGTGAACAACATTTTCACTATATTCACTGACCTCAAAAACTTATACCAAACATGCCCATGTATTAAAAGTCCTAAAAAATCTTTCAAATCACTTGGATTCATCCTTTTTCCATGCTAATACATTCTTAAACCTCTTCTCATTGATGCCCATGTTTTTCACTATTTCCACCATTAGGCCTGTTAGCGACTAGCTATCTTAGATGAATGATTTAGCATACCTGAGGGTAGAACCTATCCAAAAAACTTCATGGACATAAAATAAAAGTCTAAAACTTTTTCCTCCATCCATTTAGCAAATTTGACTTGGTCAACTATGACTGTTACAATAAATCTCCATGAAACAAGGCCTCATCTATAGGGTCCACTCACTCACCTGAAGACTCAATCACACCTAGAGATCCCTGGGAGAGTTTAATACAACCTCAAATCACTAAAATATCCATACCTATCCATTATAATCACTTTAGAACAACTTCTTTCATATTGGGTCACTATTAGGATTCTTTGAGGGTTTAAACCATCTTCCACTGTTAGCAATCATTCATAAAAATTAGCCCCTCATTCCAAAAAATAATGTCGAGAACTTTAATATATGAACATTCCCCATATACCATGAATATATTAAGTACTCATGTATATGTTTCATGTGCAAACAAACACTTGAAAAAACTTCTCAGGTAGATAACTCTTCATCATGTGCACTTGAGAGACCTTAAAACACTTTTTCAAGCCTTTTCTTGCAAACCGTGACCTTTAAAATTTTTGAACATGCTTAAAACATGATATCATACCTTTCATGCCTATATGAAATTTATCCTAGTACCCCATTAGGCTACACTCTCTCTTTGCTTGCTTAAACCTTGACTTACAAATCACATTAGGCCTTGAAATTGACCTGCATGCCTCTTTCTATGTGCTCTCCACCACTCTCACATACTCAAGCAACCTCAAACATTCTTAAACACTATCATTTTTCCTTTATGTCTCTTGAAAACAAATAATGATGCCTCATTAGGTCATGCAGGGTCTATGAGTGGTCTAGGTGCAAACTTGATCTGAAGGTCCTACCACTATAGGCTCACCCTGAGACTCGCATGAGTGTTTCAATGCCTCATATACATGCTCAAACAACCTCAAATAACCTTTCATGCCTATATTAATTCATCTCACTAAGACATCATGACCCTTCATGCACAAGAATAGGTGTACATACCTTCTCAAGTCACCTACTAGGCTCAAGCACTTGACAACTTTCACAACAAGGACATTTCATGCTAACCTTGACATCACTCATGTAGTCATAAGAACATATACAAATCACGTATTACACTCTAAGAATCACTACAATACTAATCATTATCCTCTCTCATAGCTACATTCTTCAATGACCTCATGAATACCTTTCTCAAGAACATTTGACATCAATTACAACATCAATGCCAAACCTCACCAACAAGAATAATGCTCACAAGGACTTAATCTCCCTCCACTACTTGTGTACCTACACTCACAACATCAAAATAAAGTTAGATATAAAAACTTGAGGCCAATTTTCTCCTTGGGTTTCTTCTTCCTTGTCAAGGTGTTGATCACCTTCCTCATAATATTTCATTTGCATGCCCATATTGAGTTTTCGTAGCTCTTCCTTAATTTGATTGCATAACAAATTCTTTGTCCTCTTTTTTCTTCTTGCTACTAACTTGACAGGCCATTTTATCTTTTTCTTTATCACCCATCCATTCCATGGGTTCTTCTTACTTTCTATCATAAACTTTATCAATGTTATCATCTACTTTATCTCACTTATTTCCCTTTGAAAGTCTTCCTCTCTTTGCTTCCTTCTCATTTCCCTTTCTCTTTGCTTCCTTGGTTGGTCCTTTTCCTTAGGAAAATTTTCAAATACTCTCTTAATCAACTTCACTTTTTCAATTAAGTCTATTTCACCTTGTTCAATCTGTTATCTAAGCTCTCTTCTTGGATCAATCTTTTGAGCAATCACTTTGCTCTTCTCTATGAGCTTCACTAGCTCTTCAAACTCTCTCAAGCCTTACTAGGCTTTTCACTTTCTTATTAAGCCTTACTGGATTTAGCTACCTGAATCATTTCTTGTAAGAACCTGCAACTTTTGATATTACATTATCACTATAATTTTATCAAAATAATCAACTCTCAAGAACTTTTAGCTCTGATACCACAAATTGATAACATCTTATACTTTTACATTTACATTCTCAATATCAAAGCTTAAACTATTAAGTTTCTTCAAGGAACTCAATTAGGCATCCAAATAAACTACTCAATTTTATTAATTCATAGATCAGTCATATAAATACCAATGAGACTATTCATTATCAATTACCTTTTTCTAACCTGCAAGTATCACTTTCATGAATTCAATCTCCTCTCTTCTTCAAACTCTTCTACAAACTTCTCAAAACTCAATAACCTCAAATCTTCATTACTACTTCATCCATGTATACACACTCCATATATAGTCCCTTCTTGTCATAATATACCTATTCCAACTCATCTCCGAGCTTCCATCACTCTCCAACCCCTTACATAGACCTCTTTTCAAACTCAAAACTAGTTTTACTTGTAACCCTTCAAATATGCAAATATCCTGGTATTGACCAATATATGCATGTTACTAATAACCTAATCACATTTTTGGATACCCACTAGGCTCATATATCTTCATAACAAGTTTAATTTCCTAACTCCCTAGGCTTACCCTTTTTCTCTACACTTCCATTCATCAATTAGGGTTCCTTTAGGCCTAAACACTTCTACAACGCTGGAGACTATACAATACGATTTTGAACCACCTCAAAAGCTATTTAATCCTTTTAAGCATAATAAAATACATATGATCTCAAGGTTTCAAGAATTTTCAATAAGTAAAACTCCCAATATCTGATTTTTCCTATTCAAACCCTAGCTCAAGGTCTATGATAGGCCTATATAGGCTAGGAGCTCTCCAAAAGGGCTAAAATGAACTTTCAACCTCTTCCTTAAATTTCAAGACCTGATATAGTATGTATCAATTTTATACAACTTATTGAATAACCCTTTTCACTCACCTAACCTCCAAACACACCCAACATCCATTTTGATAGAATTATGTGCTTTTTGATAGAATTTAGCAGGGTATACAATCCTTACAACTAGGTTTTCTATCTCCTACTTTTCCAATAAATCTACCACTTCTTCCACCTATAAAAATACTCTCACCACTAACTCCCTTATGAATTTCAATAACTTTGGCAAGCAATGATCAAATATATATAAAGTTTCAATACCCTAGGGTTTCAACATAGAATACAAGCTGAGAGCACTATAATTGGTCTAATTTGAATTTGACAATGTTTTTAATCTTCTAACCACATCTACAGGGTCTGACCCAACCTTTTACAAATTATCCAAGTGTAATGGAGTTTTAACTAGACTTATGAACAATAACATCCTCTTTTATCTTAATTGTTACAATCTACTCAAGATACATAGACTATAAAATACCCACAATGTTATTGTTGTATCCAAATCTTTCACCATAGAAGAGGGTGTTCATGCCTCTTCCAGATTTGGGAAATGTTGGGACATTTGTAGGCATGTGGGTGTGCTTATAGGGTAAATGAACCTCTAGATTTAAAGGGCTAGCTCCCTGTATGTATTATGCAAGACAATCTTATGTCTAAACCAAGTTTCTTGAAGGGAAAAGAGTTAGAAATTAAAAAAAAAGTAAAACCTACTCTAAGAATATCATATTCTAGTGCACAATACAACAAAACACATAGACCATTCACAAACTCTAAGGATTCTAACACAAGTATTTCAACACAAAGGCAAGATGTGTAAAATGACATAAGGAAAATGAACTGAAAGGCAAACTTTGTACATTTGTAAATAGTAATACACATGTAGAAATTTAATACACTTAGACACACTCTGTATGACCAGTTAGATCCAAAACTCTTGCTCATACATGTAGAACAAAGGATAGAAGGATGAAAACCATCACTTGTTGTCACTATACATCTCTTACACACTCAGACAATTACACAGAACTTGAAAGGAAATAGGCTAATACTTCATGCTTAAAGGAAAAATGTGATATCATTCTAGCAAGGCTTCATCATACACTGTGTGGATGATTTTAACTTATCCCAAGGGTTGTATATATAGTACAAGAGACATGAGAGAGGGAGAGACCTTTGAGCACCAAAGAGAGGAATCAATCTGTTAGGAGTCATTATCTTCATCTTCAACTATCTTTGTCAATGATGTTCTTTTTAGCCATATGATTGATCCATGTCATCTCAAGTGGTTACACATTTTGGCCTACTCTCTCAAAGATGTTCCTCCAATGTTCATGCTTAGCATAATCAGGATATTCTTGGGCCGAATCATGGCATCAAAGTGGTTATCCACCTATTACATAGTTGTCCTTTTCATTCTGTTTGGCTTTGTCTTTTTTCTTTGATTGGTCCTTAAGTAATAACTTGGATCTTAATTGATCAATGGTGATATGAACTCTCTCATGATTTTAACAGATGAAGGATGCAAGCCCTTGGATCTGCTTGTGAGTCTTTTTTGTTTGAACACCAATGGCTATTTGTTGAGGTGAAAGTTTGACGTTCATGGTGTTATCTTTCTATAAATTCCCTTCTATTCTCTTTGGACCCATCTTTCAACCGACTCTCCACAAGTGTCTATACCCTTCTAACTACTCAAACATGCCCTTCGACAATCCTTCTACAAACTCTGCATGACTTTTATACACTCAGACTTTTCCCACGTGTCCCTTTGGACCTTTGGAAGTGGACCAATTGTACATGTTATAAGGACACTTTTGAAGATAAAATACCCTTCGAACTTTTGTGTAGGGCACTTTGCAAGTGAAAATATCCTCTCAAAACTTGAAGTGCCTTTCGAAAGAATGGAATTGCCCTTTCAGACTTTTTGTAAGTGACCAATTCCTTGAAAGAGAGACCCTTTGGTACCTTTGAACTATACCCTTCCTTTGAAGATGCCCTTTGGAAGGATGAAAGTGGCCCTTTCTTTGAGGAAAAGTGATGAGCTGGTCATAATCCTGCACACAGGGCTAATCTGAATGTAGACAAAATATTCAATCTTCACAGATATTATTACTGCCATCTCTGCCTACTCTAAAGAGCTTATGCTCAAACATTTCAAAATTTTATACACCATAATTATGAACACGATACATTGGTGTTCACCAAATTATTAAAATGAGCTCTGTAAAAAAAAAGGATCTGTTTAATCAAGTTCTCCAAACATCAGCCTGTCTTATTTTTGATATGTTTTATTTCTGCAATCTCCTTTTTGCCATAAAGATGGTCACAGTTGACAGAGCATACCAGGTCAGTGCATAGTTCAGATGATCCTGTGGCATAACCGAGTAACGAACAAAAGTACTAGCATCCTTAGGAACAGGATATGGATTGCTAGCTTTAACTATTCCCTCAATTTTCTTCTACATAAAAATGTATTCTCGGGAAGTCCAACCACTCGGGCAATAGCTGGCACATCCACATAAAACCACTAACTAGATTCAAGATCATTTGACGGCACAAAAATACTTGGGCTTTCGCTTCCTCGTATCATCCCAATGACATTAACCACATCACGATCCTCGTCCATATTCTTCACATTAACAGGTTGTTTGAACCAGAACTTCCATTAGGAGTCTCCTTTAGCCTTGTCTTTTTCAGTTGAAGTTGTGTTTAAGGGTGTTGAGGCATCTTTGAGCTTTGAAAAGATTTGTCTCTCCAACTACGTGGAACCCATCCTCGATTAACTAGTACAGGTAACTACACACTTTCATTGTTCTTCTGTGCAAGCATTAGAGGTGTCACGACAAAGTACCCATTTTCTGTTATTCCAGAAACACTCCTTGAACGAGGACCAACATAAATTGATTTAGACTCATCATAAACACCTTCACAGACAACCTTCCCGAACTCTAAAGAGTTTATGCTAGCTTTTAATTGAGGATATGAAGCATCATCTATATCATTTGTACATGATATTTGTTTACAGTATATGGCAATCAGGTTGCAGAATGGGTATATGGCACAAGATAGATTAACCCTGTTATGGCCATCATTCCAGGACTTGTGTATGATGCAAATGTGATTTCTTACATCCACATGCTCCGTAGCAAGGTTACAACGTTACATCTCTACGTTTGTTGACAGGGGATTTCATCAGTGGTTCTTTGAATTTAGGAACTCAACTATCCTTTAGTATGGAAGGAATACATAGAAACGAACAATGAAAACAAAACCATTTGCAAACTGCATTTGAAGAATCTTAACAATGATGAGATTAGGAGTCATCATGGACTGACAGGGTTGACTATAGGCTTGTCACATTTTCTCAAAGCAACAATGTAAAAACATTTGCAGGCAGCAATTTAAGAATATTATGTAATTTTGACCCATACATCCAAAGCGTTCATGTATATTTTCCATGGTTACAAACATCTTACCAAGTAGATAAATCAGATGCTATAATGGACAAGGAACGTCCCTTACTATCCATAACGGCTGCATCATATATATATCCGTCCCAGGTTCACGATGCCTCCATAATGCATTCATATTCCTCAAGCTCGAGCCTGCCTTCACATCTACGTTCTTTCTTTGACGCAGCCAAAACACTTTGTATGCACACAGAACAAGCAACCAGGGACCAGTGCATACAGAAGAAGACCTTCTAACATACTATTCAGGACTGTATAATTCGATCATCCCTCATTATCTTCCAAGTCCCTTTGCTAGATCAGACATTCTCCTTCTATCCTTCCTCTTCACCACCTTCCTCTTCGTCCCTTTCATGCCCCTTTCTTTTCCTCTTCTCTAACTTCCTCTCCCCTGAATTTTCTTTTTTTTTTTAAAACCTCCTCTCTAACTTCTACACCCAATTTGGGCTTAAGGCAAAACAAAATACTGTTTTTGATCTTTAACAATATACTAAGGTTGAAAATAGTTTCAACCATTTCTCCCTTATTTCCTCAACAGCCCCAAAAAAATTACTTTTTACCTTTACTTTTTACAATTACTCCTCCGTAACAGCATATTAGAGGGAAAATACAAATTATTGAATTTGAATTCAATTGTGACCATGTCTTGCCAAGATGTCTGTAGATGCTCCTGCATCATACTCTCCCTGTAGAAAAGATTTGAACCTTAGTTAAAATGTCATGCTTCCTCCTCACTTTAGTCTTCACTATATTCCTGGATTCCAAGGTCTTGTTGCTAATACCAATGCTTGTCTTTGATAGTCTTTGTCTTTCATCTTGCTTTTCTTCCTTTTCTGGTATGTTCTTCTTCTCATCTCCTTCTCAGCTGCCAGCTCCCACTTCCATGCTTCTTCATATGTGTCTCCAAAGTTTTCATCTTCTATACCTGCATTCAAAACATCAAAAGCCACCTTAGAATCAAAATCTTTAGGCCATAAAGCCTCTTGGTTGTCTTCATATTCTTGCTCCTTGATCAAAACTATCTTGGCCTCTTTGTTTTGCTCTTGTCTTGTTTTACTCTTTCCAATGCTATCTTCACCATGGCTTGTACCTTCATTCATCTCTCTTGAATGACCAAACAGCTCCTCCAACATTCTCAACTCATCCTTTAGTAAGCTTTCATCTATCTCTCCATTCACTTCATCAAACTTGGGCTCATCACTCACAAAGATTACTTGCCCTTTACCTCTTATCTCATCTTTTCTTGAGCTGTCTTCATGCAAACCAACTTCTTCATCAACATCAATATACTTATCAAAAACAATAGGAACACTATTACCTTGTGTCTCCTTGCTCTCTTCAATCATGTGAACTGATTTCACATCTCCACTTTCATCATCCATCCTCTTGGAACTCTCTCCTTGCTGCATATTAATCCACACATCTACTTTCCATTCCTCATTTTCCATAAAAATATTATTAAATGATTCAAACAAATCATTATCCCATTCATTGCAAGCAATTGACTTACCTTTCATCCTTGTATCCTCATGCTCAATCTCATTTTCCTTTGAGAAGTTTTCTTTCTCATCTTCATTCTCTTGGCTGCTTGAATCACCTTCAATCCTCTTCCATTGACTTCTTAGTTTTGTTGCTTCAACACTCACATCTTCTCTCTTTGCCTTCTTAGGCACCCACATTTGATTCTTCTTCTTATCATTTGACTTCACAAGCCATTTACGCATCCTGTAACCATGCTCTTGTACCAGCACTTCCTCTTGTTTGGGAGTTTGCTTCTTCCACCATTTAGGCATCACATATCCATGCTTAAATTCTCTTTTTGAGGGCTCTATCATCTTCCTTAACTCTTGCACCTATACATTAGTAGCTTCATGCTCATAATAACAATCAAAATCAGGTCTTAACACTTCATTTACCTCCTTGATAGCTTGATCTATGGAGCAATCCTTCTCTTCCTTTGTGCTTGGCTGCTCTCTTTCTTCTTCTTGGCATTCAATGGCATCATGGAATTCAACTTCATCTTCTACCTCTTCTCTTACTTGTATGGGTTCTTCAACACCTCCCTCATGCATTAACCAATGCATCTCTTCATCTTTATCAACATCAGCAAACTTTTTCTTTCCTCTTACACATTCACTTGTGTACTTGGTGTCTTCTCTTACACCAATCTCTTCATTTTTCAAGGCCTTTCTCTTGACCTTCACAAAGCTGCTCATACCTGCAATTACCCATGCAAAAACAACATTAAATGTAAAAACAAGAGACCATAATGTATCCATGAGTGCTCTTTTCATCAACACTCTCATCTTTTCAAGTGCTCTTCCTGGCACTTCATCTTTTCTTTCTTCTCTTCTCTTGTCCTCCACAATGAGAACCTTCTTCACAACTTCTTCCTCTTGCTGCTCACTTGGCAACCTTCTTATCTTCTTCAAGCCTCTATTGGCTTCTCTCTTCATGGCAATCTTCTTTTGCCTTCTTCTCCTTTTCACTAGGAGATCTATTGGCCACTTTAACCTCCCCTTAATTGGCCATACCCATGCTTGCTTGTCCATCTGCATCCAAGACTCATATTCATCTTTAATCTTAGCTAACTCTCTCTTCAAATTAGCAATCTCTTTATCAATTACAAAACTATTCATACCTTTCTTCTTGTGAATACTTGCCTTCTTCTTGGTGCCATCATGTAGCTTGCTGCCCTGTAGTGCCTTCAACAATACTTCCATTTCTGAGATCTTCACCCAAGTCTTTTCCACCTTGGTCTCTTGATCCCTTGTCTCACCCAAGCCTTTTCTCCTTGACTAGTCTTTTGACAGTCTCCTTGATCTCACCTAGGCCTTTTGCATCCTAGTCTTTTGATCCTTCTCTCAATCCTGCAGCAACTCTTTATACAACACTTCATCAATCACAAATCCAAGCTTACCTTGCTTTGGATCTTCTTCTTGAGCATTCACTTGCTCCCTTACTTTTGAGCTTCTCTTAGCTCTTCACTAAGCCTTCCTTGGCTTTTTCTCCTCTTAAGCCTCAATGGCTTGACTGCCTTGAACCTACAACTTCTTCACTGCAACAACAATTACTCTTGAAAGAGCTTGCAAACAACTGCTTAATAACTTCTTATTACCTTCTTCTAAAATTTTCCTTTTTCCAGGAGCTTACTAGCTCTGATACCAAATTGATGAGCTGGTCATAATCCTGCACACAGGGCTAATCTGAATGTAGACAAAATGTTTAATCTTCACAGATATTATTACTGCCATCTCTGCCTACTCTAAAGAGCTTATGCTCAAACATTTCAAAATTTTCTACACCATAATTATGAACACGATACATTGGTGTTCACCAAATTATTAAAATGAGCTCTACAAAAAAAAAGGATCTGTTTAATCAAGTTCTCCAAACATCAGCCTGTCTTATTTTTGATATGTTTTATTTCTGCAATCTCCTTTTTGCCATAAAGATGGTCACAGCTGACAGAGCATACCAGGTCAGTGCATAGTTCAGATGATCCTATGGCATAACCGAGTAACGAACAAAAGTACTAGCATCCTTAGGAACAGGATATGGATTGCTAGCTTTAACTATTCCCTCAATTTTCTTCTACATAAAAATGTATTCTCGGGAAGTCCAACCACTCGGGCAATAGCTAGCACATCCACATAAAACCACTGACCAGATTCAGGATCATTTGATGGCACAAAAATACTTGGGCTTTCGCTTCCTCTATCATCCCAATGACATTAACCACATCACAATCCTCGTCCATATTCTTCACATTAACAGGTTGTTTGAACCAGAACTTCCATTAGGAGTCTCCTTTAGCCTTGTCTTTTTCAGTTGAAGTTGTGTTTAAGGGTGTTGAGGCATCTTTGAGCTTTGAAAAGATTTGTCTCTCCAACTACGTGGAACCCATCCTCAATTAACTAGTATAGGTAACTGCACACTTTCATTGTTCTTTCGTGCAGGCATTAGAGGTGTCATGACAAAGTACCCATTTTTTGTTATTCCAGAAACACTCCTTGAACGAGGACCAACATAAATTGATTTAGACTCATCATAAACACCTTCACAGACAACCTTCCCGAACTCTAAAGAGTTTATGCTAGCTTCTAATTGAGGATCTGAAGCATCATCTATATCATTTGTACATGATATTTGTTTACAGTATATGGCAATCAGGTTGCAGAATGGGTATATGGCACAGGACAGATTAACCCTGTTATGGCCATCAATCCAGGACTTGTGTATAATGCAGATGTGATTTCTTACATCCACATGCTCCGTAGCAAGGTTACAACGTTACATCTCTACGTTTGTTGACAGGGGATTTCATCAGCGATTCTTTGAATTTAGGAACTCAACTATCCTTCAGTATGGAAGGAATACATAGAAACAAACAATGAAAACAAAACCATTTGCAACTTGCATTTGAAAAATCTTAGCATTGATGAGATTAGGAGTCGTCATGGACTGACAGGGTTGACTATAGGCTTGTCACATTTTCTCAAAGCAACAATGTAAAAACATTTGCAGGCAGCAATTTAAGAATATTATGTAATTTTGACCCATACATCCAAAGCGTTCATGTATATTTTCCATGGTTACAAACATCTTACCAAGTAGATAAATCAGATGCTATAATGGACAAGGAACGTCCCTTACTATCCATAACGGCTGCATCAGATATATATCCGTCCCAGGTTCACGATGCCTCCATAATGCATTCATATTCCTCAAGCTCGAGCCTGCCTTCACATCTACGTTCTTTCTTTGACGCAGCCAAAACACTTTGTATGCACACAGAACAAGCAACCAGGGACCAGTGCATACAGAAGAAGACCTTCTAACATACTATTCAGGACTGTATAATTCGATCATCCCTCATTATCTTCCAAGTCCCTTTGCTAGATCAGACATTCTCCTTCTATCCTTCCTCTTCACCACCTTCCTCTTCGTCCCTTTCATGCCCCTTTCTTTTCCTCTTCTCTAACTTCCTCTCCCCTGAATTTTCTTTTTTTTTAAAAAACCTCCTCTCTAACTTCTACGCCCAATTTGGGCTTAAGACAAAACAAAATACTGTTTTTGATCTTTAACAATATACTAAGGTTGAAAATAGTTTCAACCATTTCTCCCTTATTTCCTCAACAGCCCCAAAAAAATTACTTTTTACCTTTACTTTTTACAATTAGTCCTCCGTAACAGTATATTAGAGGGAAAATACAAATTATTGAATTTGAATTCAATTGTGACCATGTCTTGCCAAGATGTCTGTAGATGCTCCTGCATCAAAAAGGCCCTTTGGGCTTTTTAAAAGTGTCCCTTTGGAATTTTTTTTAAGGACACTTTGAAGAAAAACACCCTTCGGTAATTTACAATATACCCTTCAGAAAGATTGTTTTGGACAAAAATTTCAAAACAATTCCTTCAAAGAAGTTTTAAAGATCAATTCTTTTAGACTTTTTGTCCGAAATAAAAAGCTGAAAGAATTCCTTCAAAGAGTTGCAAAGAAGAATTCTTTCAAAAAAGTCATAAAGGAGAATTCTTTCAGACCTTTTGTTTTGAACAAAAAGTCCAAAAGAAATAATAAACCCAAAGAATGAACCCTTCGAAAAGGTGGAATTTCCCTTCGAAAAAGTGGAATTGCCCTTCGGAAAAGTGGAATTGCCCTTCGAAAAAGTTGAAACGGTCCATCTCCCTGAAAAGTGTCCTTTGGAAACTTGAAAAGAATTCCTTCAACAGAATGAAATCGCCCACTTGGAGAGAAGATGACCTTTCAGAAAGATTGTTTTAGACAAAATTTCCAAAATAATTCCTTCAAAAAATTTGAAAGTACCAATTCCTTTGGAAAAAGACCCTTTGAAAAACTTGTAATAGATAATTCGCAAGAGAATGATCCTTCAAGAAGCTTGAAAGTGACCCTTCAAAAAAGTGGAACTTCACTTCGAAAAGATGGAATTTCCCTTTAGAAAGGTGGAATTGCCCTTCAAAAAGGTTGAAGTGTACCAATTCCTTAAGAAATAGATCCTTCAGCAAAGTAAAAAGGACCAAATTCTTTGAGAAAATCAAGTGGCCAATTCCTTTGAGACTTGGGCAAAAAAACTCAAAGTAAAACCCTGCTGAAAGAAAAAAATGCTTGTAAGGAGACTGAACAAAAGCATTCTCTGAAGGAAACCACACTTGACATTTTGTTATGGGGATAAATCATTCTAAATGTTGTATTTGGCCATAATGACAAGGCAGAACCTGGGAGTAAATTTTGGCTAACAGTTATCCCTTCACTTTAAAGACAATATAAAGCCTGTATATGATTAAGACATCTTCAAAACTCACACTTATATGCTTTAAGAACCGTTCAATAAACATTTACCTTCAATCTTCCTCTCAAGCAAGACTATAACAACACAAAATTGTTCCCTTAATGGACTATAAGCAGAGTATTTGATTGTTTAGCATAATAATGATCAAGATGACTTAATAGAACTTTTTTACTATTGTCTGGATGCCAAACCAATTCAATATTAATTAATAACCAACAGGGTTCTATCACATTCTTAACTTTTTAGATTGTGTATACTGAACTCTAAGAGTCTCTAAGGGATGTTGCTATATCATCTTTCATTTTGACCTGTACCATTTGTTGTCCCCCAAAAATATCAGCTATTTTTGGGACAACATTTGAACTATTTTGGTCCTATAGACCAAAATTATCTCTTCCCTTTCCAAAATTTGTCTTGGGCATTCAAATTCCTCATTTTCAAGTTTTTCAAAAATCTACAGACTCTTTCAAGGTTAGAGAAAACTATGGACTTGGTTTCTATGGACTCTACAAACAGGCTCATTTCTACAAGTTCAACAGGCTTCACGGCTTCTGTAGGTGGGTTCAATCAAAAGAATTGGTTTCTAACAATTGGTCATTTTCAGAATCGGTTCATCGCCTTGGTTCAAACAGAAATCTCCATCGGCAAGCATCAGCAATAGGTTCAAATTTTGGTTCATCCTTTGGTTCAACGTCAAATGGTTCAAAGGTGGGTTCAATCAAGCGATTCAATGCTTTGTTTCAACATTTGGTTCATCCGCTTTGTTTCAACGCTTTGATTCATTCTTTGGTTCAATCAAACGGTTCGTCAGTCGATTCAAGGCTTTTTTTGAACCATTGAACCAAAACTCGGTTCAACAGTTGGTTCATCGCCAAAGTTCAAAGGGGCGGTTCAATGCAAAAGGAAAAAGTCTCCCAAAGGACAAGTGTCCTTGCGGAGGACACTTGATCAATGAAAGTACCCTTCGAAAGGGTCATTTGCAAAGGTGATTCTTTCAGAATTCAAAAAGACTAAGAATTGTTCATAGGGAAAAGCTCGGGGGGATTTATGAAGGGCCGTCGAAGGACCCTGAAGGGCAAGTGCCCTTGCGGGGGACTCTAGGCTGCCAACTTAAAGGGCACTTCCTGAAGCCGAAGGGTCACCTTCCCTTCGGGAAGGATGTAAAATAAGAAGCCCGAAGGCCATTCAGGGATCTTTTCAAAGCGTGGCCTGAAAGGGTAAGCTCAATCTTGAAAAGTGCCAAACAGAAAAGTCAAAAGAGGACAAAGGAATGACGCGTCCAAAAATGTCAAATTCAACACAGTGAATTAGTCATTGATCCTTTCAACATACAAACCAGAATACATTCACAGATTTCAAGGCCAAGACCAACATAAAGTGGGGAAGGAACATAACAACGAACTAAATCCAGGACCTGATTCAATTAACCAAAAAAGGAGGAACGATGAAGATAAGATCAGTTCGCCAGGTGGACATTGAAAGTTGTAAACATTGAATAAGCGCGACTTGTTTCCCTGCATTGATAAAATCAAATGGGTAAAACGCCCCTAAGTTCCAGCGTGTCTTCTTAACAGATTCCAATGCAAAATGATGTATTACTATTCCCGAGTCTTTCTTGAAGAGGCTATATAAGGGACTCTCTTTTATTGTAATATGGAGCTCTTTTTTGACAATTAGAATGAAACTCTGCCCAAATTGTAAGGCATTACTAAGACTTTGAGCTCAAATTGCTGATCATATTTTGTTACTGGAATAAGAAAGCAAGTGAATTTTCAGACTTTGTGCTGTAATATCTTTGTTGTTGAGGAAACTATTCTTATGTCTTTTTCTTCAATATATTTTCTGTTCCTTTAATTCAACAAGTAGAATTAGTGGCAGTAGTCAGGAAGGTGTCCTGAAGAGTCAAGTGTGGAGAGACTTTGTGCCCCCATAATTGCCTTTAGTGTGTTTTCTTTTCATTTCTATGTAAAGGACCTTGGGGCAACTTTGTGCCCTCATTTTCCTTTGTATCTTACTCTTGAGCAATCCAGGTGAAGACTTTGTGTTGCATCTCGATTTGCTGGTTATTTCATCCTTTGCTACATTTTGCTGTTACTACCTGGAGTATTCTTGTGGCTTGCTGAATAGTACTTCTGAAAGAAGAGGAGTGTTGTCTGTCATTTCCCTTGAGTTTTTTCTTTGATCTACACGCATCATCTCTGAAAAAAGAGAGATGGATGGTTTGTCCTACCCCTGAGTATTATTTTCTGTTTATATATATATATATATATATATATATATATATATATATATATATATATATATATATATATATATATATATATATATATATATATATATATATATATATATATATAGTTTATCTATAGGGAACCTCCCCTTGATGAGAGGAGAGATCAGTCCCCTTCTAATGTGGTAAACCTACACATTTGGACGACTAATCTTCCTACTTTGGCTGATCAGACCTATTTTGTTTATCAGTACGCTGATCGACAAAATATTCAACCAACACCATTCATGATATCATGTTTCTAATAGTCTCAAGGACATTTAAAATCATAATTCAACTCAAGAAACTTTCAACACATAATGAACAAGAGAATAACCATACAAATAACTCTTTCTTTATTGATCTAGGCTACAAATACAGTCTATGCTCGTACCCTATTCTCCAAAGACATAACTTACAACTTGAAAAAGCACTCAACTAGCCTTAAATCCTCATATATTTCTCAAGAACATTATTACATACATATAATACACTTCATTATGTACAAGAGCCTTCTTATAGTCTTAAAACCTCAAGATCTTCCTCAACAATTATCCTTTTATGCTCAAGAATGCTACCCAATGACTTCTAAAGCCTGTAATTTATAGTTGTTTAGGCCTCCTAGACTGTTGGTTTGAGTTTCATCTTGAAGAAACTAACTTGTCTTGACTTGTAATGTCCAATAATATCTCCTATATCTTCTCAAGCTTAGTAACTTGCCTTCCTTTCCTCTTTCCAACATGAGACTTATAATTGGATAAGATGATGAGGTGTAGCATCTTCTAGAGGTTGTAAATCATGTTTAAAAAATATATTCACTTTAGTAGCTCTTCACATGAGGTATATGACTTGTCAATATGCTTCCAATTCCCCTTTCCAAATTTGAATTTTCAAGTAAGAGGTTTTGGAGAGAAACTTGAAATCTTGCCTATGCCTCCAAGTTAAGATCTCCTCACTATTTAAACACCATTCTATAACCTAATTAAAATTACCTAAGCTTCCTAGGACCTCATTAGACCTTCACAATGTATTTTGCCTTCATGATCAAGGCTTATTGTATTTACATAGGTTTCTTTACAAAATGTACAATGGTGTGTTGATGCTCCTAAATCACCTTACAAACACATTGGGGTTTAACAATTTTTAAGAAATTGAAATGACTTTAAGGCTTGAGACCAAGAAACTCAAACTCAAGGGAAATCAGGCTAGGGAGATCCAAACATGAAATAAAATAAACCATAAGAACATTCAAATTTAACACTACATGGAACAAGGTCTAACCCTAGGGAGAGGGGCATTACATATTAAGTTTGTAAGAAATCCTAGAAGAACATGCTAAAGTATAAACCCTAATAAAATCATATCCACCACTATGAAATTGATATTTAACCCTAAAAGAGGGTAAGAGAATACATGTTCCCCAAAATGTTTTGTGGGAAAGTGGTTTTACATTGAAATGCAATACATACACTCATGCACATTTAAACTAACTCCCTCATGAATTTCAATCACTTTGGCAAGCAATGATCAAATATATACAAAGTTTTCAATACCCTAGGGTTTTAACACAAAATACAAGCTGAGAGCACTGTAATTGGTCTCATTTGAGTTTGACAAAGTTTTTAATCTTCTAACCACATCTACAAGGTATGACCCAACCCTTTACATATTCTCCAAGTGAATTGAGTTTTAACTAGAATTCCAAATAATGTAAACATCCTCTTTTATTTTAATTTTTATAGTATGCTCAAGATACATAGACTATAAAATCTCCACAATGTTATCCCTTCACTTTAAAGATAATACAAACCCTGTATATGCTTAAGACATTTGCAAAAATCACACTTATATGCTTTAAGAACCATTTAATAAACATCCACCTTCAATCTTCCTCTCAAGCAAGACTATAACAACACAAAATTGTTCCCTTAATGGACTATGAGAAGGGTATTCAATTATTTAGCATAATAATGATCAAGATGACTTCATAGAACTTTTTAAACTATTGTCTAGATTCCAAACCAATTCAATATTAATTAATAACCAATAGGCTTCTATCACATTCTTAACTTTTTAGATTGTGTATACTGAATTCTAAGAGTCTCTAAGGAATGTTACTATATCATCTTTCGTTCTGACCCGTACCATTCATGATATCATGTTTCTGATAGTCTCAAGGAAATTTAAAATCATAATTCAACTGAAGAAACATTCAACACATGATGAACAAGAGAATAACCATACAAATTACTCTTTCTTTATTGATCTAGGCTACAAATACAGTTTATGCTCATACCCTATTCTCCAAAGACATACCTTATAAGTTGAAAAAGGCACTCAATTATCCTTAAATCCTCATATATTTCTCAATAACATTATTATATACATATAATACACTTTATTATGTACAAGAGCCTTCTTATAGTCTTAAAACCTCAAGATCTTTCTCAATAATTGTCCTTTTATGCTCAAGAATGCTACCCAGTGACTCCTAAATCCTGCAATTTATAGTTGTTTAGGCCTCCTAGACTACTGGTTTGAGCTTCATCTTGAAGAAACTAAATTGTCTCGACTTGTAAAGGTCCAATAATATCTCCTTTATCTTCTCCTATATCTTCTCAACCTTAGTAACTTGCCTTCCTTTCCTCTTTCCAACATGAGACTTATACTTGGATAAGATGATGAGGTGTAACATCTTCTAGAGGTTGTAAATCATGTTTAAAAAAGATATTCACTTTAGTAGCGCTTTACATGAGATTTATGACTTGTCAATATGCTTCCAATTCCCCTTTTCAAATTTGAATTTTCAAATAAGAGGTTTTGGAGGGAAACTTGAAATCTTGCCTATGGCTCCAAGTTAAGATCTCCTAACTATTTAAACACCATTCTATAACCTAATTAAAATTACCTAAGCTTCCTAGGACCTCATTAGACCTTTACAGTGCATTTTGCCTTCATGATCAAGGCTTATTGTATTTACATAGGTTTCTTTACAAAATGTACAATGGTGTATTTATGCTCCTAAATCACATTACAAACACATTAGGGTTTACCAATTTTTAAGAAATTGAAATGACTGAAGGCTTGAGACCAAGAAACTCAAACACAAGGAAACTTAGGCTAGGGAGATCCAAACATGAAACAAAATAAACCATAAGAACATTCAAATTTAACATTACATGGAACAAGGTCTAACACTAGGGAGAGGGGCATTACATATCAAATTTTTAAGAAATCCTAGAAGAACATGCTAAAGTATAAACCCTAATAAAATCATATCCACCACTATGAAATTGATATTTAACCCTAAATGTTCCCCAAAAGGTTTTGCGGGAAAGTGGCTTTACATCAAAATGCAATACATATACTCTTGCACATTTAATTAAGCCTAATTAGATGTAAAATAGTGAAATAAAACTCAATAAATATTCCAATACAAGAGCAATAAATGACAAAGGGTTTTGAGAAGTATCTTGATTTTTAGATAATCTAAAAATAATCATCATGATTTAAAAACAAAATTAGGGTTTTTGTGTCAAGGCATTAACAACCTAGAAATCTCATGGCAATTTGTGCACCTCCCCAAAACCATACACTCCACATTTTCAACACATAGAACATGCAAATAGTGAAATATTTCAAGGTGAGCTGAGTGGTGATGGTGAGGGGCAATGACAAGGTATTTCAGGGGATATTGTACACCAAGCGGCCCATATCGTACACTAGACCCAGATTTAGGGCAATTTTCGGATTTACATGACCAATGCTCATCGCGAAAGAGTTCGCAGCTTGCAAGGTGACGGCATTTTTGATTGGCTATTTTCTATTGTCAAGGGTGGATGAGGACATCATGAGCGCTTATTTAATCTGATTGCAGTAGGGCTCCACGTCTGATGTGCAGCTCAAATTTACAAAAATAGAAAATTACATCCCTTGTGGTGTAATTTACACCATTGGGGCAAGTGCTAGTAATATATCCTTTTGTCACTTACCTTAATTATACTTTGAGTTTAACGCCATCTACCCGTAGGGCATTACATGATTCTAAGATAAGGTCCTAGCCTCTTTGGGAACTTACCTAATACATTTAAATAATATTATTCAACACTGATGTTAATGACATGTAATACAACAGTAAGTTTAATTGTGTTTTTTTTACGAAATTAAAACTAATTAAACAGAATTAAGTGGGGTGGGAGAGTGGGTGTCATGGAGGGTCATGCATGTGATGGTTGAGATGGCAGAATTTAGTTATATAGAAGAGCGTGTAGATTAATGATGCACTGTGAGTGCACTATATCCTACACCATGCTTTTAAAGCTTAATTAAATCCACTGTGGTACTTCTATAGGTCCACACCTCATCACAATTTGCAAAGGAAATCTATGTGTTTTTTGGCATCACAACTTGCAGAGGAAATCTATCTGTGTCTTTTGCATTGCACTTTGGTTGGCAAGCAAGAGGTGTGGAGGTAACTGATATTTCTGATCATATGGTTATTCTATTTATAATTCTTGAGATTCGCTCATATTTTGACAATTGAGTAGGAGTGTGTTTGTTTTGCATTACAGTTTGTTGGGCATACAGAAGGCGTCGAGGTAAGGGATTTTTCCGATGATATGTTTTCTCGGTTTATAATTTTCAGATTAGCTATGTTTTGACAATGGAGTAGGAGCAGATCCAAGTTTTTTTTTTCCCTTTTTTATTTTGGTTGCAGAGGTTGTCTCTGGAAAATTTAAAGATTATAAGCTCAAGCTTTTATATCCTCTGTATTTTCACAATACAGAGCACATTTAACAAGGAAATTTAAGGTTTGGCATGTTTTTTTTTTTTTTTTTCCTAATTTGCCTCTTCTTTCTACTGTTATGTTCTGTTGTGAGTTAGCTGGAACTGTTTTTATGACTTTAGATTGAGCAAATTTAATTTTTATTTTATATCTTTATTTGATGTGAATTCCTCATTGATAAGCTTGCTTGAGCAGTTGGATACCATAGATTGGTAGCAACCTTTATCTTTTCATAGCTTGAACTTGAGCTTGCTTGAGTAATTGGGTATTAGACAATGACATAATTTACAGTTAACATAAGACTTGTTTGGCAGTTATTAACAGTCAATGGGAATCAGTAATCGACATCAAAAAATTTCATGACAGGGGGGGTTGACTGTCAAATTTAATTTGACTGTATTTTTTCAAGTCGTATAGACCAATCTTGACATTTAGTGGACATTAATATATATTTTTACTATTGGAACTCATCAACATAACTATTATTACTCCAAAAAATAATAATATACAATGGTTAGAACAATAAGGTCGCTGGTAGAAAGTCACAGCCCACTTTCCACGCTGGTAAAAAAGAATCGGCTCACATCAGCAAACACGCCAGACAGTTCAGAGGCTAAATTTAATGTTGCATGGACCAACCTTGGCATTTACTGAACATTTAGTTCCGAGGCTAAATTTAATAGCCATATTTATTTTACGTTTTTTTCCAGTAAAATACAAATTTGAATGGTAGCAAGGTTCTCAGATTCGGGATGTTTATTCTTCAATTTAAAAAAAATGTTGGTAGACATTATCAGAGGCTAAATTTGATGACCATATGACTTTCTTTTTTCCCCATAAAATACAATCAAAATTGTTGGTAGATTGTATTACAGAGGCTAAATTTGCTGGGTATATGAACAGATTTATGTTTTTGATTGTAAAATATAATCAAATTTGTTGGTAGACTGTATCAGATACATGGTGAAATGCTTTTGATTGTAAAATAATTTAAACCCTGTTGATAAACTGTATCAAATACATGGTAATTTTTTTGTCAGACTATCAAAAAACTGTAAAAGATAATAAGATATATATATATGTATATACATAAGTATATGTATATACATGTACACATGTATATATATGTACACACAGATATATATATATATATATATATATATATATATATATATAGTCTTTAATCTATGTTGTACTGAAATGCCTCCCCCTCGTATTAAGATCAGAAATGTTTTTGGTATGAAAATGTCTTGGAAGCGTATTGAAAATGTCTGAACATGTGCCAAAGATGTTTTAGACATTTCTGTCACGTGCACAGCCATTTCGGCGGGCAAAATAAAAATATCAAGTCAAAAAAAGAGAGGTAAAACCATAGTATACATACTTGCTGGAGACTGGAGGACCCTGAACCAAACTATATATATATATATATATATATATATATATATATATATATATATATATATATATGTATATGGCTTTAGAGCTCCTCGAGGCTCTAAACCACTCTAAAACACCTTGAAAGTGTATATATAAAATATAACTTAAAAGTATAAGAAACAATTTCTTATAACGTATATTTTATATATATACTTTTGAAGTGTTTCAGAGTGGTTTCGGGCCTCTAGGAGATATAATGCCAATTATAAGTTTTGGAGGATCCTATCATATTTCAAACTTAGTCAGATTTTAAGATTTTATGATAATAGAGCTAGCCATATTTCAGGGTTTCAAGATTTCAAGGAGACATCATAGGAGATATGAAGGTTGCATGAAGGGATGTAGGTATGATAGAATAGAATGAAAACATCTCTCACAAAGTGCCACAAACCAATCCCACCTCATTCATGGTGCACCCTTAACGTAGGCACTCAAGGAGATTCGATGCACTGGCGAGCACTTACGAGAGAGAGTGTCAATAAATGATAAAGTTAAAAAATAGTAGGAGTGGTATTAATGATTGTGAGGATGATCTAGATGATTTATTCCAGATCTAAATATATCTTTTGTCATTGAAGTAAGGAATGAATCAATATTTTATATTTTTTAGTGTTTTATCTTTTATAGACTAAAAATGAGTATTATGCATTTTATATATATATATATTGTACAGGTGTTTCCAAATCAATGCTTTTTTTTTAATTGAAACCTTGCTTTTGCACAGATTTGTGTGTGTGTGCGTGTGTGTATTGTCTTGATGGTTCCATGATGTTTCCAAATCAAGGTTTTTTTTTAATTGAAACCCTATTTTTGCAAGGATTAGGTGCACAAAATGCTTCTTTGGCTTTGTGTCAAGGTCTAAGAGGTATCTAAGCTGCGAAATTCACCCGGGGCACGATCCCAGCCTCATCACTTTTTGGTATCGATTGGGATTTGTACCTTGGTGGGTGGCTAGGCAGCATCTTTTTACACCATCATTCTCACCGTTGGACTACAACCCACTTCATAAATCAAAGGTTTTTGAAAATCTGCATTTCTGAAATGTTTCCATTTCCAAACAACATAGTATTTCATGTTTCCCTTTTCTATTGTAAAATATATTAGCTTTTGAAGGGCTATGTTGAATAAATAACCGTCATCAAAAAAAATCATGACAGACAGGGTCGACCGTCCAATTTAGTCTCTCCACACACTTCAGCTCACAGAAAAAAATGAAACACCACATAATTAAGTGTAGATTTATGAAATTATTTTGTGTTTTAACATTTTAGGCTGAAGAATAACACGTTGTACCACGTGTGTATTTTTTGAAGTTTGCTATCTATTTTTTTATGTGGTATCTGATTTTTCCTGCCAGCCTAAAGTGTTCCACAACTCTAGAGCATAGAACTAGAATTTTTATGCCGAGTGATGAGATATTGGTTTTGCTTACTTTTTGTTAAAGAGGTCATGTGCTTTCACTTTCAGTATGCTTCCACATTTTGGATACGTGCATAGCACAGGGCAAATGACATTTTTCTGCTTAAAATATGCTTCCACATTTTGCATACGTGTATAGCAGGGCATAAGACATTTTTCTTCTTCTGATTATTGTTTGATGGATGCCCATAACCTGTTACAAAGCTCCCAGTGAATTTGTTTACATTTTGACATTTTGTTAAACAGTTCATATTCCTTCAGAATGGTTCCACGTTATGCATGCATGTCTAGCAGAGCATTTTGCAATGATTACATCTGACAAATATCTGCTTTCAATTATTGTTTGATGGATGTCCATACCCTGTTGCAAAGCTCCCATTTTGATACAGGCTGGGAAGATGCTCGCAAAGGTTGTGGAGTTGGGCTTTACACCTGCCAATTGCATTTGAGTAATTGCCTCTCAAGTTAAGTCACATGGTTTGGGTTCGAATTTGATGAGGATAAAGTTCTATTTAAATTCGCCAATAAATTAAGTTCGAAAAAAAAAATTTGCCATTAAATTCAAAAAATAATTATTTAATATAATTTTAAAATTAATATGTAAAACATGTCAAAAACATTTTAAATTATTAAAAAAACAAAAAAAAACACAAAAACAAAAACTTCAAAATATTTTAAAAACAAAACAATTAAATATAAAATAATATATATGTGAACGGTTGTTGATTCAATTGGTGAAGTTGCATGGATCACAAAGAATCTAATAGGGATCAATTCTTATTACTAGCAAAACCTAACACGTGAAAAGAGATAAAACCAAGATCATATCCCGAACGACTTTAGCGAAATAAATACCCTTCAATAAACTAGAAACTAAAGATCATTGTGTTTGATTCATTAAAAAAATAATAATAATATTATATATTATAAAGATTAAAATAACAAATAAAATAAAACTAAATATAAAAATAAAAAAATATAACTTAAAAAACAACACCACCACAACAACAACCCAGGAAAAAAAAAAAACACTTGAAAAACACCCCTATATATAAAAATTAATAAAAAAAAAAAAAAAAAAATAAATAAAAAAAAAAATCAAACTAAACTAAAATAAACCTAAAATTAGAAATAAAAAGATAAAATAAAATTAAAAAACATAAATCAAACCATAAAATAAACAAAAACAAAAAACAAAAGACTTACCTCTTTGTCCCCTCCTCGCAGCAGTATACAAACCCACAGCACCAGCGAAAAACCACAAGGCACAGCAAACAAATGCGCCGTCAACGGCACAAACCAGAAAAAAAAAATGCAGGGTAGACACCTTGCTCAGCCAGCCGTGCATGGTAACAGTCCAGTCATGCGGAGCGCTGCATAAAACGTGACCTAGGGCATGCTCCTTCACACAGCACAGGATAAAATACAGAGCTTGGGCACGCTCCGTCGTGCAGCACAGGGTAAAATGCAGAGCTTAGGCACGCTCCTTCGCACAGCACTGCACTGCACAGTCAACATTAGGGCACATTCCTTCACACAGCAGAGCAAAAAAACCTTTTCACGAATTTTGGCCGATTTTTCATGAATTTATCCAAACTTTTGTCGACTCTTCAAAAAACGACGATTTTCGATTTTGTTGGTAAAAAATTGCCGTACTTTGTGACTTAGTTTAAAGTAGTTCAATCTCCACCCTACTTACATATTCATTTAAATAGAAAAATGAATATAAATAGAAAATTATAATTCAGCTAAACATTTAGGAAGTTATTTTAAATTTTTTGTTGCAAGAATAACACACTGCAAACTAATTGCCTTAGGTAAAAGTTATAGACCTTCTTAGGCATGGACTAATAACTACTTTTCATATCAGAAATGCTTGATCGTTCTTGGTGAAACCCATGCGTGAGGTGCAATTATCATATTTCATGAGAAGTCATATTGTTCAGTCATGCGGTCAACACAAATGTACCAACATTCATGTGTATATGTGTATGTATTTCAATCTTCAAAAATACAAAAATGAATATAAATAGAAAATTTTAATTTGGCTAAACATTAGAAAGTTTTTTTTTTTGGCAAGAATAACACATCGCAAACTAATTGCCCTAGGCAAAAGCTATAGACCTTCCTAAGCATGGACTAATAATAACTTCCCATATCGGAAATGCTTGATCATTCTTGGCGAAGCCCATGCGTGAGGTGTAATTATCATATTTATGAGAAGTCATATTGTTTAGTCATGCGATCGAACACAAATGTACAAACATCCACACACACACACACACATATAATTTCTAAGAAGTCATATTGTTCAGTCATGTGGTCGAACACAAATGTACAGATATCCACATGTGTATATTACATACATATATACACATGTGGATGTCTGTACATTTGTGTTCGACCGCATGACTGAACAATGACTTCTCCGAAATATATAAACATGCATACATCATATCCATATATGGATATATTCATGTTTATACATACATATATATACATACATATGCATGTATGTATGTTTTTACACACACACATATATGTATGTATATACATATGTATGTATAAACATGAATATATTCATATATGGATATGATATTTGCATGTTTATACATATTTATACATATACATATATGTATATGTATGTATAAACATGAATATATTCATATATGGATATGATGTATGCGTGTTTATACATATATATACATCCATATGCATATATCATTATATGTATGTTTGTATATGTGTGTGTGTCTATACATACATATATGGGTGTATGTTTATTTGCACCTTAGAGGCACATTCTACACCCCACATCAACTTTTGGTGTGTGGGTCTGGGTGCAGGGGTTAAATTTGATGTTCAACCCTGCCCATTAGGTAAATTTTTAATGACAGTTATCCGTTTAACATTGCCCTTCAATTGCTAGGATCAAAAGAGTAAGCACATATTTACCATAATTCTTTAGAATTTTTGACAATACATCGACAATTTTCCTTTACATTTGATATTATTCAAAAACAATTAATTGAATTTTGCGATAAAAATATGTAAATACAGTCATACAACCATCAAATATAACCCATAGAGTATGGATATATAATTTATGAGAAGTCATATTGTTCAGTCATGTGGTCGAACACAAATGTACAGATATCCACATGTGTATATATGTAACAGACATCCACATGTGTATATTACATACATATATACACATGTGGATGTCTGTACATTTGTGTTCGACCGCATGACGGAACAATGACTTCTCCGAAATATATAAACATGCATACATCATAGCCATATATGGATATATTCATGTTACATATATACACATGTGGATCTCTGTACATTTGTGTTCGACCACATGACTGAACAATATGACTTCTCAGAAATATATAAACATGCATACATCATATCCATATATGGATATATTCATGTTTATACATACATATATATATACATACATATGCATGTATGTATGTTTTTACACACACACACACATGTATCTACATATGTATGTATAAACACGAATATATTCATATATGGATATGATATTTGCATGTTTATACATATTTATACATATACATATATGTATATGTATGTATAAACATGAATATATTCATATATGGATATGATGTATGCGTGTTTATACATATATATACATTCATATGCATATATCATTATATGTATGTTTGTATATGTGTGTGTGTGTGTGTCTATACATACATATATGGGTGTATGTTTATTTGCACCTTAGAGGCACATTCTACACCCCACATCAACTTTTGGTGTGTGGGTCTGGGTGCAGGGGTTAAATTTGATGTTCAACCCTGCCCATTAGGTAAATTTTTACTGACAGTTATCCATTTGACATTGCCCTTCAATTGCTAGGATCAAAAGAGTAAGCACATATTTACCATAATTCTTTAGAATTTTTGACAATCCACCGACAATTTTCCTTTACATTTGATAGTATTCAAAAATAATTAATTGAATTTTGCGATAAAAATATGTAAATACAGTCATACAACCATCAAATATAACCCATAGAGTATGAAAGTCTGCATGTATGTGCGGAGCATATTAACAGCTGACCTTTTTATAGATATGTAACCATTAATAACTTGCACAAATCCATCCTATTATGTATTTGATATGTACCGAGAGGTATCTAAAAGACTCAAGTACCGATGCTACCTTACAAATGTGTAAGAACACAGTGACTGGCACATTGAGTCTTGAGTTTTTTTGGATACCTCTCGTTACACATCAGATCCATTTTAAGAGGGATAGGGGAAAGGTCCTAGTAGCCGTGCACGCTAACTTTGGAAAGTGAATTAAGGTACCATAACATCACATTAGATTTCAAAAAAATTACCCATTTTAATATGTCGTCTTAACTACTTATAACTAAGGTTTCAAGGTCCAACACATTATACATTTTACGATATAATCAATTTTATCACGAGAGGTCATAAAATGCATTTTTTGAACCTATGACCAAAGCTTAACCATTGGAGTACCAATAGTTGTGCATTAAAGTATCAATCCTTGAGTCTTACTTGTCAAGATGTGATTGGTTACTTTTAATTTTATAGAGTAAATGTTGCACAAATATTAGATATTACATGTTCTGGTGCATTTTAATATTTCTATACACCAATATGTTTCATCAATGGAACACATGTTAACAAAAGCCATGTTCAGCAATTGGAACATGCACAACTATTGGGACCTTTTCCCTATGTGCAAGTTTTATGTATGTTGGCAACATGAGTCTTTCAGATCTCTCTCGGCACATTTTAGATTCGACTTAAAAGATCCTGCAGCACAGACTCTAGCATTCAAACAGAGGCCTCAGAACTGCCCCATTCTACAAACTGGCAGCTATAAGCTGCCTCGTCCACAGAAAAATATCTTGTAATGGCACCACAAAACCATCAAGGCAGTTGAGATCAACATAAAGATAATTGCTCTTGTAGTGATACCAAAACATAATACTAAACGAAAATAGGGTGGGGGGGAATATGAAGAATTCCATTGATTATGGCGTAATCGGCAAAAGATTAGAGGTTAGAGATGCGATGCAGTAGAAGTGTTTGCCAACCCTTGGGGAAAATTGTTCTTGCTTGTGATTTTGATTGCTTTGCCAAGCTGGATCTGCACACAGGGCTGCACACTGAGCATTGATTCTACAATAACTGATTTTATTTGCTCCCTGGGGTCTTGAATGAGGACATGGTCGTTAGGGTTCTGGTGAACCCAACAGTATGTTGTGTGGTTCTTGAAATCTAAAGTGCTGGTCTGTGTCACTTGCTCATCCACTCTTTGCTCTGACACAAGCGACAGAATGGCAATTCCATACCTGGGCTTATTCACTACCTATTTCAGATACTCCTCTGCCTGTCTTCTTGGCTTTGGAATTGAAACTCGGGAAAACACCACCCTAGGGATTGAGCGGTTTCCGCTGTGTATTGTGAAGAATGATATTCCACAGAGATTGATATTCTCACATGTGGTAGCTCTGATAAGTTCCACAACTTTGTCCTCCATGTGCTATGTTTCCTAAAGTAGGGGGTTTGGAATGGTAAAATAAGTGTGAAACTCCATCATCTATTCCTTCATATGGTTCTCAAAAAGTGGCAGGCAGCTCCTGATAGTTGAGCGAAAAAAGGATCCTGCAACACAACACAGCGTCTGGAATGTCAACTGAGGCGTCATAATTGCCCATTTTGCTAATTGGCAGCAATACGCTGTCGTGCTTGTAGGAAAATATCCAGCACTAGTAGCGCAAAGCCATGAAGGAAAATGGGTTTGTTGAAAAGCGCCTTTAGACTTAAAGCTTATAGACCTAAGGAAACTATTATTTTAAAAATGACTGTTACATATCACTGGTAATGAAGTTTCTAAAATTATGGCCTTAAAGAAAAGATAACTACATGTTAAAAGTCTGGGATTTACCTACAAGGAAATTCAAATTGGAGGCTTATGGTCCCATCATTGTACAAAAATACAAGCCTCCATGTGTGTTCGTGAGCTATGAGAAATGTGCTCTTTAGATGTAAAGATAATGCTTTAGAACTCAATCATACAAGCCTCCATGCAAATTTTATGCAGCTTTTACTTTCCTAAGCCCTAACAACTTAGGTACAAACCATAGGAAGGAAAATGCATCATGACACCACATCCTGCCTATAATGCTTTGCATGTGTTTGATTTATCTATTTTGTTTTGCACTCTGCTTCTTACTTCAGATTTGTTCGGCCCAGAAATACCATCCACAGTTCCCCGAGCCATCATAGCCAGACCCATACCAGGTCTTGCACCAGGATACAGACTAGATCTTCCAGGCCTTTGATATATAACACGGTGTCCAGACAACAACATAGTAGGCAGCCTCCGCACTCTATCGCCTCTTCTTCACGGTCATCATCGAATAACAAATCCAGATTCTCCTCACACTCCTTTTCCTCTATGTGGCATATCAGATCACCCTGTAGGGGCAACTATGTAATCTGGTGCATGTCCTCTGGTAGGATCATGAGCTCGCCTGTGGGTAGTAGGAAAGTGTTTTTGGTCAGATCTCATCTCTTGATGAGGGCCATGATCATGGATGTATCGTGGGGCACACGATGGTAATGCCTCATCACTCTAAGGCCCACCTCCTTCATGTGTGCCTAGTCAGCTGGGGTGATCCCCTAGTCGATCTCCATGAAGATGTGTGGCACCCGATCATGCATCTATATTTCTCCCGTGCTTGTAAATAATCAATGATGCACACACTTAGTCACCTATACTCTTTTGCCTACAACCTTAGCTCTTTAACCAACCCTACCTACACCTAACCCATTTAACCATCACCTTTCTTCGTATTACCTCAACAATCCATACTCTATTTTTTCCTTGCACTAACTATCCATTTTCACCCACAAACATTAACTACACCCACCTATTCTAACCTACCCTCCATTCCCCATTTGATAATGACCTATTACCCTCCAACATTAAGTGCATCATTTCCAAACTTTAGACCCCAAGTTATCCCTTACACTCACCTTTTAAAATCTCTACCATTTGGCCTAACCGCTAATGGTCATGATGACTATCGATGGTCAGGGGATCCTTTTGCTGACAGATGTCAACCGTTGACGGTCGGGCTGACCACCGATGGTTACAATGTATGACTTTTGGTGGTAAATGCCCAACCCTACTCTACCTTAAACCTATCAAAAACACCTATAAAAACCTATTTTTTCTTCCCTATTACCTAACCCCACCCCAATTACCCTACCTCCCCTATCAATTTTAACTATCACTCAAAAATTTACCCAAATCACACAAAAACCCTAACTAGGGCATAACCAATCAAACCCAAACAATCAAACAACCACCCTCAAAACCTAATGTGATTACAAAATTAACCTCAACTATCAATTTAAGAGCACCACCTACCTCATTCCTCGACCATCGTTGAGGAGTAAGCCATAGACTCACCCATCCTCATCTGCAGTCGTGCTACATCTTGGCTTAGTCACTCTCAATCAACCTTGTCCACCTTTGTAATCTCACCCACTAACGAGCACTCACTATTCACAAATTTCACCCAAACAAGACAAAATCTCTAGATACAAAAGCATAAAAGTTACAATGAGCAAAATTACTTTCACTTTTCACTTTTCACTTTTACCCTCTACGAATTTAGGGTTTCCACCCTGACCATCAATGTTCAGGGTGACCATCGATGGTCTCCCTTTAGATCGCTGACTATCGATGATCAGGGTCTCAACTTTTTGAAAATTGCCTCTTCAATCAACCTTTTTTAGTGCACTTTATCCAACAACCCACCCCTAGAGACTACCTTCTCCTCCCACCGTACCCACCTCATCACCTCGTCATTGGTCCATTTTGGCCAAACTAACACACGTTTTGCGTAAAATTTTGCCTGGTCCTTTGACCACAATAACAATATTACCATGTTGCCCACTTTTTGAACTTATGCCACCTCATGCATGCCCAACCTACTTGTGTCTTCTTAGGGGCACTTCCTACTTTGGATGTCCACTGAAACATAGACATCGCTTAGGAGACTTGTGTTTATGAGAGTACCCATCTACCATGCCTAAATGCGGTCACATGGTCCACCTATCACTTGTCCTTCTAGCATCGACCTTTATTTTTACTAACTATGGAAACCTAGTCAATGTGTGATCTTGGCTATTACCCTTTTTGTCGCATTTTGTGTGCTTGTTTGCACCTTAGTGCCCAACCTATCACCCACCTTCATGATGTTAACCTGTCATCATCAATCTCTATTAATTATCAAACCCACACCCGATTCTATTTTACCTCATCAACTCTCAGTTTGTGGGGGAACACCTCCTCCCATACTCAGGGAAATCAAATCTTTGACCAGCAATCTATTTTTGTTTTGTAGCTTGTCGATTCAAAGGCACATAAAAAAGGGGCAAAATGTAGACACCAAAAATCTATACACCCCGATTCCAAATGTTGAAACACCCTTGGACCACCTTAGAACCACCTTAGGGCCAATCTGACCCTTCAGGTCCTAACCAAGCCTAACCATGGTCAGTTTGACCGACTTAACCTTACCATTTTTACCCACTTTTTACCTTGGCCCTCGACCACCGATGGTCAAGATGAACATCAATGGTCACTTTGACCACCGATGATCAAGGTCCACCATCCTAAGCACTAACATGCAAACATCTATCTTAATTTTCTAAAATTAACTCATTTAAATCTACATATGAGCCATTTCATGTGTGATTTATAATTAAGAAGCTCAATTAACGTCTTGTTACACTTCTCCTTCCTTGCCTATAAGAAGAGAGGAGTAGGAGGTGAAGAGGATCTGCAATTGTTATTAAGAGCTTGTGCATTCAGAGTTTCTGTTTTTCATGTCAATCATTATCAACAATCCAACGATCTAGCCATCACTTCAGAGATCTAACGTGCCGTCATCACTCCATTAAAGCATCAAGTACCATTACTCTGTCAAGATCATGCTAGAATCCACCAACATGCCAACCACCTCAACTAATTACTAGATCAACCTACGATAAGATAAGTACTTGTTTTCTAATATTCATTTACTTTATTTATATTTTACAATCATCCCAACACCAACCCATCTCTCAAAATCCAACTTTGTTATCCTATCAATCTAACCATTTACCAACCCAAGCCTACACACAGTAACCACCGATAGTTGTCTCAACCATCAATGATTTGTCTAACTGTCGATGGTCACCTTGACCATCGATGGTTACGTTAACAACCAATGGTCATCTCAACCAGCAACAGTCACTATACCAAAAAATAACAACAATTTATTTTCACTCTCTTACCCCCAACCAAATCTAATTTTTTGTGTCCTCGTCTGTTCACAGACCCCTGCTTAATTTTTTGAAATAGATCCAACCCATTTAGCTTTAGTATTGACTTGCTTATTGCTATATTAGTCATTTTTAGTTTATTTTTTTATCAAGCATTTCTTGTGTTCACATTCAGTACCTTTTTTATTATTGATGCAAGTACCTTATCTTCTATTTTATAAACTTAATTATTTAAAATGTATGGATTGACAACCTATGATGAAGCTCTTGCTTCAAGGATCCAGCGATCGCCAGGGAATCCACCCAACTATCTATATAATCATCCATTTGCTTTAGTGCTATCATATTTGCAAGTCATCATCCCAAGCCAAATAGGAGTTCTTCACAATCATTTGATTCAATGTGTGCATAATCAAACAAGTTTTTTAACCATACCTATATTTAGTTTCTTCTTCTTCCTTTCTCAAAATATAAGCTGAAATTCACCAAAATAATATCATCACTTATCCTGACATCAAACTTGTGCATCAAAGCAATGGAAATTTTCACTCGAAGTTTCCACCTTGTCATAAATAAATTATCAAACTTCTTGATGGTAAATTTATCAAACCAATGGATTATTTTGAATGGGTTTCTAACATAGTCCTTGCTCAGAAAAGTTACCATGGTCATTCGCATCTATATTGATTTTCATAATCTTACTCTTGCTTGTCCTAAGGACAATTTCCCTCTACCTTCAATAGATGCCATTATCGATTCCATAGCTAGTTATGAAATGTTATCTCTTATGGATCACTTCTCGGGCTATAATCATTTCACATTGCTCTCGAAGACCAACATAAGACCACTTTCACCACATAATGGGGCACCTATTGCTATGTTAAAATTCCCTTTGGCCCCAAAAATGCTGAAGAAACTTATCAATGAGCAATGACTCATATCTTTCATGATCTTATTTACAAAATTGTAGAAACCTATGTGAATGAGCTCATTGTTAAATCTAAATGTCATAAGACTCATCTTTCTGATCTTGCCATCATCTTCAATTGTATTCTTAAATACAGAGTTAGACTAAATCCTTACAAATGTGTCTTTGGTGTCACATCTGGAAAACTGTTAATTCTTAGTCTCTCTTTATGGCAACAATGTTGACCTTGCCAAGATTGGCACTATTGTCAACATGCCCATCCCTTTATCCATTCCAGACATTTGCATGTATCTCAATAAAATTGGGAGTAATTAGATGATTCATCCCCAAAATGGCCTATCATATCCACTCCATCAATTATCTTTTTAAGAAAGGTAATGCTCTAGAATGGATGGATCCTTATCAAAAAACATTTGATCATTTGAAAGAATCATTGCTTCACCCACCTATGCTTTACCCCCCTTCTAATGATCAACCTTTTATCCTATATACCTCTTCCACATCCATATTAGTAGGGGAAATGATTGTCCAAAAAGATTATACTAGAAGAGAGTATGCCATCTACTACATCATCCGAGGCCTCATTGATTATAAGAAACATCATACAAAAGTCAAATATGATTGCCTCGCCATATATTTTGCAACTATAAAACTTTGACATGATATGCTTTATCAAACCACTTATGTTATCATCCATTCCGATCCCCTTCGTCATTTCTTCTCCAAAGCCTTTCTTCTTGGAGATATAATCGACAAGTGGATGGTCCTTCTCATGGAATTTGATCTCCAAATTATTACTCAAAAAGTTGTCAAAGGACAAATAATCATTGATCAACTTGTTACAGTTCTCATGCCCACTACGGATCACCTTCAAAATAGTCTTCTATATGACAATATTATTTGTATTGAAGGTCTCAACCAAGCCATATCTCTTAAATATTACTTCCATATCTTCACTACTGATCTTGAAATAGGTCATCTTGATAAAACCACTACTCTCCCCGATACTACTAAACCAAAAGTAGTTATCAAAGAACTTCCTGAAATTAATATTGATTTACACAAGGATACTTGGACCCTTCACTTTGATGGTGTTAAGTTCCTTCAAGGTGCAGGGATAGGTTGTATTCTCACAAGCCCTATTGTAAAAAACATCCATTTAGCTTTTTGCTTAACATTTGACATCACTAATAACATGGTCGATTACAAAGATTTAATCTTAGGCATGAGAGCTATTCTTGATTTAGATATCTAATACCTTCATGCTTTAGGTGGTTCCCAACTTATTTGTTGCCAAGTCAATGATGATTACCAATGCAAAAGTGAGAATCTCATTTCCTATCATCATATTGCAACTACTCACCAAATATTTCATTTCTTTCACCATCAATCCTATCCCACAAGATCAAAATTCTATTATTGATTCTTTTGCTTCTTCAACATTTCTTTTTCATCCGGACTAAGTTCTTTTTGATCCCACTTTTCTTATCCAAACAAGAAAATATCCATCCTCTATTTAACCACATGATTCACTAATCTATCACATTGAGGGTGTCACCATTCAACAAAGCCCATTATATAAAGACATCATTCAATTTTTAGAACACCAAATTTATCCTCTTAACTTAGATTCCCACGAAAAGATTTGCATTTGTAAACAATATTTAAGTATGTATTTTGATATAAAATCATATATTATCATAATGTTGAAGGTACCTTTCTCCATTATGTTATGCAAGATGGGGTTCCTCCTCTTCTTGTACAAGCACATGGGGGCATTTGTGGTGGCCACTGTAGTGGACATGTTACTGCCCACAAATGCTTGGGATAATTTTGGCCCATCTTTGAAAATGATGCCATCAAATTTTCTAAAATGTGTACTCGTTATCTCCATGATTTAATTCATCACCTCCAGTTGAGCTTCAAACTGTTGAATCTTTTTGGCCATTTTTCATGTGAGGATTAGATCTCATAGGTAAATTACCTCGCTCTCAATATGGGTATATCTTTATAACCATAGCCACAAAATATTTCACCAAATGGGTTGAGGCTGTGCCCTTCATTACTATCACTGATAACACCATCTCCAAATTTATCCTTAATCAAATCATTTTTCACTTTTGTGTCCCTCATACTATCATTTCAGATAATGGTGGTAATTTCAAAAATAAAGATGTCAAATAGCTATGTGCTAAATTTAAAATCATTCACAAATTATCTACACCCCATTATACACAATGCAATGGCCAAGTTGAGGCCACCAACAAAATTATTAATAAAATACTCCAAAAGATAACTCATGAAACTTGCACAGATTGGCACCTTTATTTCTATCTTGATCTTTGGGCCTATCGCACTAGCATATGCACTGCCACTAGGGCAACACCATTTTCTCTAATCTATGGTTCTAAATCAGTGCTTCCATTAGAATTTGAGCTTCCCTCTCTCTGTATATCTCTTTAGGGTATCATACCCAATGAATAATTACGTGAATCTCACCTTCATGCTCTTGATCTCCTTGACAAACACCATCTTTTTGCTTTACAACACAAATGCCAATACAAGCCTTGTATTGCCAAAAAACATAATAAACGAGTTAAAGTTCGCACATTTAATGTTGGTGATCTTGTCCTTAAATTAGACTATACTCATGACAAAGAAGTTAAATATGTTGAAAAATGGTGGGGTCCCTATTTAGTCAAAGATATTCTTGGTCCAAGTACTTATCACCTTCAAACCAATAAAAGGCATGTTTTGAAATGTCCCACCAGTGTGCATTTCCTCAAGAAATATTTTGCGTAATCCTTCCCTTATTTTCTTGCTTTCTATATGCTATCTATATGAATTTTTTTTAAAGATACATGAGTCTCACCCTCTACAATCGCTCTCTTTTTGCAAACCTTCATCCTTCCTTTTGGCCTTTTAGTTTCCCCTTTTCTCATGAGTTGCATTGTAAAACTGTCGATAAGATTTGGTATTCCTCATGATGTACTTTTATCCTCTTTGTTTTCACATTTTCTACACACTTTTTGGCACCCCTTGGGTTTCTCTTTATGAGTTACAGTGTAAGACCATAGATAGGACCTGGTCTTCCTCACAAATACCATATTTTTCTTATACCATTTATTTTTTCAGTATTTTTTGGCACCTTGGGTTTTTTATTTTATGAGTTGTAGTGTAAGACCATGAATAAGACCTGGCCTTTCTCATAAAATCATCATCATGTCATTCTTTTTCTAGAATGTTTTTTGGAATGGTTATGAGTTCTTGATCTTTGTTCTCAGCTTTAGCTTTTGCTTCTTTTGATAAATTAAATTTGCATAACAACTTGTGTTACCATGTTTTCCTCCATTTTCCTCATTCTTATGATAAGGAATCACACTTTTCTATCATTTTATCCATTTTTCTCCTTTTGTCACATTTTTTTTAATTTGAAGTAATTCAAATTATTTCATGTTTCATTCCTCTTGATTTCCTTTCCTTTCACTCCACATTAGATAAAACAAGGTCGAAGTCAAGATAACACTTTTATTTCAACTCGATTTATGAGACTCTTATACACCATGTTCTTTGAGTTCTCTCTTTTAGTAACCAAGTCCCAAGTATTTAAATGAAATTCATTTTTAGCACCCATGTTTGGTTTTTGAAATCTGCATGGAGGAGAAATAGAAAAATCCATCAAAAAAGTTAAAAGCCAAATCATTCAAAACAAAAGGTAATGATATACAAAAGACAACATAAAAATTTGAGAAGTCAAAATCACACCAAAAGATATGATTACAAGCATATATCCTATCTCCAATTGAAGTTCAAACTCCACAATTGGCCTCATAATAGACCCAAGGTCCATTGGAGTGCGTTAAACTAGTAGATTCGAATAAAAGAATTCAATAAACTCTATGGTGTTATTTACTTTCTCACACAAGTACCCAATCTTCGTAGTAAATCGATGATTATATAAGGGGTCCTGAAGAATCGGGAACAAGTTGTGAAAAGGTAGGTCCATTTTACTTTTTAGGCATATAGCATTCATTGGATGATCTACATACTTTATTTGTTGATCTAAGACTTGTGTGTCTAATAGAAGTTCTTTAGAGTCTTTAAGGTCAAAAGTCATCTTGTTTTGAGAAACCTAATTTGAGTGTCTTAACTTCAATAAATAATTCTTCTACTTTGGTTCTTCTTTTATTCTCCACTCATTTCATTTCCCCCCTTGATAGGAAAATTGTGATTCTAAATATATTTTCCCTTTTCTATACTTCCTTCTTCACATCTTAAAAACATGCTAAAACTACTTTGTTTCATTTTTATTTATCCTTAAAGCAAAACAACATGTTTAAGCAACTATGGATTACTTTCTTTACACCATGGCTCCACATTTATCGATGTGCATTGATTTTCTTACCATTTGTCATTGTTATTCTACCCTTTTTAAAGACACCTAAGTCCATTTTTACTTTCATGTACTTTTTCTATTATTGAGTGAGGTTGGCTTCTTTCTTCTCATTCACCAATGTTGTTTTCCCTTTTATGCACCTTTTTCCATTGATGATTAAGGATTGCTACTGCTCACTCATCAATGTTGTTTTACTATTTTTGCTTGTCCATATTTGTTTAAGTAAATATTGTTACTGCTTTCACATTGATGTTTTATTACCATATTTTTTGACATGTATCCTTGATTTGATTTGGTGAGTTTACATTTCTTACTTGAGGTTTACTTGTTTGAGTTTTTTGGTCTTTAGTAGCCTTGAATTTTTAGTTACCCGATTTACTCTAAGTTTTGACTTGGTCATTTGTTCTTACATAACACTTATCACCCCAACTTGCCAAATTTTTTAAGTACATCCTGTCTACATAGCATCAGTTATCTTGGCTTTCCTACATTTGTTTGTTTTTTCTCTTTAGTTTTGTATTCTTGGGTTTATCAAAAATAGTGTCTTCGTCCTCCACAATCAAAACTACAAACACTATTTCTAAAAATAAAGGTAAGTCAAGGTACTCAATAAATTTAATTTTTCAATTATTTCCCTTTTAGTCATTTACTTTCAGTTATTTTATGCTTTAAAATACTACAAACTTTTTTTAGCTGTAATGTTATTTGTTACTATGTTCTTTCTCAAAGCACCATACCCTATTGCACATGTGTGACATGTGATGAGTTTCGAGTGGAGAATATGTATACACATAATATTTTCAAACTTTATCAATTACTGGTGCTTTATATCTTATAGGAACCCATCGACTCTTAATATCTCTAAGTGCATTCCCTAAGGGGTGAACCATGAAAGGTGAGAGGATCCTTCTTGAACAAGTCAGTAGATAATTGCAAATACACAAAATAAACTATAAAAATTAGTAGTATATTAATTCAAATAAGCATAATTAAATTACAATGGCTAAATTTCAGAATCATTGGCCTCTTCAAGGGGGAAACCTCTTTTTAGGAAGTTCAATACAATAAATTCTTAGATCCTTCATTGGCCTCAACATTTACTTTTATACTAAGTCTAATCTAAGCAACCATTATTTCCTGTGAAGGTGAGATAAAACAAAATGCTCATGAGATGACTTATAAAGCATATGCATCCATAACAATTATTATACTAACAAAGTAAAAAGAAGGGGTAGCACGAGTTCCTAACATCCCCTCAGATGTGGGAATTGGTGTTGAATTTAAAATAGTGGTTCCCATGTGGCATCCTCTGGTTACATTTTGTGCCACTAAATTAAAACCTCTGTGATAGAACATGAGCAAAGTTGGCATGTGCGTCTAATCAGAATTGCCTCCAGCTCAAAAAGGATGGATCCCTAATTATCAAGCTCAAGTAAAATAGTCTATGCTTTGATATTATGCTAAGAGATTTTTTTAGATAAGAGACATGAAATACTAGGTGAATTTTGGGAAGAAAGTGTGAGCTCCAACTTATAAGTAAGTAACTCAATCTTCTGGAGAACCTTCATAGGGTCCATAGAAATTGGGAGTCAGCTTATGACGCCTTTTGAGTTTTATGGAGGATTGCTTGTATGGATGCAAAACCATATCATCGACTTGAAAAGTGTGCTCAAAATGGTGTTGATCAGCATGTTTCATTCAATTTTGTGTCATATGAATATTGTCTCGTAGGATGTTGAGAATCTGATCTCGAGTTTGGAGAAGCATGTCAACTGCTTGAACTAATGAACTACAGGGGGTATATGGAAGGAGCACTGGTGGTGCTTGACCATAGATTGATTTATATGGAGTCATTTTAGTTAAGGTGTGGTAGGAGGTACTGTACCACCATTCGATGAGGGGAAGCCACTTTGTCCACTGATGTTATTGTTCTGAGTTTAAATAATGAATAAAAATTTCCAAGCATTTGTTGACAATTTCAGTCTGGCCATCCTTTCGTGGATGATACCTAGAACTCATCTTCAATTGGGTGTCAGTGCATTGAAAAAGTTCTATCCAAAAATGGCTGGTGAAGGTTGCATCATGATCTGAGACAATAGACAAAAGAATGCCATGAAGATGGAAAATTCGGTCCAAAAAAATTTGTGCAACTGTGGAGGCGGTATAGGGGTGGCTGAGGGTACAAAAATGAATATATTTGGAGAGGTGATCAACTACAACCAAGATCACTATTTTCCCTCTAGATTTAGGGAGCCCTTCAATGAAATCCATAAAAATATCTATCCAAATCCTGGTAGCGATGGTCAAGGGTTCGGGGAACCCAAGGATGAGTGTGGTTTCACCTTTGTTGCATTGGTAAGTATCACATTCAACCACCATCTGTTGAATTGCTTTTTTCATTCCCTTCCAAAAGAAGTTGCGTTGTACTTGATCATAAGTTTTGAGAAATCCTAAGTGCCCTAAAGATGGGGAAGCATGGAGTTCATAGAATACAACTTGTTGAATATCTATGCATTGGGGAAGCCCAAGAGGACCCTTGTATCACAAAAAATCACCATCCCAAAAATAATGTGATATAGGAGAGCGATTAGTCGACAACTGTTGAATTTTTTGAGATAATGAGGAGTCATTAACATACCCCTATTATACAATGTTCAACCAATTCAGACTAAGCATGGAAATAGTTAAAAGGGAAGCTTGGTCTACAAATGAGTGAGACAGAGCATCAACCACAATATTGTCCTTACCCTTCTTGTAAGTGATCTCATAGTCATAACCTATGAGTTCGTTGACCCATTTTTGTTGTGATGGGGTGGAGACCCATTATTCTAGGAAATATTTCAAACTCTGGTTATCAATTTTGATGCAAAAATGATTCTCCACTAGGTATGGCTGCCACTTCTGTAGTACATGCAAAATGGCCATCATTTCCTTCTCATAAGTAGAGAGTGTTAAATTCTTCCCAGAAAGGGATTTGTTAATGAACGTAATGGGGCATCCTTCTTGGAGGAGAACAACACCAAGTCTATTAACACAAGTATCACTTTCAATAGTGAAAGTCTTGGTAAAATTTGACATAGCTAGAACAAGTGTAGTACACAGCTTGTTCCAATTCTTCAAATGCACACTCAACAGATTGTATCCATGTAAAAGCATCATTTTTCAACATAGCTGTCAGCAGAGCTACAATCTTCCTATAATCCTTGACAAACTTATGATAGTATCTAGTCATTCCCAAAAAATCATGGAGGCTCTTAAGTGTTTTTGGATGAGGCCAGTTTGTCATGGCAACTATTTTTTCAAGATCCACCCAAACCCCTTGGGCTGAAACAATATGCCTAAGGTACTCCACTTCATCTTGGAAAAAAGTGCATTTGGAATATTTTGCACAAAGATGATGGTCAGAAATAATTTGCAGTGTGATATATGGATGTTTGAGATGCTCAGATCATGTTTTACTATAGATGAGAAAATCATCGAAGAAGATCATAATAAATTTTTGTAGGTATGGTCAGAATATTTTATTCATCAATGCCTAAAATGTTGAAGAAGCATTAGTGAGGTCAAAGGGCATGGCCAAAAATTCATAGTGGCCATCATGTATGCAAAAAGCTATCTTAGGGATATCATCCTCATGAAGCCAGATCCGGTGATATTTAGAGTGGAGATCCAACTTAGAGAAAAAATAAGCATCATGAAGCTCATCAATAATGGGGATCAGGAACTTATACTTGATGGTGATGTGATTACATGCACATAAGTCAATGCAGAGATGCCATGACCCATCTTTTTTTTGCACAAAGAGAACTAGAGAAGAATATGGGCTAGAACTAGGGCGAATAATGCCTTGCTTCAGTAAGTCTCAAATGAGCACCTCAATCTCAGTCTTTTGTTGAAATGGGTACCGGTAGGACCTGATGTTGGGAGGAATGCTTCCAGGAAGGAGTTGAATATGATGGTCCTCTGGTTGTGAAGGTGTAAATCCCACTAGTTTGGTAAAGACACATGCATACCTATTCAAAATGGTTTGTAGATCAGGAGTGAGGACCGATGATGGTTGTATTTGAATGGAATGGAGCCGAGTAATGACATCGTGTGAATTCTTCTTAAGAAGCTTTTCTATGTGATATGAATTGATGATGTTGAGGGATCCCATTTGTAAGCCTTTCAATGTGTACTTTTGCCCATTGTTTGAAAATTGCATCCAAAGTTTGGTAAAATCCCATAAGATGGGTCCAAGTGTGTGTAACCATTGGGTTCCCAAAACAATATCATATCCACTTAAGGGCAAGGAAAACATGTTGAAGCATAAGTTATAATCTCTAATAAACATACACACATTGTCACACTTCCCTTTGCAAGGTAATGTTCTCCCATTAGCAATCATGACTTCAAATTTGGAACAAGGATAGACAAAACAACCAACATGTTTGGCGATCTAAGGGTCAATGAAGTTATGAGTGCTACCAAAATCAATGAGTATTGTGAGAGGGAAATTCTTGAAGTAACCCCTGACTCACATGGTTTGTGGGGTGGTGATTCCTGCTAAGGCATGGAGAGAGATCTCCGGTTGGTCTTCCTAAGAATCAGGTTCCACAATCGGTGAAGCTTCTTCTAAATCATCTGTTGTATTTTGAACATCTTCCCCATCTTCAATTTTGGATGGAGATTCCACATCCAATAGGTAGAGATTTTTCTCAACACATCGATGTCCTCGAGTGAATTTGTCATCACAATTATAACATAGTCATTTTTATCTATGGGTTCGCATCTCTGCTTCAGTCAATTGCTTGATATGAGTGGTTCTGGGGGCTGGCATTGTTTGAGATTGTTGTGGAGTTGTATTTTTGAATGGAGTAAAATTGGATTTGAATTATTGTTGAGCTGTGATCATGTCCTCTACCAATTTAGCCAACCCTAGGGCTTCTATCATTATGTTGGGTCAAAACATTTTGACCTTAGTTCAAATTGCATCTTTCAGTTCACTGACAAAACAACTTTTGAAGAATTCATCGGATAATCCCTCTAAGTGATTAACCTATTTTTCAAATTATATTTGTTATTCTCTCACTATTCCTATTTGGTGAAGTTTACTGAGTGCTTCTATGAAGTCATTAAAAGCATTAGGGCCAAACTGTTAAAAAATGAGGGTGCAAAAATCAGTCCAGTTTGGCTCATCATGAGCCTTGGTATACCAATGTTACCATTGAAGGGCTTTAAGTTCCAAGTGAAAGGAGGCAAACGGAACCTTATTGGCATCAAAAGTATTATGCAGGCAATAATATTGTTCTTCCCAATAGATCCATTAAGTTAGATTTGCACCATGGAATTGAAAAAAATCAAGCTTTGACCCACAAAAATTACTAGAAGAAGAAAATCTGATGTCGAAAGAGGACTCTAGATGTCGTCTGTTGTTGGTGGTATGTTGAACACTGAGATCAAGAATTTTTTCATCGAGATTTTTTATGTGTATCTTGAGGGTGACAATTTCATCCTCCATATTTTTTGCTCATGTTTGGTTAACTACCATAACTTGAATAAGAGATTTTTTTTTGCAATGAGTATGAAAACTAGACTTAAGACACATTTAGTAAGGCAAGTTTTTGATTTGGACGAATTCGGAAGGGGTAAAGGCACTTTTACTATTTTTTTTGTATAGTGGGAGTAGATTGATGAAGGCGAGGGCAATTTTAGGGGTGAAAATGAAAAAAATAAAAAATTGATCAAAGAGGGACAAAAGAGAAGAAAAGGGAGATGAATACTGTGATTTTTTTTTTGATGCAAACAGACAAAAATAAAAGTTGTGGCAAAACTTTAAAAAAAGGTAAATTGAGATTTACGGGAATTAGGAGTGCAATCAGGGTATGGGACCTCAAGAAATAAAATGTGGGGAATGAAACTTAAGGGGTCTGAATAAAATTTGAGGATCAACGGGGCTATAGATGGAGAGATGGCAAAAAAACAAAAAAAAAATCATGTCATTTTTTTTTTATTTCTATTTTTTGTCTGTTTGCAAGTCTTTTGAGAGTCTTCTGAGAATCTGTAGATAGTTTTTGAATTTTATAGAATGGAGATTTCTCAGTTTCTAGTTTATGTCAACTATCTCGCTGCAAGTCCTCTGACAATTTACGAATACTATGCTAATTGTTTTTTATAATATGTTGGAAATATTTTAAAATTGATAGAAATGGGTCTTAAATTTCAATGGTTGCCTAAGGGTTTAAATATATCACTCTGACCACCAATGCCATCTAAGCGAGTATTGCTCTCCAAAAAAAATTTGGCCATAGATTTACCTCTCAACGACAACTCTTGGTTTTTCTCACGGATGGAAACTACTCAATCAGGAAAGGGTTGTTTCCCATTTTGTTGGTAGGTCCTCTCAATAGGTCAACGATTTTAGGGTTATTGTGGTACTCACCACAATGAGTTTTAGGGCTTTCACCCAAGCACTTCCCATAGATATGAACTCAAATTTTTACCCTGATCTGAAACAAATTATTGTGATACAGAGAATTACTTTTTTAAAAATTACATAAATAGATTATGTAGGAGAACAAAGTTTAAGACTTTTTGAAGAAAAAAATTGGCCCTGAAAAGTGCTTTGATACCAGATGAGAGGATCCTTCCTGAACTTGTTCACAGATAATTGTAAATACATGAAATAAACTATGAAAATTAGTAATATATTAACTCAAATAAGCAGAACTAAATTGCAGATTTGTTAGCCTCTTCGAGCGGGCAACCTCCTTTGAGCAAGCTCAATAAAATAAATTTGTGGATCCTTCATTGGCCACAACACTTACTTTATACTAAGTCTAATCTAAACAACTACTTCCCATAAATGTGAGATAAAACAAAATGCTCACGGGATGACTTACAAAACATATGTGTCCATAGCAATTATTATACTAACAAAGTAAAGAGAAAGGGTAGAACATGTTCCTAACAAAAGGGGTGGGTAGACCATTGGTGCTTCACATGATTGTTGTCACTTACTTTCACTTATTAACAATCCAACCAACTCCTAAAACCATTCTCCTAAGCTTTGTCTTTTTTTTTTCACATTCCTCCAGGCTTGTACCACCTTCAGTATCCATTTTCCTAACCTAAAACCCTTTTTGACAGTTTACATGACTATGTCAGATGTGTCAACCTTGTATGCATATTGACAAAACTTATTAAGGGTCTAGGTTGGTCCTTGGTCGACTTAGTCCATGACCTAGTGAGTTTTTGTCAATAACGATACTAGGTCGATTGGGTTGACCTTGTCGACCAAAACTTTTGGAAGGGTTTAAAGTTAGATCCACCTATATAAACACATTTATTTCACCATTATTTGAAAGTAGATGAGTTATTATTCATTTACGCTTCTTTATAATATGCTCTTTCACCATTCTACTTGAGGAGTCTTAGTTTAGGGTTTCTATTTGGAGAAGAATCCAGTCTTGTGGATAAGTCTTGGATGTTTTGGCCTTTCTTAGTGATCCTTACAAACCACAACAACCTCTTGCAAAGCACCTTTGGCCAAAGGAAATATCGAGTCTCGATGGATTCGTCTTCCAGGTAAGTATCTCTAACTTTGCTCCTCTCTTTAGTAGATAAAAGTAGCATAAATAATGGCTTTTGAATAATATTACTATTCCTCTCCATGTATTAAGGTCTTACTTATACATAGCCTAATTAGGATTCTCTTATGCATGTTTACTTTCGTTTGTTTATTAACCCCCATTTTATACCACAAGCTTTGATGAGTACTATATTAGACTTTTACTTTACTTGTTATTAGTTTAGTGAATATGAAAACATAGAACTTAGTTAGGGTTATTGCATAGTTTTACTTGACTAGAGGGTTTGGAACCCTCCCTATTGATATTATTGTGATAAGAGATCCCCTAATTTGGTCTAGTGGATCTATATTGGTCATGACCCCTATTATCTAATGTATATGCAATTGTAAGTGTAAGTAGGATCTATCTTCTTCAAGCTAGGATTGATTTGTAGATCTGATGCATTTCTTATTGCATATAGTTACTTTTTGGAACATGTGAGAAAAAATAACTTTTAAGTTATTTAAAATGCACTTTATATTCAATTAGGGAACTTAATTCTCAAAGTGCAAACAACTTTTGATTGATAAAATTTATCTTGAAATTGAATGCACTATGTGGATTGCATTGAATCTAGCTTCTCGATGTCATAGATGTTTCGCAAAACAAAGTCTTGATTTGTAAGTTATGGGCAAAAAAGTCTCCTAAATCATTTAGGCTCTATAGAGAGAAAATTCAAAATTTGTCCAAAAAAGTATTAATTTTCTATAAAAATTAATAAAAAAGAAATCAATCAATTAATTAAATTTATTTAAAAATATTTTTATTAATATTAAATTAATTAATATTGATTTTTAAATAATTTAATTAACTAAAATTAAAATTAAAATTAATTTAATAAAAAATGAAAATAAAAAATAATTTAAATAAGTTTAAACTAATTAAAAAATCTATATAAAAACAAAATTAAAAATAATAGGGAGATTCAGTGCCCCACACTTTATTTATTTTGTTTTAAATATATATTTATAAGCGTCCCCCATGGGGGTCTGCATCCCATGCAAATGACTATCCCATGGGTTGTGGCCTTGTGATCTTAAGGGATGCAAGCCCACGACCTATGAGACAATCATCCCATGGTTTATGTGGAACATGGGCCTCCATAGGGCAGTCCTCCAATGCGTCAAAATCTATAAAAAATTTTCATTTAAAACTTTTCTTTTGTATTTTCAAAACATGCACTTTTTTGAAATCATGTTCCTCCCCCTACCACGTAGGGGAATCTAATTTCTAAAATTTTATTTTTTATGAATTCTTAAACAAATTTAATTTAAAAAATAACTAATATAATTTTAAATAAATTTAAAATTAAACCAATCAAATTTAATTAATTTTCACTTTTAATTTCAAACCAACTTCAGTTTTGATAGAAATTAAAGGTCCTTAGGTTTGAGGATTATCATATTTATGGAAATTACTCGATGGTGAATTTAGTATGTGCACAATAACAGGGAATTCATTTATTTGAGGTAGTCCAAACACAAGGTAACATTGATATAATCTTAGAGACCATTCTACACTAGAGAATTAGAAGGTCAAAAAGTTTTTATATGAGATTTTACCACACGGACTTGGTCAGCTCAAACAGAAGAGGTTTCAAGAGTCGATTTCGTATGCGCAACAATAAATCTCCTGGAATCAATATTAGAGGGACAGAACCAAACAATAATGCATTGTACGGGCTCATAATCATAATCAGGGTCAGAAACATAATCTAGATAGGTCTGCTATAAATGGACAACAACACAATGTGTTCTAGTCCATTTTCTATGGACTCGTCCTATTTGACTATGAAAAGCTATTAAAATAAAAAGACATCGAAATCATGAATCTGAAAATGATAGATTAGAGGTAGAAACATAAGATATTTTTTGATAGGATCATCGTAAGTGGATATTAGTGTAGTGCACCTGATTCCATTAACTATGAAATTTTATAGGTTGAATGTGTGTAAAAACTAATTGGTACACCTTTTGCGCCTATTAATGTTCAGTAATTTGAGATATTGAAATCGAGGTTTCATTGAATATAAATCACCGCTTGTCTTCTCTTGTCTTTGAAACCTTAGGGCAATTTGATAGGTTGAAAACCTATAAGAAAAATGGGCAGTGTAATGGACTGAGCTGATCTCAATCCTCTGGTTGATGATTAGCTATTGCCTTTGTATCCAATATTCCAAGGAGAGAAATCAAACCCATGTATTTTTATCACCTATATTGAATGTGCAATTGTATTCCTTTGACTATACTACATATGCATCTATAAGATGGATTTGATACTTGATAATGATAGCTCTTCACTTACTTTAGATGTCTATTGACTTGGCTTATGGTTTTTCCTTGTGAGTGATTTAAAATTTGAGCAAAACAAGGTGGAATTTATTGTATATGTGTGAACCAAGCGAATAAAAAGTGGGGATAATGAGTGACTCTTGACATGTATTTATAAGTAAATATTTTGACAACTTCTTTTAGCCAACCATATGAAATGTGTGGGGAGATCCAAAATGATGTTTTTACTTTTAAAAATGAGTTGTTATTGGCGTGGGATGTAGCTACTGTAAGTGGAAAAGGACACATTACGCTCTTGTCTGCTTAACATCGAGCTATCCAAATGGATCAAAGACAATTATCCTTTATTGAAGATAGTGTGAAGGTAATTTTAGATAAATTGAGAATTTGACATTGAAATTTATGTATAGTAGTAAGAGCAAACAAAGCGTCAAACTTTTATATAGATAAATGGATTAGAGAAATGGTGAATAAGAGTCATGTATTTGAATGCAAGTCATGTGATCTGAACTGTATCAATAATTACTATTATCAAGTATATGACCAAATTTATTTGTATAAATCTTAATCCCAATTTAATTCATAAAAAATTGGATAAAATTTATAAAAAATGGATTTTGAAAGGAAATATATAATGAAAAGAAATGACATTAAATTTATTGGGATGTCGGTTTTCTTTCCAAATCTGAAGGTGGTCTTGAGTTGCGATCATATAACTTAACTAATATTTGTCTCATCATAAATTAACTATATTAGAGATGGATCAATTAACACTATGTGTTAGTCTACTTTATCATAAATACCGCCAAACTCTAAATTCTCATTCTTACCATAAGAGTACTGTATTTTAAATTGTGTGATGAAAGTCAGATCTATTATACAATATAATATTGACTAAACATTAGGGATGGTACACATATCAATTTTTTAGATAAATAAATGAAATCGACATGTACCTCTTGATCATGACCCCTCCCATGAATTAATGTTCATAACAACTACATTAAGAAATGCATTTGAAAAAAAACTATTTGAAATTGGCTAGGGTCTCATTTTGAGTCAAATTTTTATATCATCTTTGGATGAATGGTCAATATGGCTAAAACATAAATAGGATAAATTCAATTGGAAAAATATGACTTACCATGTTTTATGGATCTCTCAATAGTTTATCTTGAATAGTATAATTAGGTGATTGTTCCAAATGAGGAGATGGAAATTTCTCTGGAATTATTTCTCAACTTTCTTCTTCAATAAAGTAAATTACTTATGATCCTGGTATGTTTTTAGAAATATTCTTTGTATATAAACTAATTCCAACCCGATTTGTTTTACATAATAATGGTATTTCTTGTGGTAATTTGAGGATTCCTAAAATATAAGTCCAAGTATATTTAAAATTATACTTTATGGAAATTATCTTCCTCCTTTATTAAATAACATGGCAAGGGATATTTCCATTCTCAAACGCATGCTTATAGCTCCTTAACTATTCTTTAAAATTCTTATTATCAATATTATAAATTAATTCATCATATTTTATTTTTTTATTTTTTTAATTCTTACTACAAGTATATTTAAGAATTTCCTTCTTTTTATATAAATATTGATTTTGATTTTTTTTAAAATTGTGGGTTTTCTAAAGAGAATCAAAAAATTGGACTTAAAATTATCCATATATAAATAATATATATTTTTGATGGATTTTTTTCTAATATTTTATAATTAATATATTTCTAATATTTATTGAAAATAATATTATAAATATTGTAAGGTATAAAATTTGTTCTTTATATTCTAAAGGTGTGAACATGTATTCTATCTTAACATATTTCTACATTTTTTCAATTCATGTCATGATAAAAATATGATTTTAGAAATAGAAAGAGATTATATAGTGTAAAGGGGCATGATGGTGAAGACCTAGGTACTCTACAACGGAACTCATGGTTTAAATTATTAAGATGTGGGATATACATACTTTATTATTATTATTATTATTATTATTATTATTATTATTATTATTATTATTATTATTATTATTATTATTATTATTATTATTATTATTATTAATGAGGAAAATATTATTTGTATGTTCATTAAAGAAAATTGGTCTATTCAACCTTATAAAATGTGTAGAGAATACAATTTATATTTTAATCTTTTTTGTAATTTATGATTTGTATTTGTATTTAATAGTTGATGCCAACCTTCAAAATATTTGGACTCTTCCAAACTGAAGTGCATTCATAATCCTTATACTCTTCCTAATTTACACATTTAGCAAAATAATTAAGAGAAAGATGATAAATCCTAAAATGCAATAAAATTTATAGAAAAATAAATTCTTAGCACATTATTTGTTGAAATATAACTTGGATTGTCAGAAACCATGTTTGTATGTAAAACAATAACCTGGTAAATGTTTCGATCAAACACAATTCAAAAATTTTTATTCGATTACCTTAATTTAAAAATTTGTGAACCAAATTACAATTATTAAAATTAAAAATATTTGATACAGATACTGAAAAATAATAAACTATGAGTTAATCTCTTTAATTATAAATACTATAAGACTCTTGACCCTCATTCTTATCATACATTAATAAACCCTGTCATGAAGGTCATGAGTACTATACAAGATAATATTGCTTGAATTATTGGGAATATATATATATATATATATATATATATATATATATATGAATATGATAGATAAAAGGAATGAGCATAAACGTCTTGATCAATATCCTCTATTAACATGAATTTGAGAAGTTTTTATGGCTCTCAGGTGTTTCATATTACCTTATACATGGCTCTCTTTCACATGATATGTTTAAGCAATGAAAATAAATATTTATATGGCTCTTAATTTAGAGTAATGAAAATAAATATTTATATGGCTCTTAATTTAGAATAGAAAATCATGTTAATGGAATATATTAAAGACCTTAAAATTTATGAATACATGGGATTCGGGTTCATATTATTGGGGCACCTTATTAGATAAAGGATAATTAGTTTGAAAATATTACATGCATGCTCTTCGACATCAAAAAGGTATGCTACCATCTATACCATGGGCTGATTTGTTTTGGAAAAGACATATTTCCCCGAGGGCATCATATGAAATTCTTGTAGGCTTTGCATCAAAGCTTTATTCTTGTGATAAAAAGTATATATGATTATCCTTAATGTTCTCTTTGTTTTAAAAATTTAGATCCGGGTTTAAATATTTTGTTTCAATATAATTGTACCAATCAAATATAGGAATTTTGGTCAATTATAACATCTATTGGAGCTATGTTAGGAATAACATTTGAATAAATGTATTTGAATTCTTTGTTGATAAGATTATTCATCGGAGTGATCTGAGAATTCATGTGAACCATAGATGTCGTATTCATGTCATTGTGACAACAAAGGAGGCATAGATATAGAATAGAGGAATGACACTTTAGACATTATGTGACATCATTCAAGATTAATCCATGCCTTTGAATGAAGAATGTACATATTTATGAAGGTGTCATAAGGTTCCACATATATCACAGAGGCCCGAAACATGTTATGAAATAATCTATGGTGAGAGGTAAATGAAACTGGGAAAAACACTTTGGATTTGTGTGAAATCTTACAGAGCTTCATGGCATCTTCCAAGCATCTAGATGAAGAAACAACACCTTTAAAAGATTTAGTAGTAAATTTGATAGTTAATTCAAATGGTAATTGATTTGGTGGTATATTTGGTAGTATATTAGGTAATATATTTAACATTTTAATAAGAATGGTAATTAGTAACTATTAGCTATGAAAAGATACCAATGAGAGAAGGTTAGTAACATTTGTCTTTGTAAGGCAACATGACAAAGTAAACTAGTGGTGAAAGAAATAACATTCAAGGAGTGAGGTAAATACGAAGAGAAGAATATATATATATATATATATATATATATATATATATATATATATATATATATATATATATATATATATATATATATATAGTAATGTTGAGATAAAAGGTATATAAATGAAAGATAGTGAGATAAAAGGTATATAAATGAGAGATAGTGGAGTGAATGTAAGTATGCAGAGTATGGTGGAATGTAAAGTATATTTATATTAATGAATAAAGATAAGTTCGAGTATGAAACCTTGTATTATGTGTTATATGCATCGAATATAAATTTTTTTTTAAGTATAGCATAAGTAATCTATTAAAGTTTAGATATTTACCCTCTATTACATAATATCAACTCTAGCCTGGGCAACTCAACACCTAAATTGGTACATAATATCTAATTTATGTCAACATTGGCCATGATCTCGTTTTGATTTGAGTATTTTATATCAATAATGGATTAATGGTAAATATGGCTAAAAAATAATAAACATATCTTCAATAGGGAAAATATGAGATTCAATGTTTTATTGAGACAATTTTTGTCAGAAATTATTGAGGAGACATTAGTTCATATTGTGAATTATAATGAGATGGATGTCCCAGAAGAGGAGATGGAGATTCTTAAGGAATGGTTTCCTTATCTTTCTTCTCCATTAAGTTACAATTATCATAATCCTAGTGTTTTGCTTAGAGGTATTCCTTCTATTCAACTATGTCCAAACCAAATTTGTTGAAGCATTGATCAAACTTCTCGTGGTAATATGAGTTTTTTTGGATAATACATTAATATTTCACTTTTATTTATCGATAGCATGAGATATATTTCATGAGATAATAAAAAATGCATGCTTGATGAAAAGGCAGGTGGTATGAAATCATACCCCAAGATAAAATAACAATTATAAATGCAATTTGTTTTAGCAACTCGAGAAAGTATAAAGAAGGCTCAAGGCCAAAAGACCCCTGAGAAGAAATTGAAGGAATCATGAATCACTTAGCATAGTTCGTCCTTTGATTTAAGCTATTACTCCTTTCATGAGTTCAAACTTGCATATCAAGGTTTATGGTTATTTATAACATACCAAAAAAATATTATCAATGATAACCTACTCAAAGGATCCAATCCACTTTATTGGCATGGTCCAAAATAGACTCATAACACTTGGTATACAACCATTTAACTAATAAAGAGGTAATTCATAGGATCCTTAATGAACTTGATGATTACCATAGGATTTACATTATGTTTAACCTTCAAAGATTCAGATGAATCCATTACTTCAACATTTGATTTGATATTTAAGACTACAAAAAATTTGGGTTTAGGTTTTTTTAATTTTCTACCAACTACTTAAAATTCTTCATTTCCATTTTCCTTTTCAAAAGTTTCTACCAAGGAGAAATTACAAGCTTATTAAAATTAAAAGGAATTTCCTTTGGATTGGAACTAAAGAGAGAAATAAATGTCATCTTGTCACTTGGAACAAAGTTTGTACTCTAAAAAAGTATAGAGGATTTGGTTTAAGGAACTTCTAGCTGATGAACAAAGTGCTAACGTAAAGTTTTTACGGATTTTTTTAAAGAGAACAACAGTTGGGATAAAATCTTAAGTTTCAAATATTTAGAGGGTAGAGATCTGATGTGCATTTTTGAAGAGGACCAATTTGTCAGTGGTTCACATTTCTGTAACTTCTTGATTTTTAATAAAGATATTATATCTGTATGATCTACGTGGTAGATTGGTAATGGTTTGAAGGTTGGATTTTGAAAAGATTCTTGGTTCTTAGATAAACCTCTTAGTCAAATTGAGCTTTGGTAGTACTTGCAAGAGCATATTTAGAATAAGTATGGATGTAATGTTCATGAATACTCACAAGTGGTTGAACGAGTGACGACCTAGAAAACTTTGAGTATAGAAAATTTGAATCAATAAGATACCATCTCATTATATTTAAATTGAATAATATGTTGAGAAATTTTCACTTGCCATCCATCAACCATGATGATCGACTTGTTTGGAAGGAGTCGTTTAATGTCCAATACCAAGTCAAATCTGGTTACAATTTATTGGATCGAAATCTTGGAATCATCATTAATTGGGATAAGATATGGGATACATTTTTTATTCCTAAAATCAATTCCTTTTTATGGGTGTCAGTTCAAAACATAATTTTAACAATGGATAATTTAAGAAAAAGAGGTTGCATCTTGACTAATAGATGCATCTTATATGAAAATGATAATACATCTATTTTTCATCTGCTTGTGGATTACCCTTATACACAAAAAATTTGAATATTTTTTAATCTTGGATTCAATGTTAATTGGGTTTATGATGGTTCTCTATTGGAAGTGTGGTAGTCATAGGAGTGTCCCTTTCAAAATGTTCTTCTCAAAAAGACATGGAAGCTCTCATTACCACCCATCATCTAGGGCATTTGGGGAGAACGTAACAAGAAGATTTTTAGAGATAAGAAATGTGTTAGTAAAATTATATCCAAAAGGATCTTTGAGTCTATTATTAAAAACTACAATATAGTTCTTAATGTAAAAGTAAAATCTTGCTTCCATTTGAACATCTACGAGCTCTTAACTGGAAAATTCATCCTTTTGGCCTTGCAAAGAGTGATCCTCAAGATGATATTAGAAGAAGAAATAAATGGAAACCTCCACCTTTGTGCTGGTTAAATCTAACCTTTGATAAATCATCAAAAGGAAACCCAGGCCCAACTGGAGGAGGAGGTATATTAAGAGACCAACAAGAAACATTTGTGGTAACTTATGCTATAGATATGGGAATTAAATCCAATCATTGGCTAAAGCCCTTGCTGATTTATGAAGTCTAAAACTAGATCAACAATTGGGAATTAAATTGCTCATTATAAAGGGAGATTCTCTAAATATTTTAAATTTTTTGTCAAGAAAAAATGCTATTAGTTGGTCTATTAAACAATTGGTGGATGAAGCCATCTCTATTCTAGATTCCAGGCAACACGTGCTCATCAAACATATATATCCTAAAGGAAACATGATAGTTGATTGGCTTGATAATAGGGCGTGGCCTCCTTGGATTCAACTAATTGGATGGACATTGAATATATTCCTTGGGACATTGTCTAGAGGATTAAGGGAGAAGGTATTTGTAATGAATAAAACACTTGAGGATATGGGAGTCTTCCCCAAGATTAATTGTATTAGGTATTAAGAATTTAGACTTGTTTATAGTCTTAGTATTTACTCTTTAATTTTTCCCTATTTCGGTCTCTTTGAGAAGCGTTTAGAATTGATAAATATCATTCAATAATTTATATCTAATATCAAAGGCAACAAGAAGACAGCTTTGGGGATTTTCCATTTTTCAATCAATTTGCTTTGGGAAAGACTTAATCTCCCCTATTTTAGAGATAAAGTGGTAAAAATGAGTTTTCCAAATAGGATAGAGCCAAAAATTCTTGAAGAAGTCAAAAATAATGAGGTTATTTGAGAGGCTCCATAAATTGGGGGATTCACAAGGTTTATGGAGAAAATTGAAGGGCATGACAGACACATTTGGACTCTCTTTGCTAACGCTTGGGAAGATACAACCCTTAACATTAATGGGGTATTGCTAGAAATCATAAAGGAGATGATAATACACATTATAGGTTTAGAGATAGAGGATACCAAAATCTTCAATATTGGGAGGGATTATAAAAAGAGAAGGATATTTTTCTAGAGGAAGGAAAAACCCTAGAGATTCTTCAAAATGGATTTGATCATGAATCACTACCAAGGCCATTTGGAGAATTTATTTTCCATCTGATGAAATAAATCACACTTGAAGGGCTTCAACATTGTCAGATGGTCTATTTTCATTTTTCTAAACTATGTTAGGCATGTTGTTCCAATGTGCCTTCCCTTCTACATTTTACTCTCTTTAGAATCCTCTATTTTGAAATATAAAAAGGGTAGTTACCTAGTTCCCAAACATGAAGGGGTTATATTTCTAATTCACAAGTAATTTAAGGGAATAAATCAGATCAATCCATAAATTTATAATTCTCAGAAGAAAAAAGTTGGGATAAACCTGTGGACATAAATAATATTAAGAAGGTATGGATTAAGTATCCTGGCAGTGTCCCTAAGAGTATTGTGGTTTGATGCAGGAGCATCTAGATATATTTTCAGGCAAGACATAGTTACGTTAGCCATGATTGAATTTAAATCCAAATTATTGTATTTTCCCTCAAAATGTTGAAATTAAGGAGAAATTGTAATTAGTAAAAGTAAAAAGGTAATTATGGGCTATTGAGGGAATAATGGAGGAATGGTTGAAATGATTTTCAACCTTAGCATGTTGTTGTAATTAAAAACTGTAATTTGTTTTACCTAAGCCCAAGTTTGGCGTGGAAGTTTAGAAGAGATTCTTTACAAACAAGATAAGATATGCAAGTTGGCATGAGAGGTACGTAGAAGAAGGAGGAGAAAGAGAGAGCAGGAGGCAGAAAGGGAGAAGAGAAGGAGGAGAGACAGAAATATGTAGAAGAGAAGAGCAGGGGGCATAGGAGGAAAGAGATGGGCAATGCACAGACCAAGTCGAAGCTGGGTTTATTTTGTAAAACTAACACTCCTAGACAGTCCAGAAAGTCCAAAGGAGAAGAGGTGCTTTATTTTGTTTGATAAGGCCCAGCGACCAATCAAGGAGATTAAACGTGCCCTCTCTCTGCTGTAGCTTAGACATTTTATGGTGGGATGAGTGGTTCTTGTTTAAATTTGGTAGAAGTTGGAGATGGTGGCAGTATTTATCCCTAGACACAGATTGAATAATCTCACCTACTGAGATCCATGAAGCACTTGGATCTGTGAATCAACTCTTGTCTGCGTTGATATATTGTTTGCTTTAGTGACTGGATTACCCTTGGCTGGAAACCCAATATGGTAGCTTGCCATAGTTGGGACGCGTCCATATATTTTGCTTTTCTCTTGTGTGTACAGAAGCGACCAGACTGGTGTTGGGGAAGCACCGTCATTGGATATGTTAGACAAATCAGGAGACGAGTCAAAAGAATGGAAAATGCCTAAATAGATATTTTTGTAGATAAAGAAATACAGCTCTTGCAAATGTGGGCGCCATTCGAAGTTGATGTCATTATGTACAACTGTTTACAAAGCGAATTGTGGCCTTCATAATTCTGTGTACAACTGTGTCGACAGAAGCAAATAGATGAAAGTCTTAACCTGATATAATTGTTTAGTCTATTTTATCACTCAGGATTGTTAATCTCCTATTACATTTCTAGGCAATACTATGTGATACATAGGTTCCTTCTGCAAGGTGGAAAACTGAAGCTGCGAAGTCATTCTATATGTGATAATCATCTACACAGTATCATAATATTCAGCATTGGAGTGCTAGTTTTTCTAGCTGCTAGATCAGGGATTTATTTGAAATGCTGAAGAAGCTGCTGATGTCCAGAACTTCATACTGTGTGTAGAAATGGCAATAGCTGCCGTAGGACATTTATATGCTTTCCATTCCAAAGAATATGCAGAAGATAATGAAGATGCATTAAAGGTCTTTCCGGCAGCCTAATCCATGCTTTGAGCTTTAAGGATGTTCAACGGGATACTGTGCATGAGAAGTCTATCCATCATTTGGTATCAGAGCCTGAAGCTCTTGGGGATTTAGAAATTGATCATAAGTTGTTACAAAATTTGGAATGGTTGCATTTGTCAATGATGTTGCAGTTGTGAAGGATTTGGCAAAGAGATCAACAATAGACAGCACTAAAAGACTCTGCTGAAGAAAAGGTATGAGAAGTCTATATTATTTGATTTGAGTTTATTTTGTTAAGAAGCAACAGGTGAAGAGAAAGACAGCCAAGCCATTGAGGCTTAAGAGAAGAAGCCAATGAAGGCTTAGAGAAGAAGATCCAAGAAGAAGCTTGGATAGTTTGCCAAAAGACTAAGGTGAAACAGACTTAGGTGAGGTAAAGGATGAAGTTTTGAGAAGAGTGACAGAGGGACTGCCTAGAAGAAGAAGATCCAAAGCAAGGAAAGCTTGGATTTATGATTCGTATTTGATGAAGTGTTGTATAAGAGTTGCTGCAGGATTGAGAAAATGATCAAAAGACTAGGATGCAAAAGGCTTAGGTGAGATCACGTGGATTGTCAAAAGACCAGTCAAGGAGAAAAGGCTTGGGTGAGACAAGGGATCAAGAGACCAAGGTGGAAAAGACTTGGGTGAAGATCTCAGAGATGGAAGCATTGTTGAAAGCACTGCAGAGCAGCAAGGTATATGAGGGCAGCAAGAGGAAAGCAAGCATCAAAGGTATGACTAATATTGATTTTAATAAAGAAATTACTAGTTTGAAGAAAGAGTTAGCTAAAGTTAAAGATGAGTATGAGTCTTGGATGCAGCTGAATAGGGAAGTATGGGTATGGCCAATAAAGAAAAGGTTGCAGTGGCCAATAGATCTCCTAGTGAAAAGGAGAAGAAGGCAAAAGAAGATTGCCATGAAGAGAGAAGCCCATAAAGGCTTGAAGAAGATAAGAAGGTTGCCAAGTGGGCAGCAAGAAGAAGAAGTTGAGAAGAAGGTTCTCATTGAGGAGAACAAGAAAGGAGAAGAAAGAAAAGAGGAAGTGCCAGGAAGAACACTTGAAAAGATGAGAGTGTGGATGAAGAGAATACTCATGGAGACATTATAGTCTCTTGTTTTTGTATTTAATGTTGTTTTTGCATGGGTAAGTGCAGGTATGAGCAGCCTTATGAAGGTCAAGAGAAGGGCCTTGGAGAGTGAAGAGATTGGTGCAGGAGAAGACACCAAGTGCACAAGTGAATGTGCAGGAAAGAGAAGTGAGTTTGCCGTTGACAAGGGAGATAAAGATGAATTCCAAGATGCCATTAAATGCTAGGAAGAAGAAAGAGAGCAGCCAAGCATAAAGGAAAAAGAAAGGACAGATAATCAAGAAGCCATGCAAATGAAGCAGCCCATTAAAGAGGTAAATGAAGTGTTAAGTGCTGATTTTGATTGTTGTTATGAGCATGAAGATATTAATGCATAGGTTAGAAGAGGCAAGAGGAAGATGAAATCCTCACACAAAGCAGTCAATCATGGATATGTGATGCCTAAGTGGATGGTGAAGCATACAAACAAGCAACAAGTAAGCAAGCAGGCAAGTTTACCTTATAAAATTGATTTTTCTCGTATTCCTAATATGAATGTAGATGTGCAAGAAAATAAAAGGACAAATAAGATTGGTTTTTCAGTATTGTCACAAGAGCATGGTTACAAAGTGCCAAAATGGCTCAAGGGATCAGCAAATGATAAGAAGGAGAATCTAATGTGGGTGCCTAAGAAGGCAAAGAATGAAGCAGATGTGAGTGTTGAGACAACAAGACCAAGAACTCAATGGAGGAAGGTAAAAGATGACACAAGCACATGGAAAGGTAAGACAATTGTTTGCAATGGATGGGGCAATGATTTGTTTGAATCATTTAATAATCTTTTTATGGAAAATGAGGAATGAAAAGTGGCTGTAAGGACTAATATGCAGCAAGGAGAGACTTCCAAAGGGATGGATGATGAGAAAAGGAGAAAGTATGCAGCAGAACAAACAAGATGGCTTCAAGCAGAGATTAAAGAAAGCAAGGAGACAGAAGGTATGAATACTGCAATTGTTTTTTATGAACATACTGATGTGGATGAAGAAGCTGATTTGTATGAAGAAACTATAAAGTGGATGAATGCACTTATAAAGGATGAAAGACAATCTGGTCCTAAGTTTGATATAGGACATGAAGATTTGGATGAGTTTGTGTTGAGTGATGAGATGAAGAGTAAGGCTAGTAAGGAACAAGCAATCCTTCAGATTGATAAGCCCAAGTTTGATGAAGACTGTGAGATAGATGAGATCTCACTAAAGGTAGAGTTGAGAATGATAGAGGAGTTGTTTGGTAATTCAAGAGAGATGAAGGTACAAGCCATGGTGAAGGCAGCATACCAAAAGAGTGGAGCAAGACAAGAACAAAGCAAAGAGACAAAGATAGTTTTATCAAGACAAGAAGAGCATGGAGGTAGCCAAGAGGCTTCATGGCCTCAATGTTTTTCTACTAAGGTTGCTTTTGATGTTTTGAATGCAAGTGTTAAAGTTGTGGAGATGAATGAAGTCCATAGTTCAATGGACAAATTTTTGAACCAAGAAGATCAAGAAGATTTTGAAGACATGTATGAAGAATGAAGCATGGAGATGGGACATAACAGCTGAGAAAGAAATGAGAAGAAGAACATACCAAAAGAGGAAGAAAAGCAAAATGAAAGACAAAGACTGTCCAAGACAAACAACAACATTGGCATTGACAAGAAGACCGTGGGATCCAGGTACAATATGAAGACTAATGCATGGAGGCAGCATTTCATTTGAACTAAGGTTCAAATTGTTTCTAGAGGGAGAGAAATGATGCAGGAGCATCTAGATATATTTTCAGGCAAGACATAGTTACATTTAGCCTGATTGAATTTAAATCCAAATTATTATATTTTCCCTCAAAATGTGTGAATTTAAGGAGAAATTGTAATTAGTAAAAGTAAAAAGGTAATTATGGGCTGTTGAGGGAATAATGGAGGAATGGTTAAAATAATTTTCAACCTTAGCATGTTGTTGTATTTAAAAACTGTAATTTTGTTTTGCCTAAGCCCAAGTTTGGCGTGGAAGTTTAGAAGAGATTCTTTACAAACAAGATAAGATATGCAAGTTGGCATGAGAGGTACGTAGAAGAAGGAGGAGAAAGAGAGAGCAGGAGGTAGAAAGGGAGAAGATAAGGAGGAGAGACAGAAATATGTAGAAGAGAAGAGCAGGGGGCGTAGGAGGAAAGAGATGGGCAACGCACAGACAACACAAAATGTATGTCTCCCTACAATATGAATAAATATAGTGTATGTTGTTTTCCTGCATTGATTTGTTTTTGTATTGTTTTCTGTCCACCTTCCAATTCTGTGTGAGTTGAGAGAAATAAAACAAGGAGGCATAAAAAGAAGAAACTGTTGTGCGTGGAATTAGATAAAACACATGTCTCCTGTTGGGCCGCATATCAATGTTGGGCCGCTATCTATGTGTTATGTTGTTTCTAGATTAAAGAAAATGTGGAATGGGACCGATCTATACATCAGGTTAACATCCATTTGGAAAGCGCTTGAAATCCAAGTCGAAGCTGGGTTTATTTTGTAAAACTGACACTCCTAGACAGTCCAGAAAGTCCAAAGGAGAAGAGGCGCTTTATTTTGTTTGATAAGGCCTAGTGACCAGTCAAGGAGATTGAACGTGCCCTCTCTCTGCTGTAGCTTAGACATTTTATGGTGGGACGAGTGGTTCTTGTTTAAATTTGGTAGAAGTTGGAGATGGCGGCAGTATTTATCCCTGGACGCAGATTGAATAATCTCACCTACTGAGATCTGTGAAGCACTTGGATCTGTGAATCAACTCTTGTCTGCGTTGATATATTGTTTGCTTTAGTGACTGGATTACCCTTGGCTGGAAACCCAATATGGTAGCTTGCCACAGTTGGGACGCGTCCATATATTTTGCTTTTCTCTTGTGTGTATAGAAGCGGCCGGACTGGTGTTGGAGAAGCACCGTCATTGGATATGTTAGACAAATCAGGAGTTGAGTCAAAAGAAAGGAAAATGCCTGACTAGATATTTTTGTAGATAAAGAAATATAGCTCTTGGAAATGTGGGCGCCATTCGAAGTTGATGTCATTATGTACAACTGTTTACAAAGTGAATTGTGGCCTTCATAATTCTGTGTACAACTATGTCGACAGAAGCAAATAGATGAAAGTCTCGACTTGATATAATTGTTTAGTCTATTTTATCACTCAGGATTGTTAATCTCCTATTACATTTCTAGGCAATACTATGTGATACATAGGTTCCTTCTGGGGTCATGTTTATATCATTATGATTTTGTGTTTTGAATATCATTCTAAGTAAGATATCAGGACATAAATCTTGACGGGAACGGAATAGGTTGAAACAGAGTTGCATCATCATTCAGTCTCAGGACAATTTTTCATCATCCTGGCAGTGTCCCTAAGAGTATTGTGGTTAAAGCTTTCAAGAGCTCAGAGGTCAAAGATCTCAAAGGTTCAGATGTTAAACCTATTAAGATTCAAGATAATAGTATCAAAAAGCATCTAAGGAGTGTGGCTAAGGAAATAACTGTGATTATCAATTCTTTAGATAAGAATGGTAAAATAGGTCATTATGTAGGTGACTCAATCTTAGTTGAAGAAGATATGACTGGTCCAGAGGATGTTAATAATTAAAAAGATCTGGGCAGAGCTAGCAAGACTATTCAAGCCAAGTAAACTGATTCTAAAAAATAGAAGTGTAGAGAAGACCACAAGGAGAAAGGTAAAATTTTTACTGGTAAGTAGCCTCATGTTTTAAATAAAAATTTCAATAATTTAGTGACCTCTTTGAAAGGAAATCAAAACTCAGACAAGATTGTTGAAGAATTGGACCTCCAAAAGTCCATCATGCATTGGTTCATGAGGGAACTAATAAACCTTAAAGGGAAAGTCAAATATGCACATTAGGAGAGTGACAAATTGGTTCAAAACAATTCTGCCAAAGATGTTAATCAACAAATGTAGAGTCTTCAAAATAAGGTTGAAATATTTAAAAATGAAAATGATAAGCTTAATAATAATATTAGTTTCTTGGTGAATTGTAGCAAGGCTGCTATGAATAAGGGGATTCAAAATGTTGAAAATCTTAGATCCCATCTAGGATATTTGTTTGACATTAAGACTCCAAGCAAAGGTAAATGCAAATAGGTTCAATGCAACAGATGCTATAAATATGTTGACAAATAAAAGATGTTGCTACAAATTGACTCAAATCTCAAAAGAATGAAAAGTTGTTGGGAAGACATCTCTGGAAATCTCGACATGAAATAGGCTTTAACTTCACCTTTTATTGTTTCCGGTTATTTTTGGTTTTTTGGATGTTCCTTTTTTGTTTCTGAGCTATGTTCGAACTGTCTCTGGTCATGTTTGTTCTTGTCTCTCTCTTGTGGGCTTTGGTAGTCCGTTGGTTCCTTTTTGTTTTTACTTATCCTAGGATTTGGGGACCCTAGCCAAAAAAATCCCCCACCTTTAACCTTAATAAAAAAATTTCAGGCTAAATGACCATGCTATGGAACATTAAACACTAGAAATAGAGGCTCTCATAATTTATATTGATATTACTATTATAAGAAGAATATTTATCATATTCATTTGATCACAAAAGGATCCAAAGGCAGTCTTGATATTGTTGAAGCTTCCGACACACTTATAGGCAAAATTCATTCTTTCCAAGATGTAAAAATCCCTCATAGAGATGATTTTTATATCTTATGAAACCCATAACAAGAGTTATATTTCAAAATTTTAAACATAAACTACTTTTACTTTATGGACATTATCTTTTCCCCTTGTCAAATAACTTGGTGGAAGATATTTCCATTCTTTAACACATTCTTATAGATCAACAAATATTCAATATACTTTATATTATTAAGTATTCTAATATAATTCAAGATATTTTCTTTTTATGTTATTTTTCATTTTTATCATAAACATATTTAAAAATAATATAGTTGTCTTATTTTTTCAAGTATTGACTTCTATCTATTCTCTGATAATAAGTTTTGTAAACAAACTCAAGATATTGGACCAAAAATTACCTATGCAATTGATCCCAAAAAAACTCACATAATATACCATACTATGAATTGTAAGTTGAAACTAAATTAAATATCTCATTATCTCCTTTTTAGACATCCAATTCTATTTTATGACTAAGGATTTAAACTCAATGGCATATTATATTAGTAATTAGACTATTAATTTAAATCTTTTTCGAATGTGGATTGAGTACAATACAATGAATTTTCCTGTGAAATCGTATGATATCTTGGGTGATACTATTCTATAAGACGAGGAACCCTTATAATAGTAAATGATGGTTTAATAAATGAGTTAAAAAATCATTTTGTTCAAACTAAAAGAAACACACTATATTCCTTATTACATGTAAAGTTGATGTTTCCTATTTTATTAGTATACACAGAAGTATATATCATAATAGACAATATATCATACGTATGAGATGTGCTCTGAATTTACATGACAATGTGACTATTTTTTTATTTTTTTTTTCAATTTCTGAATTGGATTAGAATTTTAGGCCATTCATCCATTGAGAAGTCATGCAATTTGATGTTTTACAATTAATACATTGATAGTGTTCATTTAAAAAATATTAAGTGACAAGATTAAGATAAAGGTATAAAATTTAATCTGTATATTCTAAGTGATGTGAACATGTTCTGTCACATAATATATTTTTGCATGTATTCTATTCATGCCATGAGAAAAAGATGATGTGAACATGTTTTGTCACATAATATATTTTTGCATGTATTAAACAAAGAGGATACTAAAATCTTCAAAACTGGTAGGGATTATAAAAAGAGGAGATTTTCCTAGAGGAAGGACAAACCCTAGAGATTCTTCAAAATGGATTTGATCATGAATCGTTACCAAGGTCGTGTAGAGAATTTATTTTCCATCTGATGAAATAAATCACACTTGAAGGGCTTCAACATTGTAAGATGGTCTATTTTTATTTTTATAAACTATTTTAGGCATGTTGTTCCAATGAGCCTTCCCTTCTACATTCTACTCTCTTTAGAATCCTCCATTTTGAAATATAAAAATGGTAGTTACCTAGTTCCCAGACATGAAGGGGTTATATATCTAATTCACAAGTAATTTAGGGCAATGAATCAGATCAATCCATAAATTTATAATTCTCAGAAGAAAAAAGTTGTGGATAAACCTGTGGACATAAATAATATTAAGAAGGTATGGATTAAGTATCCTGGTAATGTCTCTAAGAGTATTGTGGTTAAATCTTTCAAGAGCTCAGAGGTCAAAGATGTCAAAGGTTCAGATGTCAAACCTATTAAGATTCAAGATAATAGTATCGAAAAGCATCTGAGTGTGGCTAAGGAAATAACTGTGCCTATCAATTCTTTAGATAAGAATGGTAAAACAAGTCATTTTGTAAGTGACTCAATCTTAGTTGAAGAAGATATGACTGGTGCAGAGGATGTTAATAATCAAAAAGATCTGGCCAGAGTTAGCAAGACAATTCAAGCCAAGCAAAACTAATTCTGGAAAATGGAAGTGTAGAGAAGACCCCAAGGAGAAAGGTAAAATTTTTACTGGTAAGTAGCCTCATGTTTTAAATAAAAATTTCAATAATTTAGTTAGCTCTTTGAAAGGAAATCAAAACTCAGACAAGATTGTTGAAGAATTGGACCTCCAAAAGTCCATCATGCATTGGTTCATGAGGGAACTAATAGACCTTAAAGGGAAAGTCAAATATTCACATTAGGAGAATGACATATTGGTTCTAAACAATTCTGCCAAGGATGTTAATCAAAAAATGTAGTCTCTCCAAACTAAGGTTGAAATATTTGAAAATGAAAATGATAAGCTTAATAATAATATTAATTTCCTGGTGAATTGTAGCAAGGCTGTTATGAATGAGGGGATTCAAAATGTTAAAAATCTTAGATCCCATCTAGGAGATTTGTTTGACATTAAGACCCCAAGCAAAGGTAAATGCAAATAGGTTCAGTGCAGCGCATGCTATAAATATGTTGACAAATAAAAGATGTTACTACAAATCGACTCAAATCTCAAAAGAATGAAAAGTTCACAGGAAGACATCTCTAGAAATCTTGACATGAAATAGGCTTTAACTTCACCTTTTGTTGTTTCCAGTTCTTGGTGGTTTTTTGGATGTTCCTTTTTTGTTTCTGGGCTATGTTTGAACTGTCTCTGGCTATGTTTGTTCTTGTCTCTCTTGTGGGATTTGGTAGTCTGTTGGCTCCTTTTTGTTTTTACTTATCCTAGGATTTGGGGACCCTAGCCAAAAAAATCCCCCTCTATAACCTTAATAAAAAAAAATTAGGCTAAATGACCAAGGTTATGAAACATTAAACACTAGAAATGGAGGCTCTCATAATTTATATTGATGTTACTATTATAAGAAGAAGATTTTTCATATTCATTTGATCACAAGAAGATCTAAAGGTAGTCCTGATATTGTTAAACCTCCCAGCACACTTCTAGGCAAAATCCATTCTTTCAAAGATGAAAAAATCCCTCATAGAGATGATTTGTATATCTTATGAAACCCATAATAAGAGTTATATTTCAAAATTTTAAACATAAACTACTTTTACTTTATCGACATTATCTTTTCCCCTTGTCAAATAACTTGGTGGAAGATATTTCCATTCTTCAACACATTCTTATAGATCAACAAATATTCAATATACTTTATATTATTAATTATTCTAATATAATTCAAGATATTTTCTTTTTATGTTATTTTTCATTTTTATCATAAACATATTTAAAAATAATATAGTTGTCTTATTTTTTCAAGTATTGACTTCTGTCTATTCTCTGATAATAAGTTTTGTAAACAAACTCAAAATATTGGACCAAAAATTACCTATGCAATTGATCCCAAAAAAAACTCACATAATATACCATACTATGAATTGTAAGTTGAAACTAAATTAAATATCTCATTATCTCCTTTTTAGACATCCAATTCTATTTTATGACTAAGGATTTAAACTCAATGGCATACTATATTATTAATTAGACTATTAATTTAAATCTTTTTTGAATGTGGATTGAGTACAATACAATGAATTTTCCTGTGAAATTGTATGATATCTTGGGTGATACTATTCTATAAGACAAGAGGAACCCTTCTAATAGTAAATGATGGTTTAATAGATGAGTTAAAAAAGCATTTTGTTCAATCTAAAAGAAACACACTATATTCCTTATTACATGAAAAGTTGATGTTTCCTATTTTATTAGTATACATGAAAGTATATATCATAATAGACAATATATTAGACGTATGAGATGTGATCTGACTTTACATGATAATGTGAGTATTTATTGTATTGAGCGTGTTCAAAGGAGGTTGCCCCCTCAAAGAGCCCAGTTATTATACAATTCAGCTATTGTAATTCAATTTTGCTTATTTGAATTAATATATTGATAATTTTCATAGTTTAATTCATATATTTTCAATTACCTACTAACTTGTTTAGGAAGGATCCTCTCATCTGGTATCACACCAACTTCGCTCCCACTCCATCACAGAGGTTTTAATTCAGTGGCATATAATGCAATAAGAGGATGCCATATGTGAACCACTATTTCAGATTCAACACCAATTCTCACATCTGAAGCTTTGAGGACAAAGCTTTTTCTAAGAGGAAGGGGATGTTAGAAACCAGTGCTACCCCTTATCTTTACTTTGTTAGTATAATAGTTGATATGGATGCATATGCTTTGTAAGTTATCTCGTGAGCATTTTGTTTTATCCCACATTCATGGGAAGTAGTACTTGCTTAGATTAGACTTAGTATATAAATAAGTGTTGAGGTTAATGAAGGCATCCACAAATTTATTGTATTGAGCTTGTTCAAAGGAGGTTTCTTCCTCAAAGAGGCAAATAATTCTGTAATTCAACCATTGTAATTTAGTTCTGCTTATTTGAGTTAATATATTGATAATTTTCATATTTTATTTCATATATTTGTAATTATCTACTAACTTGTTAAAGAAAGATCCTCTCACATGTGAAATAAGCTCAATCTCTCTGATCCCAATCACCTTAGGAGAAAAGAGTTAGCTTCCTCTTGGTTCACTTGGTCCAGCCTCATACAAGGCAATGAAATAGTTGTTAAAATATTAGATTGATATTTACTCATAGATTAATATTTGTTCGTCTTATCTAGATCCAAGGATCATCCTTTTTCGGGTATTAACGATGTTATTCTCTCGGACCACCGGCCCAGATGCTTTTGTATTAAATGGATCTATCCTCAAACCAAAAAATCTAAGTCTTAGGTTTCCTCAACACAACTCATCTTAAGCATGAGAGAACTCTTGGCCATATCAAGTGGATTTGGGATTTGGTGCCCAAACTCTCATGGGCCATAGAATGGATTGATTCTTGGGTTGATGCAATCATGTAAACTACCAACTTTTTACATTTGTATGGTAATAAAGTAGTTATATTTCAACATTAGACTCACAAAACATCATACAATGAATTCCATAGGGCTTCATAATATCTTGATCATGCTCCACTCTATGTCAGTCTTCAAGTTCAAGCTTCTCAATGGAGACACAAGCTCAATATTGAGGAAACATACAAGGCTTGGGGAGATCAGCTCCAAGTTAGAATGCATGGGTTGAGAATTGGGGATAGGATTACCAAATAATTATTTTCCCTTATCCATGGCAAATGAGTTGCATACAGATTTAAGCCATTCAATATGTTAATGCCAAGCTTACCAAACTTCCCTATATTTTACAACACTTTGTTCACCTTTACTAAGGGTTTTTTTCACTTAACCTTCCTCTCTAGCCTGTGAATCATCACTTTTACAATGTCTTCCAGCTTTCCCATGTAATTTTTTTTTACCCTAGACAGTTACATATGATAAATCTATTTCTTTGAATGATCTCAAGGAAGCGGCCATGCAAATGGACTCTAATAAATCATGCGGGATTGATGGTTTCCCCTATGAATTTTATTAGATCCTATGGGACATAGTTGGTCCTAATCTCCACAAAGTCTATTCTGAACTTGTTTTGTCCAATTCCATGGATACCCTCATTAATAATGGAAATATCAAGTTCATCCCAAAAACTAGAGACCCTGAGCTTATTATGAATTGGAGACTAATAACCCTTTTGAATGTCTTGTACAAAATCATTGCCAAAGTCATTTCCCTCAGGTTAATAATCTTATTCCCCTCATTTTTATAAGTGAGAAAACTAGGTTCATCTAGCACATGTATATTTTGGACAATGTTATTGCAGTCTAGGAAGGTATGGAATGGGAAAGGGTTTCTAGTAAAAAATCCATTTTTTTGAAAATTGACTTTGAGAAATATTATGCCATAATTGAGTGGCCATTTATCATTAATATGATGCAAGCTTTGGGTTTAGCCCTCATTTTTCCATACCATTAACATGTTGTTTCAAGATGTTGGAGCTTGTATTACCATTAATGGAGTGCAATCCCAAAAATTTGAGATGTTAAGGTCTATACGACAAGGTTGTCCCTTGGCTCCCTCTCTATATGTGTTAGCTTTAAAATGTTTTAGTTACCTTTTGGCCAAGTACTGGTCTAGAGGCTTGGTGAAAGGCATCTCTCTCCCCCAGTGTGACTAACATAACATTAATGGGAATGTCGCAGATGACTATATTTTCTCACCCTTTTGGAAGAAGAGGCTTAAGTTAATAATTCCATGGAATGGCTTGACATTTTTTTATGGCATCAAGCTCTTCTATCTAGTGGAAAAAGACTTAATGCTATAGGAACTCCCTCTCTCCCAAACCTCCTTGGCTAGAAAGATATCAATGGTAATGGATCATGTCATGCGTGTAATTTATGTTTATGAGTAATTATTTTGACTTTAGGGTCTCCCTTGTTGATATTTGGTCATATGTTGGGTAGAAGGTTGAGAATAATATCTCCTACTAGATCACCAAGTTCATCTCTTTAGCAAGGAAGTTTCAATTTTGCTCCAAAGTGTTGGCTACTACTCATGTGTACTACTCTTCTTATTGGGTTGCTCCTAAATTTACCTATGTTAGATAGGAGAAGTTGTTGAGTGATTTCCTTTGGGCCAATTAAGACGTTCATAGCCATTTCCACAGGGTTTCCTGGGATATTTGTTGTAGGACTAAGGAAATGCATCAGGGTCATTGACATTAGACTTAAAGGCTATGCTCTTAGTGTGAAATGGATCATTAGAAGCCTAGATGAGAATGAATTAAGAAAGGTACTATTTAAGCATTACACTACTGTAGGAACCCCTCTTCGTTGAGAGGCTTGGAAAGGCCTTTTATTACAAAGTCTTCTTCTTTATCCTATGCTAGTTCAGGTGGGTGGCACCTTTGTGGTTAAAAGCATACAAAAAACTTGGGATCTTCTCAAACCTAACCTCATCTAGGTTGGGGATGGCTTCAGAACTAGTATTTCAATTAATTCCCACTCTTACTCATCTCCCATACTCAACTTTTACAATGTTCTTTTTTCTATGGTTCCCTAGATGAAGAGTCTCAGGATCTTCAAAAAGGGAATCAAGATTGTTGGGGACATTTTATGCAAAGTTTCTAGAGGGTAGCTCTCATGGGATCTGTTGAGAATCAAATACCAACTCAAACCTATTATGTGAATTCGATTCAAGAAATTCAAAACTCCATATGTGATGATTACCTCCATAAAATTGGTGTTTCACCTAGAGTCCTTTAGTGGAAAGATTGGCATTGTCCTATGGCTACTCCTTTATAACAATACAAACCCTAGATTGGGTATCATTTCCTGGATCTACAACATATTCAAAGTGAAACCCTCAATCATTGGTGGAAGTTAAGGTTTGTTGATTAAAGACCAACTTAAACACTTGGGAGTTTCAAACTCCATCTGTCTTGCTTGTTATTAAGCTAAGACTTTAAAATATTTATTCTAGGTTTCCCCCGTTCTCAGTTAGCGTGGAAATGGATTCATACTCTTTTTCAACCCTTTCTTCCAGAGTTCTTTCCCTAGAAAATGGTTTTTCTTGGGGACTCAACCATGTTACCTACAAGATACAACATTTTTTGGCATATTTTTTCATGCTGATATTATTTTTCATATGTGGAAAGCTATAAATTATGTTATTTTAAAAATAAAGCTATGGAAAGGATTTTCTTAATGACTAAAAAAGTTATTGTAATTTATAACGTTTTACTTCAAATTAAAGTTTAGACGGATAAACTTTGCCTAGAGGTAGCACACCTTTAGACCCTTATGGACCACTAAGGGAGTGCTTTGTATGCTATTAGTCGTGAGCCTATGGATCTTTCACACCGTAGGTCTTCCTCTCAGGGCTAAAGGTGATGGATTCTGGTGTTAATGCTCGATGAGTAGGGGAAATTTTGTTAGGATCCTGTAGCTCTGATACCAATTGTTAGTACCTTAGAGCTCAATTGATTACTTTTGTATAAGCAACTAAACACGAAATTAAACCAGAAGTAATAAGTAACTAAAAATCAGAAACAACAAAGAATAGGAGATACGAGAAACAACCAATCTTGTATTAAACTCTTCTAGAATGAAATACAATGAAGAAATCTCTTTCTCCTCACACCTCTTAGATGTAAAGTAATTCTCCCTCAAGAGTTCTCTCTCTCTCAATCAATTACAATCAACTCAACACTGAGTTGTTCCCTCTAGTGAAAATCAACACAATTGTTGTTGCCTCCTCTTGTGACAATCAACACAATTGTTGTTGCCTCCTTGTGACAATCAACTCAATGGTTGTTGTTGCCTACTTGTGACAATCAACTCAATGGTTTTTGTTGCCTACATTGATTACAATACAGCCCCATGGGTCTCTTAAATAGAACTCAAAGCAAAAAATAATTAGAAAAGTGGACTCAAGACTAAAATTAGTCTTTACATGCAAACTAACTATTCTTTTAAAATTAAAACAGTTCTGGAAATGCATAGATGACCGATGTCGGTCTGAAGGTGACCGATGCCGGCTGATCCTAACCGATGCCAATTACTGTGAAGCTGAAGATAACCAATGTCAGTCGACCCCTAACCGATGTTAGTTGGCTCTGACCGATGTTGGTTAATGTGTAACCCAACAACCTCCACATTTGCACATTCAGTGAAGCTTTTAGCTCCACAACTCAATAATCTCTCACTTAGAGATAAACAGTTGCACCTGTACCTGTACAGCAACATCCTCTAATTTATTTCTGGCTTGTTTCTCCATCTTCAAGTTCAATCTTGAAGACCAATAAAAGTTGAATGAAGATTCAACTTCTCCTTTGTTACCAACTTTGTTAGCATATTAGCAGGGTCCTTATCTGTATGGATCTTTTCCAGCTTCAATTGACCATCCTCCAATACCTATCTAATGAAGTGGTACCTGAGTTGTATATGTTTGGTTCTTGAATGAAAGGCTGAGTTCTTTGCCAAATGAATTGCACTTTGACTATCACTTTACAATCTGCAACTCTCTTGCTCCTTTCCCAACTCTTCCATGAACCAAGTCATCCAAAACATTTCCTTGCTAGCCTCTGTGACTGCAATGTATTCTTTCTCTGTAGTAGACAGGGCAACAACCTTTTGCAACTTTGAAATCCAGCTAACTGTCGTTCCACCAATAGTGAACACATATCCTGTGGTGCTTCTCCTGCCATCCAAGTCACCTGCCATATCCAAATCTACATACCCATGTAGAGAAGTGTTTGACCCTCCATAGCATAAATACCTAGTGTTGGTCCCTCTCAAATATCTGAGAATCCACTGAACTGTTTTCCAGTGTTTCTTTCTAGGATTCGCCATAAACTTGCTGACAACTCCCATTGCTTGGGCAATATCAGGTCTAGTATATATCATATTGGCCTTATGTCTCACTTGTCCATTCTCTCCTTCCTTTAACCTGTAAATCTATTTGTTTTTCAGTGCCTTCTTTTCAGCTGGCAACTCAACTAAATCCCACGTTTGGTTCTCTTCCAAGGAATCAATTTCTTCATTCATGCCATGCTCCCACTGTTTCTTAGATTCTACCTGCATTACCTCATCAAAACTTCCTAGTTTTCCACCATAAGTGAGCAACAAGTATAAAGAAGGGGAATAACGAATTGGAGGTTTACTTACCATTTCAGACCTCCTTATGGGTGTTTGAGACTCATTCATAGCTTGTTATCTGCCCAAATTTCCTTCTGACAGTGACCGATCCTGATCATCTCTCGGTCTGCACCCGACCGATGTCGGTTCCACCTGACCGACCTGACCGACGTTAATTTCTATCTGATCGATGTCGGTTGCCACCTGCCTGACATCACCGACTTTGGTCTCCACCGGACCGACGTCGGTTCCTGCCTAACTGACGTCGGTCTCTACCTGAGCGACGTCGATATCTGTGTTTTTCTGTGAGTGATGATTTTTATTTGTGAGCTCATTTTAGATCATAACCTCATCCAAATCAAGATTGCCCTGCTCAGAATTATTCAGTCTCTTGAGCTGATCACTGTACATCACCTTCTCATTGAAAACCAAGGCTTTCCATTTCTTAAATGTGTCAAAAACATCAAATTTCCTCTTTATGCAATAAACCCATACTTTTTTTGTAGCATCATCAATGAAAGAAATATAATACTGTGATCCTCCAATAGAAGCTACCTGAGCTGGTCCACACACGTCTGTATGAACAAGCTCCAACTTGTGCTCCTTCTTTGTTGACCCAGTTTTGAGAGACCTTACTTTCTTTTGTTTTCCAAAAATACAATGCTCACAGAAATCTAGATCTATGCTTTTCAAATCTGAAAGCTTATCTTTTGACTTAAGAACATGCATTCCCTTCTCGCTCATGTGACCAAGCCTACAGTGCCACAACTTTGCATCTACATCTGAAGTAGATAAAATAGAAGAAGAATAATTAGTAATACAAGTAGATAGGTAAAGTGTACCTACTTTCTTACCTCTTGCTAATACAAGTTCACCCTTGGAAACTTTTCAAGATTTTGTTGTGAGATTTACTGTGCAACCCTCATCACCCAACTTTTCTGCAGAAATCAGATTCCTCTTCAGAATGGGTACATGTATGACATCTTTCAACACCCATGTGTTGTCATTCTACAATTTCAGCTGCACTTTTCCTTTGCCAACAATTTGACAAGGTTCACCATCCCCTAAATAAACTTTTTCAAAGTCTCCATGGACATAATCACTGAAAAATTCTCTATTTGGGGTTGCATAGAAAGAAGCACCAAAATCTAAAACCCATGATTCTACCTGACTATCCAAAAAAAATATAAGAGCATCATGTGCAACAATACCTGCATCATTTGCTTCTTTATTACCTTCATGCTGATTTTCTTTCAACCAACAATCTTTCTTTGCATGTCCTTTCTTTCCACAATTCCAACAGGTTATACTTCCATTTCTAGATTTGGATCTACTTCTCATCTTTGAACTTGATTTCCCTTGCTTGCCCTTCTCTCTTTGCTTTCCCCTGCTTTCAACACTTAAAGCATTACCTGATGTTTCTCCTGTGCTTTTTTTGTAAATTTTTTCATTCAAGATTTACACTAACAACATCATCAACTTTCAAGATATTTGAAGCAGACGCAGTATTACTAACTGCCATTACCAAGCTATCCCAACTTTCAGGTAAAGAGCATAAGATTAAGAGAGCCTTAATTTCATCATCAAAAACTATTTTGACTGAAATTAACTAATTTACTAATCCATAAAAATCACTAAGATGACTATATACAAATCCACCTTCTTGTATTTGTAAATTAAATAATTACTTTATAAGATATACCTTATTCGAAGCTGAGGGTTTTTCATATAAATTTGCCAAAGTATCCATTAACTTTACCGTTGTCTTTCCCTGTGATAAGTTGAAAATCACAGAAGATGCCAGGCTCAACTTTATAGATTCAAGAGCCTTTCTATCAAGAACATTCCATTCTTCATCTTGCATATCTATGGGCTTTCTTGAAACCCCACCCAACGGTAAGTACAAATCTTTCTGATACAAATAATCTTCTATCTGCATCCTCCATAATTGATAATTTTTGCCATTGATTTTTTCTATTCTTAGTTTACTTTCTTCTGCCATTGCTTTACTCCCACTCAATCAGAAACCCCTGAGAGTGAATCCTGTAATCAACAAACACTAACCTGCTCTGTTAGTGAACCTGGCTCTGATACCACTTCTCAGGGTCCTGTAGCTCTGATACCAATTGTTATTACTTAGATCTCAATTGATTACTTTTGTATAAGCAACTAAACACAGAATTAAACCAGAAGTAATAAGTAACTAGAAATCAGAAACAACAAAGAATAAGAGATACGAGAAACAACCAATCTTGTATTAAACTCTTCCAGAATGAAATACAATGAAGAAATCTCTTTCTCCTCACACCTCTTGGATGTATAGTAATTCTCCCTCAAGAGTTCTCTCTCTCTCAATCAATTACAATCAACTCAACACTGAGTTCTTCCCTCCAGTGACAATCAACACAATTGTTGTTGCCTCCTCTTGTGACAATCAACACAATTGTTGTTGCCTCCTTGTGACAATCAACTCAATGGTTGTTGTTGCCTACTTGTGACAATCAACTCAATGGTTGTTGTTGCCTACATTGATTACAATACATCGCCATGGGTCTCTTAAATAGAACTCAAAGCAAACAATAATTAGAAAAGCGGACTCAAGACTAAAATTAGTCTTTACGTGCAAACTAATTGTTCTCCTAAAATTAGAACAGTTCTGGAAACGTACAGATGACCGATGTCGGTCTGAAGATGACCAATGCTGGTTACTGTGAAGCTGAAGATAACCGATGCCGGTCAACCCCTAACCGATGTCGGTTGGCTCTGACCGATGTCGGTTACTGTGTAACCCAGCAACCTCCACATTTGCACATTCAGTGAAGCTTTTAGCTCCACAACTCAACAAGTTTGTCTCCTCGTCCCCGATGGCCATCACCTCTCCATGGGGTTGGCATTTTTGGCCAATGTGGGCACAGTGGTGGTCACTGTTAGAGGACTCCTCCCTATGATAAATTTACTCACCTAACTCTTACTATCTCCCCCTCTGAGTATGTAGAGGATACAAAAAAACATCAAATTAATGAGTGGGAGCTTGTACTTGACACTATAGATCCTTTGGGCACTAGTAGTTATAGACATTAAATTATTTTCAAATGTAAGAATTTTTATTCTTAAGTTTTTTTTCAATATGTTTCCACATGAAATAGAACACGAGAATTATAAGACTAAATAATATTATTTTCTTTTTATCTTAATGCCAAAGTTCCCATTACTGCAGTGCTTTTCCAAACTATAATTTTTATTTTCTCGACTTCTCAATAAGCCAGTAGTTACATTACATACAGTGTGAGGTTTGCTGAAAGTGTGGCTTATTAGGGGTCAAGGGTTGCAGTCGTAATGGATCCAACATTTTGTTATCATTCTAACTCTAATACAGACAGGATGTACCAACTAAACATTTCAAGTTGCAGGTATTGAGAGTACCAGCTAAGCATTTAATCTGACATAATGTTGAGCCTCAAATGGGGCCAAGAGAAATGAATAAGGGTCTGGTTCCATGGTGGGGGCAAATTGAATTTTCTCTACAAGTGCTGTAGAGTAAAAATAGAATTTTTTTTACAGTATGATGGTCCTATGTAATCATTTATTAGCAGAAGAAAAATAAGAGGTTTTTTTAACAGAACTGTCCGATGAAATTAAAAAAAATAATTACAGTAATAAGTAATCAGAAATTGACATCATCACTATAAAAAAATAAAAATACAGCAGTACAGTAATCAATAATTTATTTCATCAGTAGATATTATATTTTACTCATATTGTTTGGAATACTGTTTGGTTTGATTAGCTGAAAGTCGGTATGGAAGTCACTAAAAACACAAATTACAGACGGCGATAACCTCATTTTTGCAACCTTTTGATTCCTTATTCACTGAATATGCTTCTGCAACAAAATCTTGCATATTTTCCAAAAGGAAAGTCTCGTTGACCATTTCAGTATCGAGCTGCTTCACCTCAATCAAAATCAGCTTAGCTCAGAGATTTCCGAGCCTTCTCACAATTCTTCTCTGCGAATCAAGTGATTCAAACAAAATTTTCAGCACATAGTACTCAGGAAGAAAAAAGAAAATATTATAATGGATATTGAGAATAAATAAAATGACTACTATAAAAATTTTAAATAATTAGTTGAGACAAAATCATTAAAAAAAAGTCACTTTTATACTTTCTCATTTTTAAATTTAAATAAAAATTAATATACATTTTTATAATTTAAATTATTGTTCAATAAATTAATATTATATATATAAAGAACTTTATAATTTATAAAAAAAATTTACATGATAATGTGATAGTTTTTTAATATATAGTGATAATTTTTTAGGGAGGAGATAATGTAACATTATTAATAGATTTTTAAATTTAATAAAAATTAAAATATATCAAAAATAAAATTGTAAATAAGTTAATTCATGAAAGTGTGTCATTTTTTAAACTTAAAATATTTATGTTTGATTTTAATTGTATATTATTTTGGATCTTAAATATTTATGACTATTATCCCATTTTTTATTTTATGATGAAGGTTATAATTTTTTTATTTTTTTCTTAAAATTGAATTAGTTGCTATTTGGCTATGAGTATTGTTCGGGTGGGCCTCGTGGGGAGAGGGATTCCACTCTCCTTGCAAATATGAGTTATAGTTGTTCCATGTGTGAATTCAAATTGGTGAACCTTCTATCAATTGAGCTACTTGAGCTACTGAGGGGAAATTGGGTCAAAGGATTAAGAACCTAATATATTAAAAAATTATAGTTCATTTCTTTCAATTTAACTTGAAACTTATTTTTAAAATGCAAACCTTCATTTCCAACTTGAATAATATAATACATTTAAAAATTTAAATTTTATTTAAAATGCATTATCATATATATTAATAAAAAAAGGAAAATAAATTATAAGATAATTTATAAATAAAATGTTATTAATTGGTAATTAAATCTTAAAAGTCTCATAATTTACTTGAAATAAACTATATATAGCCACCATGGCATAAAATAACACAACTTAATTAGGAACAAGCAAAGATACCAAAATAATGAGTAGGTGTATCATCCTATTAAAGCTTTAATATGTATCATAGATGCTCATAGTATTTAAAGAACACTTCTCATTTTAGAATTCAAAGAATTCAGCACATGAGTTGCAAGTTGTGAACAGTGTTTAGAAAATAGTTAGGTCTCCTTTCTTTCTAGTAGATTTTGAGTGTAGTCTATGAAATATATAACACTATTTTTATGTCTCTTCACATATCTAATGTTCTCAAAAGCCTTATATTAGTTACTTTTGAATAACATAATTTTGAGGTTCATATAACTCAACTCAAGTATTTCATTGGATCAACCTAACATAATCTAATTTTCTCTTAAATATTTTTTTGTCTTTGAAGCTCACATGACTAGCCTGTTCAAAATTAACAACTCCAAAATTATAGTCAAGTATTTTATTGTCTACACTTTATATGCAAAAGTATCATCCTTCAATCTGAATTCCATTAAATGACCAAACCTCATAATATAGTGGAAAGAAAACAAGATAACATTTATAAGAATCAATTGGGTAAAATAATTTATAAATTTATGACAAAGAATACTTAAAATTATTCACATCCCTCTGTAATGCCCAATTATTCTTCATCTACATTGGATATGTTAACATTCTCCATTAAAAATTAAAGATAATCATATAAAAATATAATTGTGCAAACTTGGGGCCAATATTTCTCTCGAAAACCCTTGAATACAACTTCTTTGTCCCTGTATTTTCTCATTAATTCATAATTCTACTTCAACTATACCTAGTGAATTAAAATGAAGAAATATCACATAAAGGTTACAAAAGTAACAACAATCAGTTCTAGGTGATAACACATAAAGAGCAATATGAAACAAACCAATAAGAAAGTTGTTAGTCAATTGAAAATAGTTTTATAATAGCATAAGGCCAAAATGAAATATACAAAAGCTAGAATAATATCACAATGAAACAAGATTCCCAGTACATATAGCTTCATGAGACCCAATAATTGTTAAAGCATGCAATTACATGCTAATAATAAATAAGCTTGTGTAGATGATGGATACATTTAACTCCATGATATTCGATGACTCAAAGGAAACCAACACCAGGACTTAAACACCTCTCCCAACACCCTAGTTAAGACCTTTGTTATACATAACTATAATAATGTGTTGTTGAATGTGAACGTACATCCAAATGTAAATCTATATTCTTATCCTTCTTAAAACCCACCCAAATAAAATAACATAGGAAGGAAAATATATTTCAAAGATACGAAGAATGTAAAAATTGAAGAAGTAATCCAACCACTATTTAAAACATTAATCAAAATAAAATCTACAAACCATTGAATTTAATCTTATTTTTTAATAAATAGAAATAGATTAAAACCCATATATAAAAAGAAGATTTTTCCACAAGATACAAGACCACCAATCATTGCATACATCCATATCTCAGAAGAGGAAGAGGTGCACAAGTTAACAATGAAGGTTTTTTTTTTACGGCTATAACATTGTTATTTGTTGGATGAACTACATTGAAAATATCTTATCGTCTAATCTCCTATGTTTTCAATTTTTTCAATATGACTTGTGACCCTATTAATGGTCATGTGTTCTCTTTAACACCCAAAATGGCTAATTTAATTCCTTTATCTTTTCTCGCTTTTTTCTAAATGTTACATGTCAAGCTTATCTTTTTTATTTAATTTCTATCGGTTGTCTCCACATTCTCATTCCATTCATATCAATCCAAGAATGAAAAATAGATTGGTCACCCTTTAATTGTTTTCACTCACTAGTGGATTTTAGGTGTTATTCCCATATTTCCCAACTCCTCCTATTTAATAAAATGATTGTTCATCATGGCTACTATTATGTGGCTTTAGGTTCACTCAATGATAATTTATAAATATCATTTTGATGGAGATCTCTTTTATTTTCCCTTTATGTGGTCCCTTTTTACTTTTATCATGTTCATATTTTAATGGCCACGAAACATTCTTACATTATTCCATGGTCATGTGAAGAAAAATTCTCACTAAAACATAATGTGTTCATTTATTCCTATATTTCCCAACTCCTATTTAATAAAATGATTGTTCATCGTGGCTACTACTATGTGGCTTTAGGTTCACTCAATGATAATTTATAATTATCATTTTGATGGAAATCTCTTTTATTTTCCCTTTCTGTAACCCCTTTTTACTTTTATCATGTTCATATTTCAATAGCCACGAAACAGTCTTAAATTATTTCATGGTTATATGAAAGAAAATTATCACTAAAACATAATGTGTTCATTTATATTTAAGTCAGTCAATCATAAGGTACCAAGTGTCCCTGAGATTAAAGTGCCATGTAACCTACTATATACAAAGTGGCTATCATCGATAAATATCAACTAAATTTAGAATAAAAATAAAAAAGATTAATTAAACAATTTTTCAATAAAAAAAAGTTTAAGCATATCTAAAAACATGATTAAAAAATATATCGAACAACCAAACTCTAAAATATAAGAACACTAAACCACAAAAAGTTGATTGATAAAAGATAGAGAAGAAAAATATGATTTACTGCCAACCCTTACCAATACCAAAAAAACAAATCTACTATATTAAATAATTACTCCCATCCATCAATAATTATAATTTTATGAATTGGATGACCACCAGATTTTTTTCTACCAGAAAAAATATTAGAATGTACATTTTCATAAAACATTTAAATATCTATGAATTTGGAGAGAATGCTAAAAGAGATATCCAAATGGCAATTTTATATTCAAATGCCTTAAAATGAATCCCTCGACAAAGCATTGTTACGTTCAGAAATTTTTTGCGAATAGAAATGAATAAGTCCTGCTTCCGTTTTGATAAAATATGAATTTCAATGGGAAAAATATGAATTTCTAAGTTTCGTTGAGACAGTTTCTATCATAAACTATTTAGGACACATTAGTTCATATTGTAAATGATAATGACGTGGATGCCTCAGGGAAGGAATGGTTTCTTTAGCTTTTTTCTCCATTAAGTTACAATATTCAAAATTTTAGTGTTTTTCGTAGAGGTATTTTTTATATTCAATTATGTCTAATTCAAACTAGTTAAAATATTGATGGAATTTTTTTTTAGTAATTTATGTTTTTTTTAAAGAATAATTTATTAATATAATTTTATTATATTTTATTAAGAGAATGTGATATATTTCATTAAATAATATAAAATATATGCTTGATGAAAAAGCGATTGGTATGAAATCACACCTCGAAAAAAATAACAACATAAATGTAATTTGGTTTAGTGACTTGAGAAAATACAAAAAAAGCCAATGGCTGAAAAAACTCTGAGAAGAAATTGAAAGAATCATGACTCGCTTAACTAAGTTCCTCCTTTAATTGAGACTGCTACTCCTTTGATGAGTTCAAACCAACATACCAAAAAATTATGATCAATGACAACCTACTCAAAGGCTCTAATCCACTTTATTGTCATGGTCCAAAGTAACCTCATATAACACTTGGTGTACAACCATCTAACTAATAGAGAGTCAATTCATAGGCTCCTTAATGCACTCAATGATTATCATAGGATCTACATTATGTTTAACCTTCAAAGATTCTGATGAAGCCATTACTTTAACATTTGATTTAATATTTAAGATTGAAAAAGTTTTGCGTTTAGGATTTTTTCATTTCCTATTAACTACCTGAAATTCTTCATTTCCCCTCCTTTTTAGCAATTGCTTACAAGGATTAATCCTACCCTGAATGACTATGGTTGTGGAACATCAAACACTAGAAATAGAGGCTCTCGTAGTTCATATTAATAATAATCTTATAGGAATAATTTTGCTCACATTCATTTGATCAAAATAGGGTCCAAAGGCAGCCCCAAGCTTATTCAACCTCCAAACACACATTTAGGAAAAATCTATTATTTTAAGGATTGAAAACCCCCTCGTAAAGATGATTTTTATACTTCTAAAACCATAAGAGGTATATTTTTAAAAAATATATATGAAAACTACTACTTTATGGACATTTTATTTTCCCCTTGTCAAATAACTTGACGAAAGATATTTCCATTCTTCAACACATTCTTATAGATCAACAAACATTCCCTATACTTGCTATTATTAAAGATTATAATATAATTCAAGTCATTTTATTTTATCTTTTTTTTTATACTTATCACAAACATATTTAAGAATAATATCTTCATTTTATTTTTGCAAGTATTGACTTCCATCTATTCTCCAATAATGAGTTTTGTAAACAAATTTGAAATGTTAAATATAAAATTACCTATTCAATTAATTTCAAAAGACACACAATATGCCATACTATAATTATCACTCAAAACTAAAATTAAATTCCTCATTATCTCTTTTTTAGACATCCAATTCTATAATATGACTAAGGATTTAAACTCAGTGACAGATTATATATTTTTAATCAGAGTATTAATTTAAATATTTTTCATATGCGGATTAAGCACAATACAATGGATTTCCTTATGAAAGCATATGACACCTTAGGTGATACTATTATATAAGACAAGAGAGACCCTTATAATGGTAAATTATGGTGTAACATATGAGTTACAAAAGCATTTTATTTGATATAAAAGAAACACACTATATTCTTTATTACATGAAAATTTGATGTTTACTATTTTATTAGTTTAGGTATAAGTATATATTATAATAGACAATATATCACAAATATGAGATGTGATCAGAATTTACATGACAATGTGATTATTTTTAGTTTTTTTTTTTTTTTTTTTTTAATTTTTAAATTGGGTTAGAATTCCAGAGCATTCATCTATTGAGAAGATATGTAATTTAGATATTTTACAACTAATATATTAATAGTGTTTATTAAAAAAATATTAAACGACGCAATTAAGAATATAAATATAAATTTTATATTTATATATCCTAAGTTATGTGAACATGTACTTTGTCACATAATATATTTTTGCATGTATTTTATTCACACCATGAGAAAAAAATGGTTTTCAAAATAACAAGAAATTGTACAGTTTCAGTGGGCATGATGATGAATACTTCCAAAGTACTCTAATGAGGAACATTGGATCTAAAAATTTAGGAGGTATGATATATACTGCTAAGGAATTATAATACATCTATTAATTAAAGAAAGAAGAAATATCTAGAAAATAAACATTGTGTGTGTGTGTGTGTGTGTGTGTGTGTGTGTGTTTCATAGAAAGTTGGTCTATATGACTATAAAAAGTGCATAGAAAATATGATTTCACTTTGAATCTCCTTTACAAAGTGTGATTTGTATTAGTCTTTAACTGTTAATGCTAACCTTCACAATCTTCAATGAATTTTTCCAAATTTAAGTATCTAATCAATCTTTGGACTCTTCCCAATTAAAGGATGTAGGGAAACAAGGTAGTGATGAACATTAATTAAATAAAAAAATCTTAAATGAGATAAAATTGAGAGAGAAATAAAATTTTAACATTTTTTTTTGTCAAAAGACAACTTGGATTATTAAAAATGGTAATTATAAAAATAACTCAATGGATGTTTACATCCAAAATAATTCACAAAATTTTATATAGTTATCCTGATTTACAAGTTCCCGAAGAAAATTATGATTGTTGAGATCACATCAACATAACCATGTCTTCTATCAATATATAGTGGGCATATCATGAGAAAATGAGCTTCATATTCTATTTTGTTTGAGTTATATAACTTAAAAATTTGTTATTCCCAAGGTGTTTTTGGAGCATCCATTGCCCAATTTTTTCATGTAGCTTATTTTGAGTTAGTTATTAGATTTAATATCATAATTTCCTCTGGAAAATGACTAACTTATATGGCTATGGTGTATGTTTAAGTTTGGGATTGATGATATCTTTTTAATTAGACAAGTCTTTTTTATCTTTGATATTTTCATCCTTCTAAAAGTATTTAAATGCTTTAATTTAAAATTTTAACCATTTCTCATTGCCTCACATAAAATCACGTATTTGGAAAGGTTGTCATTTCTATTGAACATACTCTCCATATTATAAAGGATAGAGACTCCAAGAGTGTTTGAGAATGGTTTTGTGGTCTAAGGATGACATTTCATAACATGAAAGTATTGTGTTTACAAGAAGTTTAAATTTCTATTTTTCTTCTTCAATTCAATGCTCATACGATTTATCCAGGTGTCCAATCATGAGCCTAGACATAGAGGAGTCATCGCATTACTAGCACAATATATCTCACAAAATACAATATCTTAAGGAGATGACCATACCCATCAGGTGGTGTGGACCCTTTTTTATTTTGATGGATGTCTTCTTGGGTTGGCTAACCTGTATGCTTCCAATGACATTGGCAAAAGAGCCATGCTTTGGAGATGGTTGGTGAACTCACTCTTTAATGCTATTTGGGTGCTCTATGGGGATTTTAATATGGTGGAATTCAAGGAAGATAATAAAACTCATATCCTTATGCGTTGGTGCATAGGTGAGTGAGAAGTGTGGTTCTACATGCATAATAAGCTTAGTCTCTCCGATTCAAATCACCTTAGGAGAAGAGAGTTGGATTCATCTTGGTTCACTTGGTCCAAACTCATACAAGGCCATGATAGAGTCATTAAAATATTAAATCGGGCTTTACTCATGGAGTAAGATTTGTTCTTATTCTCTAGCCCCAAGGATCATCTTGTTTCAATTATTAATGATGCCATTCTCTTAAACCTCCAGTGCATATGATTATGTATCGAATGGATCTATACTCAAACTAAAAACTCTAAGTCTTGGTTTTATCTCAACACAACTCATCTTAAGCATGAGCAAAATCTTGTCCATAACAAGTAGATCTGGAATTTGGTGCCCAAACCCTTGTGGGCCACAAGATAGAATAGGTAAGGGTTTCTAGTCAGAAATCCATGTTTGTGAAAATTGACTTTGAGAAAGCCTATGCCAGAGTTGAGTGGCCATTTATCATTGCTATGCTGAAAGATCTAGGTTTTGGCCCTTATTTTTTTTATATACTATTAGCATGTTGTTTCAAGACGTTGGAACTTACATTACCATTAATGGAGTGCAATCCCTCAAATTTGAGATTTTTAAGGTCTATAAGATAAGTTTGTCCCTTGGATTCTTCGCTATATGTGTTGGCTATAGAAGGTTTCAATTTCCTTTTAGCCAACTACTCATGTAGAGGCTTGGTAAAAGGCATTACTCTCCTGTGGTGTGACTAACAACTCATAAATGGGAATTCTACAGATGATTATTTTCTCACCCTTTTAGAGGAAAAGGCTTCGGTTAATAATTTCATATAATGGCTTGACTTTTTTATTCTAGCATTGTGGTCTTCTATCTAGTGGAAAAAGAATCAATGCTATAGAAACTTCCTCTCCCCCAAACTTCTTTAGCTAGAAAGATATTAGTGGCAATGAATCTTGTTAGGTGTGCAATTTAATTTTATGGGTAATTATTTTTCCTTTAGGGCCTCCCCTATTAACATTTGGTCATATGTTGTGTAGATGGTTGAGAAAAATATCTCCTACTAGATCACCAAAACTCTCTCTTTGGCAGGGAAGTTTCAATTTTGGTGTAAAATTCTCATTGCTAATTTTTGCACTAATCTTCTTGTTGTGCTTCTAATGTTAACTATGCTAAATTGGAGAAGTTGTTAAGGGATTTCCTTTGAGTCCATTAAGAAGGTCATAGGGGTTTCCATAGGTTTTCTTGGATATTTGTTGTAGGAATAAATTAATGCATTAGGATCATTGACATGAGACTTAAAGGTTATGCTCTAAGTGTGAAATGGTTCATCAGAAACCTAGATGAGAATGAAACATGGAAGGTAGTATTGAAGCATTGCATTACCCAAGCAACTATTCTATGTTGAAAGGGCTTAGAAAGGCCTTTTATTACAAAATCTTATTATTTATCTTATGCCAGTTCAAGTGGGTGGCACCTTTGTGGTTAAAAGAATATGGAAATCCTGGAAACTTGTCAAACATAACCTCATCTAGCTTACTCTTTTTAACCCTAGAAAGCTTTTAACCATAGTAATTGAGTCTTATATAAAGACAAGCTAATGGCACCCGTACCATAGGATTTAAAGACAAAAGACACGATATACATTGGTAAGGATGGATATGCGTGCTCACCTCGAACCATGTGAAACGGTTAATAAAATGATTTTTTTTAACTAATCAAAACGTAGAAAAAATAATATTATATTCAATATGTTAAAGACCTTGCATCTTATCTTTTTAAACTTCACATATTTTTATGAAAAAAAAAGAATCATTTAATTGATCCTAAATACAGCCAATAATATCAGTTAAAGTTTTTTTTGAATGCTATAGTTCCTCCCTTCCCGACTAACAAACTTTTGATCAATCACCGAAAAGCATTTCAGTTATAAAATTTCAGCCGCATATTTTGTACTTCATAAAATTACCCATTTCCTATGTAATTATTTTAACATCTTATGCAATAAAAAAATAATTACCCATTATAAACCTTCACCTTCATTTCCATGTTGTTGCCAGAGGGAACATATGGAAGAACACTTTCACATGGCAACCTCACACCACTGCAATAATACTCTCGATTTCGACCTTGTTGACAACCTGTTATTGAAATTCGATAGTGAAGAGATAATGAACAAAGACAAAAAATATCTCATCCAACATTTTTTTGTGAGAAAAGACAATGAACATCCCGTTAAAGGAAAGGTCCCAATCGATATGCATGTTCCAACTGTTGAACAAAGATTTTGTTAACATGTGCTCCATCAATAAAACATATGGGTGTGTATAAATATTAAAATGCCCCAGAAATGCCCCAAAAACTGAACATGTAGTATCTAATACTTGTTTAACATTTATCCTATAAAATTAAAAGTAACCAATCACATCTTTACAAGTGAGACTCAAGTATTGATACTTTAATGCACAGAGATTGGTACTCCAAAAGTTAAGTTTTAATGATAGGTTTAAAAAATGCATTTTATGACCTCACCTGATAAAATCGATTATATCGTAAAATTTATAATATGTTAAACCTTGAAATCTTAGTTATAAATAGTTAAAATGACATATTAAAATGGATAAATTTTTTAAAATCTAATATAATATTATAACACTTTAATTCACTGTCTAAAATTAAAATGTGCAGCCACTGAGACCTTTCCCCTAATGAAGCAAGTCACAGTGACAGGTATAAGGATTGATATTAAGGTCTCGTGAGTAACATTTTCTTGTGAGGAAACACAATGAACAAAGATGGAAAACATCCCGCCAGCCACAAAACAAAAAGAAAGGGGTGACAGGCATACGGATTGATTGATTTTAGTGTCTTAAGACTGTATATTAAACCCTAAAAAATTAGTAAGCCCTAAAAAATTGTAATACCTTTTTACTTCTTCTGTGCGTCCTCATCAGGAAGGAGAAACTGTCACCATAAATCATTACTCCGTTTTCCTTTTCAGACAACAAATTTTGAGAGGAGTTTGAGTCAAATTTGACGAACGACGGGAATCTTTAAACCAAAAAATTATTACGTCAAAATAAAATTTATTTCTACATATTTTATTTTTAAAAACTTTTTGTTATTCTTAAAAAAAACTGTAGTATAATGGTAAGAGAGGACACATTGCATATTAGAAAATGAATTTAATTCTCTATGAATATCTTCCGTTAAGATTGAACCCATTTATATCCGAAAGAACTTAAAATGGAAATTTCAAATGGATAATAGTTGTAGAATTTTATTTGAGAGAGAAATTTAAGGGTTGTAAAAAAGGGGGTTAGGTTTATCAATCCTCAAAGCCCTTGATAGAGAGCTTGATTTCCTCAATGATGTTGTCTCTTTTTGTGGAGGTGGTGCTAAGTATGAGCACATTTGTCTTCTTCAATTCTTTTCTAAAGGTCGTAAGATTTTCCTTAGCTTTTGTCACTCCTCCATCAAGGATTGCTCCTTATTCGTAGGCCTTCATTTGTAAGGCATGGAAGAGTACTTTTAAGTTCTACTCTTGGTCCTTTACATGTGTGCTTAGCATATTGACCCTGCCCATTATCTATGTGCATTCCACCCTACTCACAGAGTATACTTGTGCCATCAGCGCTTATTTATCTTCGTTTGCCTACTTAAGGCACATGTCTATGATTGATGCTTGGTTGTTTATGAAGATGGCATCAGATGCATATGCACCTTTTTATAGCTTTACGAAGAGGTCCTCAACCTCTTCGAGCTTGGTAGCTAGCTCTTTTTGTAGTACGGTGCATAGGTCTTCTTCTTTTTCTTCCTACACCAGCTTTGGTTTCATCCTCAAGAGCATTTACTCTACTATCACATATACTTTATCAACCTCCGAGAGGTTCGATGTATCAACACCAACCAAAAGGGATGGTTTAGCTATCTCTATGCACTTGCATAGTTACTATAGCTTAAAATTCATGGACTACACTTCATCTTCTGCATCTTTACAAAGTTTTTCCCATTTCTTTGCTCTGCCATCATTGATGATGTTCTTTCATGTGACTTCAGTGGCCATACAAATGAGTGCATTCACAGACTTGACTGGGTTCATAGCATGGGGATTTATGATAAGGGAGTTATACCCTTTTTTAGGTTTATCCATGCCTAATATGGCCCTTTAAGGCACCTCAAAGTGAGGCTCATACATATAGTTGTCAAATGCAAACACAAGCTATTTACACATCTTATATGTGGTAGATTAGGGGGACATGTATTCAAACATGTAATAATCATCCTTTAACCACCCCTTCTACACTTTTCCCCTTATATTTAACTATGTGCCTTCTTTCTCGATGATGACCAATTCCATTTGCTCCTCATCCTCTTCATCAGTGCTACCGCTTTCTTTGGTGCTTTCCTCAAAGGTGTCTTCTTCCTGTTCTTGGAGGGGTTTTTCTTCAAACTTGTCCCCTTTATTTGCTTCTTCTTTATGGGGTTTCTCAATACTAACCTCCAAGTGTATTACCTTGGCACCAGCTTCACCCTCCTTTGTTTCAGGCACCGTTTCATTACTTGGGCATACCTATCATGCAACTTTATCTGCTTTGCTAGTGGCGGCACTAGGTGCCTTCTCTACTACTTTCACAATTAGTTATGTGTTTGAGGGAACATCCTTTATTTTCTTCTCTTTCTTGGTCTCAACTTCTTTAGCCGCCTTCCTTTTCTTTGCCTTCTCTTCCTCGGCCTTCTCCTCCTCAGCCTCAATTCTCTCAATGTCTGCCTAAGTCATGCTGACATCCTTCATATCCTTCCTCTTCTTCTCCAGCGCCAACACCATCTCAATTTCTTCCTTGTTGTGCCCCATTTTATTCCACAACCTTCTCTTTTCCTCATCAGGTTGTAGAGGTTGTGTGGAATGATCTTTAGATGAGGCATTGGTCGGTTTCCTTGTCTCTTCAAGCATGGTGGTAGTACTGCCTTGGAGGGCCTTCTAAACTTCCTCGGTGTTGGGATCCTCTCCCACTTTTTCTTATACAATGTAAACTTTGGTTTCTTCTTCTTCTACTCCTCCTCTCTTCCTTGCATTCAGGCCTCTTCTGCCTCTATTTCTTTTAGGGTTATTATTAGCATCATAATGGGTCTCTTGGACTTCTTCTTTTTATGCTTCTTACTAGATGAAGCAATTTCTGGTGAGAAGGTCATGCATTTCTTCTTTGCAGTTAAAGGGGTTACTTCTTCACTGGAGGTGACCCTTAACCCAATGCATTCTTGAATTTCTTCAAGTGTCTCTCCCTGCTTTTTTTGGGGAGACTTATGCTATGTTGCTGGCACTAGCTTTCCTTCATCACCGATCTGGAGGGGAGATCATTATCTTTATCAGGGGTTGCACCCTTTTTTCATGGCTTCATATGATAATATAAATTGAATATGTGCCTTTTGATGATTACCCTCTTAAGGGGATGGAGGTCTGTGTTAGGAATAAATGATTAGTTATGCAATAACATGTAACACAAAAATTCATTCTTCAAGATCATAGCAGTAGAGACATATGAAAGAAAATTCAGATCTAAGCAAATACACACATAACACCGATATAACGTGGTTCACCCAATATGAGCTATGTCCACCAAGAAGCTCTCTATAATATTATAAACAAGAGTACAAGACAACTCTCAACAAGAAACCTCTCACAGAGATAAATTTATCCAACCTAAAATCACACATAATTCTCAAGATGCTAAGCTACACCTGAAATTTGATCACCCTAACTGAAGAGAGAATACAAAGCTCAAAAATGAGATGCAAAATGCAATGCTTAATGTGTTTTCCCTCACCCTTATTTATACTTTCTAAAATACCTTGAAAAATGTGTCATACCATTGAGATAACCACATCCCCACCAAATAAGGGAGGTTATAACCACCTGGGATAAACATAATCCCCCAATCCTCTCAACACCTTACCCACTTCTCCATAAAACATGCCAAAAATGTGGGAAGTGGTTAACATACTCAAAAATACACCCCACCATTTGTGAAATTCAAAATTGCATGTTAAAATTGCCCTGATAATTTTATTTTTACCTTAAGGATATTGAAACGGACTCCACATTCAACAATATTCCACTTGGAGTTCGTTTCTCCTTGAACACAATTTAACACTTCTCCATGATCTTCAAAGAGACCAACCAAATATGAACATAACCTCAACTTCTCCAATGTGACTACCTTGGTCATCATATCGGTAGGATTCTATCTCGTATGTATCTTTTCTAGCTTCACCATGTTTTCCTCCAAAGTTGTCCTGATGAAATGATACCACAACTATATTTGTTTCATCCTCAAGTTGAAAGTGGAGTTCTTGGCTAAATGTATAGCACTTTGACTATCACTATATAATCCCCCAACTTCATGCTTATGCCCCAACTCATTAAGTAACTGCTATAACCAAATCATCTCCTTGCTAGCCTTTGTAGCAATAGCATACTCAACCTCTCATCACCTTATGTATCTAGGAAATCAAACTAACCATTGTATCCTCGATAGTAAATATATAACTTATCATACTCCTCTTGCTATTAACATCCCTAGCAATATCTGAGTTTACATAACCATGCAAAGTGGTGTCCAATCCACCAAAACACGAAGTTGTACCCATGGTTCCTCTCAAATATCGAAGAATCCACTTCACTACTTGTTAGTGCTCATAACCTGGATTACTCATGTACCTGCTTACTACTCCCACTACATGGGCAATATCTGACCTAGTAAAAACCATAGCATACATCAAGCTACCAACCGCTGATGAGTAAGGTACCTTAGACATCTTTAGCTTTTCTTCTTCTATTTTGGGACATTGCTATTTTGTTAATCTAAAATGGTTTGCCAAAGGAGTCCCAACTGGCTTAACATCCTGCCTACTAAACCTCTCCAAAGCTTTCTTCACGTACTCTTCCTGAGATAATATTAGCTTCCTCTCCTTCCTATCCCAAGTTATCCCCATACCAAGGATTTGCTTTGTTGCACCCAAATCCTTCATAGAAAAAGAATCACCAAGTTGCTTCTTGAATACTTGAATCCATTGCATGTTCTTTCTTGCAACCAATATGTTATCTACATACAAACATAGGATAATATAATTACCATCCTCAAATCGCTTGACATACATGTAATGGTTAGAATGACATGTGGAGTAACCATGTTCCAACATAAAACTATCAAACTTATTATACCATTATCATGGAGATTGTTTCAGGCCATATAAGCTCTTCTTTAGTCTGCACACCAATTTCTCCTTTCCTTCGACCTCATAACCCTATGGTTGCTCCTTATATAATTCCTCCTCTAAATCACCATGAAGGAACACATCCTTCACATCTAATTGTTCTAAGTGCAAATCCTCTATGACAACTATACCAAGCACAATTCTAATAGAAGTCATCTTAACAATAGGGAAAAAAATCTCATCAAAATCAATACCTTTATTCCATACAAACCCTTTGACCACCAACTGAGCCTTGTACCTTTTCCTTCCTCCACCCTTATCTTTTATTTTGTATACCCACTTGTTCTACAATGTTCTCTTGCCCTTGGGTAGCTTCAACAAATCCCATGTATGGTTCTCCATGAGAGAACTATGTTCCTTTTCCATGGCTTACTCCCACTTCGTCCTAGCATTCCCCTGCATTGTTTCCTCAAAACATTTTGGTTCTCCACTGTCAGTAAGTAACAAATAATTCAAAGATGGGGAAAAACATTCAGGATCTTTTCTCACCCTAGAAGATCTTCTTACTACAAGAGTTTTGGGTTCCTATGTAGGAGGTTCCTGAACTGTCTCCTTGGACACCTTACCATTCTTAATATCATCCAACACTGTGTACTCTTTTTGTTCCTATTCCTATAACTGATCCTTATACATGACTTTTTATTTAAAGACAACATCCCTAGACTAGAATATTTTCTTGTCTCTAAGACTCCAAACCTAGAAACCAAAGTCATCCTCACCATAACCAATAGAGGTGCATCTCTCGGACTTAGCCTCTAACTTGGTCTTATCTTTCTTGGCAACATAAACAAATGCCTCACATCCAAAGACCCTAAGAAAAGAATAATTTTCTTACCAGACCAAGCTTCCTCAAGTATGCCTCCATCCAAAGTCACTAAAGGTCCTCTATTAATCAAATATACTATTGTGTTAACTGCTTCCACCCAAAACATTAGGGGAAACCCTACATATAACCTCATGCTCCTAGCATGCTCCATGATTGTCCTTTTCACCCTCTGTAAGACTCCATTCTCCTATGGCATCCTTCGAACCATCCTTTGCCTATGAATTCAATTCTGTGAACAATAATCATCAAATGCTTTGCTATGATACCCACCTCCATTGTCCAACCTTAGACATTTCAACTTGAGATCTATGTCATTCTCAACCAAAGCTTTCTATCTCTTGAATGTTTCAAACACAATAGATTTCTTCTTAATGCAATAAACCCAAACTTTCCTAGTTGCATCATCAATAAATTTAACATAATAATTTGAATCACCAATAGAAGATACCTGAGCTAGCCCCCATACATCCGAGTGAACTAACTCCAACTTATTCTCCTTCTTCATAGGTCCATCCCTCAAGAACTTAACTCTCTTATTCTTCCCATACACACAATCATCATAAAAGTCCAAATCAACCTGTTTCAATCAGGGTAACTTGTCTGTCAAGATCTCCATGCCCTTCTAGCTCATATGACAGAGCTTGTAGTGCCACAAAGTTGCATCTCCATCTATAGCAACTAAATTGTAGTGATCATTACTATTCAAATATAAAGTGCTAACTTTATTACCTCTCGCAACCACAAGAGCACCCTTGATAACTTTCCAAGAGTCTATTGTAAACATCATCGAATAGCCCTCACTGTCCAACTGCCCCACTAATATTAAATTTGCCTTAATTATGAGACATGTCTGACATGCTTTAGTAGCCATGTGTTCCCATTTTGCATATTCACCTGAACACAACCTTTCCCTACTATACTGCATGGTTCATCATCACCAAGATAAATATGTTCAAAATCTCCTTGAATATAATCAGTAAAATGATGCCTATGTGGGGTGGCATGAAAAAAAGCCCCTAAATCTAATACCCAAGATTCATAAACATTATCCAAGGAAATAACTAAATCATCTTGACTAACAGTACCTATTTTCATATTTACCTCCTTGGTCTCCTCATGTTTGGTCTTCTTAACCTGAAGTTCCCAACATTCCTTTGTGTGTCAAATTTTCCCATAGTGCCAACACAACATCTTGGCTCTAGATTTAGATCTTCCCCAAACCTTTGAATTTCAATGATTTCCTTTGCTTGTGTTCTTTTGTCTCTCTCTATTATCCACCATCAAAACATTCCCTAAAGATGATTCCTCGATGCTCTTCCTTCGCATTTCCTTGCTAAGAATCACACCTATAACATCCTCAAACTTTAAACTTCCCTTAGCAGGGACGACATTACTCACAGCCATAACCAAGCTATCCTAACTATCAGGTAAGAAGCACAAAATCAATAAATCCTTGACTTCATCTTCAAATTTAATACCAACAAAAGTTAGCATACTCACAACCGTATTAAAATCATTTAAATGATCAGCTATAAAACCATTTTTAGAAATTTTTATATTAAATAACCTTTTCATCAAAAATATTTTATTAGAGGTAGAGGGTTTTTCATATAACTCCTCTAATTTCTTCATCAAACCAAATGTGGTCATCTCTTCTAAAATATTGAAGGCAACCAAAGATGCAAGGCACAATCGTATGGCTCCCAGTGCTTTCCTATTGAGGAAATTCTAATCTGCTTGATCCATATGTGAAGGTTGGTCTTATTTCCCCATAAAAGGTGATGAAGATCCTTATAAAACAAGTAATCCTCCATCTACATCTTCCACAATCCAAAATTCTGCCCATTAAAGTTTTCAACTCTAGATCTGTCATAGCTCCCACTCAAGCTAATATCTTTCCCTATGATTCACCACTTTAGCAAAAACACTAAAGTTTGCTTTGATACCATTTATTATGAATAAGTGATTAATTATGAAATAACATGAAACATATAATTCATTCCTTAAAATCACAACAATAAAGACATATGAAATAAAATTCAAATCTAAGCAAATACACACATAACACCGATATAACATGGTTCACCCAATGTGGGCTACGTCCACCAAGAAGCTCTCTATAATATTATAAAAAAGAGTACAAGAAAACTCTCAACAAGAAACCTTTCATAGAGATAACTTTATCCAACCTGAATTCACACTAGAATTCCTGAGATGCTAAGCTACACCTCAAACCTGATAACCTGATCGCAGAGAGAATACAAAGCTAAAAAATGAGATGCAAAATGTAATGCTAAATGTGTTTTCTCTCACCCCTATTTATACTTTCCAAAAGCCCTTGAAAAATGCACCATACCAAGGAGATAACCATATCCCCACCAAGTAAGGGAGGTTACAACCACCTGAGATAAATGTAATCCCTCAATTCTCTCAACACCTTACCCACTTATCCATAAAATGTGCCAAAAATGTAGGAAGTGGTTAGCATACTCAAAAATACACCCCACCATTTGTGAAAGTAAAAATTACAGGTTAAAATTTCCCCAATAATTTTATTTTTACCTTAGGGGTGTTGAAACGAGCTCCACAATCAACAATCCATGAAATCAGAGTCATCCTCCTCATCCTTTGTTGATTTTCCTCCTGGGTGCACATACTAGCACCTTAGTCTACTCCTTTCTAGGTCCACAACTTTCATTGAGATGTCCAACTACTACACATTATGAATCCTCCTTAGATCCTTCCTAAAATATTTTACAGACAATGCATAAGGGATTTTAAGCCAGTCAAATAGGTTACCATTTGTGAGCGCTAGGTGCACTACACAAAAATGTTGCTTGATAGTGAAGGTCATCATTCTAAACATGTGTTGGGGGAACTCCTGTAGGATTCACCATTCTATTATGAATGCCTCAATGTATTGAGTGCACCACCCCATTACTCGTGTCTTATATTTTTGGGAGAAGGAAGATGGGTAGGTGAAGTCTTGGTACTTCAGTGTCGGGGAGTCTTTATGCACCGAGAAGACCCAAAGATTATCTTCATTGCCATTGAGAATGTTGATCACCTCCATGACTATTAATATCAACATCGACCCCCATCTAAAGGTCTCTCACACCTTGTGACACTCAAACATGTTCTTTACCATCTCTTCAGCAATAAGTTTAATGGTATTGAATTTGACCCCTTGCACCATGTGATGGGCAATGTATAAGTAGGCCTTGCTGATGTCCACCCATCTTCTACTAGGGTAAAGCTTAGAACTCATGAGGTACACCACAACCCTCATACTAGGGTCCTTTGTGTCTTTGATTAGGAATGTGAACCCTACCTTGTAATAACCAAGGAGTTTTACAACCCTTTCTACTTCTATGTCATCTACCATCATCAAGGGGATGTTTGTGCCCAAGTCTGGGAGCCCAATAATTCTACTGACTAGGCATGTTGATATCTACATGCACTATTATAAATACAATAATTGAGAGGGGGGTGAATTAGTGATCCCAACTAATCTAAATTCAATTTAAAACCTTTCAAAAATTCTTAATTAATTACCATAAGCATTCATGAATCATACACATCATTCATAGCAATGAACAAGAGAGACAATGCAAGATCAAGCACATAACACATGACATATGTGGGAAACCCTCTTGGAGGATAAAACCCATTGAAACTTGCAATTGGAATACTTTATTATAATAATAAGAACCAATTTAGACCAGTAACAACTGATCAAAGAATTACCGTCCCTTATTTTAGTGAGATTGCAATTCCACAAGGAGCTACTACACCTGTCTAGTTAAGCTACCATAACAACTAGACATTTAGAAAGTTTCACCTTGCAAGGAGGATGCAACCCCCTAGATGTTGATCAGTCACAACAACACTTATGAATAGAACATCTCCTAGAACACTGATTGCCTACCAATCTGATGGATATACAAAGTATATCATCTCTCTTCAACTCTACACACTCAATGCATCCAGAGCCACCTTTTGGATCACTTTTCATTTCTTAGCAACAACTTTGTCACCACATTAAAAACATGAACAGACGGTCATTCACTTAGTCCACACTCTAATCTATCTCTCAAATCATCCATGAATCTCATACAGACATCATCTATCATTTACTCACTATTAAGACATCTAAAACATCCTTTTGGATCACTCTAGACCTCTTTACTCATCTTCAACCTGCAAGATCACTATTCTAACATCAAAAACTTGACCTAAAAGTCATACACATTATCCTTAATCTGATCTACTCTTCAAATCATTCACTAGGCATACTACCTCTCCTCTCTTCTTTGCTTCAACGCTCACTACTCTCATACAAGCCTCACACAAGTCTAGAAACCATCTCATTTGGTTTCACTATTTACAGAGCCTTCATGATTATCAACATCTTGGTTGGCCATTAGGCATGTCTTAACCCTTAATTCATTTTTGAAATCAAGTCATGACTCAAAATAATCTTCATAGGTTGGCCATAGCATTTATGAGTCACCCTTGAGCAACTACACCTTGCAATTAGGCCCTTGTAGCTCTTATAGCTCTCATGAAGACCTATTCACCCATTTAACACTTTATCAAGAAAAATAAGAACATAGGGAAACTTCCCAACTCATGGACCCATGCCACATGACATATAGGTCCCTTTTAAGTTCTAACATACATCATAGCATTCTTCTGCTAACCCCCAATTAGCTCAAACACCTCTCTGTACACATAATCATTATGAATGAAAACATAATTGACTTTTAACCCTTTATTCATATTGCATATGATTGGTCAAACCTTCATAATGCACACCGATGGTCCTCTTGGAGTCTACAACATACTCAAATAGATAGTTCATGATGAGTTGTGTTGTTAAAAGCTTCACCAGATGAGCAAATGCAGAGGTTGTTGGGTTACACAGTTGATCGGCATCGACAGTATCGCCGACATCGGTCATGCATGGGTCAGAACTGACTGACATCGGTCAGGGATCGGCCGACGTCGGTCATATACAGACTGATAGTGACCAACATCGATCACCTGCGTGTGTGTGCATTTGCATGCGTTTCTAGAATTAGATTTGTTCTAATTTTAGGAGAACGGTTGGTTTGCATGTAAAGACTAATTTTAGTCTTGAGTCTATTTTTCTAATTATTGTTTGCCTTGGATCCTATTTAAGAGACCCATAAGGTAGTATTTTAATTAAGAAAAAGAGAGGGATTTAACAACTCGGTTATTGAGTTGATTATAATTGATTGAGAGAGAGAGAGAAGTCTTGAGAGAAAAATACTGTACATCCAAGAGGTGTGGGAAGAGTGAGATTTCTTCATTGTATTCTAGAAGAGTTTAGTGCAAGATTGGTTGTTTCTTGTATCTCTTATTATTTATTGTTTCTGATTTCTAGTTACTTATTACTTCTGGTTCAATTTCGTGTTGAGTTGTTTATACAAAAGTAATCAATTGTACTCCAAGTTCCTAACAGTTGGTATCAGAGCAGGTTAGTGTTTTGTTGATTACAGGATTCACTCACAGGGGTTTTTGATTGAGTGGGAGCAAAGCAATGGCAGAAGAAAGTAAACTAAGAATGGAGAAATTCAATGGCAAAAATTATCAATTATAGAGGATGTAGATAGAAGATTATCTGTATCAGAAAGATCTATACTTACCGTTGGGTGAGTTGCAAGCAAGCCCACAGATATGCAAGATGAAGAATGGAATATTCTTGATAAAAAGGCTCTTAGATCTATAAGGTTGAGCCTGGCATCTTCTGTGATTTCTAACTTATCACAGGCAAAGACAACGGTAGAGTTAATGGATACTCTAGAAAATTTATATAAAAAACTCTCAGCTTCGAATAAGGTATATCTTATGAAGCAATTATTTAATTTGCAAATGCAGGAAGGTGGATCTGTATATAGTCATCTTAATGATTTCCATGAAATTGTAAATCAGTTAAATTCAGTCAAAATAGTTTTTGATGATGAAATTAAGGCTCTCTTAATCTTATGCTCTGTACCTGAAAGTTGGCACAGCTTGGTAATGGCAGTTAGCAATACTGCAATCTTGAAAGTTGATGATGTTGTTAGTGTAATCTTGAATGAAGAAATTCACAGGAAAAGCACAGGGGAAACATCAGGTTATGCTTTAAGTATTGAAAGCAGGGAAAGGCAAAGAGAAAAGGGCAAGCAAGGGAAATCAAGGTCAAGGATGGGAAGGAGATCCAAATCCATAAATAGAAAAATAATCTGCTGGAATTGTGAAAAGAAAGGGCATGCAAAGAAAAATTGTTGGTTGAAGGATAACAAAGAAAATCAGCAAGAAGGTAATAAAGAAGCAAATGTTGCAGGTATTGTTGCACAGGATGCTCTTATATTTTCTTTGGATAGTCAAGTAGAATCATGGGTTTTAGATTCTGATGCTTCTTTCCATGCAACCCCAAATAGAGAATTTTTCAATGATTATGTCTATGGAGATTTTGGAAAAGTTTATTTAGGGGATGGTGAGCCTTGTCAAATTATTGGCAAAGGAAAAATGCAGCTGAAATTGCAGAATGGCAACACATGGGTGTTGAAAGATGTCATGCATGTACCCATCTTGAAGAGGAATTTGATTTCTACAGGTTAGTTAGGTGATGAGGGTTGCATAGTAACTCTCACAGCTGAATCTTGGAAAGTTTCCAAGGGTGCACTTGTATTAGTAAGAGGTAAGAGAGTAGGTACACTTTATCTATCTACTTGTATTACTGATTATTTTCCTTCTGTTTTATCTACTTCAAATGTAGATGCAAAGATGTGGCATTATAGGCTTGGTCACATGAGTGAGAAGGGAATGCATGTTCTTAAGTCAAAAGGTAACATTTCAGATTTGAAAAGCATAAATCTAGATTTCTGTGAGCATTGTATTTTTGAGAAACAGAAAAAAGTAAGGTTTCTCAAAACTGGGTCAACAAAGAAGAAGCACGAGTTGGAGCTTGTTCACACATACGTGTGGGGACCAACTCAGGTAGCTTCTATTAGAGGATCACAGTATTATGTTTCTTTCATTGATGATGCTACAAGAAAGGTATGGGTTTATTGCATAAAGAAGAAATTTGATATTTTTGACACATTTAAGAAATGAAAAACTTTGGTTGAGAATGAAACAAGTTTGAGATTGAAGTGCCTTAAATCTAACAATGGTGGTGAGTACTACAGCAATAAATTCAAAAGTTACTATTTTATGAGTGGAATACGTAGGGAAAGGACGGTTCCAAGGACAACTCAGCAAAATTGAGTTGTTAAAAGGATGAATAGAAAAATAATGGAGCGTGCATGGAGTATGAGGTTGCATGCTGATTTGCCCTTAAAGTTTTGGGCATAAGCTGTAGATACTGCGGTATACCTGATTAACAGAGGACCTTCTATTGCTCTAGATGGTGGAATTCTAGAAGAGGCTTGGATAGGTAAAAGGGTAGATCTTTCATTACTCAAATTTTTTGGTTCTGAAGCTTTTGTGCACATTGATAAACAAATAGAAAGAAGCTAGATGCTAAATCTATGCAGTGCACTTTCATTGGTTATGGCTTTGGAGATTTCGGATTCTGATTGTGGAATTTAGAAACTAACAAAATTATTAGAAGCCATGATGTAGTTTTCAATGAGAAGGTGATGTACAATGATCAGCTCAAGAGGCTGAATAATTCTGAGCAGGGCAATCTTGATTTGGATGAGGTTATGATCCAAAATAAGCTCACAGGTAAAAATCATCACTCACAGGAAAACACAGGAACCGACATCGATCAAGTAAGAACCGACGTTGATCAGGCAAGAACCGACGTCAGTCAGACAGAGATCGATGTCGGTCAGGTAGAAATGACATCGGTCGGGTGCAGACCAAGAGATGATCGGGATCGGTCACTGTTAGAATGAAATTTGGGTGGACAGTAAGTTGTGAATGAGTCTCAAATGCCCATAAGGAGGACTGTAAGGGTAAGTAAACCTCTAATTCATTATTCCTGTTCTTTATACTACATGTTGCTCACTGATGGTGGAGAACCAAAATTTTTTGATGAGGCAATACAGGTAGAATCCAGGAAACAATGGGAGCATGGCATGAATGAGGAAATTGATTCCTTGGAAGAGAACCAAACATGGGATTTGTTGAGTTTCCAGTCGGAAAGAAAGCACTAAAAAATAAATGGGTATATAGATTAAAGGAAGGAGAGAATGGACAAATGAGACATAAGGCCAGGTTGGTAGTAAAGGGATTTGCACAGAAACTAGGTATTGATTTTGGTGAAGTTTTTTCTCCTGTAGTAAAGATGACTTCTATTCGAACTGTATTGTCTTTAGTTGCTATTGAGGATTTGCATCTTGAGCAGCTTGATATTAAGATAGCATTTCTTCATGGAGATTTGGATGAAGAGATATATATGGATCAGCCAGAAGGTTTTGAGGTCAAAGGTAAGGAAAAACTTGTGTGTAGGTTGAAGAAAAGCTTATATGGTCTTAAGTAAACTCCAAGACAATGGTATTTAAGGTTTGACAGGTTTATGACAGAGCATGGCTTTATTAAATGTCAATCTAACCATTGTGTTTATTTTATCAGATTAGATAATGGTAATTATATTATCCTGTTACTATATGTAGATGATATGCTTGTTGCAGGTTCACACATGTAGGAAATTACTGAGCTAAAGGTCAAATTAGCTCACACATTTGCCATGAAGGATTTAGGAGCAGCAAAGAAAATCCTTGGCATGAGTGTTAAGAGAGACAGGAAAAAATCATAGTTTGATTTTGTCTCAAGAGGATTATGTGAATAAGGTGTTGGAGAGGTTCTATATGCAGGATGCAAAATCGGTAAGCACACCTATGGCTGGACACTTCAAGTTGAGCAAAGATCAGTGTCCTAAATCACATGATGAGGTTGAGTACATGAGCTATTAAGGTGTGGAGCTAAAAGATTTACCAAATGAGTGAGTTTGCAAGTTGCAGGATTTACACATTCACCGGCATCGGTCAGGAGCGATCGACGTTGGTTAGGAGTCAACTGGGAGATGCCGGCGTTGGTTATGTTCAGCCGACGTCGGTTAGGTGCAGACAGGCAGGGACCGACGTCGGTCACCTGTGCGTCCAGAATGCTATTTTCGTGGAGAGAACAAAATGTTTGCATGGTAAGATTAAGTGTTAGTCTTAAGTCCGCATCTCTATCTTTAGTAAGACTGTTTAGAGCCCTTGATTAGGAGGTGCATCTAATGGCTGTAATTGTATGCTCATGTTTCTTAATTATTATATATAGGATTAGATCTTCATAACTTATTGAATTGAACACTACAAGATTGTATATGTGTATCAATCTAGGTTGTTGGAATTGATTGTAATTAAGAGAGAGAGCTCTTGAGGGAAAGAGATCTAGATAGAGATCTATACATCTGAGAGAGGTGTGGAAGAAAAAAAGTTTCTTCAATTGTATTCCTTCTGTAAAAAGTTTAATACAAAATTTCAGGGTGGTTTCTTGTATCTCTTATTGTTTGTTGTTTTTTGATTCTAGTTACTTATCATTCTGGTTTAATTTCGTGTTTAGTTGCTTTCATATAGTAATCAACTTTATTGGTTGATCCCCAACAAGTGGTATCAGAGCTCAGGTTGACTAACAGGTGTTTCAAATTTGGTTAGTGTGTATTGATTACAGGTTACTCACAGAGATTTTTGTTTGAGTGGGAGAAGCAATGGTAGAAGAAAGTAAACTGAGAATGGAGAAGTTTAATGGCAAAAATTATCAACATTGGAGAATGCAGATAGAAGATTATTTGTATCAGAAAGATCTATACTTACCGTTAGGTGGGGTTTCAAAGAAGCCAAAAGACATGGATGATGAATAATGGAAAGTTCTTGATAGAAAGGCTCTTGGATCTATAAGATTGAGTCTCGCATCCACTGTGATATCTAATTTATCACAGGCAAAGTCAACGGTAGAGTTAATGATTACTTTAGCAAATTTATATGAAAAATCCTCAGCTTCAAATAAGGTATATCTTATGAAGCAGTTATTTAATTTGCAAATGCAGGAAGGTGGATCTGTATCTAATCATCTAAATGATTTTCATGGAATTGTAAATCAATTAAATTCAATCAAAATAGTGTTTGATGATGAAATTAAGGCTCTTTTAATATTATGTTCTTTGTGTGAAAGCTGGCATAGCTTGGTAATGGCAGTTAGTAATACTGCATCTGTTTCAAATATTTTTAAAGTAGAGGATGTTGTTAGTGTAATCTTGAATGAATAAATTCGCAAGAAAAGCACAGAGAAAACATCAGGGGACACTTTAAGTTTTGAGAGCAGGGGAAGGCAAAAAGAGAAGAGCAAGAAAGGGAGATCAAGGTCTAATTCAAAGATGAGAGGTAGATCCAAATCCAGAAATGGTAGGAGGAAGCCACAATGCTGGAATTGTGGAAAGATAGGGCACATAAGCAAAGATTGTTGTTCAAAACCTAAAGAGGACAATCAGCATGAAGGTAAGGAAGAAGCAAAAGTTGCAAGTATTGCACAAGATGCTCTTATATTCTCTTTGCATAATAATATAAAATCTTGGGTGTTAGATTCTGGTGCATCTTTCCATGCAACCCCTAATAGAGAATATTTTAGTGACTATGTCCATGGGGATTTTGGAATAGTTTATTTAGGGGATGATGAGCCTTGCAAAATTGTTGGCAAAAGAAAAGTGCAGCTGAAAATGCAGAATGGAAACACATGGGTGTTGAGAGATGTTATGCATGTTCTTAGCTTGAAGAGGAATTTGATTTTTGCAGGAAAGTTAGGGGATGAGGGTTGTATAGTAACTCTCACAGCTGAATCTTGGAAGGTGACCAAGGGTGCACTTGTATTGGCCAGAGGTAAGAGAGTAGGTACTCTCTATTTATGTAATTGTATTACTGATAATTCTCCTTCTGTATTATCTACTTCAGATGTGGATGCAAAGTTGTGGCACTCTAGGCTCGGCCACATGAGTGAGAAGGGAATGTCTATTCTTAAGTCAAAATGTAAGCTTTCAGATTTGAAAAGCATAGATCTAGATTTTTGTGAGCACTGTGTTTTTGGAAAATAGAAGAAAGTGAGTTTTCTCAAGACTGGGTCAACAAAGAAGAAGCACAAGTTACAGCTTGTTCACGCAAACGTGTGGGGACTAGCTCAGGTTGCTTCTATTGGAGGATCACAGTACTTTGTCTCTTTCATTGATGATGCTACAAGAAAGGTATGGGTCTATTGTATAAGAAAGAAATCTAATTTTTTTGACACTTTTAAGATTTGGAAAGCTATGGTTGAGAATGAAACAGGTAGGAGATTGAAGTGCCTGAGATCTGACAATGGTGGTGAGTTCTACAGCCACAAGTTCAACTAGTATTGTTATATGCATGGAATCCACAGGAAAAAGATGGTTCCAAGGACACCTCAGCAAAATAGAGTTGCTAAAAGGATGAACAGAACAATAATGGAGCGTGCAAGGTGTATGAGATTGCATGCTGGTTTGCCCTTAGAGTTTTGAGCAGAAGCTGTGGACACTGCAGTGTACCTGATTAACAGAGGACCCTCTACAGCTCTGGATGGTGGAATTCCAGAAGAGGCATGGACAGGTAAAAAGGTAGATCTCTCATTTCTCAAAGTTTTTGGTTGTGAAGCTTTTGTGCACGTTGATAAGGAAAATAGAAAGAAGTTGGATGCTAAGTCTATGAGGTGCACATTTATTGGCTATGGCTCTGATGATTTCGAATTCAGGTTTTGGAATCTAGAAACTAATAAAATAATTAGGATCCGTGATGTTGTTTTCAATGAAAAAGTGATGTATAGTGATCAGCTCAAGAAGCTGAATCAATCTGGGTAGAGCAATGGAGAATTGGACGAGGTGACAGTCCAAAATGAGCTCGCAGGAAAATATAATCACAGACAGGAAAACACAAAGACCGACGTCGGTCAGGCAGGAACCGACGTCGGCAATACAAGAACCGATGTCAGTCAGACAGTGATCGACGTCAGCTAGAAAGGAACCAACGTCAGTCAGGGGGAACTGACGTCGACCAGTAACAAGCCTGGAGGTGATCGAGGTCGGTCACTGTCAGAGAATTTGGGTGGACAGCGTGTTGTGGATGAGTCTCAAACACCCATCAGGAGGTCAAAAAGGGTAAGTAAACCTCCAATTCGATATTCCCCCTCATTATTCTATTTATTACTTACTGATGGTGGAGAACTGAGAGTTTTGATGAAGCAATACAGGTGGAATCCAAGAATCAGTGGGAGCTAGGCATGAATGAGGAGATTGATTCCTTGAAAGAGAACCAAACATGGGATTTGGTTGAGTTGCCAGCTGGTAAGAAGACACTGAAGAATAGATGGATCTACAGATTGAAAGAAGGTGAGAATAGACAGATGAGATATAAAGCCAGGTTGGTAGTGAAAGGATTTGCACAGAAACCAGGTATTGATTTTGGTGAGATTTTTTCTCCTGTTGTTAAAATGACTTCTATACAGACTATATTGTCTTTAGTTGCTATTGAGGATTTGCATCTTGAGTAGCTTGATGTTAAGACAACGTTTCTTCATGGAGATTTGGATGAAGAAATATATATGGATTAGCCAGAAGGATTTGAGGTCAAAGGTAAGGAGAAGTTAGTGTACGGATTGAAGAAAAGCTTGTATGGCCTCAAGCAAGATCCTAGACAATGGTATCTTAGATTTGACAGGTTTATGACTGAGCATGGCTACAGTAGATGTCAATCTGACCTTTGTGTGTATTTTAAGAGATTGGATAATGGTAGATATATTATTCTATTGTTGTATGTAGATGATATGCTGGTTGCAGGATCACACATTCAGGATATCTCTGAGCATAAGGTGAAATTAGCTCACATATTTGCCATGAAGGATTTGGGAGCAGCAAAAAAAATCCTTGGCATGAGCATTAAGAGAGATAGGAAAAATCACAGGTTGATTTTGTCTCAAGAGGATTATGTGAAAAAGGTGTTGAAACGGTTCAATATGCAGGATGCAAAACTGGTAAGCATACCTTTGGCTGGACATTTTAAATTGAGTAAAGAACAGTGTCCTAATTCACATGATGAGGTAGAGTACATGAGTAGAGTTCCATATGCTTCCGCAGTAGGGAGCTTAATGTATGCAATGGTATGTACTAGACCGGATATTGCCAAAGCAGTGGGAGTTGTAAGTAAGTATATGGCCAATCCAGGGAAGGAGCACTGGAAAGCAGTTCAGTGGATCCTTAGATATTTGAGAGGGACCAGCAGTAGGCATTTGTGCTATGGAGGTTCAGATACTTCTCTACATGGTTATGTAGATTCAGATATGGCAGGTGATTTGGATGGCACGAGGAGCACCACAGGATATGTTTTCACTGTTGGTGGAATGGCGGTTAGCTGGATATCAAAGTTGCAGAAGGTTGTTTCCTTGTCAACTACAGAAGCAGAATATATTGCAGTCACAGAGGCTAGTAAAGAGATGATATGGATGACACGGTTCATGGAAGAGCTTGGAAAAGAGCAAGAGAGTTGCAGATTATATAGTGATAGTCAGAGTGCAATTCATTTGGCTAAGAATTCAGCCTTTCATTCAAGAACAAAGCATACATAGCTTAGGTACCACTTCATTAGACAGGTATTGGAGGATGGTGAGTTGAAGCTGGAGAAGATCCATACAGATAAGAACCCTACTGATATGTTAACCAAGCCGGTAACAAAGGAGAAGTTGAATCTTCATTCAACTTTTGTTGGTCTTCATGATTGAGTTTGAAGATGGAGGAGCTAGAAGATGTTGTTATACTAGTACTGGTGGAGCTGTTTATCTCCAAGTGGAAGATTGTTAAGGTGTGGAGCTAAAAGCTTCACCAAATGAGCGAGTTTGCAAGTTGCAAGATTTACACAGTCACCGGCGTCGGTCAGGAGTCGACTGGGAGATGCCGGTGTCGGTTATGTTCGGCTGATGTCGGTCAGGTGCAGACAGGCAAAGACCGACATCAGTCACCTGTGCGTCCAGAATGCTATTTCCGTGGAGAGAATAGAATATTTGCATGGTAAGATTAAGTGTTAGTCTTAAGTCCGCATCTCTATCTTTACTAAGACTGTTTAGAGCCCTTGATTAGGAGGTGCATCTAATGGTTGTAATTGCATGCTCATGTTTCCTAATTATTATATATAGGATTAGATCTTCATAGCTTATTGAATTGAACAGTACAAGATTGTATATGTGTATCAATCCAGGTTGTTGGAATTGATTGTGATTGAGAGAGAGAGAGAGCTCTTGAGGGAAAGAGATCTAGATAGAGATCTGTACATTTGAGAGAGGTGTGGAAGAAAAGAAGTTTCTTCAATTGTATTCCTTCTGTAAAGAGTTTAATACAAGTTTTCAGGGTGGTTTCTTATATCTCTTATTGTTTACTGTTTTCTGATTCTAGTTACTTATCATTCTGGTTTAATTTCGTGTTTAGTTGCTTTCATATAGTAATCAACTTTGTTGGTTGATCCCCAACATGAGCAGCGTTCCATATGCTTCAGCAGTTGGGAGCTTGATGTATGCAATGGTATGTACTAGACCTGATATTGCCCAAGCAGTGGGAGTTGTCAGCAACTTTATGGCCAATCCAGGAAAAGAACACTAGAAAGCAGATCAGTGGATTCTCAGATATCTGAGAGGGACCAGCAGTAGGCATTTATGCTATGGAGGGTCAAACACTTCTCTACATGGGTATGTAGATTCAGATATGGCAGGTGACTTGGATGGTAGGAGAAGCACCACAGGATATGTGTTCACTGTTGGTGGAACAACGGTTAGTTGGATTTCAAAGTTGTAGAAGGTTGTTTCCCTGTCTACTACAGAGGCAGAATATATTGCAGTCACAGAGGCTATCAAGAAAATGATATGGATGACTCAGTTCATGGAAGAGTTGGGAAAGGAGCAAGAGAGTTGTAGATTGTACAGTGATAGTCAAAGTGCAATTCATCTGGCAAAGAATTTAGCCTTTCATTCAAGAACCAAACATATACAGCTTAGGTACCACTTCATTAGACAGGTATTGGAGGATGGTTAGATGAAGCTGGAAAAGATCCATACGGATAAGAACCATGCTGATATGTTAACAAAGCCGGTAACAAAGGAGAAGTTGAATCTTCATTCAACTTTTGTTGGTCTTCAAGATTGAACTTGAAGATGGAGAAACAAGCTAGAGGATGTTGTTGTACAGGTACAGGTGTAGCTATTTATCTCCAAGTGGGATATTGTTGAGTTCTGGAGCTAAAAGATTCACCAAATGAGAAAATGCAGAGGTTGCTGGGTTACACATTCGACTGGCATCGGCAGTATCACCAACATCAGTCAGGCATGGGTCAGAACCAACTGACATCGGTCAGGGATCAGTCGATGTCGATCATATGCAGACTGACAGTGACCGGCATCGGTCACCTTTGTGTGTGTGTGTGCATTTGCATGCGTTTCCAGAATTATATTTGTTCTAATTTTAGGATAATGGTTGGTTTGCATGTAAAGACTAATTTTAGTCTTGAGTCTATTTTTCTAATTATTGTTTGCCTTGGATCCTATTTAAGAGACCCATGGGGCAGTATTGTAATTAAGAAAAAGAGAGAGATATAAAAACTTAGTTATTGAGTTGATTGTAATTGATTGAGAGAGAGAGAGAGAGAGAGAAATACTGTACACCCAAGAGGTGTGGGAAGAGTGAGATTTCTTCATTGTATTCTGGAAGAGTTTAATGCAAGATTGGTTGTTTCTTGTATCTCTTATTATTTGTTGTTTCTGATTTCTAGTTACTTATTACTTCTGGTTCAATTTCGTGTTTAGTTGCTTATACAAAAGTAATCAATTGTACTCCAAGTTCCTAATAGTTCACCTTTAAACATCGAGATACCAACAAGCATAACAAAAATACCCTTCTTGGGTTACTTGCAAAACATGCATAGACACATAGTCAACTTTGAACCTCAATATATTTGATTTTACACACTTTTAGATATTCAAATATATATTTTTAGATGTGCCTTGGATTCATCTACAAATTCTCTTTTTATACCATGATTAAATTTTGTCTAGATCAAAATATATGGCCCAAAAATTAGACACTGGTCTTTCCTTTGTTAAATTCAAATATTTGAATTCAAACTGTCACAGTTAAACTTTGGTCACTTAAAACACATATAGTGCCCTCATATATTAGATTAAGTATGCATCATCAATATTATTCAAAATTTAAAACATAGTGCACCACTTCCCAAATGTTAAACTTTGAACAATTGATCTCATCTCTTGCAATCATGCAATCTTGACCACATATGCACCATTGATCTTATTGTAAGGAACTCGACCTTTACCTTGTTGACCCTCTATCACTTTGACCTCTTGAATTTAATATACACCATTGATATTGATTATCACAAACACCCACTCACCATTTATCTTCTAAAGAATATTCATCTTTACCTCTACTCAATGCTAAACATCGAACACTTGTCCTCATCTTGTTGCTTCCTAGCACCTTAGAACAAACACAATCTGTTGATCTTTTTGTAAGGAGCTTGACCTTTACCCAGTTTAAGCATTGAACACATTGACCCGTTTAAATTATTATGCACTATAGATATAGATGTACAAGCCCTCATGAACCATTGGAACTCCATCTGGTCATGATCTTTAACATCATATAAAAATGACTATGGGGACCATTGAAATCTTTTTATAAGGTCAACTTTTCACCTTCATATCTTTTGCTTCAATTAAATGCATGTTTTAAAATTTAGATTATATTTTCTCCTTTCAAAGAAGAATACAACCATGTATGACTTATCTCTTGAAACCTTCATGTGTGTGAGATATAATTCCATTAATCTGCTCACTTAGATTTTTATACCATAGAGCCAACTATGCCTAGAACTTCTTAGAAGGCCAACTTTGCACATGCATCTCTTTTGACATGCTTCATCACATGACCTAAAATTTAGTGCATAGTAAATAGGCACAAAACTAAACAAACCCATATGATCAACTCATTTTTAAACTACCACACGTGCAAAATATTACTACATCAAAATAACTACTTAGTTTCTTTTTCCACATCCAAATTTGGTTAAGTATGGGAAAACACTATCAAACTACTTGGGAGCCCAAATTTACACTTACATATATTTTATCGCGCTTAGTCACATGAGCTAAGATTTATCACATAAGATATTCTCTCATATGATAATTTATCCATATATCAAGCTACTCTTTAAACTTTCATATGTGTGAGATATGACATCACCAAACTGCTTACTCGGCTCAGTCTGAACATAGAAAACACTGTCAAAATGCTTGGAAGCCCAAATTTGCACACACATATATTCGGTTTCACTTCATCGCATGACATGATACTTAGACCATAGCAACTTTTGACTAACGTGATCACAACCATATGACCAAATCCCCCTGACTCATCCACATGTGGTAATTATGATGTCATCAAATTGCCTACTCGGATTTTCTTCCACTAGATGCAAAATGTCTAGATGAAAATAATGATCAACCATATGAAATCCACTCATGCACACAAGAACTCAAATCATTCTTGACTTATGAGAGGACCCTTTTCACATACTCACTACTTTAAACTCTTCCTTAATCATCTTTAAATAGACAAACTCTGAAGATCAACCAAGCCTATTTCAAGCATACTATGATAAACATATTGCACACTTTGTCATTATCACTTAGACTATCAAACCACTTCCTCCACTCGCATATAAACCTTCATGACATCACCATGACATTATTTATAACTCTCCAACAATCTCCCCCTTTGTCATTTAGGTCAACACCCATCATAAAACAATATACAACTCACCTTCCTTCTCTCTCTTCAAGCACTCTCAAAAATATAAACTTTCTCCCCCTTTAACACAATGATAAAGTGGGAACCAACTGATCCTAAGGACTTAAAAATACTACTAATAGGAAAATACCATCTTATAAATATATTACAAATTCCCCCTTACCTTGAGCCTACCTCTTCTTGCCTTAACAACTTCTTGCTCCATGCCAACACTCTCTTCAACCAAGCATTGCAAATAATGATTAAATAACACACACAAAATATTGAAATATGATGGAGCTCACCAAGAAACATCTAATAAGGACTCCCCCTAAGGTTTTTAAGCAATTTCACCCTTTGAGCATCTTCAGTTCTCTGCACACCATGAAGAACCACCATATAGGCTTAGTAGCCTTCTATCTCAAGTTATGATAAGGACCACCAAAAAAACTTCATGCCACTCACAAAATAAGAAACATGATCTAAAAAAACTTGATAACTCTCTATGAAACACTCATACATTTATCTTTTGGATAAACTAAACAAAAAACACTCTTCTTCTTATAAGGCCTGTCTAGTCGCCTTATAGCCCTACCTGCAACTGGTAGAGCCCACAACTTTCATTAGACACACTTTCAAGACTTAAAAATTCATATCTAGATAAATATAATATGCTCCCTCAATAAAACCAATTCCCATCACCTATATCATGCTCTGCAACATACTTATTTCACAAACCTACTAGCCAATTAGGCCTCCATCTTGACAAAATCATGAATAATTTGAAAACCACAAACCTTCAGATCTCTATGAAGCTTGATTTTACAACCCATTTGGCCCATTAAAACTATTAAGAAGCCTTAGACTTCAAATCATAAGGCAAACCACTTTTATATCATAGCTCAAAACCCTAAAATCTCAAAACAAATAGAGTCAACAAGCCTCCTTCTGGTCAATGCCCTTTCTCTAAAATTTATTGCACAACTGAGTACAACCATTACACACTTATATAGTAATATTTTAGCTTCCATACCTTTGGGAACCTTAACTTCCTATACCATGGATTTTGACCTTTCTGAGCACCAAACTCTTCTTGACATTCCATCAATCTCATTAAGCCACTTGGAACCACCCATTCTGACCTTGTAATATAGCTCTTTCACAAATATCTGGAATGAGCTCATGAACTTGTTGCTCCCCCTTAACCAATGACCTTCTTTGATTGGCATTATGATCTTGATCACACAAACTTGCTTATCCTCAAGAAATATGTCTCTTAAGAAGCATAGACAGAGACACCCTACTTCACAATGTCTTTGAATAATGTCAAACCAGGAGTTGTCCACAACTCCTCATATTCCTTCTCCTCCTTGATCATCTGATACTTATAGTTCTTATTAGGATTCAGAGAAGCAACATGCTCACCCACTACAATATTAATCTTTTCATTTAGGATTGAATTGACAATACATGGAGACAACATGGATTCATGACTTACCTTTTCATCTGAAGAATCTACCTTGGAGTTAGGAACCTCATCACTAGGCACTGGAAATTGATGTTCTTTGCATGATACATGCTCAACAATGGCAGGATGTTCACTTGGATCTATACACATCTCATAACTAGATTCAACTAGTACCTTGGTCCTCTTCTTAAACTTGGTCTCTTCATTCACAATATGAGCAGACAATGAGAGCCCTTGGCACTCTTTAACTTTTGAAGCATTCTCCACCATAACAAATAGATTACTTGGACCTACAGACTCATCATGACTCACACTTACCACCTTTGGTTTCCATGAGTTAACTTGTCTTCTTCCTTGTACTCTGAGAGGCTGATTGAACTTATTTTGACTTAATAGCCTTTGCTTGCAGAACCTAGCAATTTAGCCAATCTTCTCAAAATTTTAGCAAACAACACTCCTTGATGGAAACATAGTTTGTCTTACCTTATTTGGATAGAAACTTGCAATGTGTCCTATGTCATGACAAATGAAACAACCTCCTCTTTTTGAAGAGGACTCACCTTGTCTAACATTATGTGGACAATGGTTTGAAAAGTGTCCCACATCGATACAGTTGAAGCACTTAACTTTCTTCACACCTTTTGATTGATGACCCCCATCATAGTTTCATGCAAAATCATTTCTAACATGTCTCTTGCATTCTCTAGCTTTATGCCTAAATTGATTATATGTGTAACAATAACCATTGAAACTTGCGTAACTCATGGCATTTGGCTATCTGATCTGATTTATCTTCATTATGCTAATACCTTCATTCCTTGTCTGATGATTTGTCTTCAAATTACGATTTTCCTTATTCACATTAGTCTTCATCTTGTCTTGAGTTAAATTCTTTTGTTCTTCTTCATATCTAAGACCAGTTCTATCACTAACATGTTTTTGACCACTCATAATATTATTTAGATCACTTGAGATCTTTTAAAATCTCATAAATGACTTCACCTTACTAGATGTCTTTTCTAACTCAGATTTCAATGACTCATTTTCAATTACATACCTTGAACATTCATCTTCTTTAGCTTTCAGGATTGTAGACAAATTTTTCAATTGGCAACTGAGATGCTTGACCATATCTTCATGTTCCTTGGTATATTTATTCGTTCTTGCTTAATACACATTTAATTTCTCCTCATAGTCCTTGATTTGAAACTTCATCTTTTTGTTAATCTTATTCTCAATCTTTAGTTCTTCAAGGGCATTCATTAATTCAGTCTCACAGTCCACCTCATCTCTATCAACATATGAATCACGCCAAGTAGACTAATTTTGATATGATAAACTTCCTTCCTTATCCATGTGCAAGGATTCATCTTCAATAAGACCATCATCTTCAAGATCATACTCTGAGTCGTCTTCACTCTCATCTAATGAAATGAAATCTTCTTTGGTGTAGAGACTCTTCTTGTTCTTGAAAGACTTTTTTTTTAATACTTTCTAAATCCTTTCTTCTTGTATGTCTTTTTATCTTCATCTTGGCCATCACCATGCTCTTCATCATAATTATTCTCAAGCTTATGAGGGCACTTATGAGCAAAATGTCCTATATCTCCACAATTGAAACATTTTAAGGGTAGTCTACCCATATACTTCCCTAAGCCTGTTTTTAATTTCCCAGTAATTAAAGCAATTAGTTCATCCTCATCAATGTCAAATATGTCATCTGCTTTGTTTTATTACCTTGGAACTTCTTCTTTGGCTTCATTTCTAAATTTAATTCTTCTTCCTTCTTTATTTGTATATCATCATTTACTCTCATCTCATAGGTAGTAAGAGTGCCATGCAATTGATCCATCTTCAATTGAATAAGATCATGACTTTCTTCTATAGAAGATACTTTTGGATCAAACTTGAGAGATAGATACCTTAATACCTTTCAAACTACATTAGCCTCTCCAAGGTTCTCTCCAATACCTATGATGATATTCAGAATCTCATCAACTCTCTACATAAAATATGCCATAGAATCTTCCTCCTTCATTTTAAGACTCTCAAATTATCTTCCATGAGTTTGCATCTTTGCCAACTTAACCTTTGAATCTCCTTCATGAATGATCTAAAATTTATCCCATGTCTCTTTTGTGTATTTACAATGTATTACCTTGGTGAAACTAGTATCTATAAGACCACAAGTAATGGTATTCATTGCTTTAGAATTATTCTCAAACAACTTATTGTCTGTAGCACTAGATGGAGTAGTAGGAGCAACATAACCATCCACAACATATTTCCATGCATCAAACTTTAGGGATGTAATGTATGTCCTCATCCTTGCACTCCAAAAATCATAATTAGATCCATTGAACATCAGTACTTTCTTAGTAGAGAAAGTTCCTTGCATTTGATGACTACCCATATTGTACCTTGGATCACCTTCAAGTTGTCAAGCCTTTATCAAAGGACCTACTATGATACCAATTGTTAAAAGATAATCACTAAGAGGGGGTGAATAAATGAGCCCAAATAATCCAACTTCAATTTTAAACCTTTTTAAATTCTTAATCAATTACCACAAGCATTCATGAATCACACATATCATTCATAGCAATGAACAAAACAAAGAATGCATGATCAAGCACATAACACATGACATATGTGGGAAACCCTCTTGGAGGAGAAAACCCATTGGAGAAAAAAATTGGATTACTATCCTATAATATAAATAAATAATTTATACAAGCAACAACTGATTAAAGAACTGCCATCCCTTATTTTAGTGACACTGCAATCCCACAAGGAGATGCTACACCTATCTAGCTGAGTTGCCATAACAACTAGACATTTATCAAGTTTCACCTTGCAAGGAGGTTGTAACCCCTTAGATGTTGATTAGACACAATAATACCTATGAATAAAACATCTCCTATAACACAAAGAACTACCATCCCTTATTTTAGTGACACTGCAATCCCACAAGGAGATACTACACCTGTCTAGCTGAGCTGTCATAACAACTAGACATTTATCAAGTTGCACCTTGCAAGGAGGCTATAATCCCATAGATGTTGAGCAAACACAAAAACACCTATGAAAAAACATCTCCTATAACAATAATTTCCTACCAATCTGATGGAGATACAAAGTATATTAGCTCTCTTCAACCTTGCACACTTAATGCATCCATAGCCACCTTTTGGATCACTCTTCACTTCTCAGCAACAACTCTGTCACCACATTAAAAACATGACTAGATGGTCATTTACTTAGTCCACACTCTTTTTTTTCTCAAGTCAGCCACCAAGCTTACACAGACACCATCTATCCTTCCCTCACTCTCAAGACATCCAAGCCATCCTTTTGGATCACTCTAAACATCTTCGCTCATGCTTAACCTGTAAGAGCATTATTTTGAAATCAGAAACTTGACCTACAAATCATACACATAGTATTTAATTTGATTTGATCATCAACGCATCCATTTGGCACACTACCTCTCCTCTCTTCTTTGCCTCAATGCTCACTCCTCTCACACAAGCCTCGCATAAGTCTAAAAACCATCTCATTTGGTTTCACTATTTATAGAGCCTTCATGATTATTAACATCTTGGTCAGCCATTAGTCATGCCTTAACCCTTAAGGCATCTCTCACATCAAGGCATGGCTCAAAACAATCTTCATAGGTCGGTCATAACATCTATGATTCACCCTTAAGTAACTACACATTTCAATTAGGCCTTTGTAGCTATTATAGGTCTCATAGAGACCTATTCACCAATTTAGCACTTCATAAAGAAAACTAAGAACATAAGAACACTTTCCAACTCATGGACCCATGCTTCATGATCTAAAGGTCCCATTTAAGTTCCAACATCCATCATATTATTCTTATACTAAGCCCCAATTAGCTCAAATACCTCTATGTACACACAATCATTATGAATGAAAACATAATCGACATCTAACCCTTTGTTCATACCTCATATGATTGGTCAAACCTTTATAATGAACATATATGGTCCTTATGGAATCTAAAACATTATCTAATAGCTAGTTCACCTTTAAACATCAAGATACCAACAAGCACAACTCAAATACCCTTCTTGAGTTACTTGCAAACCATGCATGAACACATAGTCAACTTTGAACCTCAATATATTTGATTGTACACATTTTTAGATCTTTAAATATATATTTATAGATGTGTTTTTTAGTCCTCTACAAATTTTATTTTGACACCATGATTAATTTTTTTTGGATCAAAATATATGGCCCAAAAATGAGACACTAGTCTTTCCTTTGTTAAATTCAAATATTTGAATTCAAACAATCACAGTTAAACTTCGGTCACTTAAAATGCATCTCATGATTTTGAATCTTAGATTAAATGCACGCCATTGATATTTTTTGAAATTTAACACATATTTCACCACTTCCCAAATGATAAACTTTGAACAGTTGACCTCATCTCGTGTAATCATGCAATCTTGACCACATATACATCGTCGATCTTATTATAAGGAGCTCGACCTTTACCTTGTTAAACCTCTATCACTTTGACCTATTGAATTTAATATTCACCATTGATATTGATTATTATGAGCACTTGATCATCATTGATCTTCTAAGGAATTTTAGTCTTTACCTCTGCTCAACATTAAACATCGAACACTTGTCCTCATGTCACTGCTTCTTGACACCTTGGAACAAACATGCTCCATTGATCTTTTTGTAAGGAGCTTGATATGTACCTAGTTTAGGCATTTAATAATTTGACCCATTTAACTTAATATGCACTATAGATCTATATGTACAAACTACTATGAATTTTTGGATCTCCATTTGGTCCTGATCTTCAACATCATGCAAAAAAGACTATGGGAACCATTGTAATCTTTTTCTAAGGTCAACTTTACACCTTCATGTCTTTTGCTTCTCTCAAATGCATGTTCTAAAATTTGGACCATATGTTATCCTTTCAAAGAGGAATCCAACCATGTATTATGTAGCTCTTGAAACCTTTGCACATGCAAGATATAATGCCATTAATCTACTCACTTATATTTTTCTGCCATAGAGCCAACTATGCCTAGAACTGCCTGGAAGGCCAACTTTGCACATGCATATCTTTTGACACACTTCATCACGTGACCTTAAATTTAGTGCATAGTAACTAGGCACAAAAATGAACAAACCCACATGATCAAATCATTCTGAAACTGCCACATATATGAAATGTGACTACATCAAAATGCCTACTCAACTTTTCTTGCCACATGCAAATTTGGCCAAGTATGGGAAAACACTATCAAACTGCCTGGGAGCCCAACTTTGCACTTGTATATATTTTTTTGTGATTATTCACATGAATTGAGATTTAGTTAATAAGATATCATCTCATAGGGTAATTTATCTATATATCAAGATGCTCTTGAAACTTTCATACATGCAATATATGACATCACCAAACTGCTTACTCGACTATGTTTGAACATAGAAAACACTATCAAAATGCCTAGGAGCCCAACTTTACACACACATATCTTTAGCTTCACTTCATAACATGATTTGAGACTTTGACCATATCAATTTGGGACTAATGTGATCATAACCATATGACCGATTCCCCTTGACTCATCCACATGTGGTAATTATTATGTCATCAAACTGCCTACTTAAATTTTCTGCCACTAGACCCAAAATGTTTAAATGAAAACAATGATCCACAAAATAAAATCCACTCATGCACATAAGCACTCAAATCATTCTTTAATTTTGATAAGACCCATTTCACATGATCAATACTTCAAACTCATCCCTAATCATTTTTAAATAGACAAATTTTGAAGATCAACCAAGCCTACGTCAAGCATACTAGGATAAGCATATTGCAAACTTTGTCATTGTCACTTAGAATATAAAGGCACTTCATGCACTCACTTGGACACATTCATGACATAACCATGACATCATTGAAAATCTCAAACATATTCCTCCCTATGAAGTAGAAGTGGTCTCCATGAACTCACGAGAGGAGGAACTTCACTAGTTCCTCTGGTTTGTCAAAACATGGCAAATCATAGAGCTAGGTTGCATCAGTAGTCACAAGCCTTTCTCAAATGGGTACATCAAAATAACTATGCCCACCTCCATATTTAATCCTGTGTCAACCACCCAATCTTGGTTGAGATCTTCTGTATTACTCAACATGCTATGGTTGTATTCTTTCAACCTAAAAGTGTGCACGAAAGACACCCAAGTCTCCCCACCAAGACCTCTAAGGGAAACTGCATTTCCATATATGGTATTTTATTGATTGCCTCAACATCAACCTCATCAAATCTAACTCCCTCAACCAACTGTACTTTCTTCTTTGCAGTGGTTATCTCTTATATCGTCCATGCCTTCTTGGCATCCTTTTGTGCCTGTGATGGACTAGAACTTATTCATTTCTTCCCCATTCAGAACTAGCTAGTGTTGAAGCATGGTATGTCGATCTTGTTGAAGCATGTAATGTTTCTTGACACTTCCTCATATTCATGGGGTCTGTGACTACAACTTTAGCTCTCAAGCTTCATTCTCCATTAATGGTGGCCTTGGTGTTACTCAAAATTTCTCCTTCCTAGTTCTCTAGAAATTGCCTCTCCATGTGCCTCTATTTCAATCTCAAATGAAATGCAATCTCATTCCCTATTAAATCATTCTCATTTGGTGGTTTTGGGTGCTCAAGGTTTCACTTTGGTAGTGTTTTCTCACTTCGGTTCTAGTTTGGCTCTGGTTTTGCTCTACTTTTTGGGTTTTAAAATAGCTTAAGGTTTGTAACTTAAACCAGTGTGTCATCGACCTCTTTATACTTTAAATTTAACTACCCTCTTTATTGTAGGTGATTAATGTTGTGGTAGCACACGGACTTCTTCAAATTCGCTAAAAAGTGTGAAATCCACAAAAATCTGCCACCATATTTATATTTATTACAAATCTTTATGCCTCCACCATCACTGCATTAAATTTTCTTAAAGGTTTTTTTGATGAAGTGATAAGTGTTTTCAAATAGTCACTTCTTACCTACTATTGAATAGATACCAGCTTGTCTAGACAATCTTCCTCATGTGCTTTGTTCACCTTGGTGCAACCTTCACCCTTCTTATGGCAACCTGGGCACAATGTTTCACATGTGCACAATTCAATCTCCTTTGTTCCATCTTTTCTTTTTGTTATGCTTCCATTTAAGCATGCTTCTATTTTTTGGTCTATTTTGTTGTCTCCCAAAAATAACAACCATTTTTGGAACAACATTTGAATTATTTTGGTTCTATAGACCAAAATTGTATCTTCCATTTTTAAAAATTTGTCTTAGATATTCAGATTTCTCATTTTTAGAGCTTCTCAAAAAATCTACAGACTTTGCAAGTCAAGTTCAATGGATTTTACATGTTGATTTCTACGGACTTTGTATTTTCAGTTTCTACATGCAGGTTCATTTATACAGGTTCAAAGGCTTCTGTAGGCGGTTTTCAATCAAAAGAATTGATTTTCAACATTTTTTCATCTTCTGAGATTGGTTCAGAGTTTTGGTTCAAGTGAAAATCTTCATCATCAAGCATCTAACTGCAAAAAGAGACTTGAACCATTGAACCGTTGAACCATTGAACCATTTTGGTTCAAAGGTTCAACGCGTTCAAGGTTCAACAAGTTCATTCGCTTCAATTGGTTCATCAGCTTCAAGGATGTTTAGTCAAATCATTCAATTGAACCATTGAACTGTTGAACCATTGAACCATTTTGGTTCAAAGGTTCAATGGCTTCAAGGTTTAATGACAGGTTCAACCAAAAGAACAGTTCAATGGTTCAGTTCAACCAAGTAGTTCAACGCTTTATTTCATTCAGTTGGTTCATTCTTTCAGTTCATCTTTTGGTTCAACGACTACAGGTTTAACAACAGGGGCTCGGCGCGCTTCATTGAACCATTGAACCAGTACAATGGATTGGTTCAACGGATTGGTTCGATCAAATGGTTCAACTGTTGGTTCAAAGGCAAGTTCAACATCTTGGTTCAATGCTTAGTTTATCAGCTTGTTTTATTCATTGAACCATTGGCTTGAACCATTTTGGTTCAAATCCTTGGTTCAACCGATTGGTTCAACGTCAAAGTTCATTGGATGGTTCATCGGCTTTTGGTTCAAAAGGACTTGGCGCACTTCATTGAACCGTTGAACCAGTTCAACTAATGGTTCATCGACGAAGTTCAAAGTGGCGGTTCAATACAAAAGAAGACTTTTCGAAGGACAAGTGCCCTTGCGGAGGGCACTTAATCAAGAAAAGCACCTTTCTGGAGGATCATTTCTTTTAAGTAAGCCGAAAGGTAATTCTTTCATATTTGTTTAAGTCAAAACCCGAAGACATTTTCAAAGGAATTTGGCGGAACAGATTTTCGCAGACTTTTTGTCTGTGGGAATTTTCTATAGAACAAATGTCCACGGAATTACCCGTGGGGAGCTTTCAAATCAAACACCCAGGAATAATCCCTGGGGAAACATTTGCGAGGAACATTTACCTGAAGGATTTGTCTGCGGGGACTGCCAAAGCAAAAGGGGCTGTCAAAGAACCCCGAAGGGTAGGTGCCCTTGCGGGGCACTCTTGGCGGCCGAAATAAAGGACTATTCAAACATAGGTCATTTCTCAAAGTCTAAAAGGGTAAGTCCAAGCCGAATGGGTAAGGCCGAAAGCCAAAAGAAGACCAAGGGGTGACACCCACAAAGACGTCAAATTGAGCATAGCCGACTAGCCGTTGGAAGCATATTGACGGCATGTAAACGTCAATTTTAAAGGCAGTGAAATAGCCGTTGATCCTTTGATCCACAGACCCGAATGCATTTCCAGAATTCAAGGCAAAAACTAGCTGAAAGTGAGGAAAGACAGAATAATGGATGAATCTAGGACCCGATTCAATCAATCTGGAAAGGAAGAATGATGAAGACAAGATCAGACCGATAGCTGGACATTGAAAGTTGTAATATTTCAATTGCGTAGCTTGTTCATCTACATTGAAAAGATCAAATGGGTAAAAGGCCCCAAAGTTCTAGCTAGTCTTCCTAACATTTCCCAACGCATCATGATGTATTACTGTTCCTAAGTCCTTCTCGAAGTGGCTATATAAGAGATTTTCTTTCATTGTAAAATTATCTTCTTTTTCACAATCTGAACGAAACTCTACCGAAATTGAGAAGCATCATTGAGACTTTGTGCTCAGTCTGTTGATCATATTATGTTAATGAAAACAAGGGACTTTTTCAGACTTTGTGCTGTGATATCTTTTCTGTTTCATTAATTTAATAAGCGGGATTAGTAAATTAGTTAGGAAGGTGTCCTGAATAATCAACTGTGGAGTGACTTTGTGCCCCCATAGCTACCTTCAGTGTGTTTGTTTTTTCATTGCTGTGTAAAGGACTTTGAAAAGACTTTGAGCTTTCATTGCCCTTCGTATATTACTCTTGAGCATTTCATGATAGAGACTTTGTGCTCTATTTCGATTTGTTGGTTACCATACTTTAGTTACATTCTACTTTTATTTCCAAGGGTATTCTTGTGGCTGACTAAATAGTTTTTCCTGAAAGAAGAGGAGAGCTGTCTGTCATTCCTTGAGTTTTTCCTTTGTTTTGTATACATCATCTCTGCAGAAAGAGAGATGAATGCTTGGTCCTACCCTTGAATATTATTTTCTATTTATACATATACATAGCATATCCATAGGGAACCTCTCCTTGATGAGAGGAGAGAGCAGTCTCCTTCTGATGTGATAAACTTACACATTATGATGACTAATCTTTTTGCTTTGGCTGATAAGACCTATTTTGTTTACTAGTACGCTGATAGACAAAATATTCAACCAACAGTTTTTGGTGACTCCACTGGGGATATACCCATTATCCATTTATAGTCTATCCATTCCATTCACTTCCACACCACAGGAAAAGAACGCACAGTTTAAAGCCTCAAGCTTTAACTGAAGCAAGGTCAAATCTTTTCCATTTTTGTTTTACAATCTAGTAGATTCAAGGTATACACAAAGCCAAAGGGCTAAAGTGTCGTTCATCCTGTGTTCAAGCTAGGACAACAAAGTGATTTTGATCTCTTTCCTTCACCATCTTGTCTCCAACGAACCAAGAACTTCCCTCCTACTAAAGCCAGATCTCCATTACCAGACAAAGTATCTACTTCTGCTATTGATAAAGATGTGCCTATAATTACCCCATTGAGATTTGTTATCCCTCTTTTTCAGTATCCTATAATGGCAGTTCAAGGCCCCTAGGGTAATGTTTTTGGTCCTCTCAATCTTACTCCTCCTCTATATGAGTTTCCACGCAGTTTTAGGATGAATTTCCCTAAATTCTATGGTGATGGGAAAGTTCATCCTGATGAACACATTACAACATTCAGTATAGCTTGTGGAGTAATCAGAGTAGAGTTTGAAGATGTAGCAGTCAGACTTTTTATTGAAACACTACAAGGTCCTGCTGCAGATTGGTTTTATCATTTACAGGCTCGATCTGTGACTGATTGGAATACCTTGAAAGCCAAGTTTGAAGCCAGATTCAAACCTGCAGAAGATGCACATACACTTCTAGCTCAACTTACACAAATGAAAAAAGAGCCGCATGAGCCTATGAGAGACTTCATAGCTAAATTTGACAAGTTGAGAAATAGAATTCCTATGATTTCCAGACCTACAGTTGAGAATTTCAAATGCTTTTTCATTAATTCTTAGCTACCTAAACTGATTTTCCTCTTGAGACGTGCTGGCCAAATAGATCTCGCTGTAGCTCAACTTTTGGCCACTAGAGTAGAAGATGATCTCATCTTAGTAGGGAAAATAAGAAGAGATCCCAATAGAAACAGAGCTTCATCATCTTCTGAATTTGCATCTACAAGCACCACAGATCCAATGGTGCAAAAATTAGCAAATGAGCTCCTTGCCCTCAAAAAGCAAATGGCTCAAGGAATGTCTTCTGCTCATACATACAAAAGGACATTCCCAAATCATTCATATTAGGGCAATGTTGCCAGAAACCAAGGACAACAAAATCGCCTTCCTCCCCCACAACGGAAACTTGCCTTGGAAGCTCCTCCAACTAATTCAGCATTGGGATACCTTGAAACAGAATCAAAATTCTCTTATCAGCCTGAATTAAATCAAGAAAATGATGCTGATATCATTGAAGACAGTCAAGAAGAATCAGCTGGCGACTCCCACATTAGTTTCTTGAATTATCAGGATGAACCCAAAAGTAAAGGAGAAGCTTCATATGGATCATATGCAGTGTTTACCAAGTCTAAGAACCAATCAGTCCAATAGGCTGATAAAGAAAAGATGGAAGAACAACCACAACCAGCAGTCATAATTGTCAAGTGTGGGACAACTCTGCCCTTTCAACCAAAAGATCCGATAATCACTCAAAAGGTAAATACATATGTTGCGCCTTCCCCTTCTACTTCTAATTCATAAACCAACCCACCTCCCATCCCTCCTAAAACTCAAAAAGCTGAAATACCTTCTCTATACCTAGCTCGATTCAACGATTTGATATAATTGATCATGTCAAAAAGATAAAAATATAGATTTCTAAATTTGAATACTTGCAATCCAATCCAGATCAATTGAACAAGCCAGTCCAATATGTTAAAAATTAGACCGTCCCTACAGGACAAAAGGCCAAAAAAGTAACTTTTGATTCTTCAATGAATACGCCTATTTCAAATAATCTGATTATTACTCCTCCAGCTAATTCTAAAAAAATAGAACCCTTCTATGTTTCCCTGTTAATCAATGGCCACAAATTGAGTAACTGTATAATAGACTCAAGCGCATCTGACAATGTTATGCCTGCTAAAGTTGCTGAGTCTCTTAGTCTCACATTGACCAAAACATTTGGGAGATGTTTCTCCATGGAGAACAAGCAAGTGCCATTGCTGGGGCAAATCAAAGATGCTCAATTTGCATTTGCAGCCTTTCCAGACAAGAGGATTAAAATGACTATATTAGTGGCTGACGTCCCAGCATCTTATGCAATTTTGCTTAGACGGAATTTCTGTAAGGATGTGGGAGGAGAACTGAACATGGATCTATCTGAGGCAAGGATCCTTGTCTGAGGCATGATGAAAAGATTACTTCCTGAAAAGGAAGCAAAGTATGTAGTTACCAAGACGTCAGCTCCTGAAGCTCAAATCCTCTTTGAATCCATAGGTATGGGTAATTATTTTTTATATACAGATCATGAAGAAAGACCCTCCATCTTTGATGAGGGAAAGTCTGAAATAAAGCTAGTATCTAATGAGATTTGGACTCTAGAATTTAATGATAGTTGTTCTTCTACTGGTTCTGGAGCTGGAATTGTCTTGATATCTCTTCAAGGAGATATGTTCCCTTCATCATATAAGTTACAATTCAGCAACACAAATAATACAGCTGAATATGAATCACTGTTGCTGGGCATGAACGCTGCTCAAGAAAGAGGCGTCAAGTTTCTTCATGCTAAAGGAGATGTTGAATTAGTGGTCTGTCAAGTGAAAAATTTATATCAGACCAAGATTGAGAGGCTGCACCATTACTGTAATCTTGTTTGGGAGCAAATTGAAAGCTTTGATGCTTTCAACATTTCTTCCATTCCAAGAGAATCCAATGATAGAGCTGATGCACTTGCTATTTCAAGAACTCTTTTAGTTCCTCATTCTAATTTTAAAGAAGATAAATATACCATTAAGCTGGTCTATAGACCAAGTGTTCCTGACAATGCTAATCATTGGCAAATTTTCAATGATGATCATCAGATCATTGCTTTCTTGGAACAAAAAGACAATTTTGAATAATTGTATTTTGAAGGCAGTGAATCTCATAAGTCTGAATTAATTTTTGAATCCATTTCAGATGTAAATGAAGAGTTCCTACAGCTGAAAGGAAATAAAATTCTTAAAGGCCTGGTTTCTTTTGAGAAGCTGTTTGACAAGCATAATAGATTCATCAAGCAACAACAGACAGATTTGAATCTCTCTCAGGGATTTGACCAAGTGAATCTGACCAATAAAGAAAATCCAAAAATGGTCAACATTGGTAAGTGTTGTAAACCTAAAGAAAAATTCAAATTCACTTCTTTGCTCTATCAATACATTGATGTCTTGCCATATTCATACAAAGATTTGAAGTCTCTCAGACCTGATAAAATCTGCCATCATATTCCTTTCACGGCTGATTCAACACCTTACAAGCAGAAATCTAGACAATACAATCTAAAAATTTCAAGTACAATTCTGTCTGAGATTCAGAAAATGTTAAATGCTAGAATTATCTTTCCAATCTATCATTCTACATGGATTGTGAACATAGTTCCTGTAAGGAATAAAAATGGCAAAATTCACATTTGTGTAGATTTCTAGAATTTGAATCAGTCATCTCTGAAAGACAATTACCATTTGCCAATCATGGACCAAGTGCTTCAAACAGTAACAGGATCAAAAATGTTATCAATGTTAGATGGCTTCTCAAGCTATAACCAAGTTGAAGTTGTTGAAGCTGATCAACACAAGACTGCATTCATCATGCCTTGGGGTACATTTGCATACAAAAGAATGCCTTTTGGCTTAATAAATGTTGGTGCTACCTTTCAGAGAGCTATGGACATGTCTTTCAAAGATGAAATTGGCAAATTCATAGTTGTATATCTTGATGATTTAACTATCTTTTCAAAGCGTCGATCTAATCATGTGCACCATTTGCAACAAGTGCTAGAGCGCTGCCGATAGAATGGTATTTCTTTGAATCATAAAAAGTCTATTTTTGGAGTGACAGAAGGGAAACTCCTTTGGACACATTGTGTCCAAAGAAGGCATAAAGATTGACTCAGACAGAGTCAAGTCTATTCAAGTGCTGAATTTGCCTGTAAGTAAGAATGTTGTTCACTCTTTCTTTGGAAAAGTGAATTTCTTATGAAGATTCATCCCCGAATTTGCTGAGAAGACAAGACACATTGTAAACATGATGAAAGGAAAGACTACCTTCAGCTGGACCAAAGAAGGCAAAGTAGCGTTTCAAGATATCAAGGTCGTTATTGCTCATGCCCCTACCCTGGTTTGTCCAGATTACCACAGATATTTCATTATATACAGCTGTGTCTGAGCATACTCTTTCAGTGATTCTTGTCTAGCAAGACAAAGAAGGTATGGAATCCCCTATCTCTTTCATGAGCTGCCTTCTAAAAACTCATGAAATGAAGTAGTCGAATATAGAGAAGCACACCTATGCACTGGTAAAAGCAGTCAAACACTTTTGCTTTTATATTCTGAATTCACATATTACTGCCTTAGTTCCTGACGGTACAATCAAGTCTATATTAACTCAGCAGGAGTTTGGCACAAAGAGAGGTAATTGGATTGCAAAAATCCAAGAATTTGATCTAGATATCAAGCCGATAAAGTTGGTCAGAGGTAAAGGCCTTTGTCAATTAGTGGCTGACAATAAGCCAAAAGATACACAACGTGAAGACGCTGAGGTTGAAAATGTGCCAACAGTCCTTTTTGTCTCCACTACCAACAAATGGTACTCAGATATTACATATTTTTTGACTTATGGAGAATGTCCTGCTCATTTGTCTTACAAAGAGAGGAGAACTATCAGATTGAAAGCTGCCAATTTTTTCCTTTGGGACAACGGCCTATACAAAAGAAGCATAGATGGAGTTTTCCTTCACTATGTAGATAAAAAATAGTAGACCCAGCTCTTGAAATCTTTCCACAATCTAGCTTGTGGAGGACATTTTTTACCCCTGTGACTGCTCACAAAATTCTGTGAGCCAGGTATTATTGGCTGAATCTTTTCCAAGATGCACATAAATGGGTGAGGAAATGTGAACTTTGTCAACAATTTGTTGGAAAACCCAAGCTGGCTGCCCTACCTCTCAAGCCAGTAATCATAGAGGAACCTTTCCAGTAGTGGGGACTCAATTTTATTGAGACAATAAATCCATCTTCAAGTGTTGGACATGATTATGTCCTTACAGCAACTGATTATTTCATCAAATGGGTAGAAGCAATCCCGACAAAGCATGCTACTTCAGAAGTTGTATGCAACTTCCTGAAAGAGAATATCATTTCCAGATTTGGAGTCCCACTCAAAATTGTTACTGATAATGTAGCTTGTTTCACCTCTCAAGAAATTACGCAATTTTATTTTTATTATGGAATTATGCTCTCTCATTCTTCTGATTATTTTCTGCAAGGGAATGGACAAACTAAGTCCAGCAATAAAAATTTGGTAACTATTATCAAGAAACTTGCAGATGATAATCAAAGGACGTGGCATAAAGCATTGGTTGATGCTCTGTGGGCTAACAGGATCACGCCAAAAAGGGTGATTGGTATGTCTCCTTTCCAACTTCTCTACGGGATTAACGTTGAGATACCAATTACCTTAGAGTTGCCAGCATTAAAATTGGTGAAGGCTATTGAAGATCAGACATATGAGAGTTCTCTTGACAAAAGAATCATGTGCCTAACTCAGCTGGAGGAACAAAGAACAATGGTGGTGGACAGAATTGTTGTTCATCAAAGTCTGGTAAATAAACTTTTTGATCAGAAGGCCAGAAATCGTGATTTCCAGATTGGAGATAAAGTCCTGTTGTGGGACAAAAGAAGAGAGCCAAAAGGGATGCATGGAAAGTTTGACTCCCTTTGGAGAGGCCCATTCATAATTCATCAGCACATGGGTGAAAACAATTTTTTATTGAAATACCAAGATGGCACGCTTTTTTCTCTACCCCACAATGGGCAGCATCTGAAACACTTCAATTCTTGAAGTATTAGATCATTGCCTCTACATATATGTATATTTGTACAGTTTTAATTTCTATTTTGTTTTGTTTGTTTCCATTTTTAGAGCCTTTCATTTCTAAGCAACATGACTCCGAAGCCCAATGGTACACTTGAAGACACTGGAGATTCTGAATTCTACTCCTTCCAATTCATTTTGCAATAGACAGAAGTTCCCCAACTGGAGCCAGTTGTTGTCTCCCAAAAATAACAATGATTTTTGGAACAACATTTGAATTATTTTGGTTCTACATACCAAAATTATATCTTTCATTTTTAAAAATTTGTCTTAGATATTTAGATTTCTCATTTTTAGAGCTTCTCAAAAAATCTACAGACTTTGCAAGTCAAGTTCAATGGATTTTACATGTTGATTTCTACGGACTTTGTATTTTCAATTTCTACAGGCATGTTCATTTATACAGGTTCAAAGACTTTTGCAGGTGGTTTTCAGTCAAAAGAATTGATTTTCAATATTTGTTCATTTTTTGGGATTGGTTCAGAGTTTTGGTTCAAGTGAAAATCTTCATCGGCAAGCATCTGAGTGCAAAAAGAGACTTGAACTATTGAACCGTTGAAGCATTTTGGTTCAAAGGTTCAACGGGTTCAAGGTTCAACAAGTTCATTCGCTTCAATTGGTTCATCAGCTTCAAGGATGTTTAGTCAAATCATTCAATTGAACCATTGAACTGTTGAACCATTGAACCATTTTGGTTCAAAGGTTCAACGGGTTTAAGGTTCAATGACAGGTTCAACCAAAAGAATAGTTCAATGGTTCGGTTCAACCAAGCAATTCAACGCTTTATTTCATTCAATTGGTTCATTCTTTTAGTTCATCTTTTCGTTCAATGACTACAAGTTCAACAACAGGGGCTCGGTGCGCTTCATTGAACCATTGAACCAATTCAATGGATTGGTTCAATGGATTGGTTCGATCAAATGGTTCAACTGTTGGTTCAAAGGTAAGTTCAACATCTTGGTTCAATGCTTAGTTTATCGACTTGTTTTATTCATTGAACCATCAGCTTGAACCATTTTGGTTCAAAGCCTTGGTTCAACCGATTGGCTCAACGTCAAAGTTCATTGGATGGTTCATCGGCTTTTGGTTCAAAAGGACTTGGCGCGCTTCATTGAACCGTTGAACCAGTTCAATAATGGTTCATCGGCCAAGTTCAAAGGGGCGGTTTAATACAAAATAAGACTTTCTGAAGGACAAGTGCCCTTGCGGAGGACACTTAATCAAGAAAAGCACCTTTCTAGAGGATCATTTCTTTTAAGTAAGCCGAAAGGTAATTCTTTTAGATTTGTTTAAGGCAAAACCCGAAGACATTTTCAAAGGAATTTGGTGGAACAAATTTCCACAGACTTTTTGTCCGCAGGAATTTTCCCCGAACTTTTTGTCTGCGGGAATTTTCCGCGAAACAAATGTTCACGAAATTACCTACAGGGAGATTTGAAATCAAACACCTGGGAATAATCCCCAGGGAAACATCTACGGAGAACATTTACCTGAAGGATTTGTCTGCGGCGACTGCCAAAGCAAAAGGGGCTACCAAAGGACCTCAAAGGGCAGGTGCCCTTGCGGGGGACTCTTGGCGGCTGAAATAAAGGACTATTCAAACACAGGTCATTTCTCAAATTCTAAAAGGGTAAGTCCAAGCTGAATGGGTAAGGCTGAAAGCCAAAAGAAGACCAAGGGGTGACGCCCACAAAGACGTCAAATTCAGCATAGCCGACTAGTCGCTGGAAGCATATTGATGGGCATGTAAACGTCAATTTTAAAGGCAGTAAAATAGTCGTTGATCCTTTGATCCACAGACCTGAATGCATTTCCAGAATTCAAGACAAAAACTAGCTGAAAGCAAGGAAAGACAGAATAATGGATGAATCCAAGACCCGATTCAATCAATCTGGAAAGGAAGAACGATGAAGACAAGATCAGACCGACAGCTGGACATTGAAAGTTGTAATCTTTCAATTGTATAGCTTGTTCATCTACATTGAAAAGATCAAATGGGTAAAAGGCCCCAAAGTTCCAGCTGGTCTTCCTAACATTTCCCAACACATCATGATGTATTACTGTTCCCGAGTCCTTCTCAAAGTGGCTATATAAGGGACTTTCTTTCATTGTAAAATTATTTTCTTTTTGACAATCTGAACGAAACTCTGCCGAAATTGAGAGGCATCATTGAGACTTTGTGCTCAGTCTATTGATCATATTCTGTTAATGAAAACAAAGGACTTTTTCAGACTTTGTGCTGTGATATCTTTTCTGTTTCATTAATTTAATAAACAGGATTAGTAAATTAGTTAGGAAGGTGTCCTAAAGAATCAACTGTGGAGCAACTTTGTGCCCCCATAGCTACCTTCAGTGTGTTTGCTTTTTCAATGTTGTGTAAAGGACTTTGAAAAGACTTTGAGCTTTCATTGCCCTTCATATATTACTCTTGAGCATTTCATGATAGAGACTTTGTGTTTTATTTTGATTTGTTGGTTACCATACTTCAGTTACATTCTGCTTTTATTTCCAAGGGTATTCTTGTGGCTGACTGAATAGTTTTTCCTGAAAGAAGAGGAGAGCTGTCTGTCATTCCTTGAGTTTTTCCTTTGTTTTGTATACATCATCTCTGAAGAAAGAGAGATGGATGCCTGGTCCTACCCTTGAGTATTATTTTCTGTTTATACATATACATAAAATATCCACAGGGAACCTCCCTTTGATGAGAGGAGAGAGCAATCTCCTTCTGATGTGATAAACTTACACATTAGAATGACTAATCTTCTTGCTTTGGCTGATAAGACCTATTTTGTTTACTAGTACGCTGATAGACAAAATATTCAACCAACAGATTTCTTGTGCTTTCATCTCTTGCCTTAGCCTATCCTACCCTATACAAATTCTTGTGATGGTCCTCTAGTGCTTCATTCTCCTGGTTTCTTATGTACTTAGCATATTGTGCACCTTCTTTTTCTCTCTTTCACACTAGCATTATGTATGCTTCCGTTTGTTACTTGGTACTCATATTTTTGTAAGTATAGAAAACTCCACAGCCTAAAAACTTAGGTGTTTGGCCTCAGGTGATTAGAAATCATCTGTGCTCAACTCACCTAACTGGAGTTATGCATGCACATGCCATAAAGTTCTCTTAGGGGGATAAAAGTGCCTCACTTATTCACTCATCACCAACACAACATCAAACAACAAAAAATATAAGGAAATGGTTGGCTTGCTCTTTATGCCTCCACCATCACTGCATTAGATTTTCTTAAAGGCTTTTTTGATGAAGTGATTGGTGTTTTCAAATAGTCACTTCTTACCTACTATTAAATAGATACCAGCTTGTCTAGACAATCTTCCTCATGTGCTTTGTTCACCTTGGTGCAACCTTCACCCTTCTTATGGCAACCTGTGCAATATGCTTCACATGTGCACAATTCAATCTCCTTTGTTCCATATTTTCTTCTTATTATGCTTCCCTTTAAGCATGCTTCTATTTTTTGGTCGATTTCTTGTGATTTCATCTCTTGCCTTAGCCTATCCTACCCTATACAAATTCTTGTGATGGTCTTCCAATGCTTCATTCTCCTGGTTTCTTATGCACTTAGCATCATGCGCACCTCCTTTTTCTCTCTTTCACACTAGCATTATGTATGCTTCCATTTGTTACTTGGTACTCATATTTTTGTAAGTATAGAAAACTCCACATGCCTAGAAACTTAGGTGTTTGGCCTCAGGTGCTTAGAAATCACCTGTGCTCAACTCACTTGACTAGATTTATGCATGTACATGTCATAAAGTTCTCTTGGGGGGCTAAAAGTGCCTCACTTATTCACTCATCACCAACACAACATAAAACAACAACAAATATAAGGAAATGGTTGGCTTGCACCAAACTTTATTTTGGTCATCACAATACAACTGACTTATGATCATGAAGTCAGTGTCTGATGGCACAAGCACCGTCATATTTCCTATATCGCTTTAGTTGGTTGCCATTGAAATACATAGGGATCATTTCATCTGATAATGTGCACAAATTTCATGCTCCTATATCCAATATGTTGTGGATGATATAAGGGCCCATCCACATAATTTGTAGCTTGCCCGAGTGCTTGAGGTGCTTAGATTCATAGAGTAAGACTAATGTTCCTTAAATAATCACCTTATGCTTATATGATTGTCATGCCATAGCTTCTGGCATGCCTTCTCTATTTGATGGCTCCATATTTCTTGGGCACACATGTCATCCAAGTGCTCCAAGTCTTCCAGCCATGTACGCAATGATTCTTGTTCATCTAAATGACTAATACGTATAATGTGCAATGAGGGCACCATGAATTCCATTGGTAAAACTACCTTTGTGCCAAACACTAGTTGAAATGGTGTGGCCTTGTTTAGGTGCTTATATGTTATTTGGTGGGGCCATATTACTATTGAAACTCAATCATCCCAATCTTTTTGAGCAATGTCACATATCTTTATGAGGCATGTCCCTAATATCTTATTGAATGCCTCAATCGTGTCATTCGCTTGGGGATGATAGGGTGTTGTCTAGTGGCGTGCCACCATGTATTTGATCAACATGATTTGCACAATTTTATTGAGGAAGTGTGTGCCTATATCGTTAGTTAAACTAAGTGGGCACCCATAGTGATTTATGATGTTCTCCCATATGAACCTTGCAGTGATGGTGGCTATACAGTTTTTGGTTGGTACTACCTCAACCCACTTGGTGAAATAATAGATGGTTATCAGAATATATCTTGCACCTGTGAACCTTGTTGTGGGAGTGATCAACCTAGCAAAATCAATGGCCCATTTTTCAAATGGTGCTTGGGCAAGAATGGGGATGAGATGCATCTCATCCTAGTGGTTGGGCCTCCCTATGCACTAGTAGATGTCACAAGCCTTGGCATTATCTTTTACATCTTGGAATAGACTTGGCCTCCATAAGCCTAATTGCAACACTTTATGCATTGTTGCATCTCTAGTGCACTTGCCTCCTGTTATCCCCTCATACGATTCTCATAAGATAAAGTCTCATTTATGTTCTAAGACACATCAGTGTAGGACTTCATATCTACTTAATTTGCATAGCTCCCCACTAATGAACTGAAAGGGAGTGACATGAATTGCGAGTTGCTTCTTTTATCTAGTTTTCATAGTCTTGGGCATAAACTCAAATGTTAGAAAAGAGGTGATCTCCTCTAAGTCCTCATGGATGTGATAGACTTTTTAGAGTTGTGTGTCTAACATGTCATCCTTAATAGGAACTATTGCATCACCAAATTTGATGCAGGATAAATGGTCTGGGCTCAAGTTCTATATTCCAAGATTTATGATAATTGAGAATTGAAATTCTTGAAGCAAAACTATCCATCTACAAATGTACCTATGGAGAACAAGCTTGTTCACAAGGTACCTAAGCACCTCATGATCAATGAACAATATTAATGGGGTCACCAACAAGTGTTTCCTAAATTTCTATAGGGTGAAGACAATGGCAAGTGCCTCATGCTTGGTTATTATATAATTATGCTCTACTTGGGTTAGTTTACTGCTTGTGAAGGAGATGGGATGATCCATTCTGCCTTCATCAGGTTGTGCCATAATGGTGCCAATTATAGATATAGATGCATCAACATGGATGTGGAATGGAGTCATTTAGTCAGGAAATTATAAAATAGACAAACTAGCCAACTTGGGCTTTGGAGTTTCAAATGCATCTTCTTACATTGCACCCCAATAGAACATGCCATCCTTTCACAAGAGATCCTCTAACAATGTCAAAATCCTTGCATGGATCCTTATGAAATTTTTATAGTAGCCACAATGGTCAAAAAAATCATGAACATCTTTCGACATGGAAGGGGTCTAGAGTTGTAGGATAATTATGATCTTTGCGGGATCAACAAGCATACCATCTTTACAAATGATGTGCTTAAGCAAGGTGCCAAAAGGTGTTGCAAAGACATATTTCTTGAGGTTCAAGGATATTTACAACTTATTGCACCTCTCAAACATGAGGTGTAAGTTATCATAATGGTCTTTCACTATCCCATACATAGTCCAATCATCTAGGTACACTTTGAGGAACTTGTGAATGAAGTCCTTAAATGTAGTGATTACCACTCTAGAGAATATGACTGACACATTCTTGAGTCCAAAGGGCATCACATTGTATGAAAAATAACCTAATTATGTCAAAAAAATTATTTTAGGCTTGTCCTTCTCCTCAATCTGGACTTGATGGTATCCTTAGAAACTATCAATGAAAGTGTGTATTTCACATCTTATGATGCCATCCAAGACTTCATCAGTGAATAAAGTTGGGAAGGGGTTAGTGATGTAGGTGGCACTCAATAGTTTATAATCGATGAAAATATATATTTACCCATCCTTATTGATTTTAATAACCATGGGGATCACCCCTTTAGATTCTTACAAGGAGTAGATACACCTACGGCCAACATTCCATCAATCTCCATTTTAACCTTGGCATGGACATTGGGGTTCATTATATAAGGGCTCTTATTGATAGGTCTTGTGATATCCACCAAATTTATGCTCATCTTCCCAAGGGATGGGTGGGTTCCCTTAATATCTTGATAATTCTAAGGGAACAAGTCTTGGAACTCCTTCAAGAGATCCATAATTCATGTCAGCTCTGTGTCAGACCAATATGCACCCAAAGTAGCCACCTTTTGTTCCCCTTTTACGCTGATGTTTACCTTGGTAGTTTTGAGTAGTGCATGATAAGGCTCATTCCTCTCTTGATATGAGTCCTCAACTTGCATACTTCAATTAGTTATTTCTATGTGGAGATGAATAGGGTCTTCTTCATCAGGGATGTTATCCTCCACTTGGTGTACTAGCTTCCTTTTGTCTATCAAGGTTGTCTAGTTGCACACCTTCTAGATATCATTATCTTCATCACTCAGGTCACTATTGAGTGATTACTCTTAAATTAAATTCAAGAGCACCAACTCTTTCTCCCTAAATATATATTTTAGGTATTCTTCTAGGATTTGCAGTGTCCTAGAAAACTACCCTTTGAATTACTTGTAATGGCTCAATCAATTCTAGGTTTTGTGATGAAAAGGAGAAGGTGTGAATGAACCACTTCTTAAGTACATCCCAATTTTTTGTCTCATGGTGCATATCATTGACAACGTACCATGCTTGCACCCATGCCTTCAAGGTTATGTATAAGGTGTGTACCCATAGGTTTCTTGGGGCATTCTCACCTTAGATAGTCCATATTTCTTCGCATAAGCACACATACGCTATAGGGTCATAATCATCAAAGTAGGCAAAGATGTACAAGTCCTTGTTGCTTTTCCTGAATTTGGTGCATATGGATGCTTTCACATCTTGCCAAGTTGGTAAGCTAGGCCTTTGCACTACCCACTAATGAGCAATAGTGCTCCTCAAAGTATACACTAGTGCACTCATTTTGTCTATCTCCTTTGGGATGAATGATTCAAGGTCACAAACATACTCTTGCATAAGATTTCTCCCCTCATATCTTGGGAGTGCCATAAGTTTACCTTTACTCAAGTGAAACACTCTCTTTCCTTTCTTTTTGGTGCAAAGGACCCATCTTTTTTAAGTGTGATCAATCTGGACCCAACCAGTCCTCATAGGTTTTGGTGCCTTTGCATTCACTAAATGACACCTCTGACCAATAGTTTCATAATCTTATTCGACCCATCAATCACAAGTACTTTTGATGATGTCTAAGACTGACTATCCATCTCCCCAAGAAAGCACTCCTTGATCATTGGGGTTGAGAGTCTTGGCACCTTATGTCATGATGTTATATATATGGTTGATCTCATCCTCAAGATCAATGCTTTCTACATATGGGGGTCCTTGGTCACTTGAGAGGGTGATTCATACCCTCTCCTTGCCATTTTTAAAGGTGATATAACACCTTTTAAAGTGCATATCTACATTTTTTGCATAGCACCATGGCCTTGACATAAGCATTGGATAATTATCTTATTCTGCCAACTCGATCTCTTCGAAGTTAGCACAAAACTCGATACCCATGATATCTATAATGATGATATTCAAAATTTCAATTGGTTTCACTTCGGTCTTGTTGGACATAAAAATCACATGAGGGGAAGGCCTCAAGGTTGGCCTCCCCATCTTCTCCCATGCATTCTTGGTCAAGATATTGACCTCGATACCTATGTTCACAAGGACCTCACATATAGACCATACATAAATGGTGGCATTCACAAGGATTTCTTGATTGTACTCCACATTCTATGTATGCCTTACTTTTCATGCCCTTTCTATATGTGACATGACAACGTCAACTGGCTTTTATCCTACATGTTCCAAAAGTAAATTTTTCAATAGAGGTAGCACTCCTTTCATCTGTAAGAGGTGCAAGATCTCTATTAGTTCTTGTATCTCAGCCTCTTGGCTATCTTATTTCTTATGGGTAGTGATAACTTGTACCTCTAGGTCTTGCATCAGTTAGATCTCCCCTTACATGTTTTGAATGGCACTCATGACATGTTAAAATACATCTTTTTGGTGTGCACAGTCTGGGTAAGGTGAAACTTTAGGTTCAGGCCATGTGATGCACTTAGTGCAATTATGTTCCCCATATTCCAGGCACAACTGGTGGCTTGGTGGTGAATCCACTATGAGTAGTCACTTGCTCCTTAACTATTTATGCACTAGTTAGTTTCACCTTTGGAGTCCACTTCTCCACTTTTAGTTCACACCTGATCATTCATGTGCCCTTGTCTATCCTAGGACTACTTTGGGTCAACTTTTTATACAAGTCAAGGAATTCCTCGACCTTATGGGTTGCTCAAAAATAACCACATGTTGGATGTGTAGGGAAATCATGTTGATAGTGTTCTATGGAACCACACTTATAACATGAATGGGGTGGGAAACTTCCACCCATGCATCCTCCACTTCACCCTTTGGAACCTCATTACATTCCATAGCCCACATTTTATTGGGCATAGCCCTCATTCTCTTGATTAGCTTGCCCTTCGATAGTTGTATTTGCCTACCGTACACCTCTCTCCGTGTTTTTGTGCATCTCATCAGTTACTCTACAATCAATTATGGTATGAGTGTCGAGATCACACAACCAAAAATAAATGGTTTTTTTAACTTGACTGGCATGTTGCAACAAAGGATAGTTGTGAACATCATGCACCTCATGACAAACCTCAAAGCTTAAAAACAATGTGCATACATACCTTCGAGGGAATTTAATCATGTTATGGCCTTTTATTTCATAGTCAATGCACCATAATCCACTTTGATCATCTTGTAATGAACTAGTGGTAACCTTTTGGAGTTTGAAGGCCATAGATGTAATATGCACCTCCATGAATGGGTTGATCCCAATATTGATGTTTTTGACTACCTCAACCCAAAGTGTAGTTTCAAGATATTCATGGGGGTCTGTGAATGTCTTTATGGAGAGATCTCTTTTGAATAACACTAACGACCCTCTAATGAACCATTGTGCATGTTGGGAGTGGTTAATGTCATAAGGAAGCTTGTAAAGGAAAGTCTTTAACCTTGCATCATACAGGCACATGCTCTCTGAGAGTCCTTGGTTAATCTCCTTGACCATGGTGATGCTTTATTGTTCAAATTTTAGTATGTCAAATTCCTTCAAGAATGTTTCCTTCAAAGTTTCATGGTCAACCATAGCCTGGTCAGGATCAAAATTATTATACTAGGTATGGGCATGATCCAGTAATGTTATCATGAACTGGGTTGCCTTATGCTCTGATTAGGTGATGTCCCATGTGCACCATTATAGTTCACACTTTAGCGTATGTTCTATGGAATTCTTCACATTGTGGTAATCTGAAAAGTGCATGGCCATCTCATAGTATATTTATTGTGGGGGCATAGCTAACATTTGAGGTGTTTATCCCCTTGACATCTATGTGGGTAGTGGCCCTCCAATATCTCTAGCCACTGGGTTAGGTGTTGGCCCCATTGTTATTACTGGAATCAAAGATGATGATCGCACTATACTACTAACTTATGGCACCCAGCCACTTCTTACGGGCTATTGCCCAGTCTGCATATATGACATTAGCTAAGTTGGTATGCTTGTGCTCATGTTTTGTGTTGGCGAGATAACACCCAATGTTTTAGAGGTACTCTTTCTCAACTCTTCATAGGAAATAACTTGTTCAATCACAAAATTATACTCCAAATATGCAAAACATCCAAAGCCTATGTTTATAATAGTGTCAGTTATCACTCTTCTTTCTTCATGTGGGGGATCTAGCACATGAGTTTGTGATGCAAGTTCAAAGGGGGTAGGTGCATCTAATATATATTCAGTTGTCAAATTCTGTAATAACCCAATGTATTTCACACCTATTAACTATTGAGATTGATATATGGATTCATTATTTTTCTCCTCCTTGCACTACTATAATTTAAGAGATCCTTCCCCATAACCTTCTTACTTGCTACAGGTTCTCTCAAAACGTATAGGTTTTAGATATTCCATCAACATATGCCTTTTATTGATATAAGTTTGTCTCCTAAGCTCTCAGGTGTCAATCTACTCATCCCTTTTTATTGCACTTCACCTACACATCGTCTTTTCCCCCTTTGGGTTGCTCATACATGAAAGGACTTTAGCCTTCCATTCTCAAAGTTTCAAAGCCATAATCCACTATTAGTTTCTTGAGTTTTTTGATGAACTATTTCATGAATGTGCCTATGGGTTCGCATAAAAATTGATACTCTACTTCCTTAGGGTAAGAGTATGTCAAAATAAAGAACTCAAGCATGTAATTATTCAGCATTCCTTGCCACCATTTCTCTATTGCTCTAGTCCAAGTGGTGTCTAGAGTCTCAAGTCTCTTTAAGCACTCGTTTATCCACTCAAGGTATTTTTCATAGCTTCATATTTTATGGGTTGCATATACAACCAACCACTGGTACACATGCTTGGGTAGTTCATAGAAGAAGACCTCATACATAGCATCATACAGGTTGTTCTGGACCCACTTTTGTAGATTTTATCCTCTATAGGATAGATGCTTCAGTGCAAAGCTATCTTCCAATTATTTTAGCTAGTGTTTGATATTCTTGAGGGAGATTCAAAACATTTTTTATTGCACTATTGCTTCAATAAAATTTAACATGGGTCCCAGTAACGAAACCAAAATGTTGTAGAAAAGAGGGTTAGGTTTATCAATTCATCAAGTTAGGAACTCATTCAGTTGTTTGAGTCAATTTTGGACTCATTACAACTAGGCACAAATGTAGTATATTCCCATAACACTTAACATTTATCACTTTTCTATGCTAACATTAAGTCACACAAGGTACAAGCCTTATGCACTCACCTAAAGCGTAGCAGAGAAAGAACCAAATCTTGCATTGGGCTAGTTGTGCCATGGTTCAAGATCTCACTTATAGGACTTGGTCTTTTCAACATAGGCTTTTGGTAGATTCATTGGCACAAGTTTTGTCTGGGCTAAGCCTAATGGTCAATAGGTGCAAGCCTATTTTGGGTGACTAGCTGGTCATAGGGGCACAAGCCTATATCAAGTTAGTTTTATCATTTCAAGGGTGCAAGCCTTTATTTCACTAAGCTTAATGTCATTCAAGTGCTTTGAGGGGTCAAGGGAGTGATTTAGATCAAGTGTTCATGCTTTGGCTAGAGCTTCTTAGTAAGAGTATCATAGTTTGGGTGCATGACTTTCCTTACACTTAGGCTATTTCATAAAGTAAGCTGACATCATTACTTAGTACAAATACACCATTAATGACATAAACTAGAAGCTTGAAAACAAGATTCTTAACATTACTAGAATGGGATTATTGTATTTAACTAGTACATTCATTGTGCATTCACTAAAAATATCAAAGATAGGTAAACCATAACCATTGTATGTACTACAACCTTCATCATTCATTAATCAAAGTTCATTTAAAATAGAGTAGATTATATAAAAAGTAGAGTAAGTATATCAATTCATTTATTTATCTACCTAGAGGTTCACAGGTGAGTAGCCTTAGTGGCATCCATGCTAATTCTTATGTTAATGAGATCCATAACATTATATCCAAAGCCAATTTTTTAGGGCTTCAATACATTAAATTCATGTTTCCTTGATCTATGGTTTGAACTATCTTTTTATAGGCTACAGGGGTACCTTTTGCCAGGGTGGAGCTATGCATGCTAAGTGCTGAGCTGAAGCTTTAGAAATTATTCCACTTACTCCATTAGCTTGCACCCTTCATGCTATGATTACCATGTGTATCCACTCCTTGAAAATTCCTAAGTAATCATTGAATTGGTTAACGCCTATCAGCTAACACAAGGTGTGCGTCGATTCCTCCAACTAGCATAAAAAGATACCAAAATAGTAGTCATCCCAAATGATTACCTTGCACCAAGATGTCTGCAGTGCTGACATGGATCTATACTTAAATTTGTATCTTTAAAAAATAAAAAATTATTTAAATAAATTATTATAATGGATATTGAGAAAGAATAAGATGATTAATATAAAATATTAAAAAATTAAATAAGATTAAATCATAAGAGATAGAGTCACTCCCACTAATACCTTGTCATTTTTAAATTTAAATAAAGAGTAATATACATTTTTGTTTGTTTTCAAAGGTTTTCAGGTTTGGACAAGAAGAAGGTGTTGTGGTGGTGGTGGATTATAAAGAAGAGGAAGTAGGGATTTTTGGTTCCAAATAAGTCTTGCAAAATCAATTTTTCAGGAAACTAGATTCAATAATATTTCCATCGACTTGTTGCTTGATGTGTATAGTAGAGCTATAAAATTTTAAAGGTTGAAAATTGTGTAAAAAATTGAATCTGCATTGTGAAGGCGAATGGGTTATAAACCAATTAGAAAACTTCAAATTGTCATATATCTAGTATCTGATGTCTAAATTGTCACATGACCACACATTCTTGATGAAAAGGGAATTTTGAACGTAGTAGTGAAGTTAATTCTTGTATTAGAAGATTTTGATAACATGTTTTGGCTATTATTATTTTGCATCCTATCAAAAAGTTGATTGAATAATAGAGAGATAATTATATTCTTCTAAAGAAATAAGTTTGTAACAATTATAAATTGTCTTTGTTTGAATGAGGTCTAAGTGCAAAGACCTATAGATATTTTATTCTCCTAGCATTATCGGTTGAATCCCACATGAGTGTTGAATGTTTTTTTATTGCATCAACATCATGGGTTCTACTTTCTACTGTGAAGGCATCATGCCATTGCTTGTTCAAGTGAAAACTAGTCATGTGGCAAATATGATAGCAGAGTGTTAGAGGCATTTTTAGCATAAATTTATGCAGTTCTGTAATATGTATACTTTGTTACAATAGGAGATAGATCTGAATAAAATCAACTCTCAGGGAACACATCCTGAAGTCCATCATGTTTGTGTTGTGAAGAAACTTGTTGTCAAGACAGTTGTAAAACAAACCAAGCTTAGTGTACCATATATTAGTACTCAAAATATTGTTGTGAACAATGCCAAGACAAATGTTGTTGAATATATTGTTTCTAAGTGTGAGGTTGTTCAAAATCAGTCCAAGTCCATTGGGGATCATACACATGTTCTATCTCCTATTGTGGAGTCTTCACCTAGTGTGTGAGTATGGAAGACTTTTCTAGTCAATAAGTATTGTGTAGGTCTAGGGTATACTAATCTTATTACTATATACTAAAAAATTATCACCTACTTAAAAATTAAATTACACAAAATTTATGAATTATATATATATATATATATATAATCGTGATAAGTTAATAATATATATAAATTAAAGGACATCAAAATTTATAAATTATAAAGTTATTTAAAATTATATATATTATTAACTTATTTAATAACGATTATATATATATATATATATATAATCGTTATTAAATAAGTTAATAATATATATTTTTAAATAAATTTATAATTTATAAATTTTTATGTAATTTAATTTATATATATTATTAAATTATTTAATAAGGATTATATATTATTAACTTATATATATATATATATATATATATATATATATATATATATATATATATTAAATAATTTTATAATTTATAAATTTTGTGTAATTTAATTTTTACACAAGTGATAATTTTTTAATATATAGTAATATTTTTTTTTGGGCATCAATAGATTTTAAAATTTCATAAAAATTAAAAATTATCAAAAATAAAAGTTGCAAAGAAGTCAATTCATGCAATTATGTCATGTTTTAAACTTAGAATATTTGTTTTGGAAGGGGCAAGCGAAGAGCAGGGCGATAATGTAACATAATTAATATATTTTAAAATTTAATAAAAATTAAAAATTATTATAAATAAAAGTTTCAAAGAAGTTAATTCATATAATTATGTCATATTTTAAACTTGGAATGTTTGTATTTGAGTTTAATTGTACATTATTTTAGATCTTAAATATTTGTGGCCATTATCCCAGGCAGGAGGGTGAGGATAACGGCTAATGTAATATCATTAATAGATTTTAAAATTTAATAAAAACTAAAATTTATCAAAAACAAAAGTTGCAAAGAAGTTAATTCATGCAATTATGTTATGTTTTAAACTTAGAATATTTGTTTTGGGAGGGGTGGGCTAAGAGTGGGGCGATAATGTAACATTATTAATAGATTTTAAAATTTTATAAAAATTAAAAATTATTAAAAATAAAAGTTACAAAGAAGTTAATTCATATGATTATGTCATATTTTAAACTTAAATTTTTTATTTAATTGTACATTATTTTGGATCTTAAATATTTGTAACCATTATCTCATTCTCAATTTCATGATGAAAGGTTACACATATTTTATTTATTTATTTTTAAAATTGAATTAGTTACTACTTGGTTATAAGGATTGCTAGGGTGGGCCTTGTGCAGAGTGGGATTCCACTCTCCTTGCAAATAAGAGCTCTAGTTGTTCCATGTGATAAACCCTTTATCAATTGAGCTATTGAGGGAAAATTGGGTCATAAAGAATTAAGAACCTAATACATTCAAAAATTATAGTTCATTACTTTCAATCCAACTTTAAACTTATTTAGAAAGTGCAAACTTCATTTCCAACTTGAACAATATGATACATTCTAAAACTTAATAATTTTTTATTGAAAATATAATATGATAATTCCAAAACTTAATAATTTTTTATTGAAAATACTTTATCATATATATTACGATATTATGTTTGGGATACTTTATAGAAGATTAACATGGCTAATAAATCAACACACAAAAGGGTATTATGCTAGGTTATATATTTGTAATACCAAGAAATCGAAAATTCTACACAACATATAAAATGTAATGCTAAAAACATACACATTATCAATTATTTAATTTAAACATCATTGATATATAATACAAAAAACTAACAAAATAATAATCTTATACACTTTTCAGATAATTACTAAAAAGATTGAAGATGGTAGCTAATAACCACCAATGGTAAATATAACTATTCAACATCTAGTATATGCTTTACAAAATATACATTCAATGATAAAATTACAAAATAATAATCTTATACACTCTTCAAATAATTGCCAAAAAAATTGATGATGGTAGCTAATAACCACCAATGGTGAATATAACATGATATAAAAATATCTCATAATTAATTATTTTAGATTTCAATTATATTTTTCCATATCAAAAACTAATTCCAATAACATAACAAATCAACATTAAAAGTCCCTAATTTCTTTATACAATGCAAATGTTACACACACACACACACACACACACACACACACACACACACACATTTTATTGAAAAAATGCTTGAGTACAAAAAATAGATATTGCTCAGAAGAACAACAAGAAGAAAATACATATAGCAAAACCAAATAGCCTTATAGTCAACAAAACTATTGCTCAAAGCTTAACAGGGAACATCAGCATAGCAGCAGTAGAGTAGCAACATACACATAAAGGATAGATGATGCCAATCTATATGGTCAAAGACCGTACAATCTAGAAACAGAAGAGCACTTCACAGTGTTACTCTCAAATTCAATATGGTTGTATGAGAACCAAGATACACATAGTGTTGTATTAAAATATGATAATAAGAATGGCTGCAAGGAATTAAATAAGCACATATTGTTGTTTAGCAGTTATAGAGAAGCCCATTGCAACCAAAAATTGTAACATCAAGGAATACCACTGAGCAGAAGTTTGAGCAGTCACAAGGAAAATCAAAGACCCAAGCCATCCAAGCTCAAGGACCATAACAACACCAACAATGTAAAATTTTTCAACATACATAGAGACCAGAGAATGACCTGAAATCTATAACCAATTTAAACTTTGAAACTGAAAAGAGATTGAAGCCGTCTTGAACATAAGATATCACCTTCATGAAGTTGAAGGCATTGCAGTTTCCATGATTTTAAGAGTATACAATAATAAACTCTAATATAAGATTAATTGGATAGCTAAAGAGACTAATTTCAAAATGTTTGACAATTACATACAAATATAATCTAAGATTGCTATCTAAATAGCTACTTACAAAGAGACATTATGTATTTAATAAAAATTTAATTGGTGAAAAGCCAATCAAAAAAGAAAAAGGAACAGGGAAAAAAATAAACTTGAAAAATAAATTACTCTAAGAATACTATCCGATAGATAGTTAAGCATATTTCATTCCACTATTAATAGGATTTAGTAGATGTTCTTAAATGAAAAAGTTTTTTAAAAAAAATATATTTGTTATTAATAATATATAAATGGATAATTATATTTAAAAAAGAGTAAAATAATATTTCACTCCAAATTATAAAATCTAAAAATATCCACTAATTTAATTCAAAATAAAATTAAAAATTGATTAAACAACTTTTTAATAGAAAAAATGACCATATTCAAAAACATAATAAAAAATATATTAAATAACCAAACTCCAAAATATAAGCCACGATAACTTCAATGAAAAGACATCCAAGAATCATATGATTTGTGACCAGGGATCATATGATTTGTAACCCTAACCCTGGTCAATACTTACAAACGGATCCATTGTATTAGACAGTCACTCCCACCGATTATTAATTTTAAATTTGTTAATCGGATGACTACCATTGGAGAGAACGTTGATGGCCATTTTTTTAATAATCCAAACGGAATCAATTTTTCGTTGCCTCGAAAGAAATCGCTCGACAAAACATAGTGGATGGACTCCAGAGTAATTAATTCGGTTCTTTTTGGCCTTATTTGATAATGGCCGGCAATGTGATGTTACGTTCGGCTAATTTTGCGGAAGATCCACGCGGCTAATAATTCAACACAGGAAAGAGTATTCCGCTACCTGGGCTATATATTTGCAACTCCAGGAAACCAAAATCCAAAACATCATCTCGACCTTGTAACAGCGAAAGTGCTTCTGCAAATCTATTTTTCTCTTCTTTGATTAACCATCTGAATTTCATTTTCCAATTCATGGCAGCCTCGTCGTCCTCATCTCGCAAACGAAGTGTGGAAGAAGCTTTCGGTGACATTGAAGCCCTGCCGGAACGAGAAAGAGAAACCCCGCTTGCCCCTTCACAATTGTATGATGTATTCATCAGCCACAGGGGACCCGACGTCAAACACACACTCGCTTCCCAACTTTATGCTTCTCTTCAAAAGAGAGGATGCCGTGCGTTCCTCGACAAAGAAGAGATAAAAGGTGGAGATTCTATTTCTTCTACCATTCACAACGCCATCTGCTCCTCCTCGGTTCAAATTGCCATTTTCTCCAGAGGATATGCAGAGTCTAAATGGTGTCTGGATGAGCTCCTCCTTATGTTACAACAAACCAACGCCTTCTTTATTCCCGTGTTCTATCAAGTGGAGCCTTGGGAGCTTCGCTACATCGATCACAAGGGAGCGTATGCCGAGGCATTTTCTGACTACAATTCAAAAGGAAGGAGCCTCAACAAGCTGGACGACTGGAAAAGTGCTCTCTCCCGTGCTTCAGACATCAATGGCTACAAACTCAGCGAGCATAGACCGTAAGATTACTGCTATCAATTTTTGATTGATTTTGGTTCATCACATGTTTTTATGTTTTTTTTCTCACTACAAGAAAGTGATTATAATCCAACGCAATGCTTTTCTAATAAAATTCCTGTTTCCTATTTTCAGCGGCTTGTGTGACAAAATTGTGTCTGATGTGGTGAACCGGATTGAAGCAAGGAGACCTTTAAAAGTTGCAGAATATCCAGTAGGAATGGATGAAAGCGTGAGAGATTTTGAAACACACTGCGGAGATAGAGTGCAGGAGATCATTAAAGGCGTTGGCATTTTTGGATTGGGAGGGTCAGGAAAGACTACCTTAGCCAAAGAATTGTTCAACAGGGAGCGTTCAAAGTATAATGCATCATGTTTTCTTAATGATGTAAGGGAGAGATATGCCAAAGGTAAGTTGCACTCTATGCAAACTAAGCTCCTTAAATATCTCTTCAATGAAGATCGTAAATTTTACAATGGAGATGAAGGAACAACCCATCTCAGGGATCGTCTGGGTAACGCCAACCATTTGCGGTTTCTTATTGTACTAGATGATATAGATCACCACGACCAGTTGGACGCTTTGTTATTCAAAGATATGCAGAGTCGTGGCAATTTGGTAATTATTACCACCCGTGACCAAAGGGTGTTAATTTGTGGCCAAATTGGTGTTCATTATAGCATGAAAGTGCTGGATATGCCTCGTGCCACAGAGCTCTTCTGTCGCCACGCTTTCCTCCAACCGTATCCAGATATTGGCTACCACGATTTGGTTGCAAGGTTTGTGAAGTTCTGTGGAGGTTTACCCCTCTCTCTCAAAGTTTTGGGCGCCCAGGTTCGTGGTAGCAATGACAGGAATTACTGGGAGTCAGTATTGGGCAAAGTTGAAAATACCCTGCCAGAGGATATAATCCAGAGGCTTAAAATAAGTTTTGACAGTCTGGATGGTGACGAAAAACAGATTTTTATGGATATTGCGTGTTTTTTTATAGGTGAAGAGAAAGATCGCGCTATGAAAATATGGAAGGGTTCGGGATGGAGTGCTGAGCACGCACTTCAAACCCTAAGAGACAGAAATCTGGTTGAAGTGGAAGTGGAAGCGAAAGCGGCGTGGTTTCCGCCTGAGACATGGCCTGACTATATAGCAGCGGAGGAACGTACAAAAAAGAAAAAAATTGTATTTAGAATGCACGATCACCTCCGCGATCTAGGAAGACGAATGGCCGAAGAATTGAGTCCTCCTCGGCTGTGGCAACCAAACCATCTGAGATCCATGGTGTGCTGCTCCTTTAGATTTCGAAAATTTAAATTTAAAAAACTTGCGAGACTTTTATTTCAATTTATTTTCTTCTCTTTTTTTTTCCCTATGTAAACAAAATATTAACCTTGATCTTTATACGCAGGAGTCAAAAGGATTTAGTAAAATCCTAGCTGAAACAAATGGCAGGTGTTTCCATAAGTTTAGGGACTCATCCATTCATTGCTACATCACATATTTTATAGGAAATACAAATGATTGTACTGAGACATCAACTGTGCTACTGTGGCTTGAGCTTCAGTATCGTCCTGAGATATATCAAATTGACAACTATGAAGGAATTCTTTCGTGGTTTCCTCTGGAAAAATTACAGGGTTTACGTGTTCATGCTCTACCCAGGCTATTCTTGGACCGATTTTTTCAAATCCAAAAAAGGATTGTGAAACAGGTATTTTGCTTTCCTTTATTGAAAATTAAGTCTCTTTTAACGGCAGAGTATACCTTTCAGAATAGTAGTATGGAGATTGTTTTTAACCATTTAGAGCTAATTCGGTTCTATAAATTTACTCTCAATTTTAGGTCAATATCGAGTTAAAAGAGCTGGAGTTTAAATGGTGTAAGCTGCCCCCAAATCTTCTAAATTTACTAGGAATTCTTAATCATTTGGAAAATTTAGTCTTAGATAATGTAGACATGGAAATTGGGACGTCCTTCTCACAATCCCTTAGAAAATTAGGTAATCTTAGAAGATTGGTTTTGGGCTATGGCTTAAATGGGGAACTGGTTCTAAGCAACAATACAGATCCTACTCATTCTGACTCTTCTACAAGCACCTGCATGAATAGTTTTAAAACCATAATAATTACAGAAGGATATTTATCAAAGTTGTTAATCAGTGGAGAGATTTGTCCCAGCCTTCAATCTCTGCGTCTTTTCGAAGAAAGAAATCTAATTGAAATGGATTTAAAGCTGGTAACAACACTGAAAGAGCTCTGGTTGTCTAAGTGTGATAAGCTGAAAACAATATCAGGGTTATCTGATCTGGCAGAGCTTGTAACATTAATCATACAAGATATTCCGGAATTAGAAGAATTGCCTACTCTTGCGCATCTAACATGTCTCGAGAGCATTGTCATCACTGGAGCATGGCATAGGATGCAGAGTATAGCAGGGATCGAAGAGTTGGAAGGATTAAAACGTTTGCATCTTGAAGGAGTGAAGGGACGTGGTGAGGTATGGAATTGCATGTATGGGCTCAAGGTAATAAATTCTCTCTCCCATTACACAATTCATTTTGAGTAGAAAACAATTTTATTCATTGCCCATTTTCAACTCTGATGTTTTCTAGTGGAAGAAAAATTATTAATATTTTTTATTTTTTTAAAAGTATATGCATTTACCTTTCTGACTTCAGTGTGAGTTGGTATTGAGGAAAACACTATTTTTTTAATATTTCAGAGACTGCCATCAGAGGTGACAATTGTGACATGCATTGGCGCACACAAGTCAAGTTTAAATGCAAACTTGTTTCTTGATGCCAACTCAGTCAATGAGATTCTTTGTAGTGGGTCAGATTTTGCGGACGATGTGTTGGATTTTGTGGTCAGTAAATTGAAGATGGCAGGCTCGATGAGCGCACTCATCTTATGCCTTTGGTTTCGCCGCCCCACTGGTTATGACTTTATTCAAACACCCGGGCACGTACTTCTTAAAATTCCTGAAGGAGAAGGGATGGTTACTATTGTAATTACTGACAAAAGACAAATAGATCATTATGTCAGGTTTCCACACAGGCTTCACTGTTCTGCTAAAATAGAAAAGGGATATGTAGTGAACGTGAGAGAGGGTGAAGAATGGAGAACCCTGCAGATATTTAAAAGAATTATTGGAGAAGTATACCTCTGACTGAAGGGAATTGAGGCTTCTCAACATTGTTTGTTATGAGTAGAATGTTATGCATATCATTGATTTTATCTAAGTTTGTAATTTTATTTAAGTATTTTATTTTTAATTTTTAAGGGAAACAAAAAAAAGTATGTTAATGTTCATAAACAATTAAATAGGCTAATGAAATTATAAAATTTAACATATCTCCAGAGAAGTAAAATAAAAATGAAAAATATAAATTGTTCACCAACAATATGTAACAATAAAAAATAGTTAATTAAAAAATTACAAAACAATATTTATAACTTATCGTTAAAATAAAATTCGTCAATCATACTACTAATTTTAAGAAAGTCTTCATATTAAAATTGAAGAATATCATTCCGAGAATAACTTAAACTAAGTGGAGAAAGATTCATCTCTATGTTATTATTGTAAGAAATCATTTTACTAAAGGCACATGTAGACACCTAAATATAGCTCTTAAATATTTATCACTCACAAAATTACAATTTTCTAGAGTTTTTGTATGTTTTTTAATTATTGGCTTAAATTAAGATTTTATTGGTGCAATTACTAATTTCTAATGATCTTTGACCCTTCCCCTAACACCTGCCAGCTTCTAGTCCACATTATAGTAATAATCAAAATGGAATGTACAATTCAAATATAAAATAAATACAACAATATATCTATGTTTAAAGAGACTTGAAATGTGCATGACAACTAGGAATTTTAAATGCTTAGAATTATTTTAATGAGTTTTGGTTTAATGCATAAACATCTAAAACATTGGCACAAGTAAGGTTTATGATATAACAATAATTTACAACAACTAGTTTTGTGATATGCATAGAAATAGTAACTAAAAGTGATGCAGTCACAATTAAGGTATTCAGTTAAGAGATGTCTTAGACCACATAGCCTTCAAAATTACATAGCATAATATAAGAAATGGAAATACAAATTGCAAACACGATGACAACAACATAACAATCTCAAATTATATATATATATATTGCAATAAAATGCAACAATGATAGCTCAAAGCTTTATTTGATTTAAGAAATGGAAATACAAATTGCAAACACGATGACAAGAACATAACAATCTCAAATTATATATATATATATATATATATATATATATATATATATATATATATATATATATATTGCAATAAAATGCAACAATGATAGCTCAAAGCTTTATTTGATTTAAGAAATGGAAATACAAATTGCAAACACGATGACAACAACATAACAATCTCAAATGAGATACGATACAACATAAAATCGTTAGATCTATGCTTACTAACTTGCAGTATTTGTAGGTTTAGCTATTCTTTGAATATTCACTATGATTTATGATCAATTAATCCTAAATTTAGATGTTTTAATCAATATATAAATAATCGCCCCTTCTTTATTTATCACAAGTGTATGGGCATGCTTACAAAGGCGAAAGACCCACCTATTATATTAAGTGCTTAGCAACCCACTAACAACATCAAATTCTTAACACAGTCATGATGATAATACATTACAAAAGAGCATATTATGTAGTAACACAACTTGATGCGCTATAGCATATTATGCAGCAGAGTAATTTTGAGTTGTTTCCTTCACAACCTCACCTTAGACGAACTAGGAGTCTTCGTCTTAGCCCTACCAGGCCACCAACACAAGGTAGAGCTTCTTTTTCTACTACTGGCCGAGCTTTGCCTGTCCATGCTCCACCTAGATTAGTGATCCCACTTTTGCATAATCGAATCATGGCTCAAGGCCCCTGGGGTAATTCTTTCAGTCCTCTGAATTTGACTCCACCTCTGCATGAGCTTCCACGCAGTTCAAAGAAGAATTTCCCCAAATTCTTTTGTGATGGGAAGGTTCATCCTGATGAACACATTGCAGCTTTCAGCATAGCCTGCAGTGTAATAAGGGTGGAATTTGAAGACATAGCGGTCAGGCTGTTCATGGGGACACTACAAGGCACTGTTGTAGACTAGTTCTACCACCTATAGGCCAAATCAGTGACTGATTAGGACACTCTAAAAGACAAATTTGAAGTCAGATTCAAGCCTATAGAAGATGCACATGCCTTGCTGGCCCAGCTCACTCAAATGAAGAAAGAGCCTCATGAGCTTATAAGGGATTCTATTGCTAGGTTCGACAAGTTAAGGTATAAGATTCCCATGGTAGCCCAGCCGACACCTCAAAACCTCAAATGCTTATTCATCAACTCACAACTGCCTGAAGTGAGTTTCTTATTGAGATGGGCCAGACACATAGACCTTACTACTGCTTAGGACTTGGTTACTGAGGTAGAAGATGACCTTATCTTGGCAAGAAAGATAAGGAGAGACCCTAATAAAGGTAAATCCTTTTCATCTTCTGAGTATTCCCCTACAGTCACCACTGACCCAATGGTAAAAAAGCTAGCAAATGAAATTCTAGCTCTCAAAAAACAAATGGTGCAAGGGATGTCATCTGCTCCTGCATACAGAGATATGCCCAGGAGGACATTTCAGAATCAGGGGTACCAAGGTAATTTTGTCAAGAATGAGGGGTAGCAAAATCGCCTTCCTCCTCCACAGAGGAACCTCGCCCTTGAAGCACCTCCAAACAACTCAGCAGTTGGATATCTTGAAGCTCAAGCAGATTTCTCATTCCAGTCTGAGTTGAATCCTGAAGATGATGTTAATCTCTTCACTGAGGAAGAAGAAGAATTAGCTGGTGACTCCCATATTGGTTTCCTGAACTATCAGGATGAACCCAGGAGTGAAGGCAATGCAACTGTGGGGTCATATGTTGTATTCACCTGGTCTAAGAATCAATCAGCTCAACAAGCTGATAAGGAGAAAGTAAAGGAGCGACATCAACCAATAGTTTCAATTACTAAGCAGGGATCCACTCTTCCTTTCCAGCCAAAGGACCCAATGATTTCAAGAAAGGTAAGTACCCTAAATGCCCCTACGCCTTCTACTTCAATTTCACAGTCCAGTCCTCCCCCTTTCAAAAATCAAAAGGATGAACTTTCATCTTCTGCTCCTAGCTCATTCCAGACATTTGATATCATTGACCATATAAAGAGAACCAAAATTCAAATGTCTGAATTTGAATTTCTATAATCCCATCCTGAGCAATTAGACAAACTGGTTCAATGTGTTAAAAACTAGAACATCCATGTTGAACGAGCAATTCCCAAAGTGACACATGATGTTGCCAGGAATGCACCCACCAGGAACAACCTTGTCACCGCTCCCCCTGCTGCTCCTGGTAGGACTGAACCTTTTTATGTCTCATTGCTGATAAATGGACATCAGCTGAATAATTACATCATTGATTCTAGAGCTTCAGACAATGTCATGCCTGCTGAAGTGGCCGAATCCCTTGATCTCACATTGACCAAAACTTTTGGTAGATGCTTCTCCATGGAGAACAAGCAAGTGCCTTTGCTAGGACAAATTAAAGATGCCCAATTTGCATTTGTTGCCTTTCCAAACAAAAGAATCAAGATGACTGTCTTGGTAGCAGACTTCCTAGCATCATATGGCATCCTCGGGCAGAATTTCTGCAGGGATGTTGGTGGTGAATTGAGCAAGGATTTATCAGAGGCGAGGATTCCAGTCAAGGGTGTTATGAAGAGGCTACTCCCTGAGAAGGAAGCGAAATATGTGGTTACCCAGACCTCAGCACCTGAAGCTCAAATTATGTTTGAGTCTTTGGGCATGGGTAACTACTTTCTATATACGGATGGAATTCATGAGACATCTGATGAAGCTCCTGCAGACGACAACCTATAAATTCATTCAGCTAGAACAGTAGAGGAATTGGCTGAGCACAAGGCAAGGGTGGAAGTATCTCCACCCTCGGATGAAGAAGAATCCAAAAGGAAATCAGTATCAAATAAGGTATAGATTCTTGAATTTGATGGCAGCTGCTCTTCCACTGGTTCAGGAGTTGGGGTTGTGTTAACATCTCCTCAAGGAGATATTTTTCCCTCATCTTATAAATTGCAATTCAGCGATACAAATAACACAACTGAATATGAGTCTCTATTGCTTGGATTGAGAGCCGCTCGAGACAAAGGCATCAAGCTCCTTCATGCTAAAGAAGATGCCAAACTAGTGGTTTCTCAGGTGAAGAACCTGTATCAAACCAAGAATGAAAGATTGCATCATTACCGCAATCTAGTCTTGGACCAGCGTGAAGAATTTGATGCTTTCAGCATCTCTGCAGTTCTTAGACAATTCAATGACCAGGCAGATGCACTGGTTGTTTCAGCTACTCTCTTGGTCCCCCACCCGGATTTCAAAGGAGACAAGTACACGATTGAGCTAGTGTTTTAGCCAAGTGTACCTGACAATGCCAATCATTGGCAAGTATTTAATAATGACGACCAAATCATTGCCTTTTTGGAGCAAAAAGACAACTTTGAATGGCTGCATTTTGAAGACAGCAAACCTCAAAAGTGTGAAACAGCTCCTGAATCACATGCAAACATAGGTGAAGAGTTCTTTCAATTAAAAGGGAATAAGATTCCCAAAGGCCTAGTTTCCCTTGAGAATCTATTTGATAAGCATGATAGATTCATCAGACAACAGCCAATGGATTCAAGCTCATCTTAGGAGTTTGATCAAGTAAATATGGGAACCAAGGAAGACCCCAAGATAGTGAACATTGGGAAATATTGTACTCCTGAAGAGCATTTCAAGTTCACCTCTTTGCTCAATGAATACATGGATGTCCTAGCGTACTCCTATGCTGACCTGAAATCACTTCGGCCTGATGAAATTTGACACAACATCCCTCTCAAGGTTGATTCAACACCTTACAGGCAAAAGTCCAGGCATTATAATCTAAAAATATCAGGTACTATTTTATCTGAGATACAAAAAATGCTAAATGCCAGGATAATCTTCCCAATCCATCATTCCACAAGGATTGCCAATATAGTGCCTGTAAGGAAGAAGAATGGTGAAATTCACCTTTGTGTGGATTTTAAAAATTTGAATCAAGCATCCTTGAAGGATAATTATCCTTTGCCAATCATGGATCAAGTGCTGCAAATAGTGATGGGCTCAGAGATGTTATCAATGCTAGATGGCTTCTCAAGATATAATTAGGTCAAAGTTGATGAAGCAGACTAGCATAAGACTACTTTCACCACACCTTGGGGCACATTTGTGTATAAAAAGATGCCTTTTGGCTTGATAAATGCTGGCACCACCTTCCAAAGAGCAATGGACCTTGCCTGCAAGGATGAGATGGGTAAGTTCATCGTAGTTTATCTTGATGACTTGACTGTCTTCTCTAAGCATCGCCCAGATCATGTGAGCCATTTGCAGCAAGTGCTGAAATGCTGCCGCCAGAATGGCATTTCCTTAAATCCTAAGAAGTCAATTTTCAGAGTAACAGAGGGGAAAATTCTCAGATAGGTTGTGTCGTAAAGAGGCATAAAGATTGACTCAGAGAGAGTCAAGTCTATCCAATAACTTTTCTTGCCCACAAGCAAGACTGTTGTTCACTCTTTCTTTGGAAAGGTGAATTTCTTATGGAGATTCATCCCCAAATTTGCTGAAAAGACCAGGCACATTGTAAACATGATGAAGGGAAAGGCCACCTTTAGCTGGACTGAAGAAGGCAAGTCAGATTTTGAGGATATCAAGACTGCCATTGCCCATGCTCCAATTCTGGCTTGTCCAAACTATAGTAAAGAGTTCACCATTTACAGCTATGCTTCAGAACATATGCTCTCAGCAATTTTGGTTCAACAAAACAAAGAAGGTATGAAATCTCCCATTTCCTTTATGAGTTGTCCTCTCAAAGCTCATGAGCTGAAGTACTCAAATATGGAGAAGCACGCTTATGCAGTGGTGAAGGCCGTAAAATATTTTCATTTCTACATCCTCAATTCTCGAGTTACTGCCTTAGTCCCTGACACCATAGTGAAATCTATACTGACTCAGCAGGAGTTTGGGATGAAAAGAGGCAATTGGGTTGCAAAGATCTAGGATTTTGATCTGATCATCAAGCCAACAAAGCTGGTATGTGGAAACGGGCTATGCCAATTAATTGTTGATAACAAGCCAAGAGGAGCAGAGCATGAAGAACCAGAAGTGGATGAGGATGACACACCAATAGTCCTCTTTGTCTCCACCACAGATGAGTGGTATTCAGCTATTGCTCATTTTCTTACTTATGGTGAATGTCTTGCTCACCTATCTTATAAATAAAGGAGAACCATCAAGCTAAAAGCTGCTGATTTTGTCCTCTGGGACAATGGCCTGTACAAGAGGAGCCTTGATGAAACGTTCCTTCGCTGTGTGGATAAGGAGCAACAAAGCCGACTTTTGAAGTCCTTCCACAATTCGGCCTGTGGAGGACATTTTTCTACCCCTGTGACTGCCCATAAGATCTTACGAGCCAGGTATTATTGGCCAACTCTCTTTCAAGATGCATACAAGTGGGTCAGGGGATGTGAACTGTGCAAGCAATTTATTGGAAGGCCCAAACTAGCTACCCTGCCCCTCAAACTAGTGATCATAGAGGAACCATTCCAGTAATGGGGAATTGATTTTATTGGAGCTGTAAACCCATCATCAAGTGCTGGACATGACTATGTCCTCACGGCAACAGATTACTTCACCAAATGGGTGGAAGCAGTTCCAACTAAACATGCTACTTCAGAAGTAGTATGCAATTTCCTCAAAGAGAACATCATGTCCAGGTTTGGGGTTCCAGTCAAAATTGTCACTGACAATGTAGCCTATTTCACTTCTCAGGAGATTACTCAATTCTACTTCTACTATGGAATTACACTCTCCCACTCCTCTGATTACTTTCCACAAGGGAATGGACAAGCTGAGTCAAGCAATAAAAATTTGGTGACTATCATCAAGAAGCTGGTGGATGACAACCAAAGGACTTGGCATAAGGCATTGGTTGATGCTCTATGGGCAGACAGAATTACACCAAAGAGAGCAATTGGTATGTCTCCCTTCCAACTTTTGTATGGTGTCAATGCTGAGATACTAATCACCTTGGAATTGCCAGCATTGAAATTGGCTAAGGCGATTGAAGATCAAACGTATGAGAGCTCACTTGAGAAAAGGATCATGTGCCTTGTTGAGCTGAATGAGCAGAGAACTGCAATGGTGGACCGAATTGCCACCCATCAAAGTCTGGTGAAGAAGCTCTTCAACTAGAAAGCAAAGAATCATGATTTCCAAATTGAAGATCAAGTCCTGTTGTGGGACAAGAGAAGAGAACTAAAGGGGATGCACGAAAAGTTTGATTCCCTGTGGAGGGGCCCTTTTACTATTCATCAGCTCAATGGTAAAAATAGTTTCATGTTGAAGTATCAAGATGGCACTCTCTTTTCTCTACCTCACAATGGGCAACATCTGAATCACTTCAACTCTTAAAGTATCGGATGAGTTCCCCTGTACATATGTATATTTGTATAGTCTTTTACTCTATTTTGTTCGCTTCATTTTCATTTTTGGAGCTTTTTGGGTAGCATGACTCCGTATCCCAATGGCACACTTCAAGGCACTAGAGATTCTAATTTATACTCCCCTCAGCTATTTCGAGTTGTCATCTGAAGGAATTTCCCCAACAGGAGCCAGCTGTTGTCCCTAAAAAATGACTCCTCATTTTTTAGACAACATATGACTATTTTGGTCCTACATGGCCAAAATTGCCCGTCCCCTTTCCAAAAATTTGTTCTGAACATTCAATTGCATCATTTTCTCAATTTTTTGGAAAAAGGATTAGTAAGTTCAACGCACATGTTCAAAGGTTGCCTCAATTAAGAAAAGAGGCACGCGTAAAAGAAAGAGTCAGGCAGATGCTGCCAAGTGTCCTCAGTCGAGCCCCTTTGTGCTTTATTTCAGAGAAGTGGTGGAAGGTGCCACGTGTCCCTTTTGAAAACTCGTCAGAAGCCACCATGTGTCTACATCCATGTGATTGCTAAAAATATTCAGATAGTGCCACATGTTGGCATTGTAACTCAGCAAAATGTGACACATGTTGGCATTAACTTCTCAAAGTTCCTTATAAGCTACAAGGTCCCTTTCGACAAAGCTTCCTCTAGAGTTCTACAGAGGGAGACAAGTGGCAACTATGGAAGGCTTCACTATGATTTTCTAAGAGCAGCGGACCATGCCACATGCCCCTGGCAGAGATCAGTGGAGGTCGCCAAGTGTCATCATCCATGAGAGCCCGACTAAGCCCCAAACATTTCTATGGTTTTGTAAAAGCCCGATAGTAGAAAGTGCCAGGTGTCAACGGTGGAGGGTTTCAACATGATGCAACGAAAGACTCCACGTGTCCTTGGCAAGAAGTGATGGATATTACCATGTGTCAAAGAGGGATTCCCTTACAGAGGGCAGGTAGCATTGGTTCAAAGGTCAAAGAAAAGATAGAATTCCTTTGGATTGGTTCAAAGGCCCAAAAGGAACAACACTTTCAGACTTTTTGTCCAATGGAAATGGCTAAGTCCAAGAGGCTGAAAGAATACTTTTGGGAAGATTTTCTCAAAAAAATGTTAAGGCAAAATTACTTTAGACTTTTTGTTCGAAGGAATTCACCTGAAGAGAGAGCCCAAAGACTCAAAGAGAGAAGATCGATGCAAAGGACCAGAAATGTCTTTGAAAGAGTTATTTCTAGTAGGTGGAACAGTGGATCGAGTAGACTTTTGAGCGCACCAAACCAAGGACGTGGCCTATTTTTCTTCCATGAAATAAAGACAAATTAGAGAAGGACCAGGTGGACCATACCAAGGAAGAGACATATTAGATGAAGGGACATGCCATAGTTATGGTAGTGCATTGTTCTCAACATGGTCTCTCCTGACAAATTGGAGACGCATTGAAGACATTGACTGTAGCATGGGCCGTCCCATGGAAAAGGGCGCCAATCCTTGCGTAGTGGCTATAAGTTTTTTAATTCTCTCATTTGTAAAGGAGACTTTTTATTTTTTACAAGAGCAAAACTCTGCCCATTTTGAAAAAAGAAGACTGAGACTTTGAGCTCAGATTGTAATTTCATTTCATTTTATCTGAATGAGAAAGCAGGTAGTTTATAGACTTTGTGTTGTTTTAGCTTGTATCATTTTAGAAGGTCATTCTTACGTCTATCTTTTGAAGGTGTTCTTATTCATTTAATTTGGCAAGCAGAATTAGTGAAAGTAATAGGGAAGTGTCCTGAAACCAACTGTGAGAAGACTCTATGCTTTTGCAATTGTTTTCAATCTGTGTTTTTCTTTTATTTTTGTGTTGAGGATTCTAGGATGACTTTGTGCCCCCATTATCCTTTGTGATATACTATTTGGGTAGTTGAGGTGGAAACTTTGCATTCTATTTCATCCTGTTGTTACTATGCCCTTTGGTTACTGGTTACTTTACTATCTGAAAGAAACTCCTGTTGTTTACTGCAAGAACACTTTTGAAAGAAGAGAAGTGCCTTTAGTGTTTACACCAAGATTTTCTCTTTTGTCTGTGTGCATCATCTCTGAAAGAAGAGAGATGGATGGTTTATTTTGCCCCCATGTGTTATTTTCTGCTTATTTATATTATATATAGCTCCTACGTATCTACAAGGAACCTCCCTTGATGAGAGGAGAGATTTGTCTCTAGTTGATGTAGTAAAGCTGCACACCTGGCCGACCAATCTTCCCGTTGTGGTTGATCAGACCTATTTTTTTATTAGTACGGTGATTGACAAAATATTCACCCAACATAAATCTCCTTCTCGTTATTCCATTAGATCACATTCTACCACAATTGTGTTATCCCAGCACGTTCTTATTAAGGAACCAATGGTCAGTCATTATGTAACTAGAAAGGCATCTCGAGAATAATATTATTACTTGTATGCTAGGCAAAGATTCCACTTTGAACTTCATCAACATGGATACTAAATAAATAACTCACTAGCAATTGGATTCATGACTATCTATGTTCCTAAAACATGCCAAAATAGAGATGAACAAGTACAAAAAATGAAATGTACATCTTGATAAACATGAAACTAAAGTAAAGGAATGACCAAAGCACACTTTTAACACAATTTTATCCTAAAGTCCTAAAGAAACTCAAGGTGGGGAAAAATCTAGTGGGTAAGCAAATGTACTTCCCTTCCACTATGAAATGTAATAAGTATACAAGGTACTATGTATTATGGACTTCACGGATATAAATTTCACTACCATCCTATCAAAACTCATATACAATGAATACACTATACTTGTATAACCTCCTCTATACTCACACACACCTGAACCAATCACTTTAGCTAACAAGGATAAAACTATGAACCAAGACTCAAACTCATCAAAATAATGTGAATCCAACTAAAAAAATCTCACTACCTTCTTATGATGTATTCTACCATCCTCAGGATTGTATTTTTTCCCTCTCAATCCTTGGAGTTTGAAAATAATCTCAAACAAACCATTAGTAGGAATTTGAATGTTTGCAACCATTAAATTCCTTGCATTTTTTAAATTGTGACAAAACTACCATGATCTATAAATAAGTGGTTACAAAAATGTTAGGGTGGTTACAAAATAACCTTATATGTCGACATCAGTGGTGTCATTCTCGACCTCCTGTCACTATGCATGTCATGTTTTATAACCACCTATGAATATTACGTAACCATTTGGGTGGTTACATAATCATCACCCTGTTAAAAGTGGTGGTTACATTATATTACAATAACCCCTTAGTTTTGAGAGCTGGAAACCAAACTTATGATCAAGATAAGAGTGTCTATATCACCCTGATGATGATTCAATCACTAAAACACATATGAATTGATGCTTTGAGTATGAATTATCTTACACAAGTGTCTTACAAGCATGTTTACATACAATTCTAAGGCATAGTGGAAACATTTAGTACAACAAGATCCATATTTGAATCATATTATGAGAGATTATGTGTATCATTGCTTCAACAAAGTGGAATCCATTAAAAAAATCTAATGAAACCTATTATAGAGTTGTAATACAAGTACAAATAAAAATCAATCAATAATAACGTTGTGACAACTGATAAATATTTTTTTGATAAATGTTACATAGATACCTACTATAATTATTCATAACAAGATATTTTCACAACTAGAGTACAATGATTCATATATGTAGGTTGATCAATATGGTTCACAGTTCTAATTCCCTTTAAGTTGGATAGATGATTATTTGGGGTATATATAGTTCTCTACATGATTATTAGATATGCATTGAAATTATAAAATGTTATTTTTTAAATTATGAAATAATTTTAAAACGTACATTTAAAAGTATTATGTGCCAAAATCCATAAGATAATTTAATATAAGGTATCCAAAACTACTAAAATCTTACTTGAAATTTTTCTTTTGACAAGAACAATAGGGTTTTTTAAGATAAATAGTCTTGAAAACTCTTGTTACTCACTCCTCAAACCTCTAAATAACTTGTAACCTTCTCTAATAATTTTCTATATCATTTCCTAGCTCTCCTATAAATTTGAGAGCATTTTACTTGATAAATCACAAGATACAAGGATTTTAGAATGGCCTATGATTTCATGGTAGCCTATAGGTTGAGAGAACCTAAAAAGGTCTTATTTGAAGTTGGAAACATTTTAAACCCTCATTATTCTCCACAAGGACTATAACAACCCCTTACACCTTTATCCACAAGCTAATCATCTTGACCAATAAAAAATGTCTTCATACTGATATCCTAATACTGTAGCATGCCTATATTACCCTACCTAGCCTACAAACATTCAAAAAAGGCTTCAACCTATTGTAGCCATATAAAATGTCCAAATTTATATTTTTAGTGTGGCTTATGACACCCCATCTATAGGTCCTTTTTGCTTGCTCCTACAACCCTTATAAACACCTTTTTGCTCATTGTTAGTCATCCAAAACCTTCTAAACGGTCACTCCACCTCAGCCAGGTAGTATTCCCTCTGCCAATTCTATTCCCTCAGGTCTCGAGCCTATAGGATAGGACCACCCCATTTGGACTATAGCATCAGGCACCAAAGTGTCCTATTTTTTGCACTCTTATCCATTTATATTTTGAGCCCCAACAATCTTTTTTTCTAGTCCTTATCCTTAATTAGGTTAGCTTATCATGAATACATCTGACCCATGACTAGTTATTCCCTATGAAATCCCACTCAAAGCTCATTTACAAGGGAGGTGACCAAACTTAAAAATCAAGCAAGAATACAAATAAAGCACTAAGGCAAACTTCCCTATTCTTTGCACACATTTACCCAACACAACTGCAAACATACTCAAATCTTCATACCAATCCTTACCCACCTCAAACACTATCAAATTGGCATTTATATCTGCATCAAACCATTTCACAAATCACATTAGGTGGGAGAACTGCACATGGCTTGATCCCTATTCAGAGTATTGGTATGTAGGCATCATGCCCACATAATGAGTGTGGATTGCATATTCAGTACTCTTACACACTAACCCCCCCTCTTTCTCAAGTGACTTAATTATCATTTTATCAAGCATGATGGAGGGTTAGGGTTTGAAGACAAAATCAAATCCATGATGAGTTTCATCAATAACCATTGCTTGATTTTTCATAGGCATGCTCACACAAGCACAACAAAACTACCTAAAAAGTTTTAGGTCTCTGTGATCAGTTTGGACAACAATGGTAGGAATGGACAACAACATTAGACACCAAAGCATCCACTTTTTGGTGCTTTTATCCTTTCACCAAATGAAATCCAAATTTAGGTTTATAATACCTTCCCAGTCTTGCATAGCCATTTTCAACATCTGTTTCAACCATCTTAGTCTATTTTCTAGCTAAGTTATATTTCTTCCTATTTATTACTATTTTTAGAAAGGTAAAAAAGATAAACAATTGCATAAATTAGGACTATATTTATTACTATATTCTGTACTAATTTATAAATCTAGATCATTAATTAAAATAGGAATAAAACTCCATTATTCCCAAATAAGTTAAATTATTTGGTGAACTTGACTTACTTCAAACAAAATCTCAAACCCTAGGTACCCCTAGGGTTTTCCTTCACATTTTTGTTTTAAAAATTCAATTTCAAAATTCTAATATTTGTATAAATTTTTGTACATTTATTTTATTCAAATTTATTTAGAATTCAAATTATTGCAATAAATTTCAAAATTCTAAAATTCCAACCCAAAATCTTGGATGTCCAAACTAGGTCCTCAAACCCCAAGCCTTCTTCCCTTATAAGTTTTACATAAAATTTTTGGAATCTTTGTAAATTGTTTGAAGCATCAAAAATATTTTCAAAATCCATATGTTAGTAGCTTTTCCTGCGTTTATTTTCTTAATAGTACTTTTATATACTCTCTTTGGTGACAGCAATAAAATGGCCACTAAGGCACTTCTTCCCTCTCATCCTATAAAAAAATTTCTAATTTTTTCATATAATTATGACAATGAATGGACAAATTTTCAAAATTGCACATTAGCCAAAAATGAGGAAAATGATTTCATTTACAATGAAGATAATTACTATTATTGTAATGAGAAAAATGATGATGCATATGAAAGTGACAGTGAAGAAAAAGTAGATGCATCTTCTTCTATCAAACCTATCTCTTTTCTTCTCTCTTCCCAAGAAAATAATTTTGATAAGTGGGAAAGTTAATTTCCACCTCATTATCCTATGCACAATACATCAAATGTACAAATTAGTCATGCAATTCAAAGTGAACCTCTCATTAGTGATAATCTGCTTTCATTTGAATCTAGTTTCTCCCTCTCTTTTGTTACTTCTATGTTCAAATTACAATAATATAAATGAAATAGAATCAAATTTACAATGAATAGTTCAAATGATCAATCTCATGTTCTTAACTCTACTTTGTCATCTCAAACAATGACAAAAGAATGTCTAAATGATAACTCTCTTACTCTTACTTCTCATATTGCAAATGAAAATAGTGCATGCACTCCATTCAAAAATAACATAGATGCACATAGTATTCCAATTTTACATGACAATTTATTGCATATTATAAAATAATTAACATCTTCTCTTACCCCTCTCCCTAGTGATAATGAAAGTGATAATGATCATGATAGTGAACATGCAAATGAATATGACAATGAGAGTGATTATGAAAGTGATACTTCTACTTCTCCTCTTTCAAATGAACAAAATTCTGATTGTGATAGCCATGGAATAATGATGACTATTATGCATATAGTGAAGAAGAAAATGCATATCGTGCTTCTAACTCTTCTCTCACTCCCTCTCTCAAACATAATGCATTATAAAATGTTACTTATACTTCTATACATTATTCAATTTCAAATGATGCACATTTCAATGATAACATCACATCTTCTATTCAATTAAAATGTTATTCACTAAATACTAAAGATACCAATGAATCTCCCAAGCCAACCCCTACTATAGTAGCACCTATTTCTCACTCTCTACCCAAAGAGAATGGTAGCCCACAACCCTCTACTAAGGTCTAAGTTACCATTATTCCAAAGGTTCAAGTGAGAACACCCCCTCTCTATGATCCAATTATTAAATGTAGAATTCCCATGGCTAAAATAAATGATCAATTTCAACGTTTAAATGAACCACTTCAAGATAATAATATACCATCCCAAGAGATTATTTATTTGATGCATGCAGTTGGTGAATTACAACACCAAGTACATCTCCTTACTTTGGAAAATAAGGCTTATAAGTCTTAAATGGATGCCAATGACTTGTATTGTAACCCTCTTTCAAAGACATTTGTCAAAGCTTCATTGCCTAAGCACTTCCAGATACCATCATTGCCTCAATTTGATGGAACTAGAAATTCATTCGTACACCTTAAAGCCTTTCGAAGGGCTTTTCCATCTCATGCAAGTCCCTTGATCCTACTTAAGTTATTCCAGCAGACATTAGTGGGTAATGCACAGAATGGGTTCTTTCATCTACTCCATGTTAGTTCCTTACATACATATGATGACTTAGATGAGGAATTTCTTATATATTACATAGCAAACATGAGCCTTCATGTTACATATGAGAAACTTGACACATTGCATCAAAATCCTTTAGGGCTAGTTAGTGATTATATCTTATGATTTAAGACTTGCATATTATGCTTGATCTATAAACCAACAAATTTAGAGGTTTAAAATATCTTTATTAAGGGGATATTCCAACCCCTCCTAGAGCATATATTATATCAGATAGAGTTCTCTTTTAGGCACTTATGTTATACAGTTTTAACCTTGGAAATAAATTGGGATTGATTGAGTTAGATTCAGTTGATTGGCTTACTCTGGATTTCACATAATTATATCCATCTGCATCTCCTAGCACAAAACATCCATTATGTCCCAAATAAGATAAGAGACCACAACCAAAAAAGCAACCAATTAAGAATAGAGAGTCAATTTCTAGAGCACTACCTATAGTATGCACTATAAAGAATAGCAGTAAGGCACCACTATAGTTTGATATAGAGCGAGATAGCCCATATGTCATATTATCAACACTACTAGATAGGAGGTTAATCACATTGCCTTCTACTCATCATCAAGATACACATCTCTTACACAAACAACCACATTGCCCTTTTTATAACTATCATTGTATTTATGGACACAGAGATAATGATTATTATAGACTCAGGGACTGTATTAATAGATGTGTTGATAACAACATCATAGCATTCACATCAGGGGCATCAAGATCTCCTTCATCATGGATCCATAGACCTCATTCCTCCATGACTGATCCATCCCAGGATATTCCTTCATAGGAATGATCGATTATTCATCATGAGAGTGATGTGGTTTTTAAGATAGAGCCTCATAGGATATCTCTTATCCTACTTACTCAAAGGGTTTGGAGACCAATACAATGAGAGCAGCCTACATATAGCAGTATATTCTATAAATTACATAGTGTAGTTATATATACATATACACCACAGTCACAGGCACCATAATAGAGTTTTTAGGGTCCTATCTCATGTATCAACACTCTAAAATTAAGATTAAATGAATCCACATCATAGATTACTTCTCCAGATAGATATTCACTACAACCAAGTTTTTAGGGACCTATTTCATGTAGCAACCTGATAAGATTAAGATTAGATGATCCCCCATCATAAGTTATAATTTCATCTTGATCTATTGCTTAATCATATGCATCATAACAAAGGCCACAAGGTGTTATTTCATGTAGCAATCCACTATGATTATAAATAGATGAGCCTCCTTCACAACACACAATTTTAGTTGTGCATTCATTGAGATTATATCTTACATAGTCTCTGCATACAGTTACAGTTAGTGCACCATAGATATCAATAGATACAGGGCATGTTCCTACATAGTATAAACAATATGGCCACTTGTTCAATTGGCCATCAAGGTTTAGATAGTGATATAGCAACCATTAGGCTGATATGCATAGAGTGATAACTTATTTCCCCTTCTACTAATAACTAGCATTCCTAGTTCCAAATAACCATCCCTCACTAGCATAGAAAGTTCATTCACTTCCATGGAGGCCTCTCTTAGAGCGACCACTACATCAATGACAATTTCAAGACTCTAGATAGTTTTTAGCTACAGTATTCACACCTAGGGTAGTATCATTGAGGTCTCATGCCTCTACACACAAAGCACATTTTTAGAGAGCTTATTCTACTACTAGATGGGTCCCTAAGAGCCCCACAGTTGCATCCACTTCTTAGAATTATAGGGGGACCCCATAGTCAATTTCCACTATAGATATTTTAGAGCACTTACAACATACTAGCTTTCAGAGTCACAATCTCAGCCCTTCCATCATGCTTCACAATCATGCATGATCCCTCTCCTTGATATAGGACACCATGATAGGGAGTCTCTTATGAGACTCATCAGTTAGTATCATTTCTTCTCAGTCTTTCTTGTACATAATTTCTCAGCTTACTTGTACATAGTGTCTTCTTACTTACTTATACATAGCTTATTTGAAAATACTAAAAATAGAATAATATGTTAAAATATAAAAACATTTAAATAACTCAAACTACCAAAAACTTTTCAATTGTATACATTATCCATGATTTACATTTCTACCACCATGTTAGACTTACATTTTACTATTATATGCTACTATTTGTCAAGCTATCTACATTACCATACTTCACTTGATCTTCTTTGAGTGTGTGTAGTGATACCTAGATCTTTGATTGCTTCACTCTACCCATTAAGGGGGCATCCTACTTTTACATTTGAGACATACATCGACATATTCACCCACTAGGGGCATCTTCTACATTTCTACACCATCTAGGTTATGTCATTCCTACACCACACACTCTAGTTATCATGTTGATGTACATTACTTACTAGCCTATACAGATTATTCTATCGACACTCACTAGTATATAGCACTTGTGTATTTCGTAGCATCTACCCAGTCTTGTACTACATGTTTTACATACTTTCACTTCTTGCTTTGATTAGTTAGATGTGATAGTATTTTTAGCATTTACATGTCTTCCTTTCTTGATTTGAATAGCTAGATGTGATTGCATTTCTTAGTTCTTGTTTTATTACTTGTGTGTGCCTTAAGACATTTTCCAATGTCCTTTACTTGTACTCTTGTATGTGTTTGTGGCCTTCATGTTAATCTTACTTGTTTGTAATTGTATGTGTATATAGGTATTTGAACATGCCGAGTACACTTGTTTTTTCCAGTTTGAGTGACATGTGCCCATGTCCCTTGTTTATTCGAACCCTTGGCCTCTTTTGTATGCTTCTTACTTATTGCCTTGCATGCTTGTTTGCTTCTCATTTATTTGTAATGCCATGATCTACATCATGTATTATCTTGCCTTCTCGGATGCCATGATGGACATCATGTTCCATCCCTCCTTGATAAGCAACCATATTTCTAGTTTTAGTTTAGTATATTACACATGATATTACATGTTACATCTATCTAGGCATACCCTTATTGATCTAACAATCTCCAATACAAACTATGTTATATCTTGAGACATCTTTTGGATTATCATTGCTATATCATGTATTTCACAGCATAACACACTTGTAGGGATCTTTATTTTGAGGGTAGTCATTTTAGGGTCTTCATTCCTACCCTCATAAGAGAGGGAAACAAATAGGGGTTTTTTCATAGAGATTAGAGAACTCTATTAATCAAAATCACTTTTTAGAACACTCAGAACAACAATTAAAATCCAAAACATGCAGAACAGACCCAAAAAATAGGGATGAACATAGAATAACCATCAGAAACCATAAAGGACAAGAGCACCCCATTTGAATTATGCACCCTATAGCAAAATTTCCACTTTTTGGTGCTCTTACCCAAATAGCCAAAAACCCAAAATTTTCAAAAATAGACAAAAAGGTAAGGTTAATTACAGTTTTGTCAGCGACTTTTAGTTTAGATTAGGTAGTTTCAGTACAATTTTACTCAGATTATCCAAATATGTGGGGCATCATACATGGCATGATGGCTCTCACTTCTATTCTAGATTAGGAAGTTGGTATAACTTCTAGATCAGAATCCATGGTACAGACACTAGCGATTGGGGGAAATATGCACAGCACATTTGCCTTCTTTTCTTTCTAGTTCATTATATTATCCAGGTATTCTTAGTATTTGCATGCCTTATTCCATTTATAGGTGGTTGACATCATTTTAGAGTGGCTTTTATACAAGCCTAATCTCTACCTTTTGGAGTGGCCAAGATTGGCCTAGTTCTCAATGCACATTCAGCTATCCATGCCATATTATCATATTATAGATCATTCATGGGCTTCATGAGCCATATCATATGTAACACATTCATACTGATATTAGTTTATAGTTCACACTTAGTGGGCAATGATGGAGCCAAAGGACTAGATAGCCTTTGTATTCTTGAGCCACCCACTCATAGGTAGTGGACACACAGTCCAAACATCGATTAACACATGCATGATCACATAGCTTCATTATATAATGGGCAATGATGGAGCCAAAGGGCCAGCCTTTATTTCTTGAGCCACCCTTAGGGAATTGACTACTCAATCATTTAGCATCACTCAACATCACAACAAGTTTTGTATTGGTTCACGTACCCGATGAGGTGTATTCATTCCTTTATCTTCCTCTCTTTTTTACCTAGCCTTTGTACATTATTATTTTAAACACAATGTGTCTAGTAAGTGCTGATCTACTCATTTTATTTTATATATTTATGCTTCATAATGTGCTCTCTCTATGCACACTCAACATCACACATCTTCATGGGCTTCACCATTTTAGGTAAGTTCAGGTATGCTTTCTATTTTCCCTTTATCCTCGTATTTCATTTTATTGCATTACTAGAATAAAGGGGGGGATTTAGTCATATAAAATGTCCAAATTGGTATTTTGAGTGTGGCTTAAGACACCCCATCCATAGGTATTTTTTTCATGCTCCTACGCCCCTTCTAGACACCTTTTTGCTCATTACCATCTATATGAAACTTTCTAAATGGCCATTCCACCTCAGCCAGGTAGTATTTCCTATGCAATCTTATTCCTTTAGGTCTTGAACCTATAGGATAAGAGTGCCCCATTTGGACTATAGAATCAGGCACCAAAGTGTCTCATTTTTAATGCTCTTATTCATTTGTACTTTGAGCCCCAATAATCATTTCCATCAGATCCTTATCCTTAATTAGGTCGACCTAGTATGAATACATCTAACCCATGACCAATTGTTCCCTATAAAATCCCACTCAAATCTCATTTACAAGGGAGGTGACCAAACTTACAAATAAAGAAAGATACAAACAAATCACTAAGGCAAACTTCCCTATTCTTTGCACACAGTCACCCAACACAGCTGCAAACATACTCAAATCCTCATACCAGTCCCTAGCCACCTCAAATGCTATCAAATTAGCATTTTCATCTACATCACACTATTGCACAAAGCACATTATGTGGGAAAACTACATATGGTTTGATCCCTCTTTAGAGTATTGGTATGTAGGTTGTGTGTCCACACAAGGGGTGTGGATTACATGTTCAGTACATCTTACACACTAAATCCCCACTCTTTCTCAAGTGAAAAAAATATGATTTTATCAATAAAGATGGAGCGTTAGGGTTTGAGGACAAAATCAGCTCCATAATGAGTTCCATCAACAACAAACACTTGATTTTTCATAGGCACATTCACATAAGTGCAATGTAATTGCCTAGAAAGTTTTAGGTCTCTATGATTAGATTAGACAATAGCACTAGGAATAGACAACAACATTGAACACCAAAGCATCCACTTTTTGGTGCTCTTATCCATTCACCAAATGAAACCCAGATTTAGGTTTATGATACCTTTCTAGTCCTGCACAGCCATTTTCAACATTTATATCAGCTATCTCAGTGTATTTTCTAGCTAATTTATATTTCTTCCAATTTATTGCTATTTTTAGAAAGGTGAAAAAGAAAAATAATTGCATAAATCATAACTGTATTTATTATTATATTTTTTACTGATTTATTAATTCAAACCCTTAACTAAAATAGGAATAAAACTCCATTATTCTCAAATAAGTTAAATCACCTATAAACTACACACAATACATAAAAGTATGAATGTTATATTATATTGTAAACTCTCTTGGTCATTATTACATTAGTTTTTTTGGAAAAAATATTCTCAATAATACTAAATCAACACCCTCTTATAACACTCCAACTCCTCTCTCATGTAATTTCAACTCTTTATATGCTAAAATATATAAGAGACTTCCATTTTTTTTCATTCTCACATTGAAGAACATTCAAACATCTTCTTAGACCTACTACAAACATTACTCCATCATTACACCCCATATTACTCCTCCACACATTACACAAACTTCTATTTTTGATTACAGACCTTTCATTAGTCCCTCTAGTGATGTCAATTTTGTTGTTTTATGCTTGTCAGAGGTATTCAATGTATCCCTCTTAATGAACTTTATGCATATAAACCAGTTCAAAGCTTTCCCAAGATTAAAGTGCCCAAATTTGGTTAAGAACCTCCTCCAACTTAGATCACATGTTTTAATAAAACCATGAGGGCTAGAGATGAGATGTCAGCTCTCACGCATGTATAGATGAGTCTTATAAAAAATCCCAAGAGGATTTTCTCTAACTCGAGATAGGCAAGATGTGGTAATGAGGTTTTTCTCATAGCAAAATCTCTCAGAACAGGCCAAAAGTTGGTCAGTAAGGTTGTATATTATGACTTGTTAGCCTAATCAATAAATTGTTTATGCAAATACATTCAAATAGGAATTTTAAGCCTAGGATGGGTGTTTTTCAATCTTGTTCGGACCCAAAAGTGAAGGTTGCAATTTATCAAAGGCATCCCTTAAGAGAATCTCCTCATCCTTGAGTGCGTAAATGAGCAAACTTCATTTGCACATTGAAAAAAATCATGAGTACTAGAGATGAGGCATCAACACCCACACATGCAAAGGTGAGTCCTCTAAGAAACCCTAAGAGGATTTTCCCTAATTCTATATGGGTGAGATGTGATAATGAGGTGTCTCTCATAGCTAAATCTCTTAGAATGAGTCAAAATTTCATCAGTGGGTCATATATTTTGACTTGTTATCTCAATCGATGAACCATTTATGTGGACACATCTAGATGGGAATTTTAAGTTTAGGACAACCATTATCTAGTCTCTTTATGACCATGTGAGTGAAGGTTATAGTTGATTAGATGCATCCCTTAAGAAAATATCCTCATCCCTAAGTGTGAAAACTGAATAAACTTTGGTCATGCATTACAAGAAAATTATGAAGGATAGACATGACTTGTCAACTCTCACACATGTACATATGAGTTATCTAAGAAATCATAGGAGGATTTTATCTAACTTGAGATGGGTGAGACATGACAATAAGGTTTCTCTCACAGTCAAATCTTTCTAAATGAGATAAAAACTCATTAGCGGGGGTCGCATATTGTGACTTGTTAGCCTAATCAATGAACCATCTACATGGATATGTTCAGATAGGAGTTTTAAGGTTAGAATAACCATTATCTAATGTTGATCGTGTCGAAAGAGTAAAGGTTATAGTTGATCAGATGCATCCCTTAAGATAATTTCCTCAACCTTGAGTGTGTAAACTTAATGAACTTCCATCGCACATTGCAGGAAAACCATGAGGGCTAGAGATGAACTGTCAACTCCTACATATGCATAGATGAGTCCTCTAATAAATTCTAGGAGGATTATTTCTAACTTGAGTTAGGAAAGATAAAATAATGAGGTTTATTTTGCATCCTAATATCTCAAAATAGGCTAAAATTTGGTCAGTAGAGGTTGTATATTGTGACTCATTATCCTAATTGATGAACTATCTACACAAACATGTCTAGATGGGCATTTTAAGTCTATAATGGCCACTGTTCGGTCTTGATCAGGCCCTAAGAGTGAAGGTTGTAGTTGATCTGATGCATCCCTTAAGAGAATCTCCTCATCCTTGGGAGTGAAAACTAAGCAAACTTCTATCGCACATTGCAAGATAACCATGAGGGCTAGAGATGAAGTGTCAGCTTCTACATGTGTACAAACGAGTCATCTAAGAAAGCCTGAGAGGATTATCTCTAACACAAATTGGGCAAGATGTGGAAATGAGGTTTCTATCATAGAAAAATATTTTATAATGGGCCAAACATTAGTTAAGAGATCTATGCATGAATGAGTCCTCTAAGAAAGACCAGGAGGATCCTCTCTAACTCAAGCTCGATGAGATGTGGCAATGAGGTTTCTCTCATAACCAAATATCTTAGAACATGCTAAAATTTGGTTAATGGGAGCCGTATATTATGACTCATTATCCCAATCAATGAACCATCTACATAGACATGTCTAGATAGGCATTTTAAGGCTATAATGGTCATTATCCAGTCTTAGTTGATCCCTAGGAGTGAAAGTTTCAGTTGATTGGATGCATCCCTTCAGATAATCTCCTCATCCCTAAGTTTGCAAATTGAGTTAAATTCCATTGCATGTTATAGGAGAAATGTGAGGAATAGAGATGAACTATCATCTCCCACACATGCATGCACAAGTCCTCTAAGAAAGCCTAGGATTATTCTCTCTAACTTGATCTAGGGAAGATGCGGTAATGGGGTTTTTATCATAGACAAATCTCTCATAATGGGCCAAAATTTGGTCAACATGGCTGTATATTGTGACTTGTTAGCCTAATTGATGAACCACTAAATGGGCATTTTAAGTCTATAATAGTCATTATTTAGTTTTGATTGGGCCCTAAGAGTTAAGGTTGCAGTTGATCAGATGCATACCTTAAGAGATTCTCCTCATCCCTGAGTGTGCAAACTCAGTGAAATTAAGTTGTGCATTATAGGAGAGCCATGAGGGCTAGAGGTGAACTATCAGCTCTTACACATGCATAAATGAGTCTTATAAGAAAACTCAAGAGTATTCTCTCTAACTCAAGCTAGGTGAGGTGTGGCAATGAGGTTTTTCTTACAACCAAATCTCTTAGAATGGGCCAAAATTTGTTCAGTGGGGTCGTATATTCTAACTCATTAGCCTAATTAAAAAACCATTTATGCAAACATATCTAGGTATATTTTTTAATGATAAAACAATCATTTTTTAGTCTTGGTTTAACCCTGAGAGTGAAGGTTACAGTTGATTAGATGCATCCCTTAAGAGAATCTCCTCATCCTTCAGTGTGCAAATCGAACAAACTTTCATCATGCATTGAAAGACAACCATGAGGGATAGAGACAAACCATCAGTTCTTACATGTGCGTGGATTAGTCCTCTGCAAAATCCCATAAGGATTCTCACTAAATCAAGCTAGGCAAGACATGGCAATGAGGTCTCTATCACATCCAAATCTCATAGAATGGGCCAAAAGTTAGTCAATGGGGGTTGTATTTTCAGAATCATTAGCGCAATCCATGAATTGTTTATGTGGACACATCTAGATGGAGGTTTTAAGGCTAGAATGACCATTGTATGATCTCACTCACACTTTGAGAGCAAATTTTTCAGTTGATCAGATGCATCCCTTAAGAGAATCTCCTCATCCCTAAGTGTGCAAACTGAGTGAACTTCTATCATACATTGAAAGAGAATCGTGAGGGTTAGAGATAAACTATCAGTTCTTACACATGTAAAAAAGATTCCTTTAAGAAATCCCATGAGTATTATCCTTTATTCAAATTGGGCAAGATATAGTGATGAGGTTTCTATCACAACTAAATCTCTTAGAATGGGCCAAAAGTTAGTTAGTGGGGGTTGTATATTCTAACTCATTAGCCCAATCCATGAAACATCTATGTAGACATGTCTGGATAGATATTTTATGGATAAAAAAACTATTGTTTAGTTTTGATCATTCCTCACGAGTGAAGGTTGTAGTTGATTGGATGCATCCCTTAAGAGAATCTCCTCATCTTTGAGTGTGAAAACTAAGCAAACTTCTATCGTACATTGTAATAAAATCATGAGGGATAAAGACAAACCATTATCTCCTACATATGAACGAAAGAGTATCTTAAAAAACCCATGAGGATTCTCTTTAGGATTCACTTTAACTCAAGTTGGGTGAGACATGGCAATGAGGTATCTCTCATAGTAAAATCTCTCATAATGAGCCCAAAATTGGTTAATGGGGGCTATATATTTTGAATCATTAACCCAATCAACAAACCAACACAGACACATCTAGATAGGCATTTTAAAGATATAATGGTCATTGTATAGTATTTATCGTGGCCTAAGAGTGAGGTTGTAGTTGATCGTATGCATCTCTTAAGAGAAACTCCTCTTCTTTGAGTGTCCAAACTAAGTAAACTTATGTTATGCATTGTAGGATAATCATGAGGGCTATATATGAGAAATCAGCTCCTACATGTGCAAAAGCAAACTCCTCTAAGAAATCCCAGGAGGATTCTCTATAAATACAGACCATAATTAAGGCACATATAAAACTATTTTCTTGAGAAGACAAATAGAGAGAAGGTGAAAACCTATTTGCTTATTGTAGATAACATTAATATGAATTGTTTTTTGGCTTCTCTTTGTTTTAATAAGATAATATTCTCTACTCATGCCACCAACCATCTGAAGGTGGAAACTCATCTGGTGCCACTAACCTACATTAAAATTGTTAGTAAAAATTTTAAATAAAAATAAACACATAATGATAAATTAATTAAAAATTACAATACATTAAAATAAATAAGATAATTATATTAATTTAAAACACAAGATAAACTTAAAAATTCAATCTAACATACCTTTAGGTTCATCTATTTTCAAGTGTTTCAAGAATCGCTTCATGGTCAGATTCACGCACTTTCCACAAAATTATATTATGAGGCTTTCCATGATATTTGAATATTTGTAGCAATAACCAGATTTGAATAATGAAACACCACCCTATACATTTTAAAGTTTTCAAAAAAATAATAATAATGATAGTACTTATGAAGCCAGGTTTCTATAACCACTACAGATCCAATGTGATAAATTAGCTCTTATCCATCCATAACATTATGGTTAATTTTATTGGCTTCATCACAATGATGTAAGTAGTAGTTTATTCCCTCATCATTATCCTTAGGTGAAATGACTGAAAAAAACATGCCCTACATTTAAAGTATAACCAAATTGTAAGCACATCTAGGAAAAAATAAAGATATCACGAAATCTAACTAAAGTTGTATATTTAATTAAATAATAAATTGTACCTAGTTGTACAAGATCTGAGATGTGGTCAAAATCAACTGATGGTGCCATTTCATGATCCATCAATTGTTGGAGTGAATGGATACTCTCTATAGATGATATGGGTCTACAATACCATTTATCAACCCATTCTTTAGACTCACATTGATTCTAATTAAATTCCATATATGCAGAATAAAAACATGCCAATATCCCTAGTAAAAATAGTCCATGAACTTGAATTTGAGCCTTGAATGGAGTTTAAAACACTCAATCCAAGTATTGTATTACAATATTCATACATTACCTTATGTTTTTACTTCATTAACTAAAAAAATCTTCGCACATGAGAATTTTTATTTGATCTATGACAAATATTTTCATTACACCAAGTCATAATACTTGCAACATCAATCAAATTAGCACCATCCTTGTGATTTCCCTACTTTTTAAGGGTTATTTTTACACATGTACCTGCACTATCATGTTCCCTTTTTCCATGCCCAGCCTCAAAGAATCTCCAAAAATGTTAAACATCACTCTTCTTATGCATTATGCTTAATGAGTAAAACATTCAAGAATTCTTAAACTTCCCTACACAATTGTCTGACCAAATGTAGTGTGTATCAAACATGATTTCTCTTACATTCATATTTATATAAAATATCTCAAAACAACCTTGGAAAAACTTTGGATAGTGTATCAATCATATAAAAATGGTACTCCCTCAAAATATTTTTATTATCATTTGTGTTATCAGGTGCATATCTAAATATAATATGAACAAAAAGTCTAACTTGAATTGAATTATAGTATTGATATTGAACCTAATTATGTGGTTGTAGTGTGTATTTCTCATAAAAGTCTATAACCAAAACAATGGTGCCAACTGGGAAGTTGTCCTTGCATACCTTGATTTGATTATCTAACCGTTTTGATTTGTGTGCATGTTTTACATAATAGTAGATAATATTATTCTTGAATTCAAACATGACATTAGATACAGAAACTTTGGTCATAACCAACACACATCTTGATGACTATTTTCCATATTTTAACACATATTTTATAGATTTTTACTTCTTATAATCAACTATTTGCTTTCTAAATTCATGTGAAAATTCTTCATGTATATAACTCGTCGAATTTGAGAAACCACCACAACCATTACATGTTTCATCTAAGCATTGTTTGGATAAAAACATTGTCCCTTAGCTCTTTGATAGAAAAGACTTTGGATTAATTCTCTTAATGTCTTAAATGGGGAAGATACTATACATTCTTGAAAAATATCGTTAGTATGTAAAGTACAACATATATGATGAAAAATATCAAAATGCATAGCAAATTCAACATGTAGCCTACAATAACATGAGGTGTGTGTTTAGTTGATTTTAACATAGAAAGGCTTGCATATCTCAAATTGCTTTGACTAATTATCAATTGGCCATTAAAATTTTTAATAAACTTTTTATAAAATTATGTTTGGGTCATATCTAAGAAATGTTTTGCATGTGGCTCACAATTTTTTGAGTCTTTTCTTCTTTTAACAACATTTTTTACATTATATCAGACCCTTATGTTATCGTGCCAAAAAAATTTAATCAAATGTATTATTCCTTCAACTAATACCTTATCTTTTCATGAGAGTCTACCACTAAACACCCAACAATCTGCGAGTGAAATTTCATCAAGCCTTGTTCCTCTTTTTATGGCATTTATTAGAGTTTTTCTATTTAAGTTCAAGGATTTACTTATTTCACTAGGAATTTGAGCTTTAGATGTTGAATTACTCACTATAGATTCCATTATTACTCGTCTTGCCATATTACTATCTTTTTTTGACTTTTATTGTTTATTACCTTAAATGCATTAAATATATTCTTTACTATTGTACTATTTATTCCCTCCATGTTGAATGTTATTAACCCTGGATTATGCATCACAAGGCACATTTTTTTAGTTTAATTGATTGATCAAATAGTTGACATCATTTTCTATCAATTTTATTTTCAAATGCATAATCCTATACATGTTGAGCATGATGTTGAACTAATCTTTTTGACATTTTACATTCTATAGGTTCTATTATTTTCTCATCTATTTTAGCTAAATACCTTGGTGTTCATCTTATTATCCTTGGAGATGTGTGTACAGGGGCTATATTTTGTATTAAATTAGTTGATGTTACCACTTCAACTATAGTAGGGATAGTAAAGGGTTAATTATCTACATTATACCCTACAGGTGAATTGAATTCCTCTTCGCTAGTAGACACACGATTTGAGGTCATTACTTGATGTTGATTATCATCATACTCAAAAACTTTATTATGAATGGATGTTTTATTATATTGTGTTTATCCATATGTTTCATCACTCATTACAAATTCATTACTTACATGCTCTAAATTTTGAATGTCATATGAAACAAAGATTGATTGAGTTCTCTTATCTCATTTGAATACATATCTAAACTAAATTATATAGAATTAGGAATGGTATTTCTATTTGAAATATTACTGGTGTGGAAGAAGCACCTTCAACTTGCTTAGAAGCCCTTATGGATGTTCTTCTATCTGCTTGTCTTTTTATTTCTTTTTCTCTCGTCTCTTCAATTTCCTCATTTGTTAGTGTTTTAATTGATATTTGTGATGACTTCCCGACCCCATTATTTATCTTTACCAAAATAATCTAATTATAGATTTAAACTTGAAAAAATACTAGTGATTTAAACAAAGTGAATGAAGAATTTACCAAATTCGCATAGTTACAGTAGAAAAAACTAGTGTATAGTTTGCAAAGAAGAAAACAAATAAGTAAATTTCATGTGAAAGACAAGATAAATTCATGAATCATGAAGGATGTGCATGATTTTAAAATCATGCATGCCCTTTTTGATTCATAAAAAATGGTAAAAATAGTTAATGTGGTAAAAATTTGGTTTACAAAGGGTGTATGCCCATTATAATTTTACAATTTTTCTTTGCCACTTTCCCTCTAAAATTGCCTCAATTTCAGGCCTGGGGGTCCCAAACCTAGTCCAAACCCTGTCATGAACCAACCAATTTGATTTCTAAGAAATTTAGGGGTTTTTTCATCTTTATCAACACATTTGATCAAGCAAATTTTATTATTTTATTATATGGGTTTGTAGAGGAAAAATCATAGTTTTATAATATATAAATTTTTTAATGTTAGAATATTATTTATAATTATTACTTAATTTATACATAATATACCTCATTATGGACTATATACATATCATCACAAATACCTTATAGCTTTTTGAATATTAATCAAACGTCTATAAAACTTATATCTCAACAATCTACACATTATCTACTATGCTTTAAAAAAAACAATTTTCATGAAGTTAAGGTAAAAAAGTTGTATTCGTACACTTGCAGTTTTAATTTTCTAGTTTTAGATTAAGGTAAAAACAGGTTTTGAAGGGGCCCCGAAACCCTATAGATCAGACGAGATAAAAACCTTAAGCACACCCAGGATACGAAATAGCCTGGAACATGCAAAAGCTAGACCAGATTAACCAAGAATCTGAAAACAGCTAACAAGAGCTGGACAAACAGAAACAATTTTTTTTTTCAAGACCAAAGTTTCATGTCTAGAGGGGGGACCAGAGGCTTAGATTTTTTCCTCTTAATAGCTGTCCAACCATCCTCTACCTTAGCTGCCTCAGCAACCCATTCCTCAGAAGGCCAAGATCCATGAAGTCCATTGGGCGATGAAGCCTCAATAAAACCCTTACGAGAACCAGCCAACAACTGGCTCCTAGGAGAATCCTTCAAAATAGGTGGAGGAACCACCACCTCCTCAGTAACTGGTTTAGAGAGATCACATTATCCAATCTCCACCGAACCTTTAATAGGATCTGTCTCCAGTGGAGTCACCTGATCCGTCGATACAGATTGGATATTCTTTTCATTCTCATTCTCTGAATCAGTCGAAGCTTCCTCAAGTTGTTTTGCAATATAATAATCATGAGCAGCTTCAGACCACCAAGAAGGTGCTCTTCTGGATCTGGATTTCCCTGCAGTACACTGGGCAACAACATGCCCCGTCAGATGACACTTTCTGCATTGAAAAGGTAACCCTTCAAAATCTATCATTTGCGTCCAAGAACCCCTAGGGGAGTCCAGACAAATCACCTCAAGAAGGCCCTTAGAAATATCCACCTCAACCAAAAGGTGAGCATAGGTCGATTAGAAATACCTCTTGGTTTCAGCATCCTCGAATAGAAACTCCCCTATAGTATTTCTGATGGTTTTAAACACCGCTTCATGCCATAGATGCATTGGTAAATTAGGGAGCCGAACCCAAACATGGATCTTATTGAAGGTTTATGTAATAGGGTTAAAGTCCATATGCCACCGTTTGGTGAAAAGAGGGTATTTACCCTGCCAAAAAAAAAAATTGTTGGACAGAATAGTCTTCCTATCCTCATAAACGTGGAATAAAGCTATAAAAAAACCTTTACCACAAGGATAAATTTCAACATTTCCTTCAATTAGTGGCAGCCAAGTCTAGGAAATCCAGCCATGTAAGTCTGCAAGAGATGGCCAGAAGCCACAAAATCTATAAATAGCTGCAAACTTTGAAAAATGCTCTATGTGGTAACAGATAGCTTCAACAGTATCGGGATCAAGGTTAACCCTGACAGGATTTAAAGCACTTACAGGTGAATCACTCCATTTCCTAGCATAAGCATGAAGTTTCGCATCATGGATTTCAGCTTCAAATGCAGCCATGTTAGCATAAGTTTTTTCCTTAGACCTAGGGACAGAGCCAAGAATAGGGGCACCGTTTGCTAAATCTGTGACAGGAGAAGAACCCCCTTCCGCAACAGATTGAGCGAGCAGGATCCAGTTTTAATTTTCTAGTTATTTTGACTTGTAAAATTATTTTATATATATATATATATATATATATATAATATTCTCAACAATCTTCAACATTTCACCTATCCACATATGAAGTTTCATACAAAAATTCATTTGTTTACTCAAAAAAATGTGTATTTGAACACATGAAATCTTTTTATCTTTTCATAAAAAATGACCAACCTATTATCATAAATACATATATTTCTCACATTTCTATCATTTGGGTATATATATATATATATATATATATATATATATATATATATATAAACTACAATTAAAATTTCATAATTCATGTTCTTATGTCATTGCCAACTTCCTTTTCAAAGTGTCTCTAACATTCTATTCAAGTTAAACTATTATTATTTTAAGAAAAAAAGTGTCACGTTATCCCCCTTTGTCCTCCATTATCCTATATCTACCCTAATAGAGAGGCAATTTATATGCTCCTCAATACATTCGACGATTACCATAAGATCTGCATTATGTTTAACCTTCAAATATGCAGATGAAGCCATTACTTCAACATATAATTTAATATTTAAGACTATAAAATTTTTGGGTTTAGGATTTTTTCATTTTCTATCAACTACCTGAAATTCATCATTTCCCCTCTCCTGTTTAGCAGTTGCTTCCAATGAGCAATCCTAAGCTGAATGACCATGGTTGTGGAACATTAAACACTAGAAATGGAGGCTCTCATAGTTCATATCAATAGAACTCTTATAGGAACAATTTTTATCTCGTTCATTTGATCACAATAGGGTCCAAAGGTAGCCCCAAGATTATTTAACCTCCCAACACACTTGTAGGCAAAATCCATTCTTTCAAGGATTGAAAACTCCCTCATAGAGATGATTTTTATATCATCTATAATTGTAGGAGGTTTACTTAAAAAATTGAAATGGAATCTACTTTTACTTTATGGACATTATATTTTCCCCTTGTCAAATAACTTGATGGAAGATATTTCTATTCTTCAACACATTCTTATAGATCAGTAAATGTTCCCTATACTTGATATTATTAAGGATTATAATATAATTTAAGAAAAAATAATTTTATCTTCTTCTTCATCCTTATCACAAGCATATTTAAGAATAATATCTTCTTTTTATTTTTCCCAGTATTGGCTTCCATCTATTCTATAATAATGGGTTTTGTAAACAAAATCAAAATGTTGGACCTAAAATTACTCATTCAATTGATCCCAGAAGACTCACACATTATGTCATATTATGAATTGTGACCTGAAACTAAAATTAAATATCTCATTATCTCCTTTTTAGACATTTAATTCTATCATATGACTAAGGATTTAAACTCAGTGGCAGATTATATATATTTTAATCAAAATATTAATTTGAATATTTTTCATATGCGGATTGAGCACAATACAATGAATTTTCCTATGAAATCATATGACACCTTGGGTGATACTATTATATAAGACAAGAGAGACCCTTATAATATTAAATGATGGTTTAATAGATTAGTTACAAAAACATTTTGTTTGATCTAAAATAAACACACTATATTCCTTATTACATGAAAATTTGAAGTTTACTATTTTAGTAGTATAAGTATATATTATAATAGATAATATATCATAGATATGAGATGTGATATGAATTTACATGACAATGCGAATATTTTTAGCTTTTTTTTTCAATTTCTAAACTGGGTTAGAATTCCAGGCCATTCATCCATTTAGAAGTCATGTAATCTAGATGTTTTACAATTAATATATTGATAGTGTTCATTAAAAAAGATTAAGTGATGAGATTAAAAATATAGATATAAAATTCAATCTATATATTCTAAGTCATGTGAACATGTACTTTGTCACACAATATATTTTTGCATGTATTCTATTCACACCATGAAAAGAAGATGATTTTTTAAATAGCAAGAGATTATACAGTTTTAGTGGGCATGATGATGAAGACTTCCAAAGTACTCTAATGAGGAACACTAGATCTAAATGTTTAGGAGGTATGATATATACTATCAAGGAATCATAATACATATATTAATTAATTAAAAAATAAACATATAGAAAATAATAAAACATTATTTATTTATATTTTATAGAAAATTGATATATAGGACTATAAAAAGTGCACAGAAAATATGATTTCATTTTGAATCCCTTTTGCAAAGTGTGATTTGTATTTGTCTTTAACTTTTGATAAGTAAGTGCACAAAGTTGGGGGAAAAAAAGTGGCCTACCCATGGACATGATTTTCTTAAAATTTTAGAAATTTAAACTTCTGTAGATAATTTGAGATATCTAAACTCCAAATTTAAAGATGGTGTAAGAACATGAAATGTAAAATTTTAAGTCTAGTTTCTAAAATACTATTTTTCTAAAATAATGGTTAAGTATAACTAGGTCAAACATCAAAAATTTGAAGAGGAACTCCTATTTTTTCAGAAAATAGAGTGATAGATGGTCATGTGGCATACCATTTTTTTAGAATTTTTTTAAATTTTTTGAAATCCTTTGGAGAAAATTTGGATAAGATATTCTAGTTTGTGATATATATATTTTTATATTTTTTTTAATTAATAATTTTTTTATGAATTTTTGAAATAAATAGTTCCTAAAAAGTAACAAAAAATAGATAGTTGTCCATGTGACGCACCTAATTACCTCAAAAAAATAAAAATCATTTTTTTAATGTGTGTAGAATTAGGCCTAGTTTATGACCATATAACTTATTTTTCACTTGGATCAACAAAATATAAATTACATGAACATGTATAGGCATGTGTGTTTGCAACATGTAGTGGCCTAAAAAAGTATAGTTAGAAATAAACATAGTTTGAAACCTTAAATTATTCCAAAAATTATAAAAATCATATTTTTGGAAAGATGAGAGCGTGCTCGTCGTGATGGTATTAAGTTTTTGAATTTTCACATTGAAATTCTTGGTGTATTTAGTAATCAAAGTTGAATTTTGTTTTCTTCTCATAATTCTCAAAACTCGGCTATAAATAAACATATCCAAGCCTTTGGCTCAAGAATCCAAGCCATTCCTAAGCTAAAAGGCATGGGATTTGAATTCAAATTCAAATAGTGTGATCACGTTAATGTATAACACGATCACATTAATGTATAATATGATCGCGTTAATAGATAACATGATCACATTATTTTGCTGTGAAATGTAGATGGAATGAATGTTGGTTAACAACTAACATGATCACATTCCTCTTACTTTGTATATAAAAGCATGTGGGAGTTACATATGAAGGCAACTTTGGCCAGAATCTTATATTTACTATTCTAAATGTTAAGTATAAGTTTAAATTTATATTGTTATACTTTAAATTTATTTTAGTAAATATAATAATTTAGGGTCACTCTACATCTAATAGAGTTGGTCTCACAGCTACATGCCTTACGACGTGAAAAATAGTTTTTCAAAATCCAATATTGTCAGTACTTAGGAATTTTTAGGCTCTATATTAGACTTAAGGATTTTATTACATGACTTTTGTAATTGATGTCCATTTTTGGTAAACATATAGTTATTTTTTAGGTTTTTATGCCTTCTAGATTGATTCTTGGCATTTATAGAAGTCCTAGGTTTGTCAAAATTGAAGTTTGAAAATACTCACTTTGAACTTGGTCTAAAGTGGTATGAATGGGGTAGTGTAGGTCATATTGAGGACCTGCACACATCAAATGACTACTTTGTGTTAATTTTACATGTTCATCATCCCTCCCTCATCCTTGATCACTTCCTACTCATCCCTCATTACCCCTAGTCACTCTCTCATCATTCTTACTGCCCCTAATCGCTCCCTTATTGACCCTCAATATCCCTAGTCATCTCTAATCACTACCTTATCATCCATAATCACTCTTCCATTAACCCTCATTATCCATGATCATCCCTAATCACTCCCTTCCCATCCTTCATCATCCCTATCACTCTTTCCCCATCCCTCATCATCGTAATCACTTCCTCATCCCTATTTACTCCCTCCTAATCCCTAATCACTCCTTCATTGACCTTCATTGTCTCTCATCATCTCTAATCACTCAAGATTATCATCCCTAATCACTCTTTCATTAACTATCACCATCCTTCATCATCCATAATTACTCCTTCCTCATCCCTCATAATCCCTAATCAATATTTCTTCATCCCTCATCATCTCTAATCACTCCCTCATTGACTCTCACCATCCCTTATCACTCCATCATTGACCCTCACCATCCCTCACCATCCCTAATCATTCCTTCATCATCTGACATAAGTATATACCCTAAATATATATTTGATTCCAATCATATGTTTTTTAATCCATTATAATATGAATTAATTCTTTTATAGGACTTGTTGTGTTGTCAATACCCATTTTTGATACTCAATTTTATTAATGAATGAATTGGATGATCTTCCAAATTTATAGTTAAGTAACATAAGTGCTAACATAAAATAGAGTTTGAATTTTAGTTCATCCAATTATCTTTGTTGTGCAAATGACTATATGAAACTTTATTTTGTTCCACCTTTGGTAGTTTGGTTGAAAAGATAAAAATTAAACACAAATATCTTGTATAATTTTCTAATTCTGAGAATATTTGAATCAGATGCAAAGTTATTTAGTGTTTCCCATTCCTGTATGACTTGAATATTAGTTAGATTCACACATGCATTCCTTGTGTGTGTAATGTGTCCCAAATATTTTATCTTTTGCATGAAAAATGAATAGTTATATATGTTATCATAAAATTATGTTGTTAAAAAAAAGTGTGAAACACTGGTTCAGCATGGTGTAGATGTTCATCCCATGTTTTTTAAAGATTAAGATGTCATCAAGGTAGATTTAAAAAATAACATAGGTGAAGGGCCTAAGGATGTCATTAAACATATTGAAATTAATTAATTCATTACATGAGTTAACCTAAAATGCATAACCAAATATTCAATCAGTACTTCCTTCGATTTTAAGACTATATTCTAAATGTCTAGAGGTTTAACATGAATATGATGATACCCAAACTCAAGATCAATTTTGGAAAAGACTTCTACACCATGGATATGGTATAAAAATGCCTTAATATTTAGATGAGGATAATAGTTATACACTTTAATCTTGTTAATATTTTTTAAATTGATTCACAACTTTGGAACAAACACAATTAGGCTTCTACAAGGTAATGATTTGGGCATGATGTGTCCACTATCCATAATTTCATGGATCTAACACTGGATTTATTTATTCTCTATAAATGATATGTTGTATAAAGAGGTTCGAGGTAGAGGTAGTTAAGGGATCAAATAAATAATATTTTTTAGTGTACAGTATGTAGGAACTGATTTAGGTGGTTGAAAGATATCCTTGTATTCATCTATTTTATGGTTCAATTATTTTGTCTTTGTTATTTTTGGATAAACCACAATATGATAAGGTGACATAAGTATGTTATTAAATTTACTTCTTACCATCAAGAGCATACTTCTTACTAGAACTGACAAGATTCTTACACTTCCTAGCACTAATGACTAAAAGCTTATGAACTAACTATGATATATGGTATTTCAGATCATGATAATCTATCACAACATTTTACTACATGTCAATGGTAAATATATGGTTGACCACATGTAAAAAATCATACACCTCTAATTTTGAGACATCACAAAGGATTGCATCTTTAAAAAGTTTGATTTTATACACCAAGTGACACTACTAGGTGATCTATTTCTCAAGGCATACACTAGACCATATACTAGTGTATGGTTATGGATGATGTATAAATTTCAAGTTCAATTTTTGAAAATATGTTTTAGGAGAAATTAAATTCTTTTGAATTCCATTGGAAATGATGAAGTGTATTGGCTCACCATTGATCTACATCTATTAATGAAATAATATTTTTAATTCATATAATTTCTTGTTGGGAGAAGTAGAGATATTTTTAGTATCGACCATATCATTGGGTTCATAGTCTATTATCAACTTCCCTTTTTATAGTGCTAGATAACTTGTACCCATTTCTCAAGATGTGAAAGTAGAGAGCTCATAGTGTGACATTGTTGATTGGATTGAATATTGAAGTTATGAATTAAGCACCACTATCTAATCTTAGACTACTTGTTCTAATCATTTAAAAATTATTTTTCAGTCTCTGGTATGATGACTCAATCAATAAACATACAAATAGAATGCCTTCAATGTAATTATTTAGATCATAAAATGTCCTCATATGGGAAGCAATTGATTGGTTTTAGGAAATCATATAACTTGGTGATCCTCATGTATTTACTACCCATTTTTGGTTCTATGGTAGTTTTATTTGCTTCTCTTTTTTTGGCAGATTTTCAATTGTGAATTACATAATTTATAATAGGCCCATATTTTTTCATAGGTGTTAAATATTTATGTTTTAAATTTTCTTCCACACCATTTTAATCACTATGTCTTATATTTTATGCTAGCACTCAACTCTCCACTTGTAGCTCCTAACATTGTTAAACCCCAACAAAATACCACCATCAAGGTATTAGATGGAGTGATTAAGGATGAGGAGGAATTGAGTAGAGATGATGATGGAGTCAATAGGTATGATGAGGGATGTTGAGGGTCAATAAAGGAGTGATTAGTGAGGATGAGGGAGTGATTAGGGATGATGAGGGATGGTGAGGATTAATGAAGGAGGGATGTGATATCCATTGATGTCCCTTGTTTGAAATATTTTTTATATCTTCTATGTGGCCTTTAGACTTTATTTTCATGACATCTTATGTCCCTCCTATGTGTCCCTTTGGCCTTTGTGTGATAACTAACACTTGTGTTTTCTAAGATTATTGGCATTGAAGGGTGACATGATCTATACTGCATAGTTTTATTCCAAGATACTTATACTACATGTTTCATTGATATACCTATTTAGACATGACACTTACATGCCCTATATTGCTTATGTTACATACATGTATTTATTGATACATACATTACTATTATGACATACTCTCCACATGATTAAATTATATTACATGATGTTATCTTTATATATCACATGATATAGTTCATTCTTATTTTGAGATGAGTGACTTATAGGATACATCCCTCATCTAAAAAGGGGTCATTAAAGTGGGATTCTCTTAGAGGCATAAGCCTTTAAGAGCATAAAATTAAAGCAAAGTACAAGTTTCACATATTTTAGAGATTCAGATGGTTAAGTTATCAAATTGATTTGAATTCATGACAAACATTGGCACATTGTTACACATTATAGGGGCATATAAATGTGCATATGCACAATAGTTTATAGGAATATAATTTTATATTTTCACATCCACATGCATTTGGGATACATGTTCGTAAATTCAACATACATATACATGATGTATTATATCATTTGGTCTAGATTCAGGGGGCATGATATTTGTTCATGCACATGTAAATTTGAATGGAAAATGGTTTTCATTCTATTTCATATTTATTAAATATGTGATCATGATGGGGGCATGGACATGGTCCATTCTTTTCTATCATGCATTATATTCTACATTGAGCAAAATTACACAATCAAACTTGTGTACATGGTGGGGGTATGAACATTGTTCATTCCTTTGCAATCATGTATTTTTATTTTTACATGGATAAACTTGATCAAACTAAAGTGGAACATTACATTTGAATTTATAATCCATCTTCAATAATTGATTCATTTTTTTAGCAAACTTTACCTAATCATTTCTCTCATCTGACCTATGTAGTGTTTTATTTTAGAGTCAAACCTTGCATGATGTTATATCACATTTTCCTCTACTAGGTTTTAGTCTGATGAACTATTGTTCCTTTGGCATACGTGTCATTGTGACAGTTGTTTATATTACATGTGCTTACATTTGTGTGAATATTTAGTCTTGATATGCAAATCAAGAAACTAGATATTTGATTTTATGAATAAATTAATAAAAATATCTTTATAAACATCTTGAACATTTAGCCAATTAATTATTGATATTCGAGATATCGATATAGTATGACATATGTCAATAGAATCAATATGTACATATACATTAATTTTTGAAGATATAATTATCTTTTAATTATGGATTTATGCTTGTATATCTATTAAATAACTATCATTGCTTTAATGATTTTCATACAAATTTAAAAAAATGAATATCTTTATTAAAATTGCTTAACTAGATTTACTGTTTAGTAAAGTGGCATATCACTCAGTACTTAGCAATTTAAAGTTAATCTTGAATAATTATGCATGAAATTAATAGAGTTAATAAAGTTTGAAGTTGAGTTAATTATCCATGCATGAATCTACCTAAAAATTAGGAAAATAGATATTTTTTTTAATAAGTCAACCCAAGTGAATATGTAGATAAAAGAGCATAATGGTGTAGCAATTTAAAGTTTAAATGTTTTAAATAAAATAAAGATAATAATTAGACTTGCATGCATAGATGAAGGGAGATAAATTTCTATACAAAGTGAAGAGCACCGCATGTAAGTCGGTTTGATTACCTCTTCTACACAATGTTGTTGATCTTGCCTTATTTATTACCTTCATGCAATACATGGGATCATAATGTCTAGGGTTTGAACCTCTTGAAGCATATTTTTCATCCAACATGATTAACATTGTGGCTATATCAAGTTCTATTCTTTTATTTTCTCTAACTCATCCCAAGAATAACACCACCACTATTCTCTTACCTCAACTATTTCAATTCAAGTGAAACCTATTTTCCATTTCAGTCAAGGATTTCAATGGACTTAGCCCCTCCATGCTTTCAACAAACTACAAATATGCATTTATCTCCATTTTTGGACATGACATATATACAATGTATATGTATTATGGTCATGTTTCTTTTTGGGAGATGTTTGGGGAATAAGATGAAGGAGAATAAGGGAAAATGGTTGCAAGAGGAATGAAGTCGGATAAAGGAGGATTAAATAGGAAAGCCATAGATACAAGGATGGAGAAGAAGGAAGGGAGGAACTGAACATTGAGTAGATAAGGAGACACAGACATTAAAGAAGAGAAGGCAAGAAGAATGGAGAAAATGGAAGAATGAAGAGCAAGGCATATTCTTTAGCAATTATCTAGAGGTCTATAAGGTATTTTATGAGTCGGCATTCCTCTATTTTATGCATGCATTGCAAAATACTGAGCCTATGTGTTATAAAAAGATCTGAGTTTCTTTATTAATAGATTTGCATCCTATATGACATACGTCACCCATATTAATGGTTGTATTTAGTCTCTAAGATTAGCTACATTTTATTTATGAATAGTTGCATGCATTTCATCTAAATATGGAGTAATGATGAGCAACGACTTGTTTAAGTGAATTGGTTGTTAAAAATGCTATGTGTAGATTTGAAAGAGCTGAAGTCTATGTTTTGGAATGCCTTTATATATGCAGGCTTTGATTTGTTATATATGCTCATTTGATTAACAATTCATAATTTTCTTGTAATATATTTGCAAAGACTAACAAAAAATAAATGAGGAGTCATTGTGCATTTTGCTTTTATATAAGTATATCTTGGGTATCAAAGTTTTAATGCTAAAATGTTGAGTCTGTTTAATCAAAGAAAACATATGAGTCTATCTAATGCAAGATCAAATGTCGGGAGGAACCTTGTTTGCATCAAATTTTTGTATTACACTATCAGCCTAAATTTCATTGTATATAATAAGTGCTTTGTTACTCCTATTGGTTATTATCTTTTCATTCAAAAATTGAATGGATATCATCAGACCCATGTTGAAGTCATTCTGATTTCACAACTAACATATATCTCAGTAGTTATCTCATATATATTTAAACCTATATATATATACACACTCTAATATATATATATATATATATATATATATATATATATATATATCCAAAATTAATTAATATATAGGTTATAACTTTGTTATATGTATTTATGACTGTTGAGACAGTTGTTCGCTTGAGCTAAAATGTATATAATTATACACATCGAAACTATATATATACACACACACACACACATCTTGAATTAATATATATACAAACCGAATACATATGTTAATTCTGGTATATTTATTATATATCTTTTGTTCACATCTTATATATATATATATATATATATATATATATATATATATATAAATTCTGGTATATCCATATTATTTTAGCAGTGTTGAGTTATTTATAAAGAAGATATGTTTCTCTTTAACCCAAGATTGAATGTTGGGTTGAACTTTATTTTTGGCCTTGGATATATATATATATATATATATATATATATATATATATATTCTGGTATATCCATATTATTTTAGTAGTGTTGAGTTATTTATAAAGAAGATGTGTTTCTCTTTAACCCAAGATTGAATGTTGGGTTGAACTTTATTTTTGGCCTTGGACTTCCGTATTTATGGATTGATCCAAATTGCACTGTAAGCCCGAGTTGTGTTTACATCAATAAGTGTGACTATATTAGAATCCTTATAATAATAAAAAAGTTGAGATTTAATTGAAAGGTGATCTTTGTATAAATGAGTTGAATTATGCTTGGAAATATCTGTATAATTAAGTTTAAAAGTAGACTTTTGTAGTCATATTTGGTTGGCACGGATTTGTAAATAAATGCTTATGTATATCAGTTATTACTTGTATTTGATTGTGATCCTTAGATTTGTTTACTCGGATGGTGAGCTTATGCTTTAGATTATTTATTTTTTATGTATATTATGGGGCCACATTAATGATACTACCTAAGCAATGAGATGGTTTTTCAAGCCTGGTTAGCCTCATCAATGATGGGTATGGATAACCTAATCAAGTGATGTGTTATGAATTTGGCCGATCTGAATGATCTTTAGCCAAAGTAATGTTAGATTAATATTGTCAATTCATATGTTTGATTTGCATGTTGTGTGATATCATAGTAGAAACATACTTTTCTTTATGATACATGTCATGTAGTAGAATCTTATAGCACGTAGGGGTACTAGCATGTCTCTTCATGAAAGGCTATTTTCAATTAATTCACTCAGTTAGTATGATCAATGTTAAACTCTAATTTAACTAATAATTATAGACTAATTTTTATCATACTCAGTTGGTGTGATATAGTCGTGCAATATTTATTGATATATGATATTGCATGCATGATGTTAAAGTCCTTTGATATGTATACTCGGATGGTATGGTTATGTAAGGGCTCTCAAATTAAGAACCCAAGGATACTTACTCTAAGTTTATGTAACCCATCTATATGTAGATATTATACTTGAGAAGATAATATTATGATTTGTAATTACTTAGCGGTTTACAAACTATTTGATACTCTTTTTGTATGTAGTTAAAATTCATAATATAATAGTATATGAGGACACGAGAATGATGTTGGACATCAATAGTCCTAGCTTATAAATATTTGATGTAAGTGATAGGGTCGTAAAGACCATTGAGTCTTTTCTCTATAATAAAGGAATCCATTTATACCTTTTCCTTGTAAGCATTCATATGAGGAAACTATTGAGTAAAATTTTATACCTTTAGTAGTTTTTGGTAGAACTGCATCTAGCCCTAATTTTGTGTATGTAGGTGATATCACATATATGTATGGCAGCTTGGGGAGTGAGTGCAGGCACAGGAAACTAGTCTTGAAAGGTTTTCCTTAGTATGGCATATGCTATAAATGCTAGTGAAAGCAAACAACCATTTTGTAGCACACTTCTGTTATGCAAACGTGTCGATAGGATCAAGTTTGTCACATCTTGTAAGGATGAAAACTTGAATACGATATACTTTATGAGAAATTTAACTATGCAAGTAACTAGACATTTCTATAATAACATAGTGCATCGTGAGGTGTACCTAGAGTTTATGTTCTCTTTGGTTTGTTATTAAAGGTATACTTAGTATAATTTTGACTTACTTTACTATTTTGGTTAGGTCTAAGATTTTTGTTGGTGTTGAGTCAGATACTCCAACACAAAGACCTATGATAGTATGGATGTCATAGAGTTTTACAATACAAAAAAAACTCGGTTGGTACATACTATATTTGTTATATCTTAACCCATACCTAAATAAATATATATGTTATGGTTGTTAATGTTTGGGTAGAGTGATCGATAACTATGATAGTATGGGATATCATTGGATACTTTAGCTTAGATGTATATACTTGGGTTGTACATACTATAGTTGTATGTTTAGACTCTTACCTAAATTATTTGTTCTAATGATTTTGTTGGTTGTTACTTGAGAATTATATTCATAACAATTAGTAGGACAACATGTATGCATACATATAATCTTATGAGTAAATGAATTATAGGTTTGAATATTATGTACGGTATGTCTTGCTTTATTTTATATACTTAGATTACTTCTGTGCCTAACATGTGATTCTCTATGGAATTAGGAATGCAGATTCCTTCATCATGGTTATTGTCTAGGTTTTATGTGAGAGTGTTGGGTAAGCACACAATCTTGGATAGTAAGGTGTTATATTTGAGTGTATCACTTAGCTATGGGATTGTAGACTAGAGATTTAGTAGCTCATCTATGTCATGATTAGTTTGTTCCATGTTTGGCTTTGAGTGCCAACCCCTTCAATGGTGACGTCTCATGGAGGAGACCATCACATTTGAAAGGAGAACTACATCGAACCCTGATTTCGAGGAACGAATATGTAGGCTACCCAAGATTATGGTGGGGCATCGGGTCTAGATCCTTAGGCTAAGATAGGGTATACTTTATTACATAGCAATCTGAGCAAGTGGTTGATTTTATGTTCAATGTTTAGCTTGATCAATATAACTAGGAGGGTTGTTTCACTTGATCAATTCTCCCTATATTTTTTTTTGTATAGCTATTTAGGTTAGTACATTATGTACTTTTCCTCATGTTCATGACATCTAGGCCATGTTACCTTCCCAACTTAGGATCATGCATAGTTATACAAGTATGGGGCATGATCACCCCAACTCTTCAATGCTTCATCAAGGAAGCATCATATCTAATAGGTTTCAAGGGAGATATGGATTTCCCTAAAACCTATGTGTACTCTAACCCTTGATCTTTAAACTTTCAATTCTAGATTTATAATTTCATATATGGACATTAACTACTTTATTCTCATTAAAGGTTATATGAAGTGAAACTATACATTTGGATCCATCCCCCAAAATTCAAAGTGTGTTGTACACACTCATGCATACTTTTATCCTTTTACTCTATCAATTCCAATACTATAATAAAAAGGGGAATTTTTAGATACTAAAATCTAGTCTTTATTACTTGATAATGACAAGCTTGACCAACATTTTCTATGCATTACTTTAAACACCCAAACAAGATCCTAATTCACCATCCTCTCACACTTGCATGTTATCTTATCAGTCAACCTTTTTTTATACTATTATACACCTACATGAACCTCACCTTATATTTCAAATATGTTAAATATCTTGTATAGACATCTCCAAACTCTTAAAATAGTCCACATGTACATGGGTTAGCTTTGATGATTTGGGTCATTATCACCAGTTGATAATGACCTGCACTGGTTGAAACTGTCTCAATCTCAATAATGGTTATTTTCTAAAATTGAACCCAATTTTAGGGTTAACCCATTAGCTTATCACATGAATGGAATAATTAATTATTCAAAAGAATCCATATATAAACAAATCAAGCTCTCATTCAAAAATCATCTAACACTTAGATGTGATACACTTATACACTATTACACACTGAAAAAAAATTTCCTATTCTTCCCAATTTGACACCTATCACTAGGAACAGTCATAAGCTAAGTTTGAAGCACTCAAAATCCAAGTCAAATCAAGCATTATCAAGTACCAAATCCAATCATTAATTGAATACACACAATGAAGGAACAAAATTACACAATCATACTAGGTGTGAGAACTATGTGTGGCTTGATTTCCCTCTATTGAGTATTGTATACATAGGAAATGAGAAATCATTAGATGAGGGTGATTGGGGTCATCTCATCTCATTACAGTTCCCACATTTTTATAGGTTTATATCCCTCACAAGCACATTTAGGGTTATAAGGCAAAGGAGGTTGACTTCTAGATTTGAGCACATCATTAGGGTTATAGATTGCAAACACAAAGAAAATATAAATAGTTTAGGTGATTATATAGTCACTATGCCACACTTTAGTGTCACTTGATATCAACCAATGGGTCAATATCAACTATTGATACTGACTCGATCTTTTAGAATCAACCAAATGCCTGTAGTAAATCAATTTCTGAACCGAGTGCATCATAAGCCAACTCATCCCTGGTTTCCACTTCTAGAACACACTCATAGTAAGACAATCAACCAAAAATTTTAAGTATTATGATCTATTTAGTACTTTCCATATTTAGCATATGCCCCTATTAAATCACAATAATCAATTATCAATCTTTTACTTTAAAATATATGCTTGAATGCCATATCTATTGATCTAATTTATATATTAATTATATTAATCATACCCATTAATCCAAATAGAATAAAAGATTTATTTAATTGTGTCATTTTTTGTTATTGAAGGTGGAGTTGTGCCTATATCATATCGCATGTATGATTTTATTTAGGCTATCGAGGAAAGAGGCACCAAATATTCTTAGGGTTGTAATATGCTTGAGCATTTGTACAAATATATATGTGTTTGCATTACAAAGTGACACATAACTCAAATAAGTTATTTTGCTACATATTTGGACATAAGATCACATAGTTATGGTTCATCTAGTTGGGGGACCTTGTGGTGACTAGGCCCACCCTCATATTTTTGTAGAGCAATGTATACTAGAGATACAAAAGAGTTTAACTACTATGGAGTACCATGTGATCTTGGATATGCTCATAAATATAGGGATTATTTGGAGGCCTTATAAAGGGTTTGTTAGCTAGGCTAAGTATGCAAAAACATTACATAACATTTGTGTCAATGTGTGGCTTCATGACCGATTTCCCAGTGTGATATAAATATTCCAATTTGACAAGGTCACACATCAGTTTTGCATCTAGTAGGATGTACTCCTAATGTCTTATTCATGAAATTGAAATAGGATGTTTGCTCTCATTCTATTGATAGGAAAGGCCATAGTGATATGGATCTAGCACCTTTGTTTACATGGGATGTATATCCTCCTATTATGATTGTTGATGTGGATGATTTAAGATGCATTGCATAATACAGTTGTTGGTGGATGAACATAAAATGGCCCATCCTTTTTCTTAATGTAGGAGATCCAGGTGTCAGCCTCTGACTAAGGGAGGAAGTTTTGAAGGAGATGGAGGAAATGATTAGGTTTCACGATAGCCTATTCTAACTAATGATATAGTTATTGTTTTAGCTTGGCATAAGTGTGTATGTGTGTGTGTCTATATGTATGTATGTATGTATTTGAGTTTTGTTTTTGTTTATAAATTATTAATGTCTTATGTATTCACCATGTTTGTGGTGCAAGATATGAGTACTAGGTGAATATGGTAGATGAGTATATTCACACTTTAACATTTTTTACCCTAGTTTCATTTTACAACCTAAAATGATAGAACTTGAAATGTAATTTAGATATTAAAATGTGGCATTCAAGCATAATTTTGAATGTAGAATACCAAAACTGATTGCAATGATTCGACAAGTGGTATATGATAGATATAGTAAGTACAACAAAGGGACTTAGATGTTGGGGTGGGTGTCTGACTATAACTATATTTTAGAAGTAGATATCAACTGAAATCAAGCATATGATTCATTCAGTTCAAGAACAAATTTTTTATCTATACAGGGTCAATTTCATCAATCTAGATTGGTATCACCAGTTGATAGTGACTTGTGTTACTCAATATTGCCCTATGCAGAAATGAGGGACTGTGACTATATTGTCACCTTCATCTTCCTCTATATGCTCTATATGTGTGATTTTGAACCCTCATGACGCACAACTCCAAATACGAACCTCCTTCATCTCAAAACCCTATGTGTGCTTATGAGGGATAAAAATCTACAAAAACCAAGAAAGTGTAATAAGTTTAGATGACCCCAATCACCCTTGTTTGATGATTGATTGTTACCTATGTATTTTATACTCCAAGGAGGGAAATAAAGCCACACTTATTGTCTAACCCAGTGTGATTATGAAACTATGCTCCTTCAATATATTTATGTAGTTAATGATTTTTTTATGCTTAATAATGCTTATTTTTATTTGGCTTTAGTGTGCTTCAAACTAGCTTATGATTACTCCTAGTTATAGGTTTTCAATTCGGGAAGAACATGATAGATTTGCCTAATTTTCAATAATGTATAGATGTGTACCAAATAAGTGTTAAGTCCCTTTTGAATGAGGCCTTGATTTGTTTATATATGAGTTTAATTGGATAATTTATCACACACTAACATGATATGAAAATGGTTCGACCTTAAGGAAAGGTGTGATTTTGAAAAGTAATCTTTATTAGGAGAGAGTTGGTTCCAACCCGATCGGTTCACTATCAACTAGCGATATTGACTAAAACTGATGGAATGGCCTTGTGTACAGGTGGACTTAACTGAGTATCTAGATATGTCTATGCACAATATTTATAAAGTATGAAATAAATAATGAGGTTTTTTATAGGTGTGTAACAACATAACAGAAGGGTCAACTCATAAGATAACATGTAAGTGTGAGAGAATGGTATATTAGGACCTTGTTTATGTGCTCTTCTATGAATTTGTAAGGATCATGCTCGAAGTTGTCACTTCCCCATTCGTCTAAGAGCAGGTCAGCAACTCCTTCAAGGGCAAAGGATGGAGATTGATCCACTTGGAACTCTTCTTGGTCAATAATGGCGTAGCTGACATTTACCGCTTTGAGCGCGTATGGTTCTAGATGATCTTTGTGGAGTGGCTCCGATTCAATCTTAACTTTAGTCCCATACTTGGTTCTGAAAACCAGATAGGACCAGTTTGTTGTTAGGTAGCTGCCTATCTTGGATGTGAAATCCCTATACAAGCAAATAGCAAAGTAAGGAGGGACATCTGCCACTACCACATCATGAAGAACTGAGAAGGTCAGGCAAGTGTGTAGCGTCAAACTCAAACCTTTCACCACCCCAATTGTCTTTGCTAGTGTTCCATCCAGTTGCAGGACTCCCTTAGTCATTTCTTCATATTTTAACCCTAGCTTATCAGCTATGCATTTAGGCATCACCGAGGTGCTTGCTCCACTGTCAATGATGCAATTGTGCACCAAGAAATCTCCTATGACCAAGGATAAATAAAAGGGGGGAACCTTTTCCTCTCTCTTAACTTGGCCTGATGTGGAAGGCTGCCCATTCATCATCAAAATGTTATCAGCTTTTTTTGGGACAACTCGTTCATTCAGCTCGTGCAATTCTTTTTGCAGCATGTCATTTTGCCCTGGTATTGATAATGAATCCCACAAGGAGATGTTCATGTGCAGCTTCTTCATCTGGTCTACCACATTGACTCGAGGGTTTCCTTCTTTCAAATTTTATTTGAGATTACTTACGGCCCGAGGCACAGGTCGAGGCGCTAAAAGGACAACTGGGGGTCTGAAGTTTGGTACCTTTTGGTTTACATGTGATGAAGAAGGTATTGTTGACATTTGGGCAGCAGCCTGAGCTTCTTCCATTGCTCTCCTTTTGGACCTTGTGTTAGCTGTGACATAGTCACCCTGATTGTCTGCACTACCCACGTAGTTGACTGCATAGAACTCACCCTCCAGGTGATTCATGAGAGTAGAATCAGGCTGAGTCTGACCACTGCTCATGCCAGGTTGCACTGAAGCCTCAAAGCTTGGGAATTGGGTGGCTGCCTGATTGTCTTGTACATTGGTGTAGTGACTCGGCATTTCATTCATATAAACAGCCTGTTCTTGACCATATCCCATGGTTGAGCAACTGGGTTGTTCTTGTACCAGATTTTTTTGAGCGGGCACCATGGCCTTAGATGATGAAGGGGCCCCTGGATTGTAGCCTTGAAAAGGTCTACCCTGTGTAAAATGACCCTGCCCTTGATTGTAATTTTGGAAAGGGGGTCTATTTGCTTGACTATACTATTGATATCCTTGGTTTGGTTAGTTGTTTTGAGCTTGCTGCCTTTTAATAGCCACTAGTTCATTTGTTACACTTTGCAATAGACTTTTGACTTCATGGAGTTCATTTGATGAAGTAGTAGGCGTCTTTTTTATGCTAGGCAGAAGAGCTAATGTGGGAGCAACAGTCTGAATTGGAGGCAGCATTTCAGGAAAGAGTAGCATATGAGGCTTGGGAGCTATTTTTCCAGCCTGCACCAGGCAATTCTCAGCCACTATAGCTATGTCATAGGCGGCAAGCAGCAATGTCCTCCTATGGATTGTATCATAACAGCAATGTCACTGTTCAATGCTTTCAAGTAATAGAGGAAAGCATAGCTCAGAGTTGGCTTTACTAGAATGGGGATTCTATCCCATGTCTTCTGAAATTGAGTGTTGAAATCTTGCATGTATTCATGTGGATCTCTTTTCATTGTTGTCAGTTGATCGGCAAATGAGAGGTGGTCACTCTTCTCCCTAAATCGGTTCGTCAAGAGGGTGCCCAATTCATTCCAGGAATCAACTGAATTCATGGATAAAGTCCCATACAAGTCCAGAACTTTGCCCTTGAAAGACAATGCCAGCAATCTGATCGCAATGTTTTCCTCAGTGACATTGTGAATATTGCAAGGATTAGTAATATTTTTGATGTGTTCAATAGTGGTAATGGGCCCCTCTCCATTAAAGGGAGGCACACTTTTAAGGACTATTCTTGGAATTGGGTCATAATGCTGGAGATTCAAAGGACTCTGACCATGAAAAGTCATGAAAGGCAATGCCATAGCTATGACAGGATGCAACCGAGGCCTTCTTACGTAGGTGTATTTTATAGCAGGTTTGGAAAAGTGATTTGTTGAATAAGGATGAGTCCTCTCGAACCTTAGTCACTTTGTTGAGTTCAAAGGCAATTCAATGAATTCGAAAAGGACACCCTTAGCAGCAGATCATGTGGTGATTTTAGGCATAGGAGGTCAGATGGTCTTTGATCAGAAATTGAAGCTCTTACCAGTAGAGTCGCCAGATACTGAAAATGATTGATTTTGCTGTAATAGGACCAGCATCAATCCTAAAACTTTACTAAGTATAAAAACTAAGTCCCATCAAGCGTGCCAAAAACTATTGACGAAATGGATTGCACCCTTGACAGGAGACTGAGCTCCTACCTTCCACACGTCACAATGGAAACTCCCCTCTTACCTGTGGGCCTGGCAAAACTGGGGGGAGAGTTTCTAGATAGGGGCTAGCTCTATTTGATGCATCTGAGTTATTCCAGTAAGTTGCTAATATATATATATATATATATATAATGGGGGGTGAAAAGGGAGAAGGATTACTGAAAAATAGAACCTAATCTAAGAGGGTGATGAACCAAACAAGTTTGACCTACTCACACTTACACTCTGAACCATAAGAACACATACACTTTAACTGGTAAAAAGACCAGATGCAGGGAGTTTGACAGGGAGGCTTTAATAGAAATACACAGAAAAAGGACTTACCATAGGCGCTATAGGAAAATCACATTGTTCAGTAACCTCCTTCTGCCTCTGCGCTCCAGATACAACTCTTGTCACTTGCAGGAATGGTGCTTTGTATATACCAAGTGCATTGGTGTCAACCCTGTGAAAGCATTAGGAAGCAATGACTGGACACAAGACTAACACTTAGACACACTCAGAGATATATCCAACCAGAATAGAGGTAAAATACGTATTCTATTGATTCCAGGTGAAAATTGCTAGGGCTTCACCTTACAATGTGAGAGATATATTTCTCAAATGAGAAGTTACAATATATATAGAGGAAGAAAGAGGCATTTTGGTGCCCTTTTACAAGTGGCCCATGTGTGTTCCAGCATTGGGAAGAGGAATCCGCTTGATAGATAATGTTGTGTCGGCTCCTGCTTTGTCTTTATGCGTTTAAGATATATTAAACATCATATGTGAAATTATGGGCCGCACTGTTTGACTATAAACAAGACCACTCCTTCAAGGCACTCACATAGTTTGTCTGTCAATTAATGCAAAAGGAAGAAAACAGGTTGCACCGTTCACTATTGGCGTTCCTTGATGACCACTTGGCAGGCACTGCTCCAACCGCTGGAGTAACTCCTTGAGTCGATGCCTTTCTTTGCCACTTGGACTATTTTATATGCTTCTGCACTTGGCTCTTTTGTCTCTTCCTGGCTCTATCTTTTGTGTCTCCTTCGGCCCTCAAGGGCTATCTTCTGCTACTTCTTTGGCTCTTTGGGCTTTTCCATCAGCAGGTCGCTAGGTTCATTCTTAACTTTTGTCTTTTCCCAGCGTCGTCTTTTCCTGGTTGTCTTTTGCTGGCTTTTGTCTCTTTGTCTCTTAGCTCTTTGGGCTCCCTTCTGGTTGGCGCTCAAGTATTTAAAGATCAAATAGCTATTTCATTGTTGTAAAATTGACGTTCGCAGGTCGTTGCTATTTGAAAGCTAACGACTAGTTTATTGCCATGAATTTGACAGCGTCGGGGATGTCACTGTCTTTGGCAATTCCTTCAACTCTTTTCTTTTGATCATTCCCAAAGGGGAAGTGTCCATTCGGCTTTGGAGAAGTGTCCCTTCATTTTTGGCTGAGAGTCCCCCGCAAGGGTACCCACCCTTCGGGGTCCTTCAAGCTCCTTTTGATAGTCACGTCCTTCGGACATTTTGTCCGAAGGATTTCTTCCTTTGTTTTTTCACTTATTTCCTTGGGTCTTTTCTCTTCGGTTCGGCTTTTGTTTCGGCTATTTTTCCCGCGGATAAAATGTCCGCAAGAATTGTCTCGCTCGCTTCCTTTCCTTCAAAGTTTTTTTCTTGGGTTTTTTCTTGCGGCTTTTCTCGAATTTCTTTGGACTTTTTGTCTAAAGGAATTCCTTCGGACAAAAGTCTGAAAGAAATCATTCTTGCCTTTGCCTTGTCTTTTCATTTCACGGGATTTTATTCCGAAGGATTTCTTCGGATAAAATGTCCGAAGGAATTCCTTCGGACATTTTGTCCAAAGAAATTATCATCCTTTGCCTTAAATATATTTTCGAAGAAAACTTACCCTTTCGGCCTTGTTCACTTTTTGATCTTTTTTCAAGTGTTCCCTGCCCTCCGCAAGGGCATTTGTCCTTCGGGAGACTCTCTTGAACCTTCTGATTGAACTATTCTTTTGAACCAACTTGTTGAATCGAACGTTGAACCAACACATTGAACCAAGCCGACTGAACCAAGCCGTTGAACTGACTGAGTGAACCAAGTGATTGAACCATTTGATTGAACCAAAGCATTGAACCAACTTATTGAACTAACACTTTGAACCATTTGATTGAACCTCGCCATTGAACTTTGTCGATGAACTTTGTCGTTGAACCAAAGTGATGAACTTAACCTTTGAACCAAAGCGATGAACCAATCGATTGAACTGATTCAATGGTTCAACAGTTCAAAGTTGCTAACTCTTGGAAAGATCATGTCGTTGAACCACTTTTCCAACCTTAAGAAAAAGTGTCTTGAACCATTTTAGCTCTCTTTCCTTGTGAATTTCTTCGGACAGGAGTCTGAAGAAGCTTTGTAAAACCTTGGACTCTTTGAACTAGTTCTTCATCTACCGAAAGACTTGTGCAACCAAAAATGTACTGGCTCAGAACAGCAAGGGAAGAAGGGGACCAATTTGGCCTGTTGGACCAAAAATGGTCAACAAGAACTTTGCAATGTCTTCCATATTATCAGGGATGGCAACAACTTTGAACAAGGGCACATCTAAGGACTCGTCCTTTATTTCTTATGGTTCTCCATTTTGTAGCCTGCTTGGATGATCTATTGCCACATTTTCTCGACCTAGCTTGACATTGATTCTAAATTGAAACTCTTAAAATAATATTAGCCACCTAGAGATCTGTCCTCCCAACATTAACTTGTTAATCAGGTATTGCAATGTTTGGTGGTCTATGAAAAGCTCAAATGGTGTGGCCAACATATAATGTCAAAAAATTTGTAATGCAAACATCATATCTAAGGCCTCTCTTTCTGTAGTCATATAAGTTTTCTCTATTGCCGATACCTTCTTGCTGGCAAAATGTATGGGAAAATCCAACCTACCATCCCATGCCTATGCTAAGACAACCCATATTGCAATACCATGAGCATCCACATGTACATGGAATTGCTTCTTCCAGTCGTGATAAACTAAAATAGGTGATGTTACTAACCTTTGTTTGGCTCAATAAATGTTATTCGGCATTTTGATGTCCACTCAAACTTTGTATCTTTGTGCATTAGCTTTTCCCTTGATACAAATATGGTTGTGTGTCTTTTTATAAATTTTCTATAGTATCTCGTATGACCCAGAAAGGTACACACTTTTGTAGAGCTAGTTGGGGGTGGAATCCCCACTATTACTATAATCTTAGCTTGGTCAACCAAAATACAATCACTACATATGACATGGCCCAGAAGAACACTAAAAGTTGTGAATAATAAACACTTCTTTAAATTCAAAGCAATGCACAAGGCTCAACACCATTCTAGAATTAGTCGTAGCTTCGACATATGTTCTTTAAACAAAAATAAAACAACCTAGTCATCCAAATACACTTCCATAAAATCATGAATGAAATCTTTAAATGCAATTACTACAACACTAGAGAAAATTGTTGGTGCATTGTTCAGACCAAAGAGCATTACCTTATATGTGAATGAACCTCATTCTATTCCCAAGGTTGTTTTAGCTTAGTCTTCTGCGATTAGAATTTGATGGTATATGTTGAATCGATCTATGAATAAGTACACCTCGTGACATGCCATTGACTCGAGGACTTCATCTGTGAATGGTATTGGAAATGGATCATTGATGCAAGTGTCACTGAGTGCATCGTAGTCCCCACAAACTCTAATTTACCATGACTTCTTTGGTTGCACAACTATGGGACTGACCCAATCTATCTTTTCAACTAGATAAATGATCCCTACTTCTTGCATGCAATTCAGTTCAACCTTTACATTTATCTCCATGTGGGGTTTTAGTCTGTACGGGCACTTTTTAATGGGTTTAGCGCACTCTTTCAATTCTATGTGCATCTCCCCCATTGATGGATCTACACCTTTTACTTTAGATAACTTGGTCGAGACGACATTTTGACAGTCTCAAAGCAACTATAAAGCCTCTCAGATCTGTTCCTGCCCAGAGTAGTCTCCCACAATCACAAGTTTAGGCATCTACTATATTCCAATGTTTTCTTCAATCTTTTTGAATGGTGCTTGATACACTTTGTTTGATCCACTGAGTAGAGCCTCTTGTAGAGTATGTTCCCCTTCCCATTCCAAAATGTTTACGTTGCACAGTGTTTCCTCTTCAACTTGTTATGATGTTCAGTTGGTTTGACTTCCCGTTTCGGTTCAAAGAAGCCTTCTAAATCCAAGTCACTGTCACTATCACTAGAATCTGTTAGCTCATCTATTATTCTATTACCAGGCTTCATAAGAGCTTGTTATTGTTGATTGGCCTTGTTATTGTGACCTTGCTCATTTTTTTGTGTTATGGCTCCAATTGCTTGTAAAACATATTTATTCTCCAAGCCCTATATGGTCAACAAATACCTAAAAGCTTAAAGAAAACAACTTATGTTTTGGGGCCTATGGTAAACCAGATAATAGTGAAATTATCTTTATATTTTTTAGGTCCGTAAACAATAACAATATCGAAAACAATAAACCTCATAATTATAATAACTCCAATAGTATGTGAACCCTAATGGTGTGTGGTATGTCTAGCATAAACTTGTGTGCTTCGATAAATGCTCTAATGATTGTTTGATTCCCTTAAAATGTTTGTATGTGCTCAAAAGATTCCTATGAATAATAGATACTATATGTTTATATGAACTACAATTCTTGTGTATTTATAGACAAATTGAATTCAAATTAAGATTCTATTGGTGCCCAAACCAACATGAAACGGTCGAAAGAGTAAAAATACAAAACAAGGAAATGTGTTCATCAATTAGAAAGGACCGTACCAACTAGCCAAGGAGCGTTATTGACGCTCTTGGTGGGCTCATGAGTATTAATGACACTCTATAAACAAAACTTGAGGTGGAGAAAACAGGTAGTATAATGAACAGTTCTTTCAAAAGGTACTGGGAGAAGATGGGGGACCATAAAAAGTTAATAAATGTACCGATAATACTTAATTTAGACTACCAATCAACAATTAAATAAAATCATACAATTTAATGATTAATAAATAATTAGGAACCATTTTTAAGTGTCTATAAAAATTAGAGAAAAAAGAAAACAAATTGTTTTATATATTAATCACAAACATGTGATCGTTAAAGGATGTTAATACAAATTCTTTATTTACAGTGTTTCACACCACAAAAATGAGTCTTGCAAACTTTAAATTTTACAATTTTATTAAAACGAAACAATTTTACTAAAAATGAAGATTACAATACAATTTTATTAAAATGGAATAATTTTACTAAAAATAAATATCTCAATACAATTTTTATAATAATTTGTAGTGTTAATATTTATTGGATAATTTATAATTTTACTAAAATAGAAATTAGATATAATTTTATTAAAAATAAAAATTACAATACAATTTTATAGCGAAATGAGTCCTCATGTTGACTATTATAAATTTATTTTATTTTTATTTTAATACAATAATTATAATTAATTGTGATAATGATAAGTTATGTGGGAAACAATAAATGAATGTGGAAAGGGAAAATTAAATTATTGTTGAAAATAGAAAATGAAGTCATTTATTAAAACTAAAAAACTTAATTTATATTTATTCCAACTATCCTTTCCTAAATGTATAATTTAAGATGGATCAATAAGAAAGGCATGTGCATCTCATCATGGAGGTTATTTTTATTATTTTTTTATGGTAATAAAGTATTATAAAAATTTATGAGGTTTTTATAGATTAACATAAGAGATACATAAATGAAGGGGACAAAGTAATTAATAGTAAAACATTTTGTTTGTTGATCTCTCTTTTTTAGTATTATTTAAGAGGAAAATTCCACTAAGAAAAGGTGTGTTACACAAGCTTTTGGGCATGTTGATAAATAAATATGATGTTATGGTTGTCTCTTATAAACTATGAAGACGTACTTTAAAATATCATTACCAAACTTATATTATTTTTTGTTACATTTGAATGCATGCACTTTTTTTTAATGTAGAAGTTCAAAGTTACATATATATCAACATCTCTACCCATGTCTTGGATTATATATAGCGAATTACAATTGTTAAATAATGCTAAGCATACATCTAAATCTGAATATTTTATATCACAACTAAAAGATTTTTAATTTTATAAATTGTAATAATATTTATAAAATTATGATTAAATTTACATTAATTTATAATCTAATATATATATATAAGGAAGGAAGTAAGATAATCAATAAAAATTATTTCAAATGATTTCTATCATTACATTCTTTAAGAAAAGATAATAAGTTTTATGAGACTTCATTTGAAAAATATTGTGCAATGAAGCAAAGTGTACAATCCTATCCTACCTCATTTCATTTACCATTTCTAAAACTGAATTACATTTACCATTACACTTTTATTAACAAATGTTAAAGATTTTTGTGTGGCAAGTGATCACTTGTCATAGTTTATTACTAATAATATAAGGAAAAAAAAATTATTATTATAATAACCATACTTATAGATATCTTAAAATGACTTTAAAACATATATGACAAAAAAGTCGTTATTATAATAAATATACCCATAGATGTCAAGTTACAATAACTTAAAATATTAGATAAATCTTAAAAATTAAAATTTCTAATTAATAAAATTATTATTGAATTATAATTGTGTTCATTTAGAATTGTGAGATAAAATTGATGAAAAATGTTAAGTGAAAATTCCAAAACAATTGATTATAATTATCATTCCTCATATTAAAAAATGCTTAAAAAACATGTTTATAATAATTAATAGCATACATTTAAAAAGCATACTAGTTACCTTTCCTCATATTTAAAAATGCTTAAAAATTGTATTTATAATAATTATCAGCATACATTTAAAAACATATCATTAAGATTATCACGAGTATAAGTATACATATTGTGCTCGAAACATTGGTTTTAATGATTTCAGAAACTTCTTTTTCAAACTTACATCGAAAAATTTTAAATAATATTATAATAACTACTCATCAAAGTCTTCTTTAAACGACTTACAACCACATGTAAAGTCCTACAAAATTAAACCTCTATTATTAATTTCTTTTTATAAACTTTCTTATATTATTTATGAATTATTTGAAGAAACATATTCTTGCTTTCTTTATTTGCTCACAATTTAATAAATGACATCCATGGAACTTGAATCATTGCAAATCTTAAAAGTTACAAACAATGAAAGGTCATATTTAGTGAATTTTAAGAGGTATTTTGTTTTTCTCAGCCAGTTTTGTTTGTACATATAATTTAACATCTATAGAACTTGAATCATTACAAATCTTATAAATTATTAAAATATTAAAATTTATTTTTTTAATATGAAAATTTTAATAATAAATGATGTTTCAGGGTTAAAATTTATTAATGAACTATAGATTTTGTGAAATGAATAGGAAAAAACATCAAAATTAAATAAATAATCACAAAGTTGAATAACAGTATATCGAATTATGATATGATATTTTCAACTTCAAAATTTATTACCAAGAAAATTATAAAGGGTGATTAAAGATGCAATTGACTTGTTTAGTTGATGTTATATTTTAAAGTTATTATATCCTATTTTAATTTGTCAATCATAACAAAATATGAAAATAATGGAAAGAAACACTTAAGAGCATTGACATTTTAATATACAAATTTCTCTATTTAAACCATATCACAAGATTTAATTATAATCTTTCAAAAAAATTAGTGAGATAATTTTCACATTATAATTTAATAAAAATAAAACAAAATAATAAAACTGCGGATTATATTTTGATGTAATTTTGTTATAAATTTACAACAGTTATATCATATTATCTAGTCTTAAGGCTATGAAAGCTAAGGTTCAACAATTGGCAATGAAAAAGTATATTGTCACCATTGAATCGCAGGTTCGAATTACACACCGACTCCCCAATAAATCTCACATCCAAAGCACATGCAGCAGCACCTCTAGAGAATAGGCCCTCATTTGTGTCCCATGGTGAAGGCCCACTGGCCCTCATTTATCAATAGAAAAAAATACGTCATATATTCATGGGTGTATTCTTTGCACCTAAATGTGCACTTGCTGGTTAATAGTAAACTATGGAATTCTTTTCTAAGGTCCCAACTCAACCAACATGCTTAACAAGATGGGGGACCCTTGCATGACAAGATGGTAGTTTTACTTTATGTATATATTTTTTATAGCACCCCTTCTGGTTCTTGCCTCATGACAAAGCTCGAAAGCAAATTGAACATTTCCAGGACACCTACTACTAATCATCAATGCATGCCATGCCCATGATACTGACCTTCAACAAAAGTAACTTTCGTGAAGCTCAATGTTCATAGAACAAACAATGATCAGTATTCCAGAAACATGCAAGACTTATGGGGATACCTCCCTGATAAAAATAATAGTCCGGTAGTCAATGGGCTAATCCACAATTCCCCGACAGCCTTGCGGGGAGGTAAACCAACCCCTTTTATTTCAATACATGATTGCAAATCTAATTCATTTCATCATTGAATGCGCTGAGTATGCAGATATTCAGAGTCAATATGAAAACAGTTTGAAAGTAGGCAGCCTAAGTGAGCTTTATGAGGAGTCTACGCTTCACAATACTGCTGGTTTATTGATCAAGTTTCATAGTAGAAGATCTGTTATCGAAAAAAACCTGAGAATGTCTTGATGTTCCGGCTCTTGGTCCCTTAGACTGCTTGGTCTTGTGGACGTTATTAAAATATTTCATTTCATTTGTCAAACATATAGAGGAATCCATTATAAGGTTTTCTTCGACCTAGTCCAGTCATTGGAATCATATCTAACTAGAGCGTCCATACAAATTTCTAAAGGATTAACTTATTTCAGACTAGATACAAAAGTGGTAAAGTAGTCTATTGACAGTACAGATTTATGATGAGTAGTGGAAATTAAATTGTCCAGAAGAGATGAAAGATTGAACTGTTTTCTTCAAATAACAACCATATTTCAAAACTTGAATGGCTTGGTCATGGAACAACTTAATAATGACACAGCAACTATTTAAGCCAAAAAAAGGTGATATGGAGTTTCCAATCGCCTTAACTTGGCTCTAAAGTAAGACCCTGTTGTTTTCTGCAGCAATTCAATATCAATAATTATACGTACATCTGAGATACCTTCGTTTTTCTCTTTCGCTTGCTTTTGCAAACCCTTCGAAGTAGCTAAAACAGAAAAAAAAATTATTGTATTTATTACAAAAAAATATATAAATAAAAATAACCGATACTCTCCTCTCAACCTCTTTGTCAGATTGATATGCCATAATTTAAGTCGTCTGCTACAAATGCTATGCAAAAAAAACTTGGGAGACAAAATTCTGACATTATTATGACTTCACAAGCAGCTTTTCAATGTGAATATTCATAGCAGAGCTATCTCTGATATTAATACTAAAGCTAAAGCTGATATTCACAGCCTTTTCAGTTTGATTTGTCCTCGGCTCCAGATGATTCGTTTGGAAGTGAAACATGATGTAAAATCTTTTGAACAACAAGAAGATCAAGTTGAAATTTTTCTGCAATATCCTTAGCGTCCATTGGTTTCTCTTGATTTGCTGCCTTACCTTTATGTAGGAGCAAAATCTGGCGCAGCTGAGAAACATTCAATGTTCCAGGAGCCATAATTTTGTTCCCACCAGTACGGGTAATATCACTAGTCTTTCTAAGCTTTGGCAATGGTCTGTTATATTTTGGCACAATAGAAGCCTGCATTGAAAAAGCAAATAAGTCTTCCTTATGACCAACAAAACTTGTAGAGGCGCAAATTAGTTTATACTGAATTTATGTATTATCTTAAGCCTTCATTGTGATCAATCCAACTTAACAAAAAATATCTACAAGGCGGAATAGCAAAATTTGTGTCTTTGTAAACAACAGCAAACATGAATCAGCAGGGACAAACACTGGGAAGTAATGTTTGACCTAAGAGCCTACAAAAGACTAGTCCTCTATACCTAGGGTACAAATATTCAAGTCCAATGGTAGGCATGTTTTACTTTTTACTAAAAAGGGTAATAACAGGAATGCTGAAATACATAGATCCCAGGATCACAAAGAGGAAGATGAGCATAAATCACAAGGAAAAAGGAATGCAATGTAATAATCTTTCATCAAGAGTTCAAATGCAGCATCTTCATCTAAAATGTGAAGGGGATGGGTAATAATTTAACTTCTACGTGCCAGAACAACATCACAATTGAAAAAATGATGGTAGTTCTAGAACTACAGAGGATTTTCAAATTTCAACTGCCTTGTGACAGTTGAGTCTCTGCTGAAAAAGCTGAAGAAATGCACTTATGTAAGGTTTTTCATTAGGCATTGATGAAAAGGTTAGAACCTTATAAGTGAGATCATAAATTCTACTTATGTAGTGAGGACGGGCATGAGCGTCTAAGTGCCCGTGAGGCTTTGATACAGTTCAGTATGTAAAGAATCAAAACATCGGAATAAGGCAAAAAGTTTCAAAATTGACTTGATTCATACATTCTGGTTATGTAGTGAGGGCAGGCATGAGTGTCTTAGGACCCATGAGGCTCTGATACAGCTTAAGCATGTAAAAAATAAAAACAACAGAACAGGGGCAAAGTTTCAAAACTTATTTGATTCAATATGGCCATTACATCCGTGTGTGGACACATCAAACCACAATATTTGAATGGGACATACAAGGGAATTGTAGTTTTTTAGGTCACTGCAAGCAAGACACCAATTTAGTGTATGAGACCTCCCATATAAAACCCCACAAGGGAATTGTATTTTCATTTACTCCGTATATTGTTCAACAAGGTGTACAACCCTAAACCCCTCCGGTTTTAACCAAGTGGCCTCCTCTATGATGTACACATGCCTTCCCCATCAGGCCCACTTTCGTAGGTCAGAACTGCCTACCAACCTAAACTGATCTACCCAACGTATAATTAAAAATTATCTTGTATACAAAGTATAATACATATAAGACTTGGGACCTCAAAAACAAATTAGGACTTAGGATTAATATTTTTTGGGTGAAACCAAGCCAAAAGATGTAAGATTACAGGCAAGTTCTGAAATTCAAGTTTTGAAAACCGTTTTCCTTAAAGGTTGATGTAAAATTGTGTAGGTCCTTTTCTTTCCCAGTTATGCACGTATGATAACAATGGTATCCAGGACTAGGGAACTCAACTCTATAGACAACCTAAACAAGTAGGGTGTCGATCCTCCTAACCCAAACAAATCACAAAAAAACATATCATAACAAAGCAAGTCATATATGAGCCTTGAAACAAAAATGGCATTAAGATTCAACTTGATGTAAATGCATACAGCAACACCTGGACACGAAATTAATATGCCAGAAGAGTGCTAAAGCTGCTATCTCTATAAGGACATTGCCTGCATCTACAATTCATCCGTAAGAAAACTTAATATGCACGAGCTCTTAAGTAGCCTACCTCACCCATTTCTGATGCCCCGCCTGATTTAGTCTTAATTCGTCCTAGCAGCTCATTCAGCATTACATCATATTTTGGATCTCTCTGCTCCAACGAATCAAGCACCACATTAGGATTTATTTCTGCAGCACATGTCAAGAGGTACAGTGAGTTAAAAATATATTTAATTGGATAAACAAAACTTCCAACTTGGGAAAAAACTCCAGAAAGAAAGTTCTCAAAAAACAAACTGCATGACGCAGCTAATGCTATTTTACGTAATGGGGAACAAACATAAATACAAGGATGACTTACAATTAACTTTCAAGATTGCTGTTCAACCTTTTATCTAAATTTTCTGTCTTATCTGATCAAATAGTAAAAATCTTCTACCTTGGTAATAAACCATTTTTCCCATGCAATGAATGAGATAAAAAAGGATCACCATATCTAAGTTCTAACCATTACTAAGAGGTGGTGCACCCAACCAGGTTACTCAAGCCAAAGCCACAAGTAGTAAATAAACACGGACAGATTATACCATATGCATTCATTCTAACATAGTATGATGCATTAGATTTAATATAGCACTGTATGCGCTTGCAGTGTAGGAACAGTGAATCGAGACTCGGTGAGTCCTCGCCAATTCAAGTCCGAGCCAGGGCCTGCGAGGAACCACCGAGTCTTTTACAGACTCGCCAAGCCCTTGGCCAAGTCTGGCCAGACTCGCAAGTTTGACTAGACTCATGAGCCCTGTGCCCGGAATCGCCAAGTCTGAGGTGTTTTACATTTTTTTTTAAATGCAAAAAAAATACAATAAAGTAAAAAAAGAAATACACAAACCTAAACCTAAAAGCTACTCTAACACACTCAAACACTCGTTCACTCATCCAAACCTTATTTTCATGAGCCCATTCCATATTTAACTTTCCCCACTTCACACACCATTGTGATTAAATCATTCTGATCTTTTGTTTTTGCTTCAAAGGTGACGATTGTTAGTGTGCAAATGCTGGATTCAACATGGATAAGAGGTAATTAGCAACAGGGCTGTGCATTGTGATTGAATCATCTAAATCCATAGTTTGTATACAAGGAAACAATTTTATGAATATAAACCCAACTCTTATTTAATATCAGCTCTCAAGTCTCAAGTTTCAAGTTCAATTGTTCGACTTAAAACATTCAATATTGCATTATTTCCTTCTTTGCCTATACGTGTATTTTTAGATGTAATTGACTAGTTTTAAGTGGATTTTTAAGGGGATTTGACATGTAATGCATTTTAATAGTTTTTCACCTTAAAATTTGCTGTTTTTAATGATTTTTTTTTTAATTTACCAAATCTTGTTGCTAAGTCTGAATCAGAGTCAAAAATAGGCTTGCAAAGTCCGAGTCTCGATTCTGTGTAGGACATAACCCTTATCTTGATGTATGTGGGCATAATTGAGTGCTAACACTAATAAATGTTATGATCCCAATATAATCATGAGATAAATAAAGTTTAATAAATGTGATGTTAGTTAGGAAAGAGTTGTCAATTAAATAAGCAATTACAAACATCTCCAACAAGAAGTTATCTCTATAGAACAGTGCACTTAAACATCAATATTGAATGAGAAGCATAAACAAGTTATTCTCTCCTCGAATTTCTGCGTACGATATATGACTGATACACATACCACAGCAAGATCTATTGTTGCATTGAAACCACTCTAGGGGAAGAACGGTTTCTCTCAATTCGTTGTACTGCCAATCATCCTAGGTGATCTGGATCCCAGGAGGTCTGGGAAACAAACCCTAAACGAGGATTTAGATGGGTTGAATGCGTATGTGGAAGCAATATTAAATAAGATGGAGAATAGAGAAGGTAATAGAACTAGAATAGAAAACTATAATAATATGTGTATTCTATACAGGACATGCTCTTGACACAGATGTTTGGCTGTATACTTTACTACGATTTGTCTGCTAACTACTGCTACAGATGTGTATACATAGAAAACAATGTTTGAAAGCTAAGGACCTGTTGTGGAAGTTGAACCATTTGGGCTTAGGTGTGACTCTTCATATTCCAACGGTTACATGACTTTATTGATAGGTGCACAGGATGCTAACAGATGCTATGGCATAACATGAGCCCTTGAAGTGCCACTTGGCATTGCACAGCATGGCAAAGAGTGTCCACATGGGTGATGTGCAATCTATAGATTTCGCACAGAGGTTGAGCTGTGTGGAATGCTTGTAGGTGTTGCACCATTAGCCGATGTTGTGAAGAGGTTGCCTGCAAGGCACAAAAGAGCATCATGTTCTGTAGGTGGTGCAAAGTGTGCAGAGGTTGGGCTATGCAGAATGTGAAGTAGCGCTGAATGGCATTGAGATTGATTAACCAAATTTTGGCATGGGGAAACGGGGTTGCTGCTCCTCAACCCTTCAAAGGGCTAAGCCCTTGACACTTATGCACTCCACTCAATGGCGTTGAGATTGATTATCAACATTTTGGTGTGGGGCAACAGGAGTGCTGCTCCTCAACCCTGCAAGGGCTAAGCCCTTGACACTTAAGGCACTATGCACCTATTAGCCAAAGTGCATGATATTGTCTTCTGAGTTGTGTGTCATGCTTCCTAGCGTTGCACAGAAGGTGCATGGTGCTAGGAGTTGTGCGAAGGTGCTCAAAGTACGAGAGTAGTGTGGCATGCTTCCTAGCTCTACACTGGATGCACATGATGCAAGGAGCTACATGGTGTAGTCTTATGAGTTGTGCGGCATGGATCCTAGCACTGCACAGAAGGCGCATGATGTAAGGAGCCGCATGGAGGTGCTTGAAGCGCAAAGGTTGTGCAACATGTTCCTTGGTGTTGCATAGGAGGCACATGATGCGAAGGGCTATGCAAAGTTGCACAAGTAACCAATACACTTAATGTAAAAGCACACGATGGTGCAGCTACACATGGATCACTAGGTGTTAAAGTTTTAAATATTCACATCATCAAGTCCAGTCTTTGGCAATGTTGATAGTGATGAGAAAACATAGGTGAGTGACACTGAAAAATGTGTACACCTAATATACACATCACCACACTATACACGAAAACCCAAAAAGATATATTAATGATATCATTTTTGGGGATTAACTATGAAGGCATTGCTTTAATGATGCATGACATTCAATATAGCATTGTGCACAGTGTTGGATATAATCCTTATTTTGATATGTGGGCATAAATAAGTCCTTGTCACTAATAAATGTTATTAGTCCCGTGTGATTATGTCATAAATAAAGTTTACTAAATGTGGTGTTAGATAGGAGTGAGTTGCCAATTAAAAGATTAGTTACAAACTTCTCGAAAATGAAGTTATCTCTATAAAACATTATACGTGAACATCGATATAAATTGCGAAGCATAAAGTATTTATTCTCTTCTAATACATTTGTGTACTCTCTGATGTATGTCCAATACACAAAACAAGGGAAGATCCACTGCTGCATTGAAACCATGTTAGGTGAAGAATAGTCTCTCTCAATTTACTATACAAAATATTGGGAAAAAACAAATGATTCTATTTATTCATTAACGGAGAGTTATATATATAAGCTTTGATCTCCTACAATTGTGAAGTTAGATCTCATCTTCTACCCTACAAATTCCTATTCATCCTAATCTATATCACACACTAACACACTAAAATCCGAGTTATTACTAACTCATGTGCACACACAGAGCTAACACTAAATAATAGATTAATACATCAACTATGATGTACTACCCTAGTCATAGTTCAAAGGAAAGGAACGTTATTGTAGTCTTTTGGGTGCTTCGGTTTTTGTCACTACACCAAATGACAACCTTTGAATTAGTGACAAACTCAAGGTTGATTGGCCTCCTTCCTTCGTTTTTTCCAACATCTTGTTAATTTGGCTCAATTAGCCAAACAGATCTTGAAGCTCAAAGGTTTCGACATTGAGTTTATTTTATTTGTTTTTAATGTTTTCCCTTCCCATAATGCGAATTGGCTTATATGGATGTTGAATTCGATAGAAAATGCATCCACTTACAAAAGACAAATATTTGAATTTTGAAAACGACACCATTGACACAAGAACAAGACTATCTTTTCTATAAATGACACCCTACCAATTGACGCTACTTAACCTTATTAGAACATCTAAAAACATTACACACTAAAGGATAGAAATGACAAACTATTGACACAAAAATAAAGATAGCATCATCGAACTCCTAGACTCCACCTATTATTAAACACCAAACTCTATAACAAACAAATACCGCTAATAGTTAACACAAACAAACAACACTATATAACCTGAACACGACTTATGACTTGAGGCTTATTTGAGAAATAGACAATTTAACAACTATATTAAAACTCACCATACAAAATGAGCAATAAACTAAATACAAATTAATCTAAACTAATATTTATAGCATGAGCTTAGATATTATAACGATAACATTACTACTGACGGTGACTTGGCATACAATGGTTGAATACACTTGTGAATGGCAGATTTGACAGGCGACAGTGAAACATACGGACCACAATGATCAAGTTGATCAAAGAATAGATGAACTGGCCACAACAAAAGTCATAAATTGCACATTGATGCAATAGAAGATGCATGTGGAACCAACAAGAACATATTTGCTAAGGATGCGAAGTAAGTCCGCAACACACATGGTCGGGTCTGGAACAAATCTTCAATGCAGAGTGAACAAAAGCACGATGAGAGTCTTTGCATGAAGTCTAACAAACATAGCACACACATACAGAAAGTCTTCATTTCATCTATGACGATGCATGAGAGATGATGTAAGCAAATTGCAACACACAAAGAGGAATGTCAGAGCCGTAAAGGCAGATAAATGCAGACATAATTGACAGAGATGATCTTAAGTTTTCTGAAATAGATGAACATGATCTGTGTAGGGGTGATAAACATGGCCACACAAGTATGGCACACAAGGGTGTGGTGGATATACACAGTAGAAGTAAATGTGCACAAGGAGCAGACAGAGACAATACGCAAAGATATGTTCACAATGTAATGAATACAAATGTCAGCAGCTCAGATCCATATAGCAGGGATTTGATCAATGCATGGGTCCTCAACCTCATAGCAATTTACCTTAACAAACACTTAACATATCTTAATCTAGTTGAAACTACATTAAACTCTACAAAAATGCTTACAAAATTAACCTAGTCAATTGGGGCAATCACAAATCATGAAGATACCCCTCACAAAATTCTCACAAGCATCTCCGCTCTGATACCATATCGGGAAAAACCCATTGATTCAATTTCTTCATTAAGAAAGAGTTACATATATAGGCTTTGATCTCCTACAATTGTGGAGTCAAACCTCATCTTCTACCCTACAAACTCTCATTCATCCTAATCTACAGTACACACACACACACTAAAATCTAGGTGAGTTATTGATAACTCACATACAACACACAACTAATACTAAATAATAGATTAATACATCAACTATAATTTACTAACCCTAGTCAATCTCCCAACACTATAAATTGACCTGGGAGTTACGTAATCGCTTAATCAATTAAGTCCAATCTTCAGCAATGTTGATAGTGATGAGAGAACATAGGCCGTCGGCATTATATAGTCACACACATCATGCCACACTAACAAACAGCTATACATCTTACCGCTCTCCAATCACTAGACTATAGAATTACAGATTAGATTGAAGTACCTCCCATCAAACTGCAATCTAAAGTTTGGGAATATGCACTTCCAACATCCACAAAATTTCAAACTCGTAATAGAAGGGTAGCATAGAGAATCAATATGTATACCAAATGTTTAGCAAGCATTTAAAATTGTTTGGCAAGCATTTACAATTATTAAAAGGAAAACTAGAGGAGTAGAACAGTCGAAATTTTGGAAACACATTTCATGCCAAAGAAAAATTTAAAACTAGGCTTGCAAGGGTGCAACAAATCATTCTGCAGAATGGCATGGATCCAACTTCCCAAGTTACAAAAGTAGAGCTTCTCACACAAGTGGAAGATTTATATTTGAGACACAAAAAAAAGTCAGACCTAGGTTCAACAAGGGGATCCAATTTCAATAGTCTTTTATATATCTTTCACTCCTTGTCGGAACATAAGGAGAAAGTTGACACACACAATTTTGTCTCTACGCTGACCAGCGTATTGACAAACGACAAGATATAAAAAGGACCGCAATCAAGATACTATTATTAGAACATGATGTTACTAGAAACCATCCCCAGGCCATAATATTACAGCATATCTCCACAAGTCATGCAGGCAGAAATATAGATGTGGCTGTTGGCCCCTATAACAGAGCAGGGTCTCAAAACAATAGTTTTTCCTTTACGAGTGGATAAGTCACCAAGTCAAATGGATTAGGCACAATTTTATAAAAATTTGAGATACTTATGAAGAAAAATTTATTGGCAATGGCTAAGGAATCTCGAACATCTCACAAAATGTTAAAATGGTTTGGCTTCGCTAACATCAAATTGATTTGTAACGAATTAAGTGGCTGGCCCAGGCACATATCTATCAATGGTGGTAGCATGAATGTTATGTTTGTTTTATACTAGGGCCTTGCACAAACATCTTGCATGGTTTATGCATAGCATTTTGCACAGTTTCATACATGTTTAATTTAAGGCATGTTTAATGGATGAGTCCACTATCTGATGGAGTTATAAGGGGGTTTTTGAATTAAAGAAGAAAATCTTAGAGGTGGAAAAACGAGCCTCCTTGCATAGTTTTGGCAGGAAACTCAATGCCCTGGAGTGACTATTTTTAAACTCTTACAATTCAGGTAATATTTGGAGTCACTAATGGAAAACCTTGTGAGCCCATAGATTTGCAACATAGGGTTGGAATGACATGCGAGCCACAATGAAACAAAGGTGTGGCGACATATGCAAGTGGCATGGACCTTATAAGTGGGGTTCTATAAAAAGGTTAATGACTCCTTTTTTTTTCACTTAGCTGGCAGTAACTTCTTGACAATCAACCTCTAATATCTGAAATTCACTCGCTATCCACTCTACTCTCCCTCTACTCGGTTGTTGACATTGGTATCCTAAATTTACTCACTGGCATTCTCTTCGGGTTAACAAAGTTTTTAAAATCTGTCCTAAAGGCCAAGCCAGTGATGCGTCATATAGATCTAACACACTGATGCTTGCATATTTGTTAAACACTGATTAGTTTCAAGTCTGCATAGGTAACCTGGGGCATTTTTTAATCAATAGTAGGTAATATTTGCCTCCTAAATATTTAGGGTCACTGTAAGGCATCCGAGTTAAATGAACTGTATTGATAGAACTTCGTAGCATACCAGCGGACTGCATTTCAAGCTGAGGATTTATTTTACAATGTAAAATATATTTAAGCTGAGATATATACTTTGTCTGTACCTGCTTGGCACTTGGTCCGTGTGAATCATTCTTTAGCAGGGCTATTATTCTCAGAAGGGTTTAAAATCTTTTAGATATAATACTGACAGTCTCCTTTTCTTCATCTTCTTCGTCACTCTGGCAATGTTTATTTTTGCCTCCTATAAATCCAACACATTGCAGAGAAATGTATTGAGCTGACCCAATCAGGAAATAGTTGCAAACTGTTTTTCAATATACCAGAAGCTAACTTTGATACAGAGCATCCACTTTGTGGAGATAAAAGCAAGGCTAGAGGAAAAAGAAGGATGAAACTTATTTTTTCAGGTTTAGTTTGGAAAAGGTTTAGCACACATTCAACAACCATGCTAGTGCACATTTGACATGTACATTCAACTATGGCATTGTCATTTGCAAGGATGATAGTAACCATACCTGAGAGTTTCTGGTACAGAGAAGGAAAAAGATAATTGTCAAAATATATATATAGTATTTCTTATTCAGAAATATACAGGATGATATTGCAGCAACACATAAGGCATCCTTATATAGATGCTAGAGAGGTACAAGTGTGATTGGACGCACTTTTTCAGTATTAATTAGGATAATCAATTATAAAATTAACAGTTTCATTACAAGCACCCTCTACTTGAGATGCTTTGTCCTAAAAGCATGGGAAAAGATGAATGTGAGTCTATGAAATATTGCTTCTCCCAAGATGCCTTGCAGTAAATTCTTCCACTTAATTATATACCCACTGATTTGCCTAGAACGCAAAATCCTTTAACGAGTTTCAAGAACACCTTCAGGTTCAAGTACAAGTTTTCCTCCATCTATGACAGGTAACTCAGTTTGAACAGGAACATGTGTACCCAATTTCTTCTTGGAACAAGATAGGTGAAAAACATTGTGAAGTTGACTTGATCTTGGTAATTCCAATGCATAATCTACAAGACCAATCTTCTTACTAATCCAGTATGGTCCATAAGACTTGGTGATAACTTGAAATCTCAACCACTCTACTTCAATGAAGACATAAAAAGACCCAGTCTCCTCCTAGATTCTCACTCTGTCCAGTGTTAATCAGCTTGTTGCTTCATGCAATTGCGATCGCATTCTAATCCTTAAGGATGTGTACCATCTGTTGAGACTCTTCCAAATAGTTTCTAACTGACAGCACCTTGATACTAGTACCAATGAAATCCTTAAGCCTTGGAAGTTCGTACCCGTAAAGGGCAGTGAATGGACTCATCTTAGAGGGCAGATGGTAAGGAGTACTATCCCGCCATACTTCGAGGTGCAGCCACTTAAACCATTGGCTTTGTTTATCAGAGGCAAAAGAACACAAAATATCCTTCTAAGCACTTGTTTACAACTTTTCTCTGACCATCAGTTTTTGGATGGTATGAAGAATTCATATTCTTACTCGTAAACATATTCCTTCTAGCAATTACTTGCAGAAAGAGGATTCTGATTGCACGCTATTACTTTAGGAAAGCCATGTAGCTTGTAGACATTTTCCACAAAAGCAATCACCATGTCTGACATATCACATGGTTTCTTCATTGCCATGAAGGGAGGGTATTTTGTTAGGCAGTCTACCACAACCAAATAAAAGAATTGCCTTTCGAAGTGGGTAAGACATCAATGAAGCTCATAGAAATCTCTTCCCAATTCTGCCTGAGAATCTATAATGATTGTAGTAAGCATGGTTAGGGTACTTACTCACTCTTCATTCTTTGGCAAGTGTCACATTATGCGGCATAAATTTTTACGTCAGACATCATTCCTTTCAAATAAAAGGACTGCCGCACATTGTAAGAGGTTTTAAGGGAACCAACATGTCCAAAAGCTGGTGATTCGTGGTTCTCCATCAATACTTGCATCTTAAACTTTGAAGATTGTGGAAAATAAATATGTTCCTTGAACCATAATTTATCATTTTACCAAAAATAGGATATTTATTTGATCAATGATCCATTTACAAATATCGTCTTTGATATAGTCTTCTTGCATGTCCATGGGCATTAATCCATATTGGGACCGCACTTGAGATTGAACATATCATGTATTCTTCAGCCATGTGAGATAGTGTATCTACAGAAGGATTGCATTTTCTCTTCTCATGCAGAATTTCAAAGTCAAAAGTTTGAATCTTCTTGATCCACTTTTGTTGTTCAGTGGACGAGGTTTTCTGTTGGAGTAAATATTTAAGACCATCATGGTAAGCCTTAACACAAAACTTACTACCAAATAAGTAATGGCTCTGCTTGGCCAAAGCATGCATAATGGCAAGCATCTCTTTATTGTATGTGGATCACAATGTCTCCTTCAGCTTGAGTTTAAGACTCTCAAAAGCTATTGGATGGTCATCTCGCATAATTAGTGCTCCGTCCCTTAGCCTAAAGCATCACACTCAATGACAAACTCCATGGAAAGATCTGGCATGGCAAGCACTAGAGTTGATGACAATGGCTTCTTTAGTTTCTCAAAGCTTTCCTTTGCTTCCTTCATCCATATGAACAATTATTTCTTCAATAAATCTATTAGAGACACTGCTATATGGGAATAATCCTTGATGAACCATCCATAATAACCAGCTAAACATAGGAAGCCTCTTAACTTGGAAAGATTCTTCGGTTTCGGCAATCCTACTATCATTTTAAATCTTTGATTTTCACATGATCGACTTTATCACATTCTGCTGAATAATGTGACCCAACTACTCTACTTCTTTCTTGCCAAAACTACATTTGTACTTCTTCACATAATACTTGTTTTTCCCAATATTGAAAATACTTGGTGCACATGACAAAGATGGTCCTTCCAGAACTTGCTGTAAAACAAGATACCATCAAAACATACAAGGACAAAATTCCCAAAGTATGGTCGAAACACATTATTCATAGCGGAATGAAATGTTACTGGTGCATTAGTAAGTCCAATGGACATAATCTTGAACTCATAGAGATCTTCATGTGTATGAAATGCTGTTTTGGTAACATCTTCTGGTCAGCGACAAATATAATAGTACCCTGATCGGAGGTCCAACCTGGTAAAACGATTTGCAATTTGCAGTTCGACCAACATCTCTTCAATAAATGGTGTTGGGAATTTGTCTTTAATGGTTATCATATTCAATCCTCTGAAGTCAAAAAAGAGACTAATATCCATCTTTCCTTCTCACCAATATCACTGGCACAGAATATGGGCTCTTTCTTAGAGCCATAACACCTAAATTCTACAATTTGTGTACCAAGCACTCAATTGCTGTTTTGTGATGATAAGGGTATAGGTAAGTCTTGACATTGACAAAAGCTGACCCTAGTTGAATTTCAATCACATGCTCAATGTCTCATTCAGGAGTTAGCCGCAATGAAAAGTCTTTACAAACAACTTTGTGTTTATCAATGATTTCATTCATTGCACCTCTATTTACCACTACTCTCACTGTAGCCACATCAATAAACAATCCATACAGATAGGTAATTAATGATATAATCAGATTCATAACAGTTTAAAATCACTCCATCTGCAAATATTAGGACTATTCCGGAGATGGTTGTCCTAAATTAAATGCATTTAATGTTCTGGGGACATTTCTGGTATTTTTAAGCCATTGTTAGAAGGTTTATTCTCTTCCTAGCTGCTTTGGATGTTGGCAGAGATGATCTCTGCTTTTTCGGAAACTTTATGACATCCATTGCATCTTTTGTATCTAAAATTATTTTTCAAGTACAACAGTTCCACACCCAAAGGCTGGTAATTATAATGTTCCACACCTCTTACATTTTGCAAATTGACCTATAATGATTTAAGTACATAAAAGTCAATCATCATAAATCCCAAAGTATACTTTCAGAGAAACAACTGGCAAGGGTTTGCGGAATTTAAACAGTTCAATCTTGCAAAAGGCAGAATTGTCATTGCTTCCCATTGTTCAGAACCCTAATGCTGAAGACATTGAAGATCAGAAGTTTTAAAGCCTTCATTACTCAATAACCTCTAATGTCTACCTTCAGCGACAATCCTAATGACATGAGAATGAAGACTATTTCAATGATCAAAACTCCAAACATACTATTTTAATGTGTCTTCTTGTCAAATGAACCCAAGGCAGAGGGTCCCCTAATTCCACCTAAGGATGTCCATTCTACAAAACGTTTAATTTCGCATACTTCTCATTTATAAGGCACAAACTTGCAAAGCATTTTAATAGGAAAAGAAGTACAGCAAATAAAGATCACAAACTTATCTCAAAGGCCATGGTGGTGGAACACTTGTAGGAGCATCACACAAGTTCAGATCCCCATCAATGCAATAAGGCGGCCCATAACCCCAGCAGACATGGCAATCTGCCATACATGTGCAAAATTTGTAGAGTATGACCCAGGTATAAAGCTACCCAGGTCCAGATTTACAAGTTTATGAATGTAGCACAAGCTGACCCTACACTGCAATAAAGGTAGTCCATAACCTCACCTGAGATTTACGAAGCCAAAAACAAAATCAGAAACTTGGTTTAACTATTACAGGTGAAGGAACCCAGACCTCCAAATAAGTCGGGCTCTATGACCGAGTCTATAACCGAAAAAGGGGTTGAAAAGGGTTTGCCCTTGAAAACAGGATTGTAGTTTGCCTATCTACTAAACATCATTTCTCAAGCAAGTAAAAGCACACAAAGCCAGGGAACCATGGTCAAATAGACCTCTAAACCCCAAAAAACCCTTAATAAGGTCAACAAATGCAGAGGATCCAATACCACCTCAGACAACAACAAAAACAAAAAAATCATAACACCCACCATAATAAGCATTATTGAATCTGCCCCTTAACTTGCAACTTATAAAATCATAACTGCGTTTCTAGGGTTCTAACTAAAGAAAAAACAAAATTGAAGATACCAATTAAAATGTATGTAGGTTTTCAATGTCAAGTTAAAATACTTAAAGAAACAATTATGGTACTTACTAGGATCCCAATTCTCAGGTTTTACTTCAATGGGTTGTGAGGGAACATTTTTTACTACAACTTGGGGATTGTTCTGATCTTGTATATGTGCTGACGATTTTGTGGGTGTCTTTGGACTCGAACTCGCGAGCTTCCCTGTTGCCCTGCGTAATGCCTGTCCCATATTTTCCCTAGATTTTGATAAAAACCGATTCATAATTCATTACACAGCTTCAATAGAAACATCATGATGCCCATTTCGATAACATTTTCCCATTTCTTTATTTCCAACAGCTACAAACTGCAAAATAATATTACATCAACAACAGAAATATATATATCTTTCATTGTGTAGCTACAGAAAGTTTACGTGTGGGAAAATGTAAATGGCGTCTACAGCATTTTTTCCTGCCAGTTGAAACCGCTGGTACCTAAACATATTTATGAGAGTGCTACCCTACAAGACAAAACACGTTCAGTTTGAGAAATATTGCAGAGAACACAAATATCTTTTTTATAATGCTTTTTTTAATTATTAAAGACGGTTATACTTTGTAATTTTTGGAAAAACTTGCACCTAACCATTGGTTTCCCCATAAAATCTATAACCTGATCACACTTCATGTTGTTTTACTAGAGTAATATCGTTATACACAACAAAGTAAAATAATGGCACAAGAGATCTAAGATAATACAATAAATAACAATGGTCAGATCTACTCTAACAGAAACTGAAATTATAATCAAATTATGAATAAGTAATAATAATGAAAGGAAATAAATAAATGACTAAAATGAACATATCTAGGTATTATAATTGAATTATTGGATTAGAAAGAAACTTTTGAGAATGATGAGATTGAAATCTTAAAAGATGATTAGTTTTATGGGACTCATAAATATGGTTGATCAAAATCGTAGGGTCGAATATGGCAATTTTCTAAGGAATGTGGCTTCCTACTATGAATATGGTGATTTTGACTTTATGAATCTACAACTTTCTAGAATATTTCGAGGGAGATTGACGATTATGTTTTTAACATTACTTCATTAAATTGATATATATTATCCTCTTAAATTTCTCTTCTTTGAATTTTTCTCAATTCGCCATAATGTTACAAGAATAGACAATATGTGTAAGGTTACTGGACTCAATCACTGTGAAGGTTGCAAGTATACATCTTGCACGTACAAAATTGGGGTTCAATGTAGTTTTAATGTTTTGTGAGTTTTCTCGACCCAATAATAAAAATAGCTTCACCTCCCCTCCTAAATAATCAAATATAACTACATGCTTAAGTGTAACTTTTTTTGGGTACATGTATTGGCATAAGACTTGATAATGACAGCATAATTGAATCAATGTGTAGACTCCTTTGACAAATGTGTAGACCTCTTGATAAGACTTGATAAATGTGCATGAGAAACTTGGATTGTAAGAGATTCCGACAATAGGAGTCCATAATGAAATGCCTTAAATTACATTTGTAGAAATAGGCTACATAAAGACACAATCACACATAGGCCAATCCTAGATAATAGTGAAAAATGAATATCAAGGCCCAAAAGATTAGCACAAGGCATAAAAGACCCACAAACATAATAACCAAATTCACAGGACTCACGACTATGGTTAATTAGAACCATGGGACCCACTAATATGGTCAAAGAAAAACCCTAAAATAATGTTTTGGACTTTATGAGAGCATTTGGGCTTGTACCAAGGTAAATTAATAGTCAATATGTAGGATTTCAAACATTCCAAGCATAATGAAGGTATTATCATTGACCCAAAGTGAATAAAAATTCAAGTAATTCAAACTTAAGTTAATAAAAGATAATACAGAGCCCAACGTTGGGAGAAAGAGTACAAAAAATATCCAAATGTATACCCATGAACCTAGTCCACAAAAACATGAAAATTTACTTGTACCAAAATTGGGTGTCTACGTAGTGCCCCACTTTGATGTGTGTGTGTGATGTATGTGTGTGTCAAAGTAAAAACGAATGAAAAAGTGATACATGCATGTACGACCTAAGGGATGGAGATGAACTCTACATTTTTATATTGGGTGCACCCATGCTTGATCATCAACAACTTAAATATACCTGCAAGCAAATAGGAATGCCAAAAAGTAGTCAATGTATTGGTAAATTAATAGTCAATGTAATATAAAATAAATGAATTGATGGTAAGCAAAGGAGCAAATACACCTAGTGGTATGTGAACCTTGTTATCACTCTTGGAACTCTAGATTTAAATATTGTAACAAGGACTGAAAATTAGAAGTCACATGCTTGGGGGTGAAACTCTACTTCTTGATCAGATAAACAAACATAATCTAGTCTCATTGCACAAGGGTGAGAACATTATACTTCTTGCCCAAAGAAGCAAACATGTATGGTCTCATTACACAACATCATGAACATATTTGGACTCACCACACAACATTAAGAACATATTTGGTCTCACTAAATGAAGATAGGAACATATTTAGACTATACAACTAGTGATAGGATGATCTTGATAGATGCCCCTCTTTTTTAGGTGAGGAACGTACATTGATGTGACATAAAAACACTATTCACATGTCCTATTCACTGATGATATGGTAGACACTATTCATCCTGGTGAGGTGTCCATAACACCATTCTTGAGTACTTAGGTGGCATGGGTCGAATTTATCATTTAGGGACAAGAAATAATGGTAAAAAATAGAATCAATTATCTTTTGGAGGTTTGTGATGATGAAAGAGACGATATCTACTATTTTAAATTGGTATCTCCTTTATCTTTTTAACTTTCCTTGAGAGGTGGTGCCAACTTTCCAAGATACTTTGTCATTGATCAAAGATGACCCCATGAAGCATGTGTTGTATCTTTTCTTTGGGCCTCACCTTGTCTCTTGACAAGATTCCCTCCATGTGAAGGAGTGGGACGAATTTTGGTCCCCTTTGTGTTTCATTAATTCTTCCTTGTAAAATTTATATATGCTTGTATTTCCTTTACTTTAGTTAGGTTAGGTTGGGAAAAATTTGAATTTGGAAGAATAGGCTTGGTGTGAAGCTTTTGAGGAGCCTATATCATACATGGAATTGCATATCACTCATCTCAAAAGAAAAAGTCATGTACACCATATGTAATTATAGGTAAAAGTGTAAAGTTATAATGCCATAAAGCTCGTATACAACACAAGAAACTCTATTAACATAGAAATATGTAATCATGTAAGCTCCATATGGAATATGTAACCCAATACTAAGATTTTAATGTATAATTATAGCATGTAAGGGTGTCATTAAAATGAGAAGAGGCAAATGATATACCTCATTGATATGCCAAAAAGGGAGACAAATGATACATCACATTATAACCATAGAAATATGTCATCATGTAAGGTGCAATAGGAGGCAACCCATGTAAGGGTAGAATGTGTGACCCATATGAGGGTGTAATAAGAGAAGGAAGGGATAGATGACATGTCTTCATAGTCCCTTATAACAATGGATACGTGACATGCCATATTATAATAGTATACCCCAATGTGGACAATATATAACAATGAATATATCAAATATGATGACCACACTATGACTAGGTGTACGAAGCACATGGAGCATGAGATCCCATTACGGTAAAATAAATGTAGGATCAATAAACGCATGGAAATAATATGTTATGTGTTACATCTCGATTCCTTACTAGGCAAACTTAATTATTCATGGATATTTATAGTTGACAATTTAATTTGGTTATTTTTAGCTAAGTTATGAGATATATGTTGTTATGAGATAGTTGGATATTATTTAGGTTATATGATTATATTACTATGAATTAGTTGTAGTGTATATGTTTGCATTACGATCATGTTAGTTTGTTATTTTAGCTATATTTTATGATATATGCATATCATGATGTTATGATCTAACTACCTACTTGTTGTGAGGTTGACGCAAAAGAACTCATCTCTCAAAGCATGAACGAGAGAGAACATCATTAGAGAGGGTGACATAGATGGAGTTGTTGGGGGATGACTTAGAAACTGGTTAGAACCCTACACACACTACATTAGCTAACACATGTTAGATGCATAACAAAATGGTTAGCATAATGTGTTTTGATGCCGTTTGCATTAGATAGTTAAACATGGTTGCTAACATAGTTTAAATAGTTATTTAGAATACATCTTGCGTGACTTGAGTGTGTGATAATTAAATACTTATAATAATATGATTTGTGTAATTAGTGCAAATTTAAGGTTATTGATTAATAGATTTATCATTAAATTATTTTGACATTTAAGGTGCTAATTTAATTAGTGAATTTATTAATTATTTTAATTAGAGATAAATGAGTAAAATATGATAATTTATATTTTAAGAGGAAAAATTAGGAAAAGAAAAAGAAAGAAAAAAAGTAAAAATCTCAAAGGAGAAAAGCCACGCCATGTTTTATGAATGACCTTTTGGAAAAAATTTAAAGAAAACAAAGCTATGTTTTTCTCATAGAAAGGGAAAAGATAAAGAAGAGAAGGGAGGCGTAGAACAGGATAGAATGCAACAGAGCGTGGAAGTGGAAAAGGAGGAGCAAGGGATAAGGACCGAGAAGCATGAGCAGATTTCATGTTGGTCATGTAATCAATTTTTGTGTGTGTGTTCATATTATGGGAATCTGGTGATATAGCAGTGAGCTAAAATATATATAATTAAAGAAATATGAGTCTCGTCAAAACTCTAGGGCCACTGTGAAATTGAGCGAACCTCCTATGTTACACAAACTATTATGGATTAATCTGTATAAACATAGAAACCATATATATATATATATATGAATCAGGTATAAACCATATTATCGGTTACAGTGAAATACACAGTAATAATTTTAAATAGAGCTAGTATACCTCCTATGTACGAAGATCTAGCTATATGTCAAACATGTGAATTATAATTATAGCTCAATGAATTATCCATGTAACATATATAATAGAGCTAATCATTATTAATTATAGCTAAGTGAATTATAATAATAGAGCTCAGTTAACTAGTTATATGTCGTTAACTGTGATAACTATAACTCAGTGAATTATCGTTAGTTGTATGCTATATGTCATTAATTACGAAATGATAATGAAATACACAATAATTATATCACTGTAATTATAGACTAATCTTATAAATTTAGTGTTGATAGAGCTAATATAATTTGAAGCCATATATATAATTAATCAATAATGCACTGTGATGTATATGTATACGGGATGTTATAGGTGATTTAAACTTAACTTATACATATGAATTCTAGTATAATTTTTAGTTAGTCAGAACATCTTTAGTTACATCAAATTTTTAATCAATTTTTTTTTATGGTTTGTAACATACTGAGCGAAATAAATGAATATGTCAAAATTGCGATCTAATATTTCAGTGAACCTGTAATCCCTTTAGTAAATATGTGTGTTTGCATTCCTTACAATCTTGGATAAGGCGAATTGCATAAAAAGTCACGAGTAGATAGTTCAAACAAATGATGAAAAATGCATATGCTAATATCAATACATGATGCCCAAATCCTAGTATACGAGTTGGTTTATAATCTGTATAATCATGTTTGTAAAGATCTATTGTATAATCTATAGTGCATGGCATATTAGCAATTATTCTTTACAATTTAAAGAGTCAAATCATGATAAATATTGGATATATAATGCGAGTATTATACAATTTCATAGATTTATAAATATGTGGCGATATGTGAATATACCACAGTGATATGAGAATATTTATCATCCAATATAATAAACTTAGTGCCTGAGTTAATGACCCAAATTGGTATTCAGATCTTTCGATCTTTAAAGGAATATTATATATATATTATTAAGAGTTGGTACATATAAGCAATGCATTCAATCTGTTAAAACATAGTTGGTATATCCCTTGATTTGCATTAAATATCATGCACTAAAGTGAACTATTGCTATGTTTATCAGATATATATGTTAAAGATCTTATATTATATGTAGCAATTTAACTATAACCCCGAGTTTACTAACGATTCGTAAATCCACATTTAGTAGGGTCAATCTTAATTAATAGATACAAGCTTTATATGTTAAGGACTTAAAATATATATGATATGTTAATAAAAACTCACATAATGACTTGTGTCTTATTATATGGTTTATCAAAATGAGTATGTTTCTTTATACTGGCATATATGCAGTTATAGTATATCAAAATCCTAAAATAACTTTTAATAAGGCATGTGAAGCATAAATAACTCAACGTAGTCTTTCATTATCTTATGATAAGCTTTATGATATGCATAAGTTTACTTATCATTTATAGCATGTGAAACAAAACACGTAGTGTGGATATAACACTAATAATAGCTGAATATTTATGAATTAATAATGGTATGCTTAATGTAAATATAAGTATGCATATGCCTATTAACATATACATACCGGTGTGCACTTCTAATTATAGTTTTATAAGTGGTTATAAACTAAATCATAGATTTTTGTGTAATATAATCTTGTAGATGTGTGCATACAACCCCCTGAAAGTATAACAAATATTAGAATGGAATATTATGTGTTTTTACGAGAACTAAGACTCTCTTTGTTATATCTAGTTGCTTGAATAAAAACTTATATTTTCATTGATTTATACTACTTTATTATGACTGATTATGGTAATAGTAATTGTGTTTTAGAATACTAGACTATGATAATATGGGTTATCATAGGGTGTAGCATATTCGGAAACTACTTATATTAATAAAAAATTGCAGTTATATATATATTTTATCCGAATTGTATAAACTGTAGTTATTATTTCTATTATGGGATAGATAATAATGTGAGATTCATTCATACGTTTGATGGAATAAATGTATGTTTTTTATTATTCCTATGCTTAACATGTTATGTGATATGATTTTTAGTAGGATGTAATTTGTATGAATATATTGGTTATATTATGTTAACCACATTCTCGTATTGTTGATACTAAGTAGTGAGACAAATTTCACTAGCATACTAGCATCACAATGCCAGATGAAGGTCATCTGATCAAGTGGTGTGTATGAATTTTGACTAATCCTTAGATCATTAAATTATTAAAAAAAATCACCAAATTAATATTTAGTGAGACATAATCATTTCATGAGTATGATTTACATGTTTGTGCGATATCTTGAGTGAAATGGGTTTCTATGATACACCACATATTTAATTTTAAAAATCATATAGCACACAAGTACTAGCTTGTCTCTCTGGATTCTTGCACCATCACTATCTACTCATTCATGACGGGAGGGCCATTACCTGATGAAATTAGTGCATGGGATCGTACGTCTGTGGTTGGTGTGAAAAAGTGCTCAGATGATGCTCTCCCTCCCCACAACAATAGGACTACTTTTGAGACAATACTTCAGATTGCCATAGATACTAGAGTCTTGAGAACTTATGTTTTGAGGAGCTATGTATCTTATATATATATGTATGTATGTATGTATGTATGTATAAAAGATACACACACACACACACACACACACACATATATATATATATATGTAACTTCTATTTTGAGGAGCTATGTATCTTATATATATATATATATATAGAGAGAGAGAGAGAGAGTATTCATTATTGAAACATTATCATGATGAGTTGTAATTACTTATTCATTATACATTGACAATAGTGGTTGTATGCTTGTACCATTCATGGTTGGATATCTGTAATTACTTTTTGCAATCAATGATGATCTGTTTCTTATGATGATAGTGATCAATGATGTATGATGTAGTATACTTCATTTACAGTATTCACACTTAGAGTATTTTGTATGATCACTAATTAGATTCTCGTGGTGTAATTTATTTAAAGTATATGTTGTTAAATTTTAAAAAAAAAATCATGTATTTTTAGGTAGATCCCAGTGGCGATGTTATATTATGTATATGTAAGATAAAGTCAATGAGGCTCCTAGATAATGTATAATACGATGCTCCCGATGGTGATAAGTGATGTAGGTATAGGAGAAGAACATTCTCCCATGAATAACAATGAGATGTTCATGGCCCAAGGAGTATTAAACAAGTGTAATATTGTGATATCCTTAATATCATAAGATATAATCAGTAAAAATCATGAGTAATGTGTGGGTATGATGCCCCCAATGGCGATGTATCAATAGTAAAATCCAATAATGTTTCAGTATGATGCCCCCCATTGGGAATATATCAATGACAATGGATATGATTGTGGGTAATATGATTGTGTGTGTGATGGCCCAATGATAATGTATAAATAAAAAGGTCTAGGAATGGATGGGTAAGATGCTTCTAGTGGCAATGTGTAGATAACAAATTATATGAATGTGCATATGATGCCCCCAATGACAATGTATTTATAATAAGGTATATGGATGATAAATCCATATTCAAGTTCGTAATGTAGGAGAGGTAATGTGGTGCCTATATGCTCCCAAATTTTGCATGGTGTAATATTTTGTAATGAACCTAGTGATGATGTAATAATCTCCACCAAAATATGCTCAAACTTGGTTCTCTCTCTTTTGATAATCTTTTACTCTTTCCCCAACCTTTGCAAACCTCAAATTATCCATTTTTTAGTGATTTTCCTTTAATTTTTTAAGTGTTTCTTTATGTGGTAATAATGTTAGGGAAAAAAGTAACCACCAAACCACTGTGACAAAAACACAAACCACAACAACTATTCCATTTTTGCCACTTGCATAAGGAGGTGGTTTCACCACTTGCATAAGCAGAGGTTTTGCCACCTTATGAACATTTTTCAAATTTATTGCCAAGACTTCAATTTTCATACGTTTTTCTTGTTTTGAGTTGCATTTTTTATTATTTCCTCTCGATTTATCCTCCTTGAATACCCAGTCCACTCTTAGTCTTATTTTTGTCAATCTCCTTGATCTTTAAGTTAACTTGACTAAACTCCCAGTAAATTTTCAGTTAGCTTCTAGTCATAACTCCTTCCTCATTACAAGTATTTTACTTTTATGAAAAAATTGAATTCAATTTTTTTATGTGTAATTGATGCGTATAAGGTTTCATAACCATATCCCACCTACTTATGTTTTGGAGATGCTTTGTCTTAGTCTACAATCATCTTCTTGTCATTTTTGCATGAGATTTGGAGAAGAAAATTCATTGAGCTTGCATACTGTTATTTATTGTTCATAAATCAGTCTAGCCACAATCAACTAATTCATTGTTCAGATTTATGTTGATTTGCTTCCATTATTTTGTCATATTTCTCATCATAGAGTTTCCAAGGTCTTCATTAAGCAAATGAGTTAACTTCTTGAGAATTATAAACTCACAACAACAATTTCTTCACCTTTAGTTGATATCAACATTAATCAGGTTGGAAGATTTAATTTTGTCTTCATTCCATTTGTTTATTAGATTAGATTAGTTCTCTTAGTTTTAGAGTATATTTTTATATTAAAAATATTTAGAAAACTAAAACAAAAAATATATCTTTTCTCTCATTCTCTTGCATTGAAAAGAACAGTTTTCATTTCCCTTGGTTACATTTGCATATCAAAATCTCAAATAACGGTAGTAATTGCATTAGATCTAGGATAGATTATTTGAAAAAAAAACATCAGTTATAGTTGAATGAAATCATTTCACTTTCAATTTTATCATAGCATACACCCACATCAAACACCCACAAACACACTCACACCAAAAGCTATAAAATAGAAGTTTGCATTTTAGAGATAGTTTACCCTTTGGCATGATAAAAGAACATTTTTTTAAATATAAAAAATCATAAATTAAGGTTTGAATTAATTTAATATTAACTTACTTAGCTTCACACACAACCCCAAAAAAATTAAACTTGCATCTTAGCTTGCATAGGTGGATTAATTTATGAAAAAGTAGAAGTTGTGTTTGATAAATCCAATCTAGGTTTTAGATCTTATTCTCATTTGCATGTTTGAAATATTAATTGCATATTAGTTTTCATTTACTTGCATTTAAAAATTTTAAATAAATAATATCCATATAGTGCATATAATCAAAACTTGCATCTCTCAAATTAGGAAAAGTATAAATTAGTGTTTGCATCATTCACTTGAAATTTCAATTTTAACATTGTATTTGTTGAAAACATAAAAAATCATAAAAATAGAAAAAAAAATTGTTTCCTTTTGATTTTATCTTTTCATTTATTTTATTTCAAGAATTTTCATTTCAATAAGTAGTGTAGTTTCATTTCTATTTGCAAAATCCTCTCATAAAACATACAAAAACAAAACTTGAGCCAAACCTCGTCAACACAAGCACTAGTTCAAAACCTTGCCATCAACCTTTCCAAAAAAACAAGTAAAATTTCACAAACACATTCAAGGAAAGCTACACATTTACACATTTCAAAAAAACCTTTCCCCCACCATTAGATAATGCTCCCAAAGTGACCTTACCTCCTTAGGGCATGCCTTTTTACTAGAGTACCAACTCTTGTTCTAACAGGTACCCTTCAAGGTGACATTAATTATGAACTTAGACTTGATGTTTTCCATTCCACCCCTCTCCTAGACCTCATAATCAACTAACTTGATGCCCTTGATGAACAAGCTCACCCAATAATCACCCTTATCATAGTGAGACCCCTTTTCATTGTAGTTTACCAGGTTAACAACCTTTAAGTTTAAGCCTCCCCTTTCTTTTCTTTTGTCTTTAGGTCTAGTCTCATCCTATTTTCATTCATTTTTTAGATGACATTGGACTATTAAGTCAACCCAATTGAATCAACCAAATCCCTAGGGTCTTACAACCCAATTTTGCCTAATTCCCTAAACCAAACATTGACCAAGGGTTGTGATATCTTATCTTCATCCACACTAAGGGTTCTTATGATCCTCTCTTCTCAAATTTATACTCTAAATGAGCAATGTTACATGGGTGAGCAAGCTATTTTGGTATCGCCATGAGCATCCCTTTCCACCCATCATTCAAAACACTGTCCTTGTATTTCAAACTAATCAACATGTTATTACAATGTTGCTCGCTCAAATCCCTCAACGACATCACTGCAACCAACCAATTCCCTGTACCATTCCTTTCACTATCCATTCTTTAGTTGTCTCAGCTAGAGCTCGAAGGTCGAGTGAAGGTTAGCATGTCACTTTTTAAGCATACACAAATTAGTGAACTTGACACGAAAGGATTCTCTTTTTATGTTGTCCTCTTTTCTTTTTTCCCTCCACCTTCTTTCCACTCTTTCATTTATTTTTTGGGTATTTATATAACCTCTCACCCCCTCCCCCCACTAGGTCCCTAAAGATGTGTGGCCAGGAGTTAGAGATAACTCCTAATCTTGATAACAATATGAGTCATCAAGTTCTAGGAGAGGCATCCTTATTTAGTTGGAACAATGACTCCACTTTAAATGTGGATAATTAATTCCAAAAATCTTCTTCCTCAAACTTGCAAACTAAGTCTAAGGTAGTAATATAATAAGTGTGAGACCCCTCTGAAACTGCTAGTAACTATCTAGACTCTAACAATATGTCTTTAATCATTGTATGAGAGATCTGCCCTCAAATTATAACTAGATCACATATTATATAGTAAAGTCTTGATAAAAAACAACATGAAAATTTGATCAATATATTGAAATAATTTGCTACCTAGAAAATGGGTTGAGTAAACTACAATTACCCTCTCATCCCTCCAACACTAACCAACACTTCCCTTCCTCATGAACAACCCATGATGACTTGTTTTGAGTCATCTAACATAAACTAATTCATTATTGGTTATCAATCCCTCACTCTTAAATTTTCCACAAAGGAGATTCCTAAATCTAACACCACTTATTCATCGAATGAGTTCATCTCCACCTTGATGGGCCATGTTCAGGATCTAGAGAGTGACCAAGACACTCTAAACCAAGGGGCAACCTCTAACATTTATAATCGAGGTCATTACTCCTCCACTCCCATTCTAACAACAAATTATCAACCACCATAATACTCTTCTAACCCACCTCTCACTAACTACATTTTAAACCAATATTTTGGAGACATTCTTACTCACAAATTCCCCAAACCTTATAGCTCCTAACATTCATTTGTCTTAACAAACCTTACTCAAGTTCTTGTAGGAGGTTCTTTCCCCTACCTTCCTCCAAACAATATGGTAGTAAACACACCACCATTAATCACTGCCCCTAGTTATGTGTTGGCCAATGTGTTTCCCACGTATGCCCCACCTTTGCAAGTGCCAAACATTACTTCTTCTTGCAAAGACTTAACTCCTTATTACCATATGTTTTTCAATTCTACCCAACTAGATAACTACTTCCCAACCTATTATACCCCATATTCACAACTCTTGTCTTTTCTTCTTAGCAGTTACATAACTACTTCTTACCCTGCCTCTCTCCTTTGGGCTCATCCAAGCATGCCTTTGTCAAATTTTAGTGCCTTTGGGACTTCCACAAAATATCTAAAGGAACCCCTCAACCAAAACATATGAGTGGTCCTCTTACCATGTCATCTACTTGAACTCCCTAAGTATAAAAGGAAGGGAGATCCCAATGTGCATGTGAAAGCATACACAACTACTATCAGAGAGCTTATACCTTGGGATGGGGTAGTCACCAAGATATTCCCAAAGACCTTGGAAGGAATCAACTTAGATTGGTACTACCGCCTCCTTGAGTCCTCCATTCATTCATTATAGAAAGTCACGGTTGAGTTTGTTAAGGCCTTTGATATGAACAAGTTGCTTAAGACTGACATCATGAGAGTTGTTACATATCAAGCAATAGTCCATTGAATATATTGTTCATCTCATTACGAGAATGTGACAAGTCTTATACTCCTCATCCAACACCCCACACATGGACTAAAAAGAACTATGCAATATTTTTTTGCATTCTCTCAATAAGGAGATGAGGGAAGATGTTCAAAAAACATCCCTTATAGATCCTATAGAAAAAGTGCTATAAAAATAGACCAAGCAACCATTGACAGTGGTAGTAGAGCATACAGATCTAATAGGTGATTAATCACACATAAATAATTAATGGGGGTTATAAAAATACAAACAAAAATATACCCAGTGATCAAGGCCCCAATATTCTAAACAAAAATTATAACATCACTAAAAATGGTGTAACATATTAGGTGAGGAGGATAAATAATGTAAATAACAATCAAAGTCAATCCATGGACAAAAACAATGTCATTAACAACAATGAAGGTGCAATGAACCAAAACCTTCGACCTACAATTCATGCAGTTGATTTCAATTGTCCTCCACCTTATGACACTCAATTTTATAATTAGTTCTAGAACTTTCAAAACATTGACCAAAACTAGAACCAATGTTTTTACTAAACCAATAATCAACAAATGTTTGGTCAACAAGGCCAAAACCAAAGGCCTAGGGATTTCAATCCCAATATCTATAGTTTTTTCCATATAATCATTGGTCATGATACCTTTGCTTGTAGGGAATACAAAAAATTCATTTAAAGACTCTTTGAGGATAAAATATAAACTTTCAAAGACTTGTTCCCAAGTAATGTTAATGCTAACCTGCAAAACACATTAACAAGTCATGTAACACCTAAAAATGTTGAATTTGCATATACCAAAACCTATTTCCTAACCACCAATAATGAAATACACATAACCAAGTTCAAGATAAACCCAATCACTAACCCTTGTTGACATGCACCCATGACATCAAAGCTCCCACTTCTAAACCTAGTAACTCTGATGTAGCTCCCCGATTGGGACTCCAAGGGAAAACTAGGATGATAGGTGTCATAAAACTAGAAACAAATGAAGATGTAAATGTCATCAGTCACACAAGGGAGTACGACCCAATGACTTACCTTTTCATGTGTGTCCTAGAGTTCGATACCCAAAGTAATCATCGACCTATGGGAAACTATGATTTAGTTATAGATATGACAAAGACGTTTTCCCACATTTTTCTTATGGGATTGCTTAAATATTGTCCTCCCCATCATTCAACATTGCTTGATGCCTTAGGATTGGGTGTTGGAATAATTAATGATTAAGTGGTCTATAAATCCCATTAATACATTAAATTACATTAGTAAATAAATAAATAATAATATATTTTATTATTTACATTATGTGATTTAAACTACACATTAATAAATAATAAAATATATTTTATTCAAATTTACCTTGGGTGGGAGGTTGAACCCGTTGGTTACAATGGTTCACTTCACTTATAAATTATTTAACATGGTAAAATCATAATTCAATTCAACCCAATGTATTCCAATACACACAAGCTTATGGGCATTCAAATATTAAATATATTCAAATATTGGTTCTGCGAAGAAGAATACTAAGAAGAAGTGAGGAGAGAAAGGTTGATTGTATTAGGTCGAATATGTTTCTCAATGAATGAATAATCATTATGGGTTTTTTACCTCCATGCAAGGTTTTCCTACTCATATTTTGCATTGTGTATTTGTTTTTTGCCTACAATCTACATATCTAGATCTAATTGCATATGTATTTGCTTAATTTAACATGGTATCAAAGCAATATTGATAGGTGTGGATTTTTGGCAAGATCTGGCAATTATTTTATTTGGTTTTTACCCCTATGCAATAAAATTTCAATTCAAACACAGTCTTGTATGACCATTGTACGACATAGGAGGAAGGAAATTCTTTTTGTAGTCCCAATAGAGCCTATGGAAGATTGAATCCATGTAGTTTGATCAAATAAACACTTCAACCTTCAATCCAAGCAACCAAACACTCGAACCTACAACTAAATCAAATTAAAAAGGTTGGGGTGTCATAGTATGACATTGTACGATTTGTGCAGACTAGAAACACAATAGAAATTTGTTTTAATTCATCTCTAGGTTATTTATGTGATATAACTGGTGGATCTTTGCATTTTTTTCTTGCTAAAAAATTCTTACAAGTATCAAAATTGTATTTTGGTAAATTTAAATATTCTTAGGTGTGTTTGTCTTACGTGCTACAACCTGAGAGGCTGAGAAAAACCAATTTAAATTTGTTTCAATGATTATGCTACCTAAAACTCATCTTTGAGTGGTGGATTTTTTAATTTGTGGCTTATAAACCCCTCCTTATCAACCATGTGGAGCATTAATTCATTTTTTGGCAAAAATTTATCCACCTAGGTGTGATGGTATTGATGGAATTATCCAAGATCCAACTAATAGAATCAAACACACGAACTACAAATGCAAAGTAAATAGAAGCAAAACTCCATTATTGAGACTAAAATCAAAATAGAGCAAAATTATAATAATATTGTATTCATAACTCATTTATAATAGCTTAGATGAGAGTGAGAATCCCTTGAAGCCAAATAGAATTAGTAGCAGCATTTACAACCCCTCTGTATTCAGCCTCAGTAGATGATAAAGTAATAGCTTTCTACTTCTTGCTATACCAACTAATTGGTCTTGAACCAAGTGAGAAACTATATCCTGAAGTGGACTTGTGATGTTGAATATTGCCAGCCCAGTCTGAATGTATGTATCTAATCAAGTCAATATCAATGCATGTTCTTTAGTGAATCCCAAAATTTTGAGTACCCTGAATGTAGTAGAGAATCTATTTGGTTGCTTTCTAGTGTAGCTCATGCGATGTCTGCATAAACCTAGAGAGCCATGCCCACTGTATATGAAATATCAAGTCTAGTGTGAGTAAGATAGAGGAGGCTACCAACTACTTGTCGATACAAGGTAACATCAAACAATGGAGAAGAACACTCAGCCTCAAGTTTGACTCCAAAAAGAAAGGGAGTTGGAGCTGGCTTACAAGCATCCATGTGAAAATATGCGAGCAAGTTAAGAGCATACTTAGATTGTGAAAGGGTAATCCCTGAGTTAGATGGTGAAATGTCAATACCAAGGAAGTAAAGCAATAAACCCAAGTTAGTCATCGAGAATCTATCATGCCAAGTAGTTTTCACTGCTACAATGGAGGATGAATAACTCCCTGTGATAAATAGGTCATTCACATATAGAACAAAAATCAAGAGTGAATTATCTTGCTATAAGATGTAGACATACAGATCAGAATTGCATCTAGTGAACCTAACTGTGAGAAGAAATGAATCCATCTTGACATACCAAGCTCGAGGGCCCTATTTGAGGCCATAGATAGATTTTTGAAGTTTACACACTAAAGAAGAATTTTCCATAAAACTTTATGGTTGCTTCATATATATCTCCTCCTCAAGGTCACCATGAAGAAAGGCACTCTTCACATCCATTTGATGAACATCCCAATGATAATTTGCACAATGGAAAGAATGAGTCGAATAGAATTCATTTTAGCGACTGGAGTAAATGTTTTAGTATAGTCTATGCTAGGAACTTGTGAAAATCCTTTTGCTATCAATCATGCTTTGAACTTATCCACCAACCCATCTACTATAAATTTTGTTTAATAGATCCACCTACATCAAACAAGTTTCTTTCCCTTGGGAAGGTGTACTATATCCCAAGTGTGGTTCTTAATTAAGGAACTATACTCTTCGTGCATAGTTGTATCCCACTCAGAAATTCTATATGCCTCATGAAATGACTATGGATCAGAAGCACAAGCAATGAAAACAAGTGAAACATCTTAAAATTGTGAATGAGTCTGTCTGACATCTAATGGATTCCCAACCCAATCACCTGCACTCTGTAGAGTCTGTCTAGCCCAAAGAGGACCTAAAGTTGAAGAATCAAGAGGAGATTATTCAACTTCAAAAATGTGATTGTGAATAGAATGAGGTGAATCTCTATCACTATCCTCATCATCTAATATGGAAGAAGAATCTTCATCAATATGTATCTGATCTAGATGATCTGAATCATCTGAATTGTCATCATATCCCAGAGTGTCCAAAGAGGAGGGAGAAGTGTCATGTGTGGAGTTTGATGGACCCTCTTGAAATCGTACACTCTCTCAATGAAAAACTCATGTGTGGTAGGATGAAGAAGCATATATCCCTTAACACCTGTTACATGCCCAACAAATATGCAAGCCTTACTTTGACGTTCCATGGCCTTACATTTTTTCTTAAGAATGTGGGACATAACTAGAGATCCAAATACCCTAAAGTGATTAACTTCATGTTTTTGATTGCTCTAAGATTCAAAAGGAGTGATCCCTTTCAATGCTTTGTGAGGAACATGATTTTGGATATAGCAAGCACAATGAATGGCTTCTACCCAATATTGTGGTGTAAGTGATTTGGAATGTATCATACAATTTCCCATTTCTTTCAAAGATCTGTTCCTATATTCTATAACACCATTTTATTGAGGACTGTATGGAACTATTCATTGTAGATCAATCCCTTCTGAAGTATAGAACTACTCAAAGCGATGACTAACATACTCACCACCATTATCAATATGCAAAATCCTAATGGTTTTCCCTAACTGTTTCTCAACAAGAGCCTTGAAATCCTTAAAATGGTCAAATAACTCAAACTTTTGTTGAATAAAATACACCAAAGTATACCTAGATAATTCAACTATGAAGGTAAGCATGTACCTAGCATGTTGAATGAAGGCTTTAGAAATGGTCTAGAAACATCATTGTGAATTAGATCCAAAATTTGAGTGGTTCTCCATGATTTACCTTTGTCATATTTCTCTTCGAGATGTTTACCAATCATGCAATCTTTACAAACACCATAAAAAAAATTAACGCGACGCAACCCTACTACCATATCTTGTTGATTGAGTTGTTCCAAGTAACAATAGTTTAGATGGCCAAATCACTTATGCTATAGTTTACTCAGCCCATCATAATGAGTGAGTAATATAGGAGAAGGGTAATCAAGAGAAAAATTTGAGAAGGTGTACAACCTTGATTGGTGATTTAATTTCTCAATGGCCACTGTAGTATTGCTATGTAAGTCCTTAATGACAACAAAATCTAGGGTAAACTCAACTTTCTTGCCTAATCTAATGTGGGTGATTTGATAAATAGACATGAGATTAGTTGATAGTGATGGAACACATAAGACATTTTTGAATATTTCATCATTAATTTCAATAGATCCTCTCCCAAAAACTTCAACTAAAGTGTTATCACCTATCAAAATAGATGGCATAAAACATGGATCTAAGGATGAGAACAATTTTCATGAAGAAGCTATGCAATGTAAGGCACCAAAATCAATCACCCATGTGGATGGCTAAGATGCAACTGTAATAAGGGCCTTGCCCTTACTATTTTATTTTGCCTTAAACTATTCTTGTGCTGAAGAGTTTGATTTTACTAAATCAAGAATATTGATGTTCTTTTTATCAAGCATCTTTGTTAGATGATCATTTCTTCATACATTTTATTTCATCGTGCCTAGTTCTCTTACAATAGACACATGTTATCCTCTATTTCTTGGGTTTCCCACCTGAAGAGGAGGACTCATATGATGCTTTTGGATTAGTATCTAATTTTTGACCCTTTCATTACTCTTGGTCCTTGTTTTGTTTCTTCTCCTTATTAATTAAAGTCTTCAGTTTATCATGACTCAACAAAGCATGTGATTTGGAGGACTTCAATGTACCTATTTGGATGAGCTTCTCTTTCTCCCTAGTTAATTATTTGGAAAACTTATCTAAGAATGGCATACTCCATTCAGTTCCTAGGGCACATTTTATAGCATAATATGTAGAGACAAATTGAGTAGTCAAGACCTAACTTGGAAACAATAGAGAGGATCAACTGTTCATATTTTTTCTCTATACCACGCAATTTCAATTGCAACCTAAGTGATTTAAGTTTGGTGAAAAAGTCTTCTATAGTGTCAAAACTGCCTGGACTCAAACTAATGAGCTCATTCTCTAGCTCATGACCCTTCATTACATCATGTTTCTTAAAGAGTTGTTCCAAGGTGATCCAAACTTCATGTGGTGATTTAACAAATTCAATGTGAAAGAGTAATTCAGGAGAAATAGATAAACACAAAAAACCATATGCTTCATCACACCTATTATACAACTTAATTTTATTTACACCAAGTTCTGGTTCAGTTTCCATATTCATGGTTATCCTATGTAAACTTTTGCTTCTTATAAAAATTTACATTTTAGATTTCCAATCATGATAATTAAATGGAGTAAAAAGTGGAACCAAATTGTGATCAATGATGCAGTGCAAGCATAAAATGAATGAGCAATAGAGAAGGAAAGGCACACAACCCCCCTAAAAACTATAAAAAAGAACCCTCCTCATTACATAAGTTTGGCACTTTATGTTTTAGTGTGTATATAATCAACACTTTAGTGTGCATATAATTAGCACTTTATATTTTAGTGTGTATACAATCAACACTTTAGTTCCTATACAATGGACACCAAATTTTTTGCACAATAAAGCCCATCAAATCTTAAGATATCGTGTAGGGCAAAAGACAACCATAAACATGAGTATAGAGTTGATTCATAAAACTTTGACTCATGTAACAAGGATAGATGATGCATACAATGAAAATAAGGTACTACACAGTAGATCTACACTTAGATACAATAAATTATAAGTACAGATATGTACAATAAAATATGTATATATAGTTGATGTTATCAAAGTGCACGATTTGGTGTAGTATTCACCATCGCACAATACACACAATAACAAGATGACTATCTAAGGTTATTGAATGTGCAGTATAATGTAGTATTTACTATCATTAAATACACATAGCAACAAAGTGGTTGACGTAGAAATGAGTGAAATCTTTATAGTAAAGGCACAAATAATAATACATGCTCATAAAAAATAGATGTCAGACTCAGTTGAGAATGAATTCACAAATGATCAATCTATGCAATGATTACATGATAGTGCAAGATTAAAAAAATAAATATCAAGCTCAGTCAAAAATGTGTTCATGAGGAGAATAAAAGTGTGAAATTGTGAGTCAAGGAAAGGAGAGGAGAAATTTTGTTTTGCTTGTCAGGGGGTTTGACCGCCTACCAAAACTGGACCTCACCCTTCGTCTTCATAAAATAGAATGAATGTTAAAAATCACTGTTAAAAAAATTCCTTATAATATAATTTCTCATAATAATATTTTTTTTTTAAACAATAAAAAAAAAGCTCCTTAAAAACTTCATCATCAAAAAGGTAATTTTTTTGCAATTTTATAAATAGTACCATAGTTAGTAAAACTATGATAAATTTCATAATTCTTAATTAAATAACAAATTTCAAAATGTTCCAAAAAGAGAAAACAAAGGCACACAAAACCTTTTTTTTTTTGAGCAATTGTTTACCATTTGATCACAATAGAAAAAATACTAGTTATTTTCCTTAGAAAAATGGATTTGCAAAAAAACTTCTTGTGGATATTGCCTCCTTATAAAAAAAATGATTTAGTCTTCTATCTAACCATCTTGAATGCTCCTTACAAATATACAAAGGTTACTTATATACACAATACAATTGAAATACTTGCAAATACTGATGAAGTTTACCAATTAGAGAAGAAAGGACTATAGATGATATACACAAATATATAAGATTCTCCTTTGCAGTCTCGGTTAAAATACAAACTCAAAAACTACTCAAGATTTCAAGAAATTAACAACAAAATAATGTTCATTACCAAAAAAGAGCTCTGATACCATGACATAATTGCCTAAGATCCAATTGATGTAATCGAACATATGAACTATAAATGCAAAGCAAATAGAAGCAAAACTCCGTTGTTGAGACTGAAATCAAAATAGATCAGAATTATAATAATATTGCATTCATAACTTATTTAAAATAGCTTAGATGAGAGACATATTTATAGGTACAATAAAGGCATAGAGCCAAAAAATTTGGCAATGTGAACACAAGATATTTGCTAAATGGTTTGTGTGTTGCATGTGTAATATGTCAATATTGGTGGGTAAATGTCAAGAGTATCCTCACCCATCAATTTGACTATAATTTTCACATGTGCATGTGCACCTTAATTACCTCATTATGACACCTACGTGACCTCAATATTACACCTAAGCAAGCTAAATACATGTGTAGAAATAATCCATAATAATAAATACAAGGAAAATACTATCCTACACTAATATGTACACACTGTGTGAGTTGAAACCAAAAAAAACATAGTTTTTGACATAAAAAATCAATTTTAACTATTGTATATCCATCAAGAATCGTGTGTAGGGTTGTACGATAGTTTTCATGCCCTGTGTTGGCCTCCTAGTCTCTCATTGTTGGACCCTACTTCCTTGTTTTATGTCATGGTTGTTTTATAGCATTACAATGGTTAATATAAAGTTTTCAAGAAGTATTTATTAAATATTATTTTAAATAAATCAAGATTTATATGTAACCAAAAATGATGGCCCACTTTCCAATTAAGTTTTTTACCTAATAGTAAAAAAATATGCATTGGATTTTTACATGCATGTGAATTATATTTTTTTTTTCAAGAAAATTGGATTAAATAAACTTTAAATACAATATCATGCATTAAAACATTCATGAAGTATTGTAGGTGAGTTGGTTATTGTATTTTTGAAGAAAACTTATAAAAGACAAGTTCAACATTCAGAACACACTACCACCAATATTTTTTTGTCAAACTTATTTTTAAACATTATAACTAATTAAGAAGTTTATTTTTTATATCTTTATCCTTGTAAAAGCCCACTTTCGACACTTTTGACATTAGCAACACTTCTCGTGACTTTTATTTAGTCATTCTTTTGTATGACGATGGTCATATGACTAGTCTATTTCTAAATTTTTATACATTTTAGACTCATTAGAATGGCAAAATTTATTATTTAAAACTTCTTTATATTTTTTTTTCAATAATTATATTGAAAATAGTTTTTACATTATTTGTTTTACAACATTTGTGACTCTTACTATAATACATATTTTTGCGATTTTCTCAATTATTTTACATATAATGAAATAATTATTGTTTTTATACGCTAAAAATTTGTTTTATTACAAAATAAAGTATAAAACTACATGTAATACTTCATTTTTTAAACCCTTTTTAGTGTTGTTTTAGTATAAAACAAAAACTAGCAAGTGTTAAACTTTGACGGGAAGTTATGACTTTTTTCAAATTTTTACTAGATAAGTCACAAATATTATTTGGGTCAAAACATAACATTTATAAAATTTGTATTAAATTTGAATTTATGGATCAGAAATTGTGGAACATTATTGTTGGGACTGAAAAGCCCCCATTAGGGAGACATGTCATGACCAAACTTAACAATGTATTTCAATTAAAATCACAAGAAGACATATCAATAATTTTGAGCAATGTAAAGGATGATTTCCGACTCCATATAAGCAATTAGGAGTCACCCAACAATACCTGTAAACTCTTTGAGTGTATGCATGAGGTTTCTCGTCTCTAAAAAGTCATTAAATTTATACTTGAATTACTTACTACTCTCATGAAAGGTGACGAAAAAATAATTAATTTTCTTACAAAAATTAAAAAAAATAAATCTTAGTTAGATGGTTGTAATTTTAATACTATTCAAGATCAATTTTTATACTTATTTATTCAGTTAAACATTCATGAAAAGTTTCACAATTTTATTTATATTCTTAATTCTATATAGCAAATAGTACAAGACATTCCTGACCTCACTACATTGTTTGCTCTTCTTATTCAAAAAGAACAAATGATGTTGAATTTTGATTCTAATGAGAATGCCACTCATGCACTTCTCATGCTTAATAGTAATAATAATCATAAATTCAAATTTAATATAAATTAAAATCAATGTGATAATTTGGACATAAAAAAGAAGACTATTACAAAAATAAGAACATATCTAATATTAAAACCTCTAAAAATAATAAGAAAAAAAAGGTTCTAATCGAAATCAATAGAAAAATCAAAATAACAATAAAAAAATAAAATACTAACACTATTGCACTATATGTTGCCTTATTTGCTTCTAAATAAAATGAATGGATTTTAGATAGTAGTGCATCACATCACATGTTTTTTAAATATTTTATCTAACATTTAAAACATACATGGAAGGATTTATTTAGGTGATAATTCATTTTTAGTGTAATATCCCAAACAAGGATATTTACTCAAAACACACAAAACTATAAAATCCACACTTAACACTTATAATTAAATCTAAAAATAAACTCAAATACATAAATATATAGACTCAACAATTAAACTCAAACTATCATCAAAATTCAACAGACTAGTTAACATTGGATTTGGCAAGTTTGTTACATAAACACTTGAAAACTTATTTAATTTATAAAATCTGAGTTAAACAATGATAAGGACTAAGATAAATTAAAACAACTATGAAATCTGAAAACTACTACATCAATACACCACACCAAAACTACAAACTACACAACATTGACAACATTGTTTAACCCTGATTTGAAGGGTGAATCTCCACAACTCTTAAAACTGATATAGAAGGGCAAATGGACAACATTGGTACTAATTTATAACATTAAAAAATTGATCTACAAGAATAATACACTTCACATAATCACATACCTACAAGTCTTCACATAATTTTACTAACAAATCCTGCAAATAACACATTCTCTACATACTGGAACTTTGAATCTGCAACACTGAAGCATAACACATACAACTTGCACAACTAAAGCATAACACAACTAAAAATATGAATTATATTAAAATATTTAATTACACATACAAATTACAAATATGATCACAAAGTGATCTCAACTTTGATGCACAAATTACTCCACACTATACTTGAATCTCCTTGAATGCACAATCACAATCTCTAGATGAGATTGTCCTATTGAATCAAAGGGTTTTCATCCTATGATTCATTAGATCAATGGGGTTTTATCCAAAGACTTATATCTTCAATGGGTTTTAATATGAGGAAGATCGATAATATGAACCACATGTTCAAATTTACAAAGGAGGTTTATAATTTCAAATATGATATTTACAAAAGGGAAGCATCCTTATATAGAAAAACATGAGAGAGAGAGAGAGAGAGAGAGAGAGAGAGAGAGAGGAAAAATTGGAGTGAAAGCAAAGAAAGTGCACCATGCTTTGAAGTGGGTACACTATACATGAATAGTGTATTTTATCTCTCACATGTGTGAGAGGTCTTCACTCACATGTACAAGGGAATCTACTTTTGGCCTTTCGCATGTGCCTCCATATGATTAACAATCAATGTGTTTCTCACATGTGTGAGAGGTCTCCCACACGTACCAATGTCTCCCACATGTGTCAAAAGTCTCTCACATGTGCCAAATGTCTCCCTCTTTCAAAAATAGTAGATTTTGTCTTCCACCTTGTCTCTTCACATGCTCATATATATATATATATATATATATATATATATATATATATATATATATATATATATATATATATTAGAGCATGTGAAGAGACAAGGTGGAAGACAAAATCTATTATATGTCTCCCTCTTTCAAAAATAGTAGATTTTGTCTTCCACCTTGTCTCTTCACATGCTCTACTATATCTATATATATATATATGCTCTTGTGGGCCAAGTGACCTCATCCACCAGCCATCGTATTAGTTGCATCATCCTCTGTATCATCTACCGTGCCATCATGAATAGTGACAATGAATAGCACTTGTGAATAGTAACTCAAGAATAATGCTTATAAATAGTGACATGTGAATAGTGTCTATGAATAATATCTAGTAAATAGTGTTTTGACACACAAAATATCTCTTACAACACCCAATTTAGCCTATGAGAATAAATAGGCTAATAATCTTCTATTTATGTCTTATATGAAAATTGAGGACATTACAATCCTCACTTCTCAAAGATTTCTTATCCTCAAGAGATCAGATTCAGCTCTTGGTTTTGAATACCAGGATCTCAAATCAAGTGTGGAAATTTGAAATTCCCCATCCTTGGTATAAAATCAGTAAATGGAATCCTTTATAATTGGCCTATCAAAAGTGCAACAATCTTTTGAAAGCATGTAAAAAATATCATATCTTCAATTTGAAATTACCATCATCTAAAATTACCTATATATAATGCACTTATCCCTTGGGAAGGCATTTATGCCTAGGTTCCCACGAATATTTGCAAATAAAGCACAACTTCTTCCTTCTCAGATCATTCCTAACCTCTATCTCTATCTTTGATAATACTTTAGTATGAGAACCACCTTGATGATCTTGTTTATTTTGTTGCCCCTTAGGTAGAGGTTTTTGATGCTCATGATGTGCACTTACATGCACAACCTCCATATCCATTACTTCCACCACTCAGTTAATCTCATCACTTGTCTACAAGTATTCCTCATGTAGCATGGCCTTGATCATTAGAAGTTTGATGGGTGATTCTTGAACAGGTATATCATGTTCAACTTCCTCTGTAATGGTGGACTCGTTTGTGGGCCTCTCCATCTCAAGTTTTTACAACTCTGACATTTCTTATTTATCATCCTCCTCTTCTATGTACACATCCATAACCTTAGTAGTCATGATGGCATAATCCCCTACAATGGTGTGATCACGGGAGTCAAAAGCCTCATGTGTCTCTCTTTCAATTGCTGAATTAACTCCTAGCAAAGATCCTTAGAATTTTTTTTGTAAAAGGCTTTGTTGATTTAAGCTCAAAGGTGAGCTTATCAACCTTATTCACCTCCTCAGAAGAGTACCCATATACATTCACTTGTTTCAACTATGGTAACTCCTTAAAGTGCAACTCAACTTATTCCTTATCGAATCTCTTAATCAACCTCTCCAGCCCTTATTGTATGTCTTTTTGTGGCTGAACTGGTGGATTTCTTCTAGCTCTCCTTATGCCATCAATCTCTTGACGCATTCCATGGCTGAGCTTTTCATACTCTATATAGCGTTGTAGAGAGTCTATTTCTTTAGATGATTCTCTCTCCTATAAAAATGTGGCACAAAAGATTTTTGGACATGGGCTTCTTGAGATCCTACCACCATTATCACCATTTGATGTGCTTGCTTATTCTGCTCTTCCCTTATCTATGTGACTTTTGTTCCCTATATCACCATTATTTTTCATTAATTGAGCAATTATTAGTGGATTTTTTTGAATCAACTGCTACATGAGGGCTTTCATATTGGTTTGTCTTCTTATACTTCATATGGGTCTCCCATTGGATAAAAAATATTTCTTTCAGATTTCAACTTGCTTTACTCCCTTTGAGAGTGTCTTGATTCCCTATCACTAGTTAACATCACACAATACAAAACCTATAGGTTAGCCGTATCACTAGTTATGCTACCACTATAATATCCTAGATAAGGATATTTACTTAAAACACACAAAAAATATAAAATCCACACTTAACACTTATAATTAAATCTAAAAATAAACTTAAATACATAAAGATCTAGACTCAACAGTTAAACTCAAACTACCACCAAAACTCAACAGACTAATCAACATTGGATTTGACAATTTTATCACATAAACACTTAAAAACTCATTCAATTTATAAAATTTAATTTAAATAATGATAAGGACTAATATAATATAAAAATATAAATTAAAACAACTATGAAATCTAAAAACTACTACATCAATACACCACACCAAAACTGCAAACTACACAACATTAACAACACTATTTTACCTTGATTTGAAGGGTGAATCTCCACAACTCTTAAAACTGATATAGAAGGTAAAATGGACAGCAATGGTATTTATTTATAATAGTATAAAATTTATCTACAATGGCAACACACTTCACATAATCATGTACCTATAAGTCTTCGCATAACTTTACTGACAAATCCTGCAAACAACACATTCTCTACACACTGAAACTATGAATCTGCAACACTAAAGCATAACATATACAAATTTCACAACTAAAACATAACATAACTAAAAATATGAATTATATTAAAATATTGAATTACACATATAACTTATAGATATGATCACAAAGTGATCTCAACTCTTATGCACAAATTCCTCCACACTATACTTGAATCTCCTTGAATGCACAATCACAATCCCTAGATGAGATTGTCCTACTGAATCAAAGGATTTTCATCCTATGATTCATTAGATCAATGTGGATTCATCTAAAGACCTATATCTTCAATGGGTTTTTGTCCAAGGAAGATGGATAAGATGAATCATAGGTTCAAATTTACAAAGGGGGTTTATAATTTCAAAGATGATATTTACAAAGGAGAAGTGTGCTTATATAGAAAAACATGAGAGAGAGAGAGAGAGAGAGAGAGAGAGAGAGAGAGAGAGAGAGAGGAAAACTTGGAGTGCAAGCAAAGAAAGTGCACCATGCTTTGAAGTGGGTACACTATACATGAATAGTGTATTTTGTCTCTCACATGTGTTACAGGTCTTCACTCACATGTGCAAGGGAATCTACTTTTGGCCTTTCCCATGTGCCTCCATATGATTGACAATAAATTTGTCTCTCACATGTACCAATGTCTCCCGCATGTGCCAAAAGTCTCCCACATGTGCCAAATGTCTCCCTCTTTCAAGACTAGTAGATTTTGTCTTCCACGTTATCTCTTCACATGCTCTCATATATATATATATATATATATATCCTCTTGTGGGCCAAGCCACGTCATTTACCAACCACCTTATCAACTACATCATCTCCTGCATCATCTATCATGTCACCATGAATAGTGTATGTGAATAGTATCTAGTGAATAGTGTTTTGACACACAAAATATCTCTTACAACATCCAATTTATCCTATGGGAATAAATAGGTTAATGGTCTTATGTTTATGTCTTATATAGAAATTGGGGACATTACATTTAGAAGCTACTAAACAAGGAAAAACTAAATTTACAAATGTGGTAATAAATGATGTTTTCTATGTTTGTAAACTTAAGAAAAAATTGTTATCATGTTCTCAACTTACAAATAATAATCTCATAATAATTATGTTTAAGGATAAATGGTCTACTGAGAACCAATTTGGTTCTCTAATTGTTGAAGGAATTCAACATAATGGTTTATACTTGTTTTTCCTTCTTCTGCATGTTATCTTTTATCACAAAGTAGAAATAAATCCCAATTATGGCATGAAAGATCAAGTCATGTTAATTTTAGAATTTTATATGATATGTCTCATCATGATCTTGTGGTTGGTCTTCATAATATTTCTTCTCATCGTGAAACTTGTGAAGGTTACTTACATGGTAAGAAATTGTAGACAATAAATATGAATTATATAACACCTCAATCTCGTATACTTTGTAACTACTTCTCATCAATGTACCCTTCAGTTCCTAGACCTTATCAACTACCACCTTATCAACTACATCATCTCCTCCATCATCTGTCATGTCACCATGAATAGTGTCTATGAATAGTATCTAGTGAATAGTGTTTTGACACACAAAATATCTCTTACAACATCCAATTTAGCCTATGGGAATAAATAGGTTAATGGTCTTATGTTTATGTCTTATATAGAAATTGGGGACATTACATTTAGAAGCTACTAAACAAGGAAAAACTAAATTTACAAATGTGGTCATAAATGATGTTTTCTATGTTTGTAAACTTAAGAAAAAATTGTTATCATGTTCTCAACTTACAAATAATACTCTCATAATAATTATGTTTAAGGATAAATGGTCTACTGAGAACCAATTTGGTTCTCTAATTGTTGAAGGAATTCAACATAATGGTTTATACTTGTTTTTCCTTCTTCTGCATGTTATCTTTTATCACAAAGTAGAAATAAATCCCAATTATGGCATGAAAGATCAAGTCATGTTAATTTTAGAATTTTATATGATATGTCTCATCATGATCTTGTGGTTGGTCTTCATAATATTTCTTCTCATCGTGAAACTTGTGAAGGTTACTTACATGGTAAGAAATTGTAGACAATAAATATGAATTATATAACACCTCAATCTCGTATACTTTGTAACTACTTCTCATCAATGTACCCTTCAGTTCCTAGACCTTATCCCTACCAAAAGGCTTGCATCTACTATCTCTTGTATCTATTGATTATTTCTTAGTTTGACCATATGTTATTATGACGACTACGCCTTCTATGTTGCTTAAAATACTATAAACTTGTTTTTTATCATCTTCTACAAGTTTTGGACCTATACCTATTTTTCAGCTTCCCAAACACTTGCATCTTAGCCAGACACCTACGTTGACACTAGTCTCTATACCAAATTAAGTGTCTAGTTGCCTAAATTCACCAAATTTACAAATGAAATGTATCCTTATGGTCAACATAAGTGTTTTAATGTGAGATATTTTCAAAGAGGATTGGTATATATATAAGATCAATCATCATTGATTCCTCACATAGCATAGACCTAAAAAATCACAAAGCAACTTACCAAAGGCATTCAATCAAACATGAAAGTGAGTAAAGCTTCCCTATTCTTTCTTATTTCAATTTTAGTCATAGGGACAACCCATCTACATGTCTAAAGTACTAAACAAGCATTTTATGAGCCATGTTTTTCAAGTTACAAGCTAGGTCACTCTATGTACTTGCTTATCACACGTTGCATCTTTATGCACACATCAACCAATATGTAGAGAGAACTACATAAGTTTGAGGCCCTCTTCGGAGTATTGGCTATGTAATTAACACCCATTGAAATAGGGGTCCTTGGGTAGCTTGACATCATGTGTCCACAAACCCATTTTTCCTGTAGTCACTCTAAAGGTGAATAAGCTAGGGTTTTATCATTTGATGAAGAGTGACAACCTATGTGTGAGATCTAAACACTAGAGCAAAGGTGATAGAAAACCTAAAATTTTCTAGGTGGTCATATCCAGATCTAATCAATATTTTATACTGGACACCTACATCTAACTCATACAACAAAATTGACATAATTATCTAGATTTGATGAAAACATCCAAGGCCATAGTGCAAATTTTTAAAATTTGATGATTAATCCACGATCCAAATCTATTCCACTTCCACCCTATTTTAGCCCATATCTACATATGCACAGTAAACCAACTAAGTACTTTTTTCATTTATTATCAATAGTTTTACTTTTTAGTTTTGACATATTTTATTATTATAAATTCATGATATTTTTATGAGTTTGCAATTAATTAGCCTGGTATATTTTTGTTTATCACCCTTGTGCTTATTCATTTCTATATTCTTAATCCAATACCATATTGACCCATCTTAATTTAGGGTTAAACATTTGGTGAACCCATCTCTTTATGCAAACCCTAGCTTACCTTAGGCTATTCAACCTTTTAAGGTTTTCCATTGTTTTACTTTTTTATATTTGTTCTATCAATTATATGAAACCTAGGCGTAGGACTAAATTAGTTGGTGTTTCTATCGAATACCTAGAGCTTCCTCAATGTCCACCTAAGATGGTTTAAACTAATGAAGTAACCAATACTATACCTAATGAATATGCTACTAACGAAACTAAACCACATACTAAAGAGGTTATCATAGAAGATGCTTTTGATCATGAAAATGATGAATCTAATGAAAATAATGAACATGAACAAATTGATAAAGAGCAAGTATAAGCTCTTGTTATAGTCTGACATTGTATATAGTAGAACCCTAAAGATCTTGACGATATCCTAAAAACATATTAGAAACTAAAAAAACATAGAGGAACAATTAGGTGCATTTATTGATCATGCTATAAGCACTGTAAGTCATCCCCATATACCAATAACCCTCTCCTTAGGCATATAATTGCTTCATACTTCTAATAGGGGCACAAAATATATGTTTACACCTTTGTTCCCTGAATCAAATCCTACTATTACTACATCTTACATGGGAAACATAAATAGTTCAACCCAATTCCCAGTTTCAATACCTATATCCACTCAAACTATGGGTACACCTCCTTTGGTGACTTCCCAAGCTTCAAATGTTAATGACCAAGAGGTGCAAGCTCTTGTCCAAACTAAAAAACTTTTACAAACTAAGGTTATAAATATTGAATAAAATTATATGAAATCACCTTATCCTATTGATTCACAAGAGGTGTTGCATAAGCCTCTTGAACCTAGAATATCTTTTCACCCCTTAGCAACAGTATTTGTTACACGTAAGTTCATATTTTATGATGGTAAGGGCGATCACGAACAACATCTTCAATATTTTTATTCAACATGCCTTGATTTTACCTCCAATGATAAAATTTTGACTAAACTATTTTCAAGGAGCCTCAAAGACTATGCTTTAAGGTGGTTCTATGACTTACCAATCTAATCAGTAAAATCATTCAAACCTCTTGCAGATCATTTTTCAACACAATTCTCTATCAACATTACTGTAAAGGTTTCCTATGCCAAATTTCAAAAAAACAAACAAGGAACAAATGAACCTATCAAAGAATGTCTTAAGGTACAAAACAATTTTGGCTAAAATGTCTAATCCAGTGGCAAATAAAGAGCTTAAATGCATCTTCAAGTAAAGCTTGCTTGCCTCATTACATGAGTCTAATATTTTATAAAAAAATAAATCTTTCAATGACTTATGCAATATTGTTCACGATTGTGAAATGAAACTTATCTCATTAAACAAACTTAAGTATGTAGCGAACACACCAACTACATCAATTACCAAGTTCACTATAAACCCAAGTTATAAGGTAAAGCCTACATAGCCTAAAAAGGAAATAACTATTGTGGTTAATGCAGTGTCACAATAACCTAATTAGCTTGTCTTATCCAATACACCAAGGAGATAATTTACATGCTTACATGAATTTATAGCTTCATTATTTTTGAAAATGTTTAGTGTCACCTCATATCTCTCCCTCATCTTATAGAGGTTGATATGAGTTGACCTCTACCCAAAGGATATGATGTTAATAATTATTATGACTATCACCAAGGCCCTGCGTATTCTACAAACTGATATTTTACCATGAAAGATATATATAAGACCTTATCAATGACCAAAAGATTACATTTGACGATCCTCCAAAGGAATCAGGTTGACAACATGGTGATTACCATAATCAAAAAATATGTAACAACCTTTTGCAATACCATTCTAAGAATGAACCAGAAGTACAAATAACATATAATGTACATCCTCCTCCACCACATTATGGAATATGTTAGATGGGATTATTGGTACTTATACGCAACATACACCTCCCATTATTCAAATACCTTTTATTACTTTTGATTATAGTGATATTGTAGATGATGACTCAAATATTCATTCTTTATTTAATCGAGCATACCTTGATCACCAGCCTATACACACTGTTATGATTTATAATGGTGAAAGTGAAAACATTTGCACGATGACATTACTTATGTGTTTGGGTTATACACATGATGATTTACATCCTTTGGCTAAATCATTTAGATAATTCATTGGGACCTCACAATAGGTTCTTTGTGAGATTGACTCACCTATACAGGTTGGCCTAACATATGTGGTCACCACATTCTAAGTTATACCATATACATGTGTCTTTGATATGTTATTGGTATGACCTTGGATACATACACTTCGTGCAGTACTATCTACAGTGCATGGGTGTGTCAAATTCAACCATGTCAACATAGTAATTACAGTTTATAGAATTGCATATGAACATCCACTTAAACAAAAAAAAATTATACATAGACAATTAATTATCAAACTTACTAAGTTTAATTCTCCAAGAAAGGGTAAGCAACAGGTAATCCCCTCTCCTATGTGGATAGTAATCATGAAAACATGGCATCAACCACATACACTGAATTCCACTCAATCCTTATCTACTTCACACCATATTCATATATTGAGATCACCTAAACATGTTCTTATACTGCTACTTCAAAGAAACTACACACCATTCAATGATGGGTTCCATAAACCCGTATAACTGTTGACGTTGTGGATTGCACCTTTGAAAGAAAGCTGAGCTTCTCTCTTCCACGTGGCACAATGGAGACTCCCCTCTTGTTATGGGTTTGGAAAATTGAGGGAAGAATATCTAGATAAGGGCTAGCTCCCTTTGATGCATATCTAAGGTCTTTCACTACTACTACTAACAATGGGGGGTGAAAAGGGAGAAGGATATAACCAAAATAGAAATTATCTAAATGGTGATGCACCAAATGATTTTGATCTACTCAGCTATTTCATCACTTCAAACCAGAAGGGGGTGAATAGACACTTTATTTGATAGAAAGACTAGACTATAGGGAACTTTAATAGGGGGCTTAATGAAGACACATAGAAAATGAACTTACCACAGGTGCTACAGAAAACACACTGTCAGATAACTACTCTTCTATCTCTGCGCTCTAGATGCAGCACTTCATGTTAACCTACAGAAATGGTGCTTTGGCTACACTAGGTACGTTGGTGTCAATATGTGAAAGCATCAAGCTAGAAATGACTGAGCACATAATTGATACATAGACACAATCAAAAGTATATCCAACCAGATAGAGGTAAAATGCATTATTATTGATCAAAGATAAAATTTTGGTAGGGCTTCACCTTACAAAATGAGATATATATTTCTCAACTGAGATGTTACAATATATAGCATGAAGAAGAAAAATTTGGTGCCTTCTAGAACAAGTGGCCCATGCTGCATTGAATGCCTAGGAAGGAGGAAGTTCGCTAAAGGAACTATGTTGTGGCAGTCACAAGTCTTGACTTTGGTGCTTAAATCATATTAAATGTCACTGCAAAGGCATGAGTCACTTTATCTCATCTGCAGTGATAACTTCTTGTGCTAACGCTCTCTATGCCACCAGGACTAGTCTAATTTATGTATGTGCTTCGCTAGGTGCATCCTTTAGAACATTCTAAATGTTGTCATATGTGTGTGTAGCTGTGTTCTAGATTCTCTATTTTGTTCCTTCTTTCCTTGCTTTTTCTTGTCACTTTTTGGCAATTTGAGCTCTCAGACTATTCTTCTCATCTTTTCTTGGCTACTCAAGCTCCTTTCTTAGCTGATGCATCTCATCAAAATTGATGTTTGCAGTCCTATCACCATTTGAAAACCAATAGCTATTTCACTATCTCAAATTTGATGCTCACAGGGACATCACCAGACATTTAAACTGCCAACGGCAAGTTCATCATGTTAAAGTTGATGTCTTCGGGCCCGTCATCATCTTTGGTAATTTGTTCAGCCCTTTGCAAATGAACCTTCCTATGGGATCCCTTCATAAAAATAGAAAAGGTCCCTTTTTTGGTCATTGATAGTCCGCTGCAAGGGCACTTGCCCTTTGGGTTCCCTTGTCTTCTCAATTTTGTCAGACAAAATGTTTGAAGGAATTCCTTTGGACATTTTGCTTGAAGAAAAACCTACCTTCATGTCTTGGTCTTTTTCTTTGTAAATTCCTTCGAATAGAATTCCAAAGGAATTCCTTCGAGCTTTTGTTCGAAGGAATTTACCTTAGTCTCTTTGTGAATTTCTTCAAACAAAATGTCTGAAGGAATTCCTTCAGGCACTTTGTCTGAAGGAATTCATCCTTTGGTTCTACATGGATTTTCTTCAGACAAAAGTCCAAATAAATCCTTTGTCTTTTGCATAGATTTTCTTTGGAGGGAAACTTAACTTTCAACCTTTTGCCTTGTCATTTTTTCAAAGGTGCTCTCTGCCCTCTGCAAGGGCACTTTGGGTCTATAATTGCCCTTCGTAGCTTGCTGGAATGGTCTAGTTTGCAACCTAACTACCCTCCATAAGGGCACTTTATATTTGGAGCTTTGTAAAAGACTTACATTCTTTAAACTATCCCATTCCCTTGCCAAAAGGCTTGTCCAAGGCAATTGCTCAAAGCAAAATAAGCTCCATATTGAACCAAAAACCTATAGGGCTTAGATCTCTCAACTCTTTATAAGAACAAGACTTATTTCAAAGGGAAATTGAGCATTTGCAGTAAGGTAGATACATTCAAGACTGACGACTTAGAATAGCAGGGAAAAAAGGAGACTAGTTTTTGGCTTACTGGACCAAAATGGTCAACAAATTTGGCAATTCTCAAGGGAAGCATGCTTGCTATGCTTAGGAAGACTAGTAGCCTACAAGTTCATTAGGCATGGAGTCAGAATGTAGCCCAAAAGGTTAACAATGACCTTAGGAGATCCAAGAATCAATCATGAAGCTTTTACCCCAAATGGTAAACAAAACACACATAAGGCTAAAAACTATGAACATGCGCTAAAAGCAATTAGGGAAAATAGGGAAAAATAAGGAAAATATATACATAATGAGAGAGGGCTCAGTGACAATGCTTAAGGTATATCCCATTAATTGGGATATGCAATTCCTCACCATCCAACCTAGAGAATTAGAATGCATTATGTTATTTGCACCGAGTGATGATATACAGATCACTCCATATGACGTCAAACTTTGTGTGTTTTCCAAGCTTAGCTCAGTCCTCATCCCATTTAAAGACAATTTCATCTTTTGAAAAGCCTTTTGATGGAGATTTCTTATCAAAATGCTTCTTCATTTGCTGTTGATGGTTGGTCATAGAAACCACGGCTTGGTCCCTTGTCTCCTAAAGTTCCATCAATTCACACAGTCTGACATCCATGTTGTTGCCTTCTTCCAATTGCAACTAGTGAGCAAGATCCAAAGCTAGCAATTCGAGTGAAATAGGAAGTCTAGCTTCCATTCCATACACAAATGTGTATGGTGAATTGCCAACTACCCTCTTTGGAGTAACCCTGTCTGCCCACAGGGCTATTTTTAACTTGGCATGCCAAGTTCTCTGATTCTCCTCCATTATCCTTCTGATAATTTTGATCAGATTCTTTTTGGTGGACTCAGCCAGCCCATTCCCTTACAGGTAGTAGTTGGAAGAAGTGATAAGGTAGATGCCATATCCTAATGCCCATTCGGTTGTTTTGGTTCCCAAGAAAGCTAATGCATTATATGAGATGATGGTAGCTGGGACTCCAAACCTTGTCACTAAACCTTTGTAAAAGTCCAAGAGTACAATTTCATTGGCCTCCTTCAAATCAATAGCTTCTACCCATCTCGTGAAGTATTTTATAGCATTCAAGACCCATTTGTGGCCAACACTAGAAGGGGGTTGATCATCCCTATGAAGTCTAGGCCCCATTGCATGAATGGTTGTTCTACCTAAATAGGTTGTAGAGGCATTACAATCAGCCGTTGCTTTTCATCAAAGAGGGCACACTTATAGCACTTTCATACCCAGGCATGGGTGTCTATGAATAAGGTGGGCCAGAAGTAACCATCCCTCATAATCCTTGCAGCTATAGGCTTAGGAGCAAAGTGACCACCAGTTGGGCCATCATGGAACTCAGATAGTACCCTGTCAACTTGACCTAGGTCTATCCACCTCAAGATTAATCCTAAAAAATACCTTTTAAATAACACCCCATCAATCTAGACATAAGGGAGAGATTGGAGTCTGAAATAGCTCCTCTTGGTCCTATCAAGGTCTTGCGGGCACTCACCAGTGAGAAGGAAATGTTTCATGTTTGATGCCCAATCCTTCCTGACTGTTGGTTCTTATGTTGACTGTAAGTTCTTCTGTTGTAGCTTCATCATGGATTAGCAAAATGTCCTCTTTCTACTATTTAAGGTATGTATCAAGGTGTTCACACAGTTATTTTCCCCTTACCAGGTTGGTGGTTTTGATGTCCATGTCATATTCCATTACTTTGGTGATCCATCCCACTTTATTTTCATTTAGATCACGACTAATCAAGAAATCTTTGACATTGGGATGGGGCACCATGAGATGAACCTTGCTGTTTGATAGCATATGTCTGAATATCTTTAGGATTCATATGACTGCAAGGACTTACTTTTCAACATACGTATACTTGATTTCAAAACCTTCTAGACCTTGCCTAAAGAATGCAAGTGACTATTCAAGGTTTTCATCATTTGCTTGGGTAAGCATAGCGGAGATTACTTCTTCATTTTTTAAGGTATAGAAGTTGAAATCCTTAGTGAAGGCAGGATTGATCAAGGTAGGAGCCTGAGTGATAGCCTACTTGATCCCTTTAAAACTATCCTTCCTTTGTGTTGTCCATGTAAATTTCTCATCCTTCTCCAGCATGGAGGTCAGTGGCTTGACTATCTCGACAAAATTTGAGATAAATCTCCTAATGAAATTTATTCTACCAAAGAAGATTTGTAGACCTTTCTTATGCTTAGGCAAGGACAGTGCTAGGATGGCGTGAACTCTTTTTGGATCAATGGTCAAACCCCCTTTTGAAACAACATGGCCAAGGAATTTACCTTCATGGATAGTGAACACACATTTCTTTGGATTTAGAGAGATACCAAACTCTCTACACCTCTCAAAGATTTGCCTAAAATGTTTCAGATGTTGGCCTGCTTCCTTAGAAAATATTGTCACATCATCAAGATAGACCAGTATAACATTATTTATCAGGCCTTGAAAATCCATGTCCATGACTCATTGAAAAGTGGCCCTAGCATTAGATAATCCAAATGGCATTTTCTGGTAAGCAAATGTCCCCCACTTAGTAGTGAAGGTTGTCTTGTATTGATCATAGTCTTACACTAAAATCTGATTGTACCCTAAATACCCATCCACGAGGGAGAAACATTCACTGCCTATCACCATTTAGAGGATCTACTCCATACTTGGGAGAGAATAGTGATCTTTCAACGAGACTCTATTGAGGTCTCTGAAATCCACACACAATCTGATCTCCCCATTCTTTTTCCTAACAGGGACTAGATTGGCCAGTCAAGAAGAGTGTTTGATCGAAAATATGATCTTGGACTCAATCAACTTGGTGAGTTCTTTCTGCATGAGAGGCTCAATCTTCAGATTGATAGGCCTTTATTTTTGTTTGATTGGCTTGGCGCCTTCCTCCAACTTAATGGTATGCTGGGCCAAACTTGGGTCAAAACCCTTCAAGTTGTTATACTCCCAAGTGAAGACATCAGTAAATTCTTGGCACAATAAGATGAAAGCCTACCTATCATGATTTGTACATACCTTCCCAAGTGAAAGCAGCCCGTTCTTGAATATTTCATCATAGTTTTTTTTCTTCATTGTGATACTTGATTTATCATTTTTTAGATGTTCATCCTCATTGAAAATGCTGTCGCGAGTGACTAAGCCTTTAGGAAGTTTGTTATTCTTTAGCTAAAAAATTTGGCTACTATATTGCTACTGTAGCTTGGTTTGAATTTTTGAGGCAAACTCAGCCTCCTCATGCAAGAAGAGAGCTATCTACCGATCACTGTCAAACAACTGCCAATTGGTGATGTTATCAGGCATTGAGGGTCTAATTACCACTTTTAAATGGCACAAATTGCTATCTCAGCCTATCTCCTTGGGGACATCAAACTGCACACCAACTACTGCTAATCTATCTGCTTACTTATTCTACTCTCTTGGAATGGAAATAACATTGAAAGCAAGGAAAATATCCACTAATTCTCACACCTTGTGCTTGTAAGACTTAAGCAAGAAATTTTTTGTCAAATTTTAGCCTCTCACCTGATTTACGATCAAATCACTATCCCCAAAAACCTGTAGCTCTTTAATTCCTCTTTTCCTTACCCACTCCAAACCATGGATGAGAGACTCATATTCTACAAAATTGCAAGTGCAAGAAAATTGGAACTTAAAAGTTGAGAAGTATTTCTCCTTTGAGGGGGAAATTAACACCACTCCACCACCAACTCCTAATTTGCTTCTTGAGCCATCAAAGAAGAGTTTCCATAAACTGAAGCTCTCTTGGTTTGCTTTCATCAAATTTAGCACAAGAGTACCTTCTTCATGTATGTCATAAATTCCAAGCCCTGTCTCTTCTATAAACTTGTATGGGTCATGTTTGAAGTTGTCACTTCCCCATTCTTCTAAGAGCAGGTCAGCAACTCCTTCAAGGGCAGAGGGCAGAGATTGATCCACTTGGAATTCTTCTTCATCAATAATGGCGTAGTTGACATTTGCCACTTTGCGTGAATACAGCTCCAAATGACCTCTATGGATTAACTATAACTCAATCTTAACCTTAGTCCCATATTTGGTTCTAAGAACCATGTAAGACCAGTTTGTTGCTAGGTACCCACCTATTTTGGATGTGAAATCCCTAGACAAGCAGATAGCAAAGTAGGGAGGAACATCTGCCACCACCATGTCATGGAGAATTGAGAAAGTTGGATAGGCGTGCATCATTAGATTCAAGCCTCATACCACTCCTAGTGTCTTGGCTGGTGATCCATCTAGCTGCAGGACTCCCTTGGTCATCTCCTTGTATTTGAGTCCCAACTTATTCGCTATGCATTTAGGCATCATTAAGGTGCTTGCCCCACTATCAATAATGCATTTGTGTACTTATAAATCTCCTATGACTAAGGATATATAAAAAGGGGGAACCTTTTCATCTTTCTTTGCTTGGCCTGCTATAGAAGGGTGCCCATTCATGATCAAAACATTATCAGCCTTTGCTAGGACAACTTGTTCATTTAGCCCGTGTAATTCTTTCTGAAGTATGTCCTTTTATCCTGGCATTGCTAATGAATCCCATAAGGAGATATTCATATGTAGCTTCTTCATTTGGTTTACCACATTGATCTGGGGGTTGCTACCCTTTAAGTTTTCTTTGGGGGTGCTTGTAGCCTAAGGCGCAGGACGAGGGCCTGAAGGTGTAATCAGTGGCCTGTAATTTGGAAAATTTTGACTCTCATGTGATGAAGAAGATGTTATAGACATTTGGGTAGCTACCTGAGCTTCCTCCATAGCTCTCCTTTTCGACCTAGTGTTGGTTGCAACACAATCACTTTGGTTTTTCATACTACCCACATAGTTGATTGCACAAAATTCACCTTCTATGTGATTTATGAGAGTGGAATTAGACTGAGCCTTCCTGCTATCCATGCCAGGTTTTATTGCTACCTCAAAGCTTAGGAAGTGGGCAGCTTAATTGTCTTGTGCATTCATATATTGACTCGACGTCTCATTTGTATAAGTAGCTTGTTCTTGACCATATCCCAGGTTGAGCAATTAGGTTGTTCCTGTACCTGATTATTTTGAGTGAGCATAAGAGCTTTGGATGATGAAGGAACACCTAGATTATACCCTTCATATGGTCTGGCTTGTGCAAACTGACCCTGTCTTTGATTATAATTCTAAAAAGGGGTCTATTTGCTTGTTTAAACTGTTGATATCCCTAATTTGGCCTATAGTTTTGAGCTTGTTTCCTTTTAAGAGCCACTAATTCATTGGTCATGCTTTGTAACAAGCTATTAACTTCATGAAGTTCATTGGGTGAGGTATTAGTTAGCTTTTCTATGCCAGGTAGAAGAGCTAAGGTGGGTGTAGCAGTTTGAATTGGAGGTGGTAATTCAAGAAAGAGCGACATATGAGGTCTAGGGGCTATCTTTTCTGCTTGCACTAGGAAATTGTTAGTAGCTATGATAATTTCATATGTAACCAACAACACTTGTCCTCCCATTGACTGTATCATGACAACAATGTTGTTGTTCAAAGATTTCAAGTAATAGAGGAAAGTGTAGCTTGGGGTCAGCCTTACCAAAATGGGGATTCTATCCCAGGTATTTTGAAACATGGTATTGAAATTATGCATGAATTCATGTGGAGTTCTTTTCATAGTGGTTAGCTATTTAACAAGCGAGAGGTGGTCATTCTTCTCCCCAAATCTATTTGTCAAGAGAGTGCCTAATTCATTCCATGTGCCAATTGAATTCACAGGCAAGGTTCCATACCAATCTAGAACCTTACCCTGAAAATATAATGCCAACAACCTAATGGCTATATTCTCTTCAGTGACATTGTAAATATTATAGAGGTTGGAAATATTTTTGATGTGCTCAATAGCGGTAATAGGCCCCTCTCCATTAAAAAGAGGAACACTCTTAAGGGATATCCCTAGAATTGGGTCATAATGTAGAAGGTTTAACAAGCTCTGACCATGAAAGGCTACAAAAGCTAAAGCCATGGTTATAACAGGGTTCTGCCATTGTCTTCTAGCGTAAGTATATTTTATAGCAGGTATAGGAAAATGACTTGCTATATAGGGATGAGTCCTTGCAAACCTCAATCGCCTTGTTGAGTTTAATGGGAGCTCAATGAATTCGAAAGGGGCACCCTTGGTAGAAGATCTTGTGGTGACCTTAGGCATGGGATGTCAGACTGATCTCTGACCAGAGACTAATGTTCTTGAAAATGGAGTCACCAAATGTTGGATTAGTGGTTCATTCTTGTTGTAACAGGACCGACACCAATCTTTAAACTTTTTTGAGCATTAAAATTTTGGTCCCACCAGGCGTGCCAAAAATTGTTGACACTGTGGATTGCACCCTTGAAAGAAGGCTGGGCTTCTCTCTTCCACATGGCACAATGGAGACTCCCCTCTTGCTGTGGGTTTGGTAAAACTAAGGGAAGAATCTATAGATAAGGGCTAACTCCCTTTGATGCATATCTGAGGTCTTTCACTACTACTACTAACAATTGTGGGGTGAAAAGGGAGATGGATATAACCAAAATATAAATTATCTAAATAGTGATGCACCAAATGATTTTGATCTACTCAGCTATTTTATCACTTCAGACCAGAAGGGGGCAAATAAACACTTTATTTGATAGAAAGACAAGACTGTGGGCTTAATGAAGACACACATAAAATGAACTTACCATAGGCACTGTAGAAAACACACTGTCAGATAACTACTCTTTTATCTTTGTGCTCTAGATGCAGTACTTGCTATTAACTTGTGGAAATGGTGCTTTGGCTACACTAGGTATGTTGGTGTCAATCTGTGAAAGCATCAAGCTAAAAATGATTGAGCATAGAATTGACACATAGACACACTCAAAAGTATATCCAACCAAATAGAGGTAAAATGTATTCTTATTGATCAATGGTAAAATTTTGGCAGGGCTTTATCTTACAAAATGAGAGATATCTTTCTCAACTAAGAGGTTAAAATATATAGCATGAAGAAGAAAACTTTGGCACCTTCCAGAACAAGTGGCCCATGCTGTGTTGAATGCCTGGAAGGAGGAAGTTTGTTGAAAGAACCATGTTGTGGCAGTCACAAGTCTTGACTTTGGTGCTTAAATCATATTAAATGTCACTACAAAAGCATGGGTCACTTTATTTCATCTGTAACAATAACTTCTTGTGACAATGCTCTCTGTGCCACCTAGACTATTCTAATTCATGTATGTGCTTGGATGGTTGCGTCCTTTGGAACATTCCAAATGTTGTCGTATGTGTACATAGCCATGTTTTGGATTCTCTATTTTGTTCCCTCTTTCCTTGTTATTTCTTGTCACTTTCTGGTAATTTGAGCTCTTGGGCTATTCTTCTCATCTTTTCTTGGCTACTCAGGTTCCTTTCTCGATCGATGCATCTCATCAAAATTGATGTCTATTAGCCTGTCACCATTCAAAAACTAATGGTTATTTCACTGTCTCAAATTTGACACCTGTGGGGACGTCACCAGATGTTTAAACTGCCAACGGCTAGTTCATCATGCTAAAGTTGATGTCTTTGGGCCCATCATCATCTTTGGTAATTCCTTCAACCCTTTGCAAACAAACCTTCCCAAAGGGAAGATGTCGCTTTGAAAAAATGGAAAAGGTCCCTTTTTTGTCATTGATAGTCCCTCACAATTCGGGCTCCCTTGTCTTCTCAATTCCTTCAGGCAAAATGTTTGAAGGAATTCCTTCAGACATTTTGCTTTAAGGAAAACTTGCCTTCATGTCTTGTTCTTCATGTCTTGGTCTTTTTCTTTGTAAATTCCTTCAAACAAAAGTTTGAAGGAATTCCTTCAGGCTTTTGTCTGAAGGAATTTGCCTTAGTCTCTTTGTGAATTTCTTCAGACAAAATGTATGAAGGAATTCCTTCGGGCACTTTGTCTGAAGGAATTCATCCTTTGGTTCTACATGGATTTTCTTCGAACAAAAGTCCGAAGAAATCCTTCATCTTTTGCATGGATTTTCTTCAGAGGGAAACTTACCTTTCAGCCTTCTGCCTTGTCATTTTTTTGGAGGTGCTCTCTACCCTCTGCAAGGGTGCTTTGGGTCCATAATTTCCCTCCATACCCTATTAGAACATTCTATTTTACAACATGACTACCCTCTGCAAGGGCACTTTGTCTTTGGAGCTTTGTAAAAGAATTACATTCTTTGAACTGGCCCATTACCTTGCCAAAAGGTTGCCCAAGGCAATTGCTCAAAGCAAAATAAGCTCTATATTGAACCGAAAACCTACAGGGCTTAGATCTCTCAACTCTTTATAAGAACAAGACTTATTTCAAAGGGAAATTGAGCATTTGCAGTAAGGTGGATACATTCAAGACTGACGGCTAAGAACAACAGGGAAAGAAGGAGACCTATTTTTGGCCTGCTGCACCAAAATGGTCAACAATTACTTTTATTGTTTCTTCACAACCATAGTGTCATATTATACATATGCAAAGAATTTTATATCCTACAGTGATAGATATTACACCTATACATGCTCCTTGGCAATACCATCATTTTATTGCACTAGGTTCCCACTGGGGAGATTCCTATGAGCATCCTTTGGATTAGATTATAAGATAGTCTTTTATGTTCCAATATTTTTGAAAATACCCCTAAAATTAAAATATTCAAAAATATTTTTAAAAAATCAACATTTACATGTTTTATTGACTCCTTGGCATCTATGTTCTTAGTTTCATGTTTGTAGATAACATACCATTCCTTTCTATATACACATGTGTTTCATGCATCTTTTGAGTTTAATACAAACGTACCCGGGCACATGATATATGCACTTTTGGAGGTTGGGCCTTCCCTCTACACATGTCACATGGACATTGGGGGCATCTACTTATTTGATCATGATACACCCGAGTTATATAATTTTATGATCATTTTCCATTCTCATGTTTGAGCTTATATACTTATACATGCCTTTATCCATGCTTATATCTTTCACAATGTATTTGATATGCTATGTGCTTAACATTTTTTGTTAGCACATATCCAGGGAGTAGTAAGATATATTTATGTTGGTTAATTATGTTTTATGCTTTCCCTTTTTCACTTCCTTGAGTGTGATCTTTGCTTGTTGTTGTCATCCATTCTATCATTTATTTGAGCATTTGAATATGCTTCATTGATTGTGGCCCCCGTGTCTATGTTTGCCTATTGTGACATTTACATATGTCATAGTTTTTTGTATATGGACATTTGAATATGTCAATACTTAATTTATGGACATTTGACTATGTCATGTCCCTTCGATTGTGTGGCATTTGAACATGCTCCTTGTTTGAGGTCTCCTTGAACCATTGTATTTTGATTTGCTTTGGAGGGATCTTGTGTGTGTGATTGATCACTTATTGAGCTTATATTTTTATTATTTAGACATTGCCATGATTCACATCATGCATCTTAGGATTTGATGTGATAACATACTATGTACCTCATTATTATATCTACCTAGGTAAGGTAACTACCATTTTATACTTCCCCTCACCTCAAAAGGAGGGATATATCAGTGGGGGCATGTCAAGAGGCATGTATTTCACAATTTTATATTTTAGTAGGAGCATGCAAAAAAGGCATGACCTCCACACTTATTTACTACTCAATATTTTTAAATTACAGTGGGGGCATGTTATATAAACAAGTTCTCCACACTTATACTAGATCTTAATTTCATATTGTAGTGGGGGCATGCCATGACAACATGTCTTCCACACTTGTAAAATTTCCAATTGGCCAAATTGCACAATTATATGATTTAGACACACATATTTGGTAGTATTCTATACATTGGTACCATTGTTATGCATGTGTTTTAGCTTAAGACATCTATGAGGTGCATATGCCATCCAAAAGAGCACCTTAAATTGAAAACTCAAATTAGATTTTAGATTTCAGATACTTTTATGGACTTTAGCATATATCAGGATGGACTTTTATAGGCTATTATTGAGCCAATCCACTATAATAGTTGATTAGTTTTTGGCAAAGTTGATGTGATTACATCACTCAATCTTACCAAGTTCATAGGATGGAGTGATTAAATCATCCACTCTCACCAACTTTATAAAGTTAATTGACTTAGATCACTCATGTTTATCAGGTTATAAGTATGATTGAGTTGTATGGTTGAAATAATCTCAATTGTCAGGTGGAAACTCACCTTTTTTTCAAAGGTTGGGGGCAAGTTATCCGCATATATATATATATATATATATATATATATATATATATATATATATATATGCACTTGTAGGTTTTCAAATTGTCCTAATCTTAACTCTAATACTCCATATTGAAGCATCTATTCAAATCAAATTGATAAAAGGCAAGATGGTTGCATCGATATGCAGGTGTACTCCTAACCTTGCTCTCTTTACTTTCAAGTATTTCGAAATTCTATCAATTTCAGATTATATGCACTAGTTATATATTGTAGCATGCTCTTGGTTGTAGGTTAGTCACCAATAAAGCGCTCAAGTAGGACTCATGCAAAGACAAGGTGTGTTATATACATCAAGGTACACATTTATTTTCCTTTAAACTATAAATTTCATTACTAGGTTAAATTGGGGGGGGGATATAAACATTAAATTTGAATTATATAGCATCTTGATCTTGTATATTTTTCAATTACTTCTCATGGTTGTACCCTTTAGTTCTCAAACCTTCCCACTGTACAAAGGCTCACATTTGATATCTCTTTTGTTTATTGCTTATCTTTTAGTCCAACCATATGTTATTTTAATGACTAGGCATTTTATGCTACTTAAATTGTTATAAACCTGTTTATTATCATCTTTTATAAGTTTTGAACATGTACCCATTTTCTTTCTTGGACACTTGAGTCCCAGCCAGATGTCTGCATCGATGCTAGTATCATGTGTCAAACTAAGTATCCAATGCCTTTAATTCATAAAATTTGTAAATGAAATGTGTCCTCATGTTTGTCCTAAGTGATGTAATGTGAGATATTTGCAAAGGGTATTGGTATATATAAAATACCAATCCTCATTCATTCATCTCCTAACATAGTCTTATAAACTCACAAAATAACTTACCAAAGGCATTCAATTAAGCATGCAAGTAAAGCTTCCCAATTCTTTTCTAATTTAATATCTCATAAGGACAACCCATATGTAGGTCTAAAGTACTGCATAATCATTCTATGAGCCATATTTTCTAAGTTACAAGCTAGGTCACTCTATATTCTAGCTTATCACACGTTACATCCTTATGCACACACAATCCATTGCATAGGGCATAAGTACATAAGTCTGAGGCCCTATTCAGATTATTGCTTATATATGCAATGCCCATTGATAGAGGGGTCCTTGGGGTAACTTGACACCATGTTCCCACTGACCAATTTTTCCTGCATCACTTAAAGTGTGAAAAAGCTAGGATTTTATCATTTAACGAAGAGCGACAACATGTGCATGAGAACTAAACACACTAGAGTAAAGACAATAGAAACTTTATAAGGTTTGAAGTGGTCACATCGTGATCCAATTAATATTTTATATTAGACATATGCATCTAACTTAGACACCAACGTTAAATTAACTATCTAGATCCAATGCAAGTGTTTGAGGCCACAGTGAAAATTTATAGAATTTGACGATTGATCTAGAATTTAGAATTAGTCTAATCCATTCTATTTCATCCTATCTACATGAGCACAATAAACCAATTAAGTACTCTTGTTTTTCCTTTATTATCAATAGTTATATTTTCTATTTTTGGCAAATCTTAGTATTATAAATTCAAGATATTGTTAATTTGAGTTTGTAATTAATTAACCTATTATAGATCTATTTATTTCCCTCATACTTATTCATTTTTATATTATTAACCCCATAATATATTGACCAATCTCAATTTAGGCTTAAACAACAACACACTAAACCCTTTCACAAAAATAATGATGTTAACTCCTCTCATCCCTTAAAGCTTATTCATAGTGATGTTAGAGGACTGCTAGAAGTTGCTTCTCTTAATGGTTCTTTATATGTTGTTACTTTAATTGATGATTAATATAAGGTGATTTGGTCTTATTGTATTAAAAATAAATTTTAAGTGTTATCTAAATTCAAATAATTTAAAACTTTAGTTAAAAATTCTTCTAACTTTTAATTTTTTTATTAAAATACTAGGAATTGATAATGGTGGTGAATACATTAGTAAATAATTTGATTTGTTTTGTATTAATTGTGGTATACAAAGAGATTTAACAACTCCCTATTCACCACTACCATTATCAATTCTTAGTCTTTTAATTTTTTATTAAAAGACAAAGAATTGATAATGGTGGTGAATACATTAGTAAATAATTTGATTCATTTTGCATTAATTGTGGTCTACAAAGAGATTTAACAACTCCATATTCCCCACAATAAAATGGAATTACTAAAAGGAAAAATTGAACCATCTTTGAAATGGCTAGAACAATGTTGTGTTCTACAAATATTCTTAAATTCTTGTGGGATGAAGCCATGAATACTATTGTGCATATTATAAATAGAGTCCTTACTAAAGTTTTACATCTTTATACACCCTTAAAAATGTAGTCTAATAATAAATCAAGTGTTGCTCACCTTAGGATATTTGGTAGTCATGATTCCATCTTTATTCTTAAAACAAAAAGAAATAAACTTGATCCTACCTCTTATTCTTGCATTTTTGTAGGTTATGGAAGAAAAACTAAAGGATTAAGAGTTTACGATCCATCTAAAAGGTACATCATTTAGAATAGGAGTGTCCAAATCCTCGATAAATATTTTTGTGAGCTTTATGTGAAACCCTCTCAAATTATTTATTTCAATGATCTTGACTCTTTGGTTACACCTTATGAATAAATAGATGCCTTAAAGGAAGTTGATCCAATTATGGATAACCTTCCCCACTTCATGTTAAAACTAAAAGACCCGAATGGTCTAAATCCCTAACTCAATCATCTAATCTTCATAATCTTAATAAACTAACTAGGATTAAACATGCCTATCATGCTTTAATGACTTTTTATGGATGTGAACCTCAATATTTTGAGGAAGTTGTTCAATATGACAGATGGAAAATTACTATGCAAGATAAATATAAAGCCATAATTAAAAACCATACGTGGGATATTATCCCACATCCACTAAAAGACTTGTTGTTGGTAGTAGGTGGCTTTACGAAATTAAATATAATTTGACTGGTAAAATTTAAAAAATTAAAGCTATATTAGTTTTTCGTGGTTTTAATCAAAAACCCATAATTGACTATGTTAAAATCTTTGCTGCTTTAGTAAGATAGGGTACTGTTAGATTGTTTATTGCCCTTGTAGCTCAAAATGGTTGGATTATATACCAAATGGATGTCAAAAATGCCTTTCTAAATGGTGATCTAGAAGAAGAAATCTACATGTCTCAGCCTAAAGGTTTTGATGAACCTAATTGTTACACCCTTAACCCATAGTGTGTTTATGGATATGTGTGGTTGACTTGTGGATTACATATCTTCATATTCTCTTATTATATTTCTTGATGTTCTTAGTATGGTTAGTCTATGGAATAACCATGGCTAAGTACATTATATATAGGAGGTAGTTGTCAGTATTTTATCACCATATTGTGAATTTTGATTTTATTGCATTGTTGTGGAGGTTACCCCCTTGAAATGGCTCAATTATATTTTCAAACATTCTACTATTCTATCAATTATTACGTGTATCTATTATCTTTGCTCTCATGTCTATGATATATTATTCTAATATGTGAACATATAAGTAATTTCATTACAAGTGGTATTAATGCCCAAGTTTCTACGATGACATTTTTTTGGATCTAATGTTCTGCATCTCTTGTGAGCTGAAGGATTGAAAAAAGATAACTAGTGATCTGGGAATAATTTAATTTTTTGTCACTACAATATTTTTCAAAGTGTTTTTTTGAAAAAAAAAAGTAAAAAAAGTCTAAAATGTTTTTAACCTTATGTACATTATCAGTCATTGGATTCATCTCTGTGAGATGATTGCAATAGTGTATTATATTGGTACACTTTTTTGGGCCAAAATTTTTCACCCTTATGTGCATTAACATTCATTGGATTCATCTTAGAAAGGTGATTACAATCGTCTCATCTACCATTACACTTTTTTAGGACTAAAACCTTCCTAGGGTTTATGCATGGCTAGTCCTAACACTCATGGATGTGGGAAAGGGAAAGAAAATACTCCTCATAAGGATGACATGGAGTATATAACTTATGATCTATGTATTTCATAGGTGGTTTAACAACTTAAGTTAGAGTTACATGACATGGTGTAGAAATATGATCTCGATGTAGTTAAAGGGGACATCATAGGGCTAAAAGGGGACCTGAATGGCTTACGAGATCAATTATAATAAATAAATAGAAAATTGGCTAACTTTGTAGTGCAGACATTGCAAAATAACCCTCCACCACTCTAATTTGGTTCTCCTCCTCCAAGCAATCACAATGTAAATCTTGGTCTAAAGGCCATGTTGCCAAAAGTGGACATGTGAAAGTTTGATGGTAATGATCCACTCACATGAATCATTCAAATTAAAAATTTATTTGATCTACATTAGACTCCATGTTTGTAAAAGGTCATCATGGCCTCTCCATATTTAGAACCTAAGTAGTTCATTTGGTATGGATTGTTATGTCTTCGAAACAAAAAGAAGGGTCCCTTAATTTCCTTGTCTATATTTTTTGAAGAGTTACATCTTCAATATCACAACAGTGTCTCAGAAAACTAGTTTATCCAACTATCCAAACTATGACAAATGGGGAATATGAAGGATTATATTTATCAATTTCAAAATATCTCCTTACATGTGGTGGATATCACTGAGGAAAATATGACTGAATTATTTTTAGGTGGCCTCAAGGATAGCATCCAATTGGAGGTTTGCATGTTTAGCTTTAATTCAGTATCTAAATCCATCCCAAGGGCATGCATGGTAGAGGAAAAAGAGCTTCTCAAATGGATACCTTTCACTAATAGTACATGAACACACTTTCCCAGCACCATCATTTCCTCAACTTACCTAATTGACACCTCAACAAATTGAGGAGAAGTGTGCAAAAGCTTTATGTTTTGGTTATGATAGAAAATGGAGTAAAGGACATTTATGTGTTGAAAATATGTAGTTTTACATTGAAGGTGCTAATGTGGATGATGAATATGATGAAGCCTTAGCTACAATTTTGGAGGAACTTGGAGATGAATCTGAATATTCTCAACCTACTATTTCCTATCATGTACTTTCTAGTATTAGTACTCCTAAAAATCTTAAGTTGGTGTGTTTCCTCAAGAAACAAAAGGTCATTGGGTTGATTAACTTTTGGAGCACACATAACTTCATCAATAATAAGTTAGCTACTTGTTTAAACTATTTCATTTACCTAGCACCAAAATTTTAGATCATGATTGTAGATGGTGGTATTGTCAACAGTTTTGGAAAATGCCATAGTATAGAAATTACTATGGGAGACTACCTGTTAGATTCTCCTATGTTTGTTATTCCTACGAGAGGAGCTGACATTGTTTTGAGAGTGCAATGGCTCATCACGTTGGGCACTATTGAGATGAATTTTTGGGAACTATTCATTCACCTCTATTCAAAAGGCATGACATTTGAAGTGTGTGGATTACAGGCTAAATATCCACAACTAGTTCATCTCCATTAGGTGACAAAGATTATTAGAAAAGGTGTTGAAGGATTTGTGGTGTGCTTGTTTTCCATAGAAGTTTAACCAACCAAGAATTCTACCCATCTTGATTTACAAATGGTGCTAGATAACCATTATATTATTTTTGGTGACATGCCAAAAAAACTTCCACTAAGCTAATCACATGATCATGCCATCAGACTACTTCCCATAAACACACTACCCAACATCAGACCTCACGGGTATCCCTTTCCCTATAAGAGTGAAATTGAAAGTATGGTATAGGAGATGTTCAAGGCAGGATTCATCTGACATAACCAAAGCAAATATTCTTCCCCAATGGTCATGGTACAGAATAAGGATGACACTAGGAAGATGTGCCCAAACTATGGAGAAATCAACAAGTACACCATCAAAGATAAGTTTCCTATTCCAGTAATTGATGATTTTCTAGATGAATTACTTGGTGTAGTTTATTTTACCACATTAGATCTTCATTCTGAGTATCATCAAATTTGAATTTGAGCAAAGGACATACCTAAAATAGCTTTTATAACTCATGAAGGCCATGATGAGCTTATGGTCATGCATTTTGTCCTTAAAAATACACCATCTACATTTTAGAGTTTGATGAATACTATTTTTAAGCTATTTTTGTGAAAGTTTGTGTTGGTGTATTTTGATGACATCCTCATTTATAACAAAAATTGGGAAGACCATTTGATGCATGTGAAATAGGTACTCTTGATTCTAGAACAACATCAACTTTATGCAAAACCTTCCAAACATGTTTTTGGCATCTTAGAGGTGAGTACTTGGGTCATATTGTTTCATATGGAGTGAATGTTGATCCTAAAAAGATCCAAGTGATGATGGAGTGGTAGGTTTTTTAAGACACTCAAGAAAATTTGGGGATTTCTAGGACTAACAGGTTACTATTATAGATTTGTCAAAAATTATGGTACAATCACATCCCCACTCACATCTTTGTTGAATAAATACTCATTCCAATGGACTGATAGTGATGCATCAGGATAGGGCATGGGGGTAGTACTCATGCACGAAAGTAGACCACTTGCATTTGAGAGTTGCCAATTGAAGGGGAAAAGTAGGCTCAAGAAAATCTATGAGAAAGAGGTGATGTCTATTTTGCATGCATTCAAGCAGTGGAGACCTTATCTCATGGGTCATCACTTTTAGGTGAAGACAGGTCATGATAGCCTCAAATTCTTTTAGAACAATGATTGTCTTCTAAAAAACAACAAAAATGAGTGACTAAAATCTCAGGTTATGATTTTGAAATAGTTTATAAGAAAGAAAAAGACAATGTGGTGGTAGATGCACTATCCCAGAGTGATGAATCAATTGAGACATTTTTATATGCAATGACTATTTTGGTAGGTAAGATTGGGTAGAGGAAACAAGATGATAATGAGAGAATGTTAGTGCTACCCATTATTTTATTCAAATGCTTCATCAAGGTTCTAGCGAATCTAAAAAATTTACATGGAAGGGGAATGCATTATGGTATAAAGATAGATTATACCTCAGTAAGAATATTCTCTTCAAACATAAAATATTCAAGAGCTTCATGCATCTCCATTGGGAGGTCACTCATGATTTTTGAAAAACATATCATAGAACCCAACAATATTTCTTTTAGGAAGGACTCAATGGGGATGTCCAAAAATATGTGATTAAATACATGGTATCTCAATAGAACAAGCTAAAACCATTAAGACCCCTGGTATTTGTTAACCTTTATCCATCCCTAGCCAGAGTTGAGAGGATGTTTCCATGGATTTCATTACTGGGTTACCATAGTCTGAGGGTAAAAATGTTATAATGGTAGATATGGATCAACTCACCAAGTATGCTCATTTTTGTTCCTTATCATAACCATTTATTTCCAGTATAATAGTTTTTGATTTTCTTAATATAGTTCACAAATTGCATGCTATTCCAATGATCGTTGTAAGTGACTAAGATCCCATATTTACTAGTAATTTTTGGACTAGATTATTTGCATGTTTGGAAACCCAATTGGCTCATAACTTGTCCTATCATCTTCAAACTAATGGACAATTAGAGGTAGTCAACAAATGTGTCTAAGTGTATCTTCATTATTTTGTTTTCATCAAATAGGATAGATGGGTTTATTGGCTGCCACTTTCCAAATGGTGGTATAATACTTCTTTTCACATTTCTTACAAAATGTCTCCCTTTGTGGCATTGACCCCCCATCCATCACTTCAGCCTTAATGGTGCATCCTAAGGTTTGAGTTGCTCAGGAACACATTCACCATGAATAAGAGTTAATAATTAGTTTATGAGAGAATTTAGTAATGACACAAAATACAATGAAGTAACAAGCAAATCAACATCGTAGTGAGTGACATTTTGACACAGGCAATTGAATTTTTGTGCATTTTTAACCATATATGCAAATGTCTCTAAAGTGATATAAAAAGGATAACAAGTTATCCCCTAAGTATTATGGCCCTTATCAGATCTTTTGGAAAATTTGTAATGTGGCCTAAAAATTGAAATTGCCCCCAGCCACTTACATACATCTAATATTCCATGTATCTTGCCTAAATAAGGTAATCAGACATAAATTTTCCACTTAGATTGAGTTACCCAAATTAGATGAAAAAGGACAATTTATTATGGAGCCCATAGAGATTCTTCACATGTGCACTAAGTAACTACAAACCAAATCAATTAAGGAGTATTTAATCAAATAGATGAATTTGCATTCTGAAGATGCACATGGGAGGATGAAGTGTTCTTGTAATAACATTGTTGTGCCCTAACATACACACCCCATTTTAAAATTTAAATCAGGGACTCATCAGTGTTGTAAATATTTATTTGGGGTCTCTTAAACCTTAGAAGTCTGTAATATGAATTCATTCATTTGAAAATCTAAGGTTATTTTCAAAAGTCCAAATCGACAGAAGTTCAAATTATGAAAATCAAAGCTTGAATGATTATTTGAAATATTTTGAACCTTGGGTTTTCATAAGTTATTTTTGAAAATGGGTGCTTTGATTTATGGACTAACAGATCTAATATTCTTCATCATAGTGTTCATATGTGTTTTATATGATTGCAGGACTATCGGTAAGGACTTGTTAATCACCCACAATTAGGCCTTCCCTTTATTATGTAGGATTGACATAGGTGGAATTACTACGTTGGCTGGGGTCTTCAACTTTTTTGAAAGTTTCTAAGTCTCTAAATGGTCTTAAGCTCTTAGACATTGATAGGTGGCATTGCAACATTACATAAAGCCTTCAAAGTTCAAAGAAAGTTCTAAGTTTTCCAAGTCTTTAAGCTCTGAAAACACACCACATAGTGTGTTTTCGTGAACTTGGAAATACAAAGACTTTACAAAATTGTCAATTAGCAAATAGCTCCAAGCCTTTGTAGTCTAAATAGTTATGAGCTACTACAGAATTGAGTGTTCAACACTTGGCATATTTTTTAAAAATATAACCTCAGAAGGATTAACACAATTTAATAGTCTTGAGCTTCTATAGTCTAATGGTTCTAAGCTTTTGAGATCCGAACAAGTGACTCTTGGCATATTTTATTTTAATTGCAACTTCAAAGGAATAAAAAACAAATTCAAAAATTCAAAGGCCCCAAGCCCTTGAGCCTCTAAGTTTATAGGTCTTTGAGGACATGCCATGTGTCAACATTTCATTTATCTAGAGCCCTTTAGGATAGACACAGTTAAAATATACTAACGAACATGGCTCAGACCTCCCAAGCTCTCATGGGCCTAAGATTACTCCACATGGCTCAATCACGTTAATTCATGGCCCCTGAACATGCAAAACAAAATTACAAATCTAAAGGGCTCAATTGATCGAGGACCAGACAAGTGTCATAATTTGGGGATACACAGATAAAATATGCATAAAGAAAGTTGATAACAAAGCAAAATGGCTAGTTATCAAGGAAAGAATAATTGTTTCAAATAGGGTGACTAGACATGTAAAGTTAACATATTATTGCCATTTGACAAGTAAAGTAAACCCATTCAAGCTAATTGGCACATTCGAATTGAAATGAGAATTAAATCAAAATATAGTTATCCACATTGATGACACATGAATGCTTCCAAAGCTCATATTTTTTAGCAATATATGCAAAATACATATGAAAGATAGTTGCCATTAATCTCTTGATCAAGCATTACAAGTTTGAACCCTTTAGCATCCGAAAAAGCCCTATTTTTCTCAGTAAGCTTACAAGAGTGACCCAGGTGATTTATAGAAGGAATTAAAACATCCAGACATATAGAATGGACTCCTCTTCAAAAAAAGTGTTTCCTCAAGCCCCTTTCATGAATTCACTCATTGGGGGGCATGAATACATGGATACTATATTTGAGAAAAGTACCCTCAACTTTAATTTCTTTCATTACTCAGTGCTTTGGGATGAAGTGGAAATGGTGGTGCCTTACTTTACATAGGATCAGATATCTCAATATGAGAAGTAATGCATTGATGACCTTCCACCCATTAAACCATAAGATCAATGCCAAACAATGATAACTAGAGGTAACACCTTACATAGATCTGCTTAGAAATTTATTTCTTGATGAAACATTTTCTAGGGATTGTTTGCACATTAGAAAAGGCAAAGGTATAGTTGCATATTTTTCTAGTAGAGCATTTGAGAGATATCTCAGAGTTCTAGCCCTTGAAATCGCATATAACCAAGTCTTAATAAATGTTTATAAAATACATAACGAGGATAAAACATAGTGAGGAAAAAATGTGACAAGGATAAAACATAGTGAGGAAAAAATGTGACAAGGATAAACAATGCAAGAACAAAACATAACAAAGGACACATTCACACAGAATATGACACAACTTCCAACTAAAGGTTAAAACTCATGAAATTTCATTTTTCTCTATTATTTTTATTGTAAATTTGGTGCATTACTTTTCCACCATGAAATGTTAACTACTATTACCAAAATGAACTAGACAACAAATAAATAGTGTGTTAATCACTAAAATGTCACAATTATGCTCCTCAATATAGTTTTGCAACATTACCAATACCGTTACATTTTTTCCTCACTACATTTTATCCTCATGATGTTTTGTCATACTACATTCTTACTGCTATATTTTTGGTTGTTACATTATCATATAGAGCTTAATGTTTTGATAAAACACAAGATTGTGGATAGAAAGTTAAAATAATGATTGGTTAAAGCCCAAATAATGAATCATGAGGGAGGGATTTCATCTAATTGTACTATCAATTTTAGACTAGGAATTAGGATAGCTATGACTCTCTTAAATCATTTACATGGTTTTCCTTACATGGTTTTCCAAGCATAATGTATGTGTAGGTCGAGTGAATCCCATTATTTGACATCCTCTTAACTTCTAACAAGATAGCTACCATAAGAGAGGTCATAAGCGTCAGATTGAAGACACAAATGTTTTACCCTGATCAAAGGTCAATCGATGGTAATTTTTACATGATGTCTTACTCACTGGATAAAATATTAGGCATAATTCACAAGACCCACAAATAGTTATGATAGCCCTCAATAGAGTACCTAGGTAATAGAATCAATGAAGATTACTCTTTCATGTTTATATTTAGATTCAAGAATGAAATTCAAGGGATGTGTGATGATATCTATCCTCATGTGTATCAGGTAATTGATGGCACTATGATGTATAGGTTTTTTAAAAACTTAACAAAAAGGGTTAGCAAATTAGGGGATTACTGGTATTACCCCAATGTCATGATCATCATAATAGAGGGCACAAAAACATCGCCACTGCTATTGCTACACCACATCCTAGATAAATTTATAGAGCAAGAAATAACCTACCAAATATACAATAACATTGATGAGGATTTAGGTCAAAAACATTTGGCATATTACTTGAAAACCCCTTTGATCATTGGACAATTTCAATATGTGATTAAATGACATTTCAACCAAGTTGGCAAGGCCAAGACTTATTATAATTTGAAGGTGGCACCATTTAGGGAATGGGATCCTAAGAAGAAGATGAGAGCATACCTCCATCACCTTAAAGATAAGAAGAAGGTGAAAATTTAATATTATCACCAAAAATATGATCATGACGATGTTTTTTTGAATGCATAAGATGACATTAAGGTATAGACAAAGATGAAAAATAAGCCAATGTTTATGATTTGGAATCAGGCTCTCCAATATGATCTTGAGGTCACAAAAGAACATGCATAAATGACATGGAACCATTAGTGCCCTTGATCCCAACCATAATATTCAAGAATGCAAGAACAACCTCCCTCTCCTGTAGAGGAACAAATAAATTTGTAAGAAGATGAGTCAAACAACCAGATGGAGTTTGATCCTCAAATAAGGAAGGAAATTTTAAGAGGCCTCCCCAATCCTTGGCTACCCTCCACATATTCAATTGATACTTCTATGGTTTTGGGAATGACTACAACACAAAGGATAAATTTATACTTCTTCCAGGGATTTTTTTATTGGTGAATCTTTGTCAATTCACAAATATTTCATTTTTCAAAGTTAGCATTTGCTAATTTTGTGGGATTGATGAAAACACGAGATTACCTAAATTTTAGGGCATAATTTAAATTTAAGGGTTGGTTCACCTAATTTTTAAAATAAATATCCCCTTATAAATGTATATCACCATATTAAAAAACCCAATTCATAGGCATTCACCATTATATATATGTTATTAACTCCTCGCATATAAACTATATCAAGTGACAGTATCTGCTATCATGATTCTACAACCAATAGTCAAATGATAGTAACTAGGTGGTAGAAAATAAAAATAAAGTGAAAGATGATATAGAAAATGTGTCAAATGACTGCACCATATATCTAAACATATGTGCTATGTAGGCAAATGACTATGTCATATAGTCAGATGATTATAGTATGCAGTTGAATGACTGCATGGCATAGTTGGATGATTGCATGGCATAATCAGATGACTATAAAATTTAGCTGGAAGACTGTACCATGGATTTAGATGACTGAATCATGCAATCAAATGACTACATTATTCATTTAGATGATTGTATTATGTAGTCATACAACTTCATTGTACAGTCAGAGAATTTTAAAATGTCAGGGAAATTTAAAAAATAAAACAACTTGTTATCTTATTTCAGCCATAGGGTAAACACAAGTATAAATATTAATTTATGGATTGTTATTATTTATTCACTGATATTAGGGTTTGATAATAATTAATGTCTACAACCATTTTACATACAAAATCCAATGATAATACGATCAAATATGCCTCAATTGGAAGATGTACCTAGGTATGAAATACTAGATAAAGTATTAAATATTATTTGATTTATTGTTATGTTATTTATTTACACTTTTGTACAATCTTTATTAATAGTTAGTCTACAACCATTTTGCATGCAAAATCCAATGATAATAGTTTTGAAGATATGCCTACACTTGAAGATATCCCTAAATATCAAATTACAAATAGAGGTACTAAATATTATATGATTTATTGTTTTGTTAATTCTTTACACTTTCATATTAAGGACCAATTTTTAATAATACTTACAAGACCTATAACCATTTTGGAAGTAGAACCCATTGATAACCATTTTGAAGATATGCCTTCATTGGAAGACGTCACTAGGTATGAAATGCCTTCACAAAATTCAAAGAAAAAGAAACTGGAGGACATCATCATGGATGTTGATAATGAGTACTCAACACTACCATATGAGATTTATACTCAACCAACACAATTTTTAGTTGAAAAAGGCACTAAAATGTTAGGAAATAAACATCCTAAAGTGAAAGTAAATCATAAAAATTATTGTAGAAATAAAACAAGCTAAAAAATAAAATACATTAAACAAGAGAGCAAACCACAACACCAGATATATGTGGGAACCCTTGCAAAACTAGCAAGGGAAAAACCATGGGGCAAAGGTAGTACCAGACTTCATTACTTCTTCATCAACACTCTCTTACATAATTCATCTCATAGTAGCTACAAACAAGTGCTACATACAAGCACTTAGGTGAGTAAAGTTTACACCCAGATATCCATGCTCTAACCTCCAACATGAGCTAAGCTAATAGCCTCCAAGCTGCAAATTGTGACAACCTTCATGGATCCTCTTCATGCACCTAGGTGAGCAAAGCAAAACCTACCTTCCATGCTCCAACCTTCAACTTGGATTTCATGCTTGCAACCCAAGCATCTAGGTGAGTAAGGCTTGAAAGCCTTCCTACTCTAACATTCTATCATGCAAGCAAAAACTTAGAAGGATTTAAGAGCCACTAATTGGAATACTTTACAATGAGAATAATAATACATATTTATGCATTTCTAACCAAAGAAGAGAGAGAGGGAGGAAAAATTCATCCCATTTCAGTGGGGAACACTGTTGTAGACTAGGCACTCTTGTCCCCCACTTGAGAAAGGTCACACATGTGAAGGCATCTCATAATGCCACTTTTGACCTTCTCCACTAGCCTCCAAAGGCTATGTCCCACATAGTGGATGATCATGTTATGTCTTTTGTCTTCCACTTTCACAAGCATCCAAACTTGGTGCTCCACTCATACACTTAATGCCAAAAGATGCTTACTCATCTCTTGTCCTTAGTTAAGAAATAAGTAAGTAGATTATCCATATAATGGCACCCCACATATCCCCTTACTAGTTCCACTCAAAAGAAACACCCCACATGCTCCCCACATGAATAAACAAAGGAAAAAAATGTGCTTAGTGGAAAAAGTTGCCCCACATCTCTTGAGTCACATCTTTTATGGGTAATGTCATGTCACCTTGGAGCCACCACTTGGGACCCTTTATGGGCCCCACATCTTGGGACCCACCATGGGCCACACAATCACATCACTATACTACATCACCTACAACATCACTTGCATACCACACCTACATACCACATCACCTGGGATCTAGCACTTGGGACCCTCCATGGGCCCACATTCTAGGACCCACCGTGGGCTCCACTACCATGTCACCATGAATAGTGACCCACGAATAATACTTTAGAATAGTGACCTATGAATAGTGGCTTCACACCCAACAATCTCCCACTTGAATTCATATACATAGGGCTTTGAACCACCTGTGTCTTCATGCCAAACTACTACCATATAGCTACCTACTAGCTGTCATCATGCCCACTGTTGCTCACACATAAACCTAAAAGAAGTTTTTTTCACTAATAAAACTTCTTTGCCTTGATGACTTTGTCAACATCTGCATGCCGACTATAGATTTGTAGCAACTAAAGTGACTCCCACTTCACCATAGACCCAATTCTCTATCCAAGATTCTACAATGAACCGCTCACAACTCCCACTACTTAAAAGTATCTGGTTTAGTACATCATGGATTACATGAGGCTTCTCCTACTCCTGATGAATACAATACATAGCACAACCCTCTTCTCCTCCTCTATAGGACACATCAAAAGACAACTCATAACCAAAAGAAGTGGGATACTTCAATTCATTACTTCTCTTGTCCACTGTGCATCTCCATCCTTGGTTTGCTCCTTCATCCACCTTCATCACATCCTAGCAACCCGAGCCATCACACCATGATCATGTTGGGGCCTAGATCCAATGTGCCATCAAGCATAGTAGCATCCTCTACTAAACCATGGATCTTCATGAAGGTTCTATTTTACTCCATCAACACATCCATTTCAGCCCATACAGTCTTCAATATATAAACCAACAACTCCTTGCCTCATCCACATAGCTCTCCTGGCTACTCCATATCATAATGAGATCACCATGTAGAAATGATGTCAAAAGACATCCCACTGCTCCAATGCTTGTACAACAACAAGTGCAAGATGTACTCACATCCATAGTCACCAACTGGAGAGAAGAATCGATAAAAGTCAACACTTGACTTCTATATGTATTAAATCACTACCCACTATGATCAACATGGCACCCATCTACGGTTCTTGGGAAGTCTTCACACTATTCAGTACATCACAACAACTACTAAGTTTTGGAGCCTTCAGTCAAACTACATCCTGCTCTATCGCATGTTAATCTAACTCATGTGCAGAGTTACTCTATGCATTAGTCTACCAGGCTACTCACATTAGTTACACTGCTAACCCTTGATTAATTCACTTAATACATATTTGATCTCTTAAAGATTCAACACCAACCTTCTCCTTCCATAAAATCTTAGGTATATATATGTTCTTCTCCATCCAACTACTCTAGGTATAAAATTAGGTTTCTGGCACCTCCTCCTCTACATGGTTTTTTTTTGCATCATCTTAACCAACATGTGATCAATAGGATACCACATCATGCACCCCTTCTCTAGTCGAGAAAAAATAAGAAGGTCATGCCTTGTCATCACCCTCCATCATCACCAATGGAGACTAGCTTGCTCCACCACAAGCTATACAGTTGCTTCAATAGGAACATTGTTAGTGTTGATCTGTCTGGCAAAGCTTTTTCAAATTCTCCTCCATTTTCATATATATCTTCATCTTCCATAGAGATAAAACAACCTACCATGCAAATATTTTATTTTTGATTCATATTTGGGTCTTTCCACCTATAGCTCGCACTTGTACAAAACTAGCCAACCTAGGCTCTGATACCACTTGTTAGGAAATAAACATCCTATAGTGAAAGTAAATCATAAAAAAGATTATGGAAATAAAATAATCTACATAATAAAATACATCAAACAAGAGAGAAAACCACAACACTAGCTATACATAAAAACTCCTGGAAAACTAGCAAGGGAAAAACCATGGGGCAAAGGTAGCACCAGACTTCATTACTTCTTCATCAACACTATCTTACACAGTTCCTCTCATATCAGCTAAAAACAAGTGCTACATACAAGCACTTTGGTGAGAAAAGCTTACACCAAGCTATCCATGCTCTAACCTCCAACATGAGCTAAGCTAATAGCCTCCAAGCTCCAAGTTGAAACAACCTTCATGGATCCTCTTCATGTACCTAGGTGAGCAAGCAAAACCTATCTTCTATGCTCCAACCTTCAACATGTATTTGATGCTTACAACCAAGCATCTAGATGAGTAAGGCTTGAAATCCTTCCTACTCTAACATTATATCATGCAAGCATAAACTTGTAAGGATCCAAGAGCCACTAATTGGACTACTTTACAATGAGAAGAATAATGCATATTTATGTATTTACAACCAAAGAAGAGATAGACGAAGGAAAAATTCATCCCATTTGAGTGGGAACAATATTGGGGAATATGAACTCTTGTCCCACACTTGATAAAGGTCACACATGTGAAGGCATCTCATGATGCCACTTTTGACCTTCTCCACTAGCCTCCAAAGGCTACGTCCCACATAGTGGATGATCATGTGATGTCCTTTGTCTTCCACTTTCATAGGCATCCAAACTTGGTGCTCCACTCATCCACTTAATGTAAAAAGATGCTTACTCATCTTTTGTCCTCAATGAAGTAGTATGTGGATTATCCACATAATGGCACCCCACATGTCCATTTACCAATTCTACTCAAAAGAGACACCCTACTTGCTCCCCAAAAGAATAAACAAAGGAAAAATATGTGCTTAGTGGAGAAATTCACCCCACATCTCTTTCACACCTTTCCAACATGAAAGATGCCTTTTGTGGGTCATGTCATGTCACCTTGGAGCCACCACTTGGGACCCTCTATGGCCCCACATCCTTGGACCCACCATGGCCCACACAGTCACATCACTATCCTACTACATCACCTACTGCATCACTTACATAGCAAGCCTGCATGCCACATCACTTGAGATCCACCACTTGGGACTCTCCATGGGCCCACATCTTAGGACCCACCATGGGCCCCACTACCATGTCACCATGAATAATGACCCATGAATAGTCTTTGTGAATAGTGGGTTCACACCCAATAGAAAAAATATGTGTGAAAGAAGATAAGTACATGGACAATTGGAAGGTCGTGGAAGCTAGCTGAATTTTAGACTGTATGTATTTGAAATCTATTTGAGTTAAATGCAGTCATGCGATAAATATATTTTATTAATTTAACAATATTTTATGTTTATAATTGATTTCTTTAATAATATTTTTATGTTTATAATTGATTTATTTCACAGTATTTTTCGTTTATAATTTTTTAAAATTTTCACATACTTTTCAATTGCAATCTATTACATTCTAAAATAGTAAGTTCTAAAAAAATTATAGTTACTATACTATGTTATTTTCCATTTTAACACCTTTAAACAAAACTTACATTGTTAAATCAAAAGAAATAATATTGAACCTTATAATAAACCAATTAAAGACTTCATTGATTTATTAGACATTATTAGATAATCGCCCACTAAGATTCCATAGTCTTAAAATATTTTATTGATTCAAACAAAAATTACCATGCATATCCATATAAATAAATAAATAACATGAGTATGGAAGCCAAAATTACAGAATATATTGTTTTGAATCAACTCCAATAGAAATTTCATTATTTTTCAAAAAAAAAGAGAATACAATGCCAAATAGAAATTTCATTATTTTTTAGACACTTGGGCATATGTCACTATCCTCTGGCCACCCTGAGCATCCAATTGGATAGATGTAGTGGCCTCTAAAAGGATCCTTGACTCCGTAAGATCTTTTACTGTGGTATTGATATTTTCATGACATGCCCTTTCATCTATAAAAGCATCTCCAATGGATAGGAAGGAAGGGTCCTTTTCAACTTTCTCTTTAAACAAGATTTTAGGGTTGAAGTTGTGTTTTTTAATGATTTTCTTCAATGTATTTTTCTGCTTGTTCATTAAAACAAGTTTTTCCTTAAAATAAATGGCCACATATATACTTTTGCATACACTCTTCAAATGGATGTCAAGGACAATAAATTGATTTTTTCAAGTTATATTTTAACTGTAAATGAGCAAAAAATATTAATTAGTTAAAAACTATAAATTAAATTTTATTGAAAAAATAATAAACCAAAACTTACCATGACTTTTTCTTTTTCTGCATTTATGATATCCACAAAGCTTTTGTTTTTGCTCCATTTGTTGAAGTATGCTTGGCATTCTGCGTTCAAATTGTTAAGCCTATTTAACATTATATCAAGAACATTATCATTAAAGTTGGTACTCATTTAAATAGTACTAGAAATTGCCTGGTTGAATAAAAAATCAATTTTTATAAGTTGATATTTAACCATTGCATACAATTGATCACATTGGTTGTGGTTATGAAAGCATTTATTTCATGTATCATTACCTTATACTCCCATGTTTTTAATTCATCAAGGCTAGTAATAATACATTCATTAACAAAGGACTTAGTACTATCTTCTAATAAATTATAAACTAGAAAAAACATATGTTGGTTATCATTTTTTGGAGTCTCCTTAGGGGTGTCTATACTAGGTGAACTGTCATGTATGGACTGAGGCTGCAATTTCTCTGTTGTTTGGAATCCCTATATTATACCATGAGTATTAAAAGAAGGCATGAAGGTACCACTATCAATCCCCAAGAAATCCTCATCAAGATCAATATTTTTAAGTAATGCAGTGGTTCCCATCCTCGACATACTAGGGAGATTGCTGATCAAAAAGTTTGAAAACTCTAATGCTAAAAATTGTAATGTGCCCCCACTCTTTGCTAGAAATGTTAAACGTTTACCTCTTCCTATATTTGTAGGGTGGGTGGTGGTGGTGGTGGTTGAAATTGGAAATTTCTCCTTTGAGAAAAAGAGGAAGAGAGACATGTAAATTGGATTAAAATTTTAAAAATATCAATAATTTATTAGCACTATTAATTTATATGTTCCAATTGCAGTCTATTTAACCAAAAATAAAAACTTGGAATAAATTCATGCACTTAGATGTATCAGTTGAAAATGAAATCTAGAAGTTGTAGCCAATGTTGGTTGCACTACAGATTGTGCCATTGTAAAAATAAAAAATGTTTTAATAATGACAATAATAAACTTTTTTTTTAAAATAAAAAAATGTTGAGATTGTGTATCAAGTTATATCGGTGACATGAGGGGAAGGTTAACAAATAACTAGAGTTAAAGTCCAAATTTGCATGCATTTTCTTCTTTGAATTGTGTACACCAGAGATGATTCTATGTTGCCTTCCACGTTTGTATCTACGATTGCCTCAGGGGGTTGATGACCCTTTATTGATACATTTCTTCTTGAAATAACTTGAGATAATATTTTTTGTAAGAAATAATGAGAATATTTTTAACCAAAAAAAATCATTAGTTATTTAATTATTTGAAAATAATAATAGTGCAATACAATCTAACCTCCTGGTCATCCAAGGAGAATGATTCATCAAACATTTGATGATGATGAACCATTGGAATAGGTGTGGCTTGTAAGTCGTAAAAAGACTCATTATATAATATAATAAGAAAATTGGTAGAAGAACATGTGGAATTTTCATTTCAAATGGTAGTATTCACATCATCCCTAATTCTGTTCGAAAGGAATAAATACCAATCAAATTGTTGACCACTAAGAGTACATAGAATATAAACAACTATGAAGTAAATAATGTCCAAAAGCCTTCCATGTAATACAAATATGGCTTGGAATAGTTCAATAATTCCAAGTAGAAAAGGATTTTTCACTGCTTCAACTTTAAATCCCCTTCCGCCATGACTTTGAGGAACTGTAACAAAAAACACATCAACACTTTAAGAAATTATGACTAATAGATGTAAAGCAAGTCTAAATAATTAAAGAATTATAAAATAAAAGCATGGAACCATCTAACTACAATGCATAAATGAACTCTAAATATTTCTTGTCATCATCAGTTAACATTGCCTTTATTGTGACCTCCTCTGCATCCTTGTATGACATGCATGTTAATATGTGGATGTCCTCTAGAGTGATTCCACATGAAACGGAATGGGATTTCAAGCGAAGAGTAAATTTTGATGTGGAATTATCGAAGTTTAATAACAGAGAATTTAGAATACAAGTTTTTCTTTTGTATTGTGATATGTAGACAATCCCTTTAAAGTTACACTGGTCGATCCAGTCTGTGTATGTATCATCTTGCTCAAGATGTTGTAGGATCCTAGTGCACATAATATTTTTGTATCATTATTTAGAGGAGTCAATATTGAAATTTGTGCTATAAGAAGTTTGGGAATCAATGGTTAGAGATCAAGGATAGTTGGAGCAAATACGTTTGTTTGTAAAATTGGGTGAGAGTGGGGAGAACAAGGATAATTGGATTAAGAAATCAAAAACACATAAAAGGGGTTTGTGGATGCCTTAAATAGGTAATTAAAGGGGGCCAATTTGGAATTAATTGTAGTGTATATTTAGACAATTGTCATGCAGTCACTCGAATATGCCATATAGCCAGACAACTGCACCATGTAATCAAATGACTGCAAGATGCTATCAAACAACTGTAAGACACAGTCAGATGACTACACCATGTAATCAAAAGACTTAATTATGCAGTCAAATGACTACATCATATAATTAGGTGACTGAATTGCAAAGTTAGATTAGTACATCACACATTAAAGTGATTGCATAGTGCAATTGAATGACTGCACAATGTAGTTAGATGATTGCATGATGTAGTCAATTGACTACATAAAGTAGTCAGATGACTGCATAATATAGTTGAGAGACTACATAGCATTGTATTCACAACATACCACTTCCTAATTCACCTACACTGTTATATGCCTTCTGACCTAATTTGTAACCATTGAGAAACTGATTCACTTAGTGACCTCTTAGTTTTTTTAATATAGGCCACTAAAATTTTCCTTGGCTTCCTCTAGATAAATAGAAGAATGCATTTCTTATGATACCTCTATCACCTCTCAAAATAACCACTCAAGTTAGTCTCCCTAAATTTTTACAAACTTATTTCTTGTCTATTTATACATCTCTGGTAAATTCACCTCCATCCATAACCATCAGTGAGGATACTTCCCCTCAAGCACTCCCTACCATGCCAAATATGATCATCCATCATTCCATCACTATTGTCCCACCAACCATTCATTCACCATCACATATAATGATGCTTTCCTCCACTATAGCTCCCTCAGTTGTTTCACCCTCTCCCTCATCTTCCACTCCCCCTATATTCTCTTACTAGAGGAAACCTGAAGATCTTCCCACTTCCCCCAAGGGAAAGGAATTAGAAGAAAGGCCACCACTTGGTCTTCCCACCATAGAAGAAACCCTAAAAAAAGAGTAAGCAGTGGAAACAAAGGAAGAATAGCCTGAGAAAGTGATATCTTTAGTTGTGTATCCAAATGATGAAGAGAAATATGATGAAGAAATAATGAAGGGGTTGGGATGGGAAATAAGCGAGAAGGCACCCTTATATGATGAAGAGGTAGATTTAGAAAGATATAAAGCCATGAGTCTAGAAGGTCAATAAGAAGAGGAAACACCAGCTGACACTTTAGATTAAAAAATCCTCATGGAAGAATAGAGACAAAAAATTAATGAGATAGTTTCTTCCCTTGTTTCATCTCTTTACAATACATAAGTTCCAGTTGCAGATTTTACCTCCAACTATTCTTGTATCTAGTTCCATTGATTCATCTATTCTTTCATCTGCCAAGAAAATAAAGACTCCCAATAAGGAAGTCCATTTTGAGAATTTGGTCATTATTTATATTTTTAATCCTAAAATGCCACTCATTCCAAAGAAATAATCAACTCATCTAGAGCTACCAATGCCTCAGATTTCACCCCTGCAATCAACCACTATGACTATAAAGAGGATTCCATGTTTAACAAGGTATGTGGCTAAAGTTAATCCAATAAGGGAACCTTCCCCATGGGATATAATTGTTCATCCACCTATGTAATTCCCAATACAAATAATTATATCATTGGCACTACCAATTATAACACCCCCTCATATGACTCCACCACCTTCCATATATAAAGACCTAAATCTAGATAAAGAAATAGGGGAATTTGTTGTTCTCTAATAGGTAAAAGAAATCTAGAATGTAAGGGATGAGAGATAAAATTTGGGTGTCATAGAGTTACCTATAGTCTCTACCTAGTTTGACAAGTAGAATGGAACCATCCAGTAGGTAAGGAAGAGGAAGGCAGGGAACCTCAATACTAGGGAGGAGATAGAATTTGAACAAAGAAAAAATATGTTTCCCTTATCAAAGAAGGCTGAGGGATCCTAGTGATCCCAATGAACACAATGAAGACTTATATGCCTTTGTAGACATATATGGTAAGGATATGAAGGAGATGTATAATATCAAAGAGGAGGCAAAGCATAGATTGTCAGAGAGGCAAATTATTTAGGTCCCTCCAAAAATTGTTGAGACTATGTAAAGTACATCCACAAGGTTGTATGATATTTAAAAGGCATTCATGTTTCTAGGGTAGAAAGTCAAGTAGAGAGAAATAAGGTGCTTAAGTTATGGCACCAGTTTAAAGAATTGGAAAAGATATGAAATTTATTAATTTATTTTTCTAGGAGCACTGCTCTCAATCAATTGAATTTGATGTCTAGTCAAGATGTAACCTGAGATCTATACAATGTTATTACTAAGAGAGATGTTGCCCTTGCATGGTATAATAAGGTGAATACCTTTCCAATACATTTTTATAAATCATGAGAACCAAGATTTGGATATTTTTAATGACATGAGGGTCATCTATGTGATCACTTTTGTAGGTGAATTGGTCAATAGGCCAAATTTTGAGAACCTCATTAAAGGAGTAACAAACAACTTTAAGGAGGAAGTGGAGGGTAAAATTTATAAAACCAATGATGAAATATTACAAATAATAAGCTTTGTGAAGGATAGATTAACCAAGGCATGAAACTTGAGAGTTGAGTTTAAGGGTTCAAAAATGGAACATCGAAGATTGATGGCTAAAACCATCAAGATTTAAAAGTCTTCTTTACTCATTTTTGTCATTATTAATAAGGAGTTTGATATGACCAATGCTTTATTTGAAGAACTTCAAGCTAAAAAGACAATTTCTAGGTCATCAACAAGTACACAACTAGCTGTCAATATTACCATGTCAATACAAGGTTCCCAATTTCCCAGATTTATAGTCATGTAGACTCTCATGGGCTAGTTTTGATCCCACAAGAATAACAATGACAACTCTAGAGTTTCCAATTATTATTCTACCATATTATTTAGCTAGTAATGCCACATCAACACCATGATAAATACAAATATGTATTCACATGTTCCAAATGAGTCAGAATGTTAGTTACTAACTTATTTACATTTCATGTATACATTATATTTATAATTGGAGAATATGTTTTGAGTAATCAACATTGTGCATGCATGTTCTACATGAGATTAACATATAGTGCTATTTTTGAATATGCAAATTTAGACTGTGCTTAAGAGATGAGACCTTCTCCATCCCAATCTTATTTATAGTTCTAACCTCCCATTCCCAAAGGGAGGATAATTTTGGCTGTTGCGATTAATAAGAAATTCTACAATCTTGGTCCTGATGTGCAAATCTTAATTCTTCTCCAACTTATGGATTATGTAAGAAATTATATCATTATGATTTCTTAGTATTTGGTTATGTATGAGCTATCTTCTATTTACAATCATTCATATTAAGCTATAGTTGATTTGAATAACTTTTGCATAAAAATCATAATTCCCTTTTATAGACGTGTTATTGCAATCTAAACAAATGTGGAAACTTTGATTTCATGTGTTTAAATATGCTTTATTTTGGTTCCCTTTGACTTTTAACTATGTTTGGTTGTTGGTGTGTTACAATAGCTAGCCAAAAATATTGTTCTGTGATTTATTGTCCTACCTTAGTTCAAGTATTGGTCTTAAAAGGTTTCATCTAGTTTGGTCCACAAACCTCCTTTTTGATCTACCTTTCCCTCCTTTTTGAGTTTATTTTAAAGTCTTGCCCACCTTAGGTAGAACCATTATCCTTCCACCCATCTCAAGTAGATTTAGGTTCACCATATCCAACCCATCCATGGTAAATAATCTGCCTCGCTCACTACTATTCCACCAATAGGTTGTTTATAAACCCCAATACCAAGCAACTCATGCCTTGGAGTCAAAACCTTTTCATTGATCCTGAAACATCATAGGCTACCTTGCAAAATTCCTATGGTGTGTATAAAACCCACATTAATAGAGTCAAACTTAAGTTGGCACTAGATGGAAGGCTTGAGCCTCTACCTCTATTCTGTTTGAAGAGAATCAATTGAGTTGTACTGGAAGTACCCAAAATATTAACAAGGTTAACCTTAGACATTAACTTTCTATTCCCACATTTTAAAATCCATAGAAAATTTAGGTCTGATAAGGGAGTTAGGAGAGAACCTTAGGCTTAATCATTTTCTCTGGGTAGATAACCCCATTTTCCATTCCTTCTGATGGTCCAACCTCAACCTCCACCTTAGATCTAGGTGCTAGTGTAGCCTCCAACCTGTCTAACTAGCTCTACTATCAACGTTGCTAGAGTTGTCCATGATTTGCCCAAAAATCTTGAGAAATATCTGCATTATTTTTCTCCCCCTAGAGGAAGGACTATAGAAGAACATTTTAAGACTTTTAAAACTACTTTAAGGACATTGAATTTAACCCACAAAGACATGGCATGTAGACTATTCTCCTTCACATTACAAGATACGACCCTTGACTAGTTTTTTAATATCTTAGAAGGATCAATTACATCTTATATCGATTACCAAGACACCTTGTTAACATGATTTGGCAAGGTTATTAGTACAAATATTATCTATCAATACTTCACAAGTATGAGGAGAGAGCCAAGTGATCCAATCCGAGCCTTCAATACTAGATTTATGAGGATGTATGACAGGATCAAGACCGCTTATACACCCAATGAGGAGTTGGCCCTAGAGATGTACAATAATGCTCTAGACCTTATGAGTATTGTATTTTTATGCATAGCTATTAGTATTAATACATTACCTTTGGCTTATGCCAAAGCTATCAATGTAGATAAACAACTGAACCCTCAGATGTAGTATTTGGCTCCACTCACTCGTGGTCCTTTTTTCTATCCTTTGATATAATTCCAAATATAAATCAAAACACTACGGCCCATGACCAGAACTTGGTCTATAATAACTACCCTTAACCCAAGCTCTACCCAATCAACATCTTGATTTTCTAAAAAAATATGTGCCCAACCAATAAAGCCTCAATCAATCCTTGATACCAATTAGAGTTTCCACAACATAAGCAACCAATTATAATTCCATAAAAATTGAATTAGAATCAATCTAGAAGATGGTCGATAAATTGAGCAATGAGTTTCTCAATATGCATAAATGTATGGGTAACATTGGAGGCCACAAAACCAATCAAAGTTTTGTATTCTAGAGATATAACATGCCTTTCAACAGGTCTAACAATAATCAATAACATCAAGTACCATCTAATAGGATGCCATAAATCAACATTATGGAAGCAACCCTTCCTAACTGGTGCATGATTCATAACACTAAACAACATGGTGAGCTCAACCACATCAAGTTTTGCACATCCTTTGATATCTTTCAAAAGGAGATGGATAGGCAAGAAGGCTCTACAAATAAAATAGAACCTTCTTCCTCTATTGATCTTGGACACTCTAGCATAATAATAGTCTTTAAGGCCTATGATCTCCCATTTGCAGAGGAGGATAATCATGAACTAGAGGATAATATAGATGAGATTCATGCATTCAAATAGTTCCATAGGAACAACTAAAATCTAAGAATATATACATCTAGTGAAGGGGCATGCTATACCCTTAACCTATAGTGTGTCTATGGATATGTGTGGCTGACTTATGGATTACATACCTTCATATTATTTAATTGTATTTCTCAATGTTCTTAGTATGGTTAGCTTATGGAACAAACATGGTTAAATAGAGCATATAAAGGAGGTAACATGTTTAGTCTTTTATCATCATATTGTGAATTATTCTCTTATTGCATTATCGTGGATGTTGCCCCCTTGAAGTGGCCCAGTTATATTTATTAAGCATTTTGATCTTCTATCATTTATTGTGTGGATCTATTATCTCTACTCTCATTTCTATGATATATTATTCTATTGTGTGAACATCTTAGTTATTTCATTACACTAAGAAATAACATTATGTTTGTAAGTTAAATAAATCTCTTTATGGTTTAAAATAAGCTCTTTGAGCTTGGTATTCCAAAATCACTAGTTATTTTAAGGAATTAGGTTTCTTTTATTGTTATTCTAATAATCATCTCTTTGTAAAAGTTGAAAATAGTAATTTTGATGATCCTCTTATTACTCACGATCAAATTAGTTTAATTCTTAAATATAAAGATAAACCAAATCAATATTTTGAAATGACTGATCTAAGCATTTTCATCATTTTCTAGGAATAGCTATATTTTAGGATAAAAATTCAATTATTGTATCTTATTCTCAGTATGCACATGACCTACTTGTTAGGTTTAATATGCTTGATTTTTTCATCTACCCCTATTTAATCTGGTGTTAAGCTTGATTCAAAACCTACTTTTGACAAAGCTAACCCCACTCTATATAAATAGCTAGTTGATATTTTGATTTATCTAATTAATACTAGTCCATATATTTCATTTATTGTAGGTGTTGCTTCCATATTCATGCAAGATCCATACTTGGATCATTATAAATTAGCAAAATAAATACTTTGTTATATCAAAGGAACTATAAAATTTGGTTTATATTATTTATCCACTGATAATGCTAATTTATATGGTTATTGTGATGTTGACTATGCTTGTGATATTATAGATCACAAATGTACTTTTGGATATATGTTTAAGTTTGGTGTAGGTACTATCACTGGGAGCAATAAAAATCAACCTATTGTTTCTATCTCTTCTATGAAAGTATAGTATATAAGTGTTATGGAAGCTACTAAAGAAGCCATGTGGCTACCTAGGTTGTTAGAAAAACTTTATTTGGATGTTTCTCACAGTACCACCCTTCTTTGTGATAATCAAAAAAATATATTGTAACACCAAAAAATTAAGTATATTAAAGTTCACATGCATTTTATTTGAAATAAAGTCCTTAATAGTGATATTAGTCTCCAATTATGTTTTATGAATGAACAAGTGGCATATAACTTCACAAAACCACATGGTGCTACCAAGTTTTACAATTATTGTATAATGTTGGTACTCTTAGAGTTTCCATTGAGGGAATTGTGCATGACAATGTCACTTATTAATGACTATGTGTTTTTTCTTCTTCTCTATACTTCTTCTCAAATTGTAATAGCATTGTAATAAGTCACTTAATGTGATTTTGATAAATTTCACCATATGTGAGTTTATGGTGTACCCAATACTTAAAATCATATGTTGTAGCGGAGGCCCTTGTGTTATAAACGACTCTAAAATGCTTGGTTGATTATTCAAAAGAAACTATGAGATGTATTCTTATGATCGTGCTAGCCTAAAATTAATCTAAGTAGTTTATGGATTATAATTCTTTTTCTTTCTAAAGGTGATATTGGCATGGTGAAGATTTTTAAATCCTTCAAATGTTACATGCACCCTAAACTCATCTAGATGGTTTATGAATTATAATTACTTTTGTATAAAGGTGGCTATGGCATGTATCCCCACTTAACATTAAGGTGGGGTGTTGGAAAAATTAATGATTAAGGGATATATAAATACCATCAATACATTAAATTACATCAGTAAACAAATAAAATAATAATGCATTTTATTATTTACATTATGTGATTTAAACTATATGTCAATTAACAATAAAATATATGTTATTAATACTTGGCATTGGGCAGGAGGTTGAAATTATTGGTTACAATGGTTCACTCTACTTATAAATAATGGTAAAATCAGAATTTAATTCAAACTAATGGATTCCATAGAGAAATGTTGATTGGAATGGGTCAAATATGTTTCTCAGTGAATGAATGATCATTGTGGGCTTTTTACCTCCACGTGAGGTTTTCCCACTCATATTTTGTGAAGTGTATTTGTTCTTTGCTTACAAGATGCATATCTAGATTCAATTGCATATGTATTTACTTAATTTAACATTGGGGCACCTGACCATCGTCATGCCTCCAGCTTAGGCCCAAGTTAACCATGTTGACTTAGACATGTTCCCACCAGGGCAAAACTCAAGAGATGTTGGTTACTTTTTTTTTACCTTAAGAATCTTCCCCCAGATGCTGAGATGGCTAGTAGAGGGGATCCATCTTTATATTTACAAGTTTGGATTTATAACAATTATGCGAAGAGAACAATGGTTGATGATAGGGTAACTATTAACATAGCCTCCTTTTCATTTCTCAAAAAACTTGGTTATGGAGAAACTAATTACTCCAACATTAGAAATGTGTTATGAGGATAAAATATCCTTGAGTCTACTAAGACCATTGTACTTCCAATAATTATGGGTCCCATAACCATGTTAATGAAATTTATGTGATTGATAGGGAGATGAGCTATAATATGATCCTAGGAAGACCTTAGATCCACATGATGAAGGTGATCCATTTGACCTTGTTCTAAGAGATCAAATTCCTTCATCTAAGGAAGGTTTTCATTGCTCAAGGGGATCCTAAATCATTTGATGCCCTCCAATCCAACCTCAACAATAAACTAGGTCTTCATATCGACTATCACCTGTGTAGTAATGGTGTGGTAAAGTCCCCACCTTCAAATAAAGATAAGGAACCCAAAGCAACCACAATAATCTTAAAGTCAAGTTTTGAAAGCCCTAAAACCTTGCCAAATGTGAATCGAGAGGGAAAATGAGTCAAGACGATGTAAAAAAAGAGTAGGGAAGATCATGTGATGATATTAGTCATCTTGACTAAGTTTACACCTGAAATTATTAGAATTTAGAGAAATATAAGCCTATCATGATCCATTTCAATCTATGAGGGGTAGGTAGTTATAACCTCTATGAATCTCAAGAACTAGAAACCCAAGGAGGATTAACTAACATACCCAATATTGTAGTAACCTAAATTTGGTCATGAATACTTGATCGTGCATATTTTATCTCTTTTTATCATTAATTCATGTGTACATAATCAAAACTTATTTCATCAATTTAAACTATTATAATCATAACAGGATACCTAATTTCATTATAAGGCCATCTATTTTCACCTACAAATATGATCTCACTATAAAAAATACATTTATGCATCAATTATCACTTATGAATAATTGAGAAGAATGAAAAAAAGGATATGCATAGATTTATATGATATAAACAAGGCATGTTCAAATGATTATTTATATTTACCTTATATCAACGTAATTATAGATGCTATGGTAGGTTATGAATTACTATCCCTTGTGGATGACTTCTCTAGATATAGTCAAATTCATATTTTAGATTAAGATCAAAGTAAAACCTCTTTCACTAAACCATGAGAAACCTTTTATTATGTAGTCATGGATTTCAACCTTAAAAACATTAGGGAAATGAATCAGGGGGATATGACCCATATCATTCATGACATCATTCATAAGATAGTATAGGTTTATATTTCCAATCTTATTTGAAAAGCAAGGAAGAGAGATGATCACCCTAAGGTCATGCATACTATACTCACATTCCTAGTTGAATATGGTGTTATGCTCAATCTTGAGAAATGTGTGTTTGGAGTTACAGGTGAAAAAATCCTTGGTTAAATCATTTCCAAGTGGGGAATTGACACTGAAACCACTAAAATTCATGTAATCTTGGACATGGCTCCCGTTAATGCAAAATAAGGAATAAAGTCATTCCTAGAGATATTAGGGAAAATTAACATATTCATACCCGATATCACTTATATGATTCATCTTATTAATAATTTATTCAAAAATCATATTGGTATTACTTGGACAAGGGATTGCCAATATACATTCGAGGTAGTAAAACACTTCCTCATGGTACCACCAACACTGATGGCACCAAAATCTTACAAGCCCCTCATACTTTACCTAAGGGTAATTGAGGTATCCATCACCTGTATTTTGGCCAAAGAGGGTGATAATGGTAGGGAATGAGCCATCTACTTTATTATCCATACTCTCATTGATTATGAGATTCATTATACATAGGCAGAAAATGAGTGTTTGGACATTATCTTTGCAAAAGGCTGGTCGATTTATCATGCTCTTGAACACAATGCCATTGAGTATGTAAGGAAATGTGAAAAGTGTCAACACTTCTCTAATGAGATTTGTATTCTTGTTAGGGCACTTCAGTCTATTTTTAGCCCATGGCCCTTCACTACTTGGGGCCTAGATTTGTTATAAAAATCATGTGTTAGTGCTCACATGTGTGAGAAAATATATTTGTTATAATAGATTTAGGAAAATATTATATTGTGTGTGTGATAAGGCTAAAACAACATAGACAAGGCTGAAACATGTTATGGATATAATATAAAATAAAAGAGATAGATAATAGGAAGAAGTTGAGAGATTTGTGGGATTCATGATAAGGCATAACTCCTTGTTTTAAGGAAATTAGCATGTCTATAAATGGAAGTTATTATTGTGAAATCAATAATGAATATTTTATGGTGAAAAATTACTACTAAGTTTTCATTTATTGTTAGAGTAGGTTTTTGATGATGGAAGAGTGATTCACTTTTATAGGGGAAATTGTATTCTATTTCACCCCTGTAGATTAAAGAGAATTTTTGTGAAGAGTTTTATAAGATAAATCAAGGTAGTTTAGCTTTTGTTCACTTGTATAGGTCCATATTTTTTTGGTTAGTAGTTCTATAATACTCGTGTTTTCATTCCATTTGTCTTTATATTTGTTCATTCTTTTAGTTTTGTTACATGCATGATAGTTGATTGACCTAGAAGTAGCATGAGAGACTTATACCATTGAAAAAGGTGAGGCCTATTGAGAAAACTATAAGATAGTATTTTGTATCTTTAATAATATTTCGTTAGATTTCATCTTGTTGCCCTTCATCTAGATGTATTAAATCAACAAGGCATTTTTTATTTCATTCTTTACATGTTTGGCCTACATTATTTTCTCTCCTACTTTAGATCTATCAAATTTGAATTTGTTATTATTTGTATTATTTTGTGGTGCTTTCAGCATCACCTTAGAATTTGCATCAAATGAATCCATTTAGAACCTTTAGATCTAATCTATACAAATTTTCATAGTCTGACTCTTCCATATATTTTACCCTAAATAGGATTTGGCATAATCCTCGACACCATCTTTGAAGATCCCACCACAAACTCCTTAATCATAGGGCCATTACTACTCTCCCAAATCAGTCTTGATACTTTACCATATTTCTTGCCTTGTCAGCCAGACTACTCACCACCAGTTTCCACCACCATGTAAGTTTGTAGTTTTAATACCATCATATTTGTCTAAGCATTCATTATAATGTTTAAAAAGAATTAAAAATTAATTTTTTTATATAGTTTAGAATTTTTTATAGTTAGTAAGTTTTGTTTTGTTTTAGGTATTATGTATTTAGTTTTGTTAATAGTCGTTAGTTTAGACATTTTTGGATTGATCAATTAAGTGATCAATATAAGTCATTTAATTTGTCTAGGTTTAGTAGTATCCGGTAGGTTTTGATTTTGCATCATTAGTGGTATTCTCATCAAAATAAAGTCTCGAGTCAAAAGGCATGCTAGATTTAACAAAACTTTTGTTGTGTCTTTTATGACTAGAGTTGATGCCTTTAAAACTAATTGTATAGTCATTTATTGTCATATTAGGATTAGTATTGTAAAAGGACATATTATTAGTTAAAACTAACACCCAACATAATTATGTATTTCCACATTTTGGAGGGGTAATATATTATCAAAAAATGACATGTAATTGAGCTTCATGTTCAAATTAACTTAGTGAATAGCATCCAAATGGAAGTCAGAGGCAATGAAGGTTGGAGGTCTAATAGTGACCTCTCATCAACCACTAGCAATGGGGATGCATTGTGGTGTAATGACATTTATGTTTGCATTTTGTTTTGTGTGTTGTGTTATAATAAATATTATGTTGTGGAGACATGTTTGAAAAACTCAATTGTAAAAGAAGCTCACTTTTTGAGGACAAGAAGAGATTTTGAGGTAAACTCAACATGTATTGTTGTTCAAATAGTTTAAATTTTTTTAAATCTTATAAATTTAGAGTTTGAGAGTTTGAGGGAAGGGTTCCAAAAACATGGGAATTCAATTTGGAATCTAGACCTTTACAAAGGTTACGAGACAACTTGATGGAGTTGTACTTGGTCCAAAGAAAGTTTTCAAAGAAAAACTTCTACAGGATGTGATTCGCTTCTCCCATATTCATATTAAAGGGTGAATGTTAGAAAAATCTTATATTAGTGCTCAATGTGAGAAAAAATATTTTTTATTACATATTAGGAAAATAATATATTGTGTGTATGTGAATGAGTAGTGAGAAGAACTCACATAGATAGGGTTGAGATATCTTAGGGATATAAGAGAGAATAAAGGAGATAAATAACAGGGAGAAGTTGTGAGATTTATGGGATTCATGATAATGCATAACTCCTTATTATAATTATATTAATATGCTTGTAAATGTAAGCTATTATTGTGAAATAAATATCAAATATTTTATTATGTAAACCTACTATTGAGTTTTCAAGATTTAGTTGGCAAGCTTTCCCATGCTTCTTTTGATGACTATCACTTCATTATGATGACTAAAAAATACTTTACCAAGTGGGCAGAAGTAATGCATTCGAAGATAGCTATTGCATCTATAATCGCTAAGTTCATATTAGACCAGATCATTTGAAAGTTTGAGATTCCCCAAGTAATTATCAAGGACAAGAGGACTCCCTTCAAAAAGCTCAAGGTGCATGAGTTTTACAAATAAATTACCATATCCCATCACATAACCTCTTTGTACTACCCATAAACCAATGGTCAAGTCGAGGCCACCAATAAAAAATGAAGTCAAGCTTGGTCAAAACCATTAAAGTTAGTAGAAGAGATTGGCACCTTTAGCTTTATCCTATATTACGGGCCTATAAGGAAAATATTTGTATGCTCATAGAGGCAACCCAATATTCCCTTGTCTTTGGAGTTAAATAAATTCTACCTCTTGAGGTAGATATTCCTATCCTTTACATTTCTCTTCAGGGTCTCCTTAATCATGAAGAATATAAGAATGAATAACTAACTGAGCTAGAAATTGTAGATGAACACCAACTTATAGCTGCACAAAATCACATTATTTATATGGAATGCATCTACCATAAATTCAATAAAAATGTTTATGAATGTCCCATATAATTAGGATACGTTTTCATGAGACTTGACAACATAATAGATAAGAAAAATGGAGAAGGTCATAAATTCAGCCCCAACTGGTTGTGTCTATATTTGGTGACTACAGAGTTTAATAATGAAGCCTTTTGATTGTGCACCTTAGAGAACAAGGAGTTAAATGAGTTTGTAAACTCTTTGCATCTCAAACATTTTTACACATATATTACATTTCACATTTCCCTTGCATAATTTAATAAAAATCTCATTGTTCATGTGTTGTTTTGCATTTCATTTTTTTAGCTTAGTGATTGTTTAGTTATGAGTTCACATTAAAAGGACTTTCAAAATGTAACATATCATCTTATCCCATATTTCATATCACCCTATTCCCCTTACTAAAACATTCTCAAAATCGGCATGACATAAAGAGTCTTGTCTTAGTTATGATGAGTAATATACACCTCATTCATCGATACTTTCATATAAATTTAGGAACCCTAGCCTACAACCTAGTTTAGAAGCTCATCCATGATGGAATGCCCTTTTACGGTTCTCTCTAGGATAAAACATTAGAATATTCAAACCACATAAACTTATTCACCTATCTTAGTCCTTAGAGATGAGCCCTTACATTTTATTGGTTGTGGGGCTAAGATTTTGGGATAAGAGCCTTTCTAGAGAGAGAGAAAGAGAGATGCTAGTACAAACTCAAGATTATACAAATAAAATCGATCTCACATATATCACCATGCACTAATCCTTAGATTTGAGTCCTCGTATCCAACTAGTTACATGGGGTTACCATTTGGGGCATATACCCTTACTTGTCAACATCTAACCTTTGGTTATAAGCCCATAGATCTTCCTAGTTGCATGAAACTAAGTGCAGGGGGTCTCAAAAGCAAAAGAAGAGGAAAACATATTCATAAAGTGTTTAATTCATAAAAACAATTTTGCTTATATGTCTATATTGAAAGGAGAATCTCATCCGATTTTATCATTGTTGGCCATCTCTAGACAAAGCCAACAAAATTGGTGTTTTATAATTCTAGTACGAAGTAAAATTTCCCCCTTGCTCATAAGGATTAGGTCAACCTCCTGTACCTTGTGAAATTTTGATGTATAATTTTTCATTTTCACTATCTCACATATCTTATCCCTTATTAATCCCCTTTGCTACAAGTTGAAAGTTGTTTGATATGTGGATGAAATAACTCAATCATCACCTACAAGAAAATAATTAGCAAATTTGTAGTCTTTTAAACATATATCACATTACATTTTCATACATTTTGTTATCACATTTCAAAATTATAAGCATAGTCATAGCATTATCAAGATCAAAGATAGATAAACACTTCATCACATTTCTAGTCATCTAAGGGGCATAAACTAAAAATTAATAACATTAAAAGGAAATAATACATTATGCTAATTCACCAAAAAAAGCCAAAAACATTTCGATATATAATATATCTATCAAGTTTTTATACATCAGTGTCTCAATATAAATTCCTCCATAAGGGGACAATGTGTCTAAATATCCCAAAATCCTATAAAAAGATGTATAATAGCATAATCCTAAGGTTCCCTAGTTTTTGGGCCCCTCCAAACATTGAGTGCCTCACAATCCTCTCCTTTTACTATAAGAAGGACTTGATGCAAAATATTGAAGTGGGTTGTGGCTATTGATCCTATGTTGTATGTGGCTCATGCTTGCCTGGGAGGTTATCCCTCTCGCTATCTATTAGTTAGATGAATCCCAACCTCCTTTCACCCTGATGATGTCAAAAAAAGTCTTCATCAAAGACTCTAAGCTAATCATCACCCTTATTTAATGAATCAAATCTTGGAACACATGATATTTATGGGTAGAAACATCAATGTACCTACTTGTGCCAAGAAGATGGCTTGCATCTACCTATATCTAATCTCTACTAAGACCAATCCTTTTATGAAACAGGTTGACCAAAGTATCTCTAATCAAGGTCCTCCACTACATGGTTCACTCTTTAACCAAAATTAAATGTAAACATACATAATATTTCTAGTCATATAAAGTAAATAAAATTACATAAGACTAGAAAGTAATGCAGTAAAGAAACTAAGTAATAATTAAAACACATTATTTCATTTGGGTCAACCTCCTACCAATCTGGTTCAAACTCCTCATCTGAGCTCATCCCAGCCTCCTCCTCTGCTATTGGCTCATATTTATAAGATGCCTTACTACCCTTTGTGACAACCTGATTTACATTTCCCCCTCATTTAGCCTATGCCTGTTGTTATAACTGAGGATCTGCCTATGGTGGTGGTAATTGTGATAGTTGTTGTGGTGGTGGTTGTTGTCGATGGCCTTAGAATAGTATTGTGACTACTACTATAACCTAAATAGGGTGTTTCCTAGTTTGTGCTCCTCCTCACTGCCTACCCCTAACCACCATGGTGATGGGAGTACTGGTGTGAGGGGTTACAACCCCAATCTCTAGAGTTTAGATTCTTGGATCTCCCTCTCTTTTATGATAACCATCTATGGAATGGGAAGATTGGAAATATATTATAGCCCATACTATTAGGGTACCTTATCCATAAGGTGCACCTTCATGTGTAAGCATTTGTAGCTAATCTATCACACACTATCCAAGGTTGTAAGATTGATTGCTTCATCTACCCACTATCCTACCATCCCTTAATAGGGAATGGCCACTAGATCTATAGTTGTCAAAGTTCCCACTACCTAAGGAAAATCCCTAAATGCAGCCATGTCAGTCCATGTGGAAGCCCTAAAAGCTCCTACTACCCCAATCACTACCAATCACTGGTAAGGGGTCATATTCTCAAATATATAGCTCACGATAAGTGCAGGGTAGTTAATAGATAAATATTGAATCTCAGTTATCGTGTATAGATCCCTCTAAGTGTACACTAACACATCATGTTTCGAAACAAATCTCCTAATACACTCTTATATCCCCTTGATGATAGGGGCTTATTTGTAAAGAAGGTTATTTATTCCCTTATCACCTTGCCGAGGTTAGAGATCACAATCAGGAGGTAAGGATCCCTATGATCACTTTGTGGAGGTTTAAGATCATAGCTCGCTCCACCCCACTAGCCTAACCTTATAATTTTCACCCATATCAAGGGCATTGACATCACCACAATACTCAGCCCAATTAGAGGCCTCTCCCCTATTTTTTAACTCTCTCAAGGTCATGGCATTGCCTATAGCTAATAGTCCCAAAATTTGGTATGCATCAATGATAGTGATTGTCCAGTCTGCAAGAACTTGCGAGAACTGGAAGGCATTCTAATTTGCATTCTATTAAGTGAACAGGTCACAAAGTTACCTATTTGACGGGTAAAAAATCCTCACCTATGCAAACTGAAGTATCCTTACCCTATCTAGAGTCTCTAATTCATCAATTGTTAAAGAAGTTAGAACCCTTGGAGGCCACTCTTACTCCCTCACCTTGCTCCAACAAATGCATACTCACAATAAAAAATGATTAAATTATATTTATCCTAACTTAACCCATTCCAAACCAAACTTATAAAAATTCAATTTAAACCCAAAAATATTCTATCAAATTTAACCAAAACCCTCTAAACATAACAAATTCATCCAAAACTTAGGAAAATTTTGTAAAAAACAAGTTCTAACTTGTGGTGAAATTGTCACCTTATGCAAACATTAGTTACATAACTATCGATATTTGTAGACTAATAATTATGTAACTATCGCATTATAATTATGAAATTGCTAAAATCAACTAATAGAAATGTAGCCATCATAACGGTTACGAAAACCACCAATAACAAAAATTTAATCGCCAATATTTGAAACCTGGATGGTTCTTCCAACTGGTCATGACCAAGATTAACCCCTTAGAAACAGTGCTCAAAATCACAAAAATAACAAAAAAATGTATTTTTATAAACTAAACCCTCCTCTTAATCCATCCATGTAATTAATTTTAACTTTTAATAGATCAAACCATGTTTTTCGTAAATATTTTAAACCTAGGTAAAAAACAAAAAAGTTAGTATAACTCACCCATGCCTACCTTGCTCCTGCTACCATTGGTACATTTTCCATCCTTTGCTTATGTTCTTTAATTGGTTTATTTTCTCATACAATTTTGTCATTGAGGATCTAGAGTTAAAAATTCTCCAAATAATAAATGCACAAATGATTTTTATTTTTAGAAAGTTTTCAAATTAGTCTATTTTACTAGTTATTATGTTTTAAAATTTGTTTTCATTTTTGGTAGATTTCTTTGAAATTTTACATTTTCTCACATATTACAATGTAATTATTGCCAAACTAACCTAAAATATGTCAAAATTTGTAGATTGTAACATTTTATCTTTTCGTAATATTATTACATAGTATGTTGTTTTCCATTTTAGCTTTTGAAGGTTGACACTGCTCTACATCAAGATTAGTCCCCCAACAAGACAATTCAAAGTAGTATTCTTGACCCCATATACATGGTAAGTAAGTTTTTTTTATGTTTTAATTAATTACCTTATTTTTCACCTTTTTCATAAAAATTCACTCGATTCCTCTTTTTTTGCTCACTGGTCATGAGGGTGTCTCAATTGGCTTCACTATGCCACATAGCTAGGTGGGGTAAGTTTCCTAACCCCATTTTTCTTTCATTGCACCATTATTCAAGAAACACCCTTGCCAACTTATGACAAGGCATCTCCCTAAGGGGGAAATATGTATGTACCCAAATATTGCACAATGCAACATTTCATGACAAATCTAATGATGATGCAATGATCTTTGTCAAAATATGCTCAAACCTTGTTATCTCTCTATTGATAATCTTTCACTCCTTACACAGCCTTTACAAACCTCAAAATTTTCATTTTTAGTGATTTTCCTTCAAAATTTCAAGTGCTTCCTTATATGGAAAAACTGCCACAATGTCAGTTTTGTAAACTGCCACAACGATTAGATTTTTGCTACTTGCATAAGGTGGCAATTTTGCCACCTTATGAACATTTTAAAAAATTATTGCCAAGACTTCAATTTTTACGTAATTTTCTTGATTTTGGTTGCATTTTTTATTATTTCATCTTAATTTTTCCTCCTTTACTACTTAGTTATCTCTTGGTATTATTTTTGACAATCTACTTGCTCTCTAAGTTAACTTGACCAAATTTCCAATTAATTTTTAGTTAGCTTCTAGTCGCAACTCCTTCCTCCTTATAATTATTTCAATTTTATGAGAAATTTGGATCCAGATTTTGTACATGTGATTGAATCTTAGAAGGTTCCAAACCACATCCCACTTGCTTGTGTTAGTGAGATACTTTGCCTCAGTCTACAATCATCTTCTACTCATTTTTGCATTAATTTCGAAGGGAATTCATAGAGCTTGCAACATGTTATTTGTTATTCATGAATTAGTCTAGCCACAGTCAACTAATTTATTCTTCACATCTGTGTTCATTTTCTTCCATTTTTTTCATCCTTATTTTCATAGATTTTCCAAGCTCTTCATTGAGCAAAGAATCTAGCCACATGAGGATTAAAGACTCACAACAACAATTTATTCACCTTCAACTGATTTAAATATTGATCAGTTTGGAGGAATTAATTTTATCTTTGTTTCATTTTTTTATTGGATTATATTTGTTCTCTTAGTTTTAGATTAGATTTACATATTGAAAAGATTTAGAATATGCAAAAACAAATGATATTCTCTATCTTTCTCTTGCATTTAAAATAATAGTTTTCATTTTCCATAGTTACATTTGCATGTCAAAATCTAAAATAATGGTAGTACTTGCATTAGATCTATGATAAAATAGTTGAATCAAAACATCAATTACAAAAAATGAAATAATTTCACTTTTAGTTTTCTCTTAGCATACATCTGCATCAAACACCCATAAACACACACACCAAAATCTAGAAAATCAATAAAATATTTATTAGAGTTAGTTTACCCTTTTGCATGATAAAATAAAACTATTCAAAATAAAAAAATAAAAAAATTAAGTTTGCATTCATTCAACCTCAAATCATTTAGTTACACAGAAAATAACCCCAAAAAATTAAACTCGCATGTTAGCTTGCATATGTGGATTAATTTATGAAGACATAGAAGTTGTGTTTAATAAAGCCAATCTAAGTTTTAGATCTTATTCCTCATTTGCATGTTTGAAATATTAAGTTGCATATTAGTTTTAATTTAATTTAAATTTGATAAGGAAAAATAAAAGAATATTCTATTAAGTGCATATAGGCAAAACTCTCATATCTCTCAAACTAGGAAAAGTTCAAATCAGTATTTGCATCATTCACTTGAAATTTTAGTTTTAGCATTGCATTTGTTGAAAACATCAAAAGGAATAAAAATATAAAAAGAGAACTTATTTCTTTTTGTTTCCAATTTTTCATTTTTTTTATTCCAAGTATTTTCATTTCAGCAAGTAGTATAGTTTCATTTTTATTTGCAAAGCTTATCCAAAAACATACAAAAATAAAACTTGAGCCAAACCTTGCCAAGCAGAGCATGAGTGAAAAACCTTAGTATTAACCTTTCCAAAACAACAAGTAAAATTTAAAAAACACATTCAAGACAAACTATATGCTTACACATTTCAAAATAACCTTTCCCCCACCATTCACTGACACTCCCATAGTGACTTTATCTCCATAGATCAGGATTATTTCTTAGAATACCATCTCCTGTTCTAGTAGGTATCCTTCAAGGTGAAATTGATTCTAAAGCTTAGACTTTAATTTTTTTATTCCACCCACTTTTGAACCTCATAATCAACTAGCTTGATTCCATTGATGAATAATCTCACGCATTAGCTACACTTGTCATAGTGATACCCCTTCACATTCTAGCCTGCCAAGTTAACAACCTTCACGTTTTAGCCTCTCCTTTCCTTTACTCTGTCCTCAAGACTAGCCTCATGCTATTGTCATTTTTTTTGTAGATGACATTACATAGTCATAGTCAACTCAATTGAACCAACTAAATCCATAGGGTCTTACAACCTTATGTTTCCTAATTTCTTGAAACAAACATTGACTAAAAACTCCAATTTCTTATCTTCATCCGCATTGAGGGTTAATGGGATTCCATATCTTCTAAATTTGTTGATCTAAATGAGTAATGTGATGTATGTGAGCTCTTTTAGTATCACCACGAGCATCCCTTGCCACCCATCATTCAAAACCCCATCCTTGCACCTTAGCCAAATCAACCTATTATTCTAGCCTTGCCTATTTAAATTTGTCAACCACATTAGTCTAACCAACCAATTCCCTAGACCATTCATTCCACTATCCATTCATTGGTTGTCTTAGTTAGACCTCCAGAGGTTAAGTGCATGAAGGTTAATGTGTCACTTTCTAAGTGTACGATGCCCCTAATGTAGGAAATGTATAGACAATGAGCTCAATAAGGAGAGGGACAATAAATATGACCTACTATAATAATAAAGAGGGATATACAATGTACGCTAATGTAACAATGTGTTCTTATAAGGGGTAGATATATAAATGAAGCACACACACTATAGTAGTTGTATCACTACTATATGAAGGGTAAAAACCATGTAAATGTATGCAACAAGGATAATATACCAAAATTAGTAGTGTATATAAAATGGATCATGACACTAACCATATGATATCACATAGTATAGAAAATATAATCAGGAATAGTCATGTAACAACATAATATAGATGTAATCATTTAGTAATAAATATGACCTATAAGTAATAAATGACATGATAGGATAATGCAAGGATCATCTGTGGATACTATTGGACAAGACATTGACAAGTAACATGCATAATCACACATAAGTTCAAGCATGCACATATAAATAATCACATAGTCATACAACCATAGGGCATGCAATGTATCTATGTCTAAATCACATGTAGTGACATAGTGTATATATTCATGTAACACAAAAAGCAAGTTGTAAACTAAATTAATACAAGCATAAGAAATAATATAAAGCTCTATATGATAAGTGAAAATTAGTAAAGATGTAATCTGAGACCTATTGTAAATTTCCCCCCAATATAACATGCCCCTAATGTGATAATTCCCCTTGGTGTGGGAGTAATACATCTAGAAATCCATGATCATATGTAACTTGTATATCCTACGTCCATATCACATGATAACATGAAAAACATATGCATAATAATGGAGATGTAATTCTCTCACATAGGTAGATGAGAAATGATATGTAATAATGTGTAGCAACGTCACTAGAAAGACAAAGGCCAAGACTTTTTATTTTAATGATTTTAAGGTTTTTTTGTATTTTATGGTTTTAAAATAATCTTTCCTCTTGTTTAACAAATATATGGATAGTATGATCACAATAAGGATATGTTCCAAGATACTTTGAGTTGTATTCTACCATAGATGTATGATGTGTATCATGAAAATGTACTAAAATATATGTACCTTATGGATTATGTTGAATAGAGGATCTAAGGAAAAGTGGTGACTAAATAATGAAAGTGAAAGTGAAATTCAAGTGTGTGCACATAAAATGAAAGCTTAAAAAATGTTGCTCCCAATATGAATGATTAGAAGGAAACATTTAATGTCGATTGACCAATGAAAGGTCATAAAACTTTAAAAAGTCATTGGAAAAAGACCATTCAAAAAAGTATAAGTCATTATAATGTAATATGGAAAATGAAATTCCATTACAATATCCCCATAGCCAGTTGTGAATAAATTATCTTATGTATTTGGTACGGGTCCCATACAATCCTTGAAAAATATTGTAAGTTATATGTTCAAAAACATAGTGCTTGCCTTAATCATGAAGTGAATCTAATAAGCCATCACTAATAACATTGGTGTTTTTTACACATTTTACTATGCAGTTAAATTTACCTTATAACCAAATGATGTCATGATTGTTATTTTATATTTATAGGTGTTTTACTTTGACATTGATATACTTGTTTCTTAGGTACCCATATGTAGATACTTAAATATGGTATTAATTATGTAATATCCCCTACCAATAGGGAATATAGAAAGACAAAAGCTCTGATACCACTGTAATATCCCCTACCAATAGGGAATATAGAAAGACAAAAGCTTTGATACGACTGTAATATTCCCTACCAATAGGGACTATAGAAAAACAAAAGCTCTGAATTGCTTTTTTGAGTATTCTGATTTTTTGGTATGAAATAAGAACAAATTGCGATTCTTGCAAAATAATTCCCAAATAGATAAATAAATCACAATATAATCTCTTAATTATTTGCTCAGATGATTACAATAGATGTCCTCTGTCATGCATATAAAATAATATTAAATAATGTCTTAATAACCTGAGTATTCTACAAATTGGGAATAAAACCTGAATCTGGTATGTCTCAGCCTGCTGTGTCAAAACACAGTCGCTGACATCGGTTATACTGCCACCATCAATTTCTTGGTGTCGTTATCCTGTCGACGTCAGTGAGATGGTCGGCCGATGTCGATCTCTGCCTGCCGAAGTCAATCTCTGTGCAGATCTGTACGTATCTGTACGGACTTCGTACAACTGCCAATATAACACACCCTATTTGTTGGACCCCTGATCTCAAGATATATGGCTCTAATACAGAAGATCTCTATTTATATAATTTATTGAATCAAAACATAATGAAATAAATACCTGTAAATACCTATGATAACTTCTGTGTGAAGTTATCTCCCAAACCTGTAAACCTATGTGATAACTTCTGTATGAAGCTATCTCTCAAATCGGTAATAGATCAGTTGATATTTCATAGCCTCTGAATCACACACACTGAAGAGTGGATGTTCTCCAATGCAAATGGAATCTTGGAACCCTTGGCTTAGTCTTCACAAAAGAATTCTTAGCAACAATCAATATCAATAATCAATATTCATAATCAATCAACTCTCTCCCATGAGAAACCCTTATACCCTAAAAAAGGTATGCTTGCCCTAATTAGGGTTTTCTTAAATTATAATTAGGGTTTTTAAATTAAAATTAGACCAAATAATTAATATTTGATTAAATCAATCAAATATTAATATCTCCCTCAATACATGTCAGATCCTCGAACCGTCTGAAGTTAGAGAACTAGGGAGTGATTCCGCACATGATCATGCCAAAATAAGGATGCTCCATTGCATGTCAAAAGTCCCTAAATAATAGGAGCTCAGGCAAATGTATTTGAAAGAGCTTGAATGAAAACCAACTGTAGAAATTCTACTAATCGAAGCCAAGCCAAGCTCCACCATGACCCTCTATCCATCCTATCAGCCTACGAAGGTCGCATAATAGGCTAATCATCAAGTCTGAAGATGTCACCTGAAAAGGGGACATGACAAATTACTTGACAGTGATAAGCTTGACATACATTTACCACACGACTTACATGCACAAATATAGTCCTAACTCACCATTATCTCACACTTACATGTTACCTTATGAGCTTGATCCTTTTCTTTTTTTTTCAAAAACCTATAGGGACCTTGTTATTTATTTTAAACCAATTTATTGTCCTACATAGACATCTCCAGACCTTTAGTTCATTCCACTTGTACATAGGTTGGCAATGTCAGACTAGGTCAATGTCTCCATAGGATATTGACCTAAGCTATAGAAATATCACCCTCTCCCATCAATGGCTATTTTTTCAATCAAATCTTTCCTTGGGGTTGATGCATCTACCTAACTCATTTGTTGGAAATATTGTCATTGATGTCAAAGGTCTAGCATTATTGGTGATAAAGGCCCCATTGCATTTAATAGTGTTTTTACTATTCATATCTTAGCTAATGTGTGTTAATATTTATTTAATATTAATGAAAATATTTTTGGTTGCATATAAGTAAAAAGAGGGCCCATGTAGAAGTCAAAGAGTCATGGGGTAAAAGATAAAAGAGGAATGAGATGCATTTTCTCATGAAGAGTCATCTTGAGGAATTCCAAGAGTCACCATGTGAAGACAAAAGAGGGTATGGCACATTTTTCCATTAAGGGACACTTTGAGGAATACAAAAAGTCACCAAGATAAAGACAAAAGAGGAAATGACATATTTGCTTATGAAGGGTCACCATATGACTTTTCAAATGCAAGGATACGAAGGGTCATGCAAGTTTGGCACCATTTTCCGTGAGGATTAAAGGGTCACAAAGGGTGAATGCCAAAGGTCATTTAGAAAATTATAAATAAAGGCTTGAGAAGCCATTTGTAATATGCAAGAGAGTGCATGATTTGTATTTGTTTTTGAAGAGAGAAAAGCAGGACATATTGTAGAGTTATATTATTTGTTGAGTAAGCAACGTTTAGAGATAGTTGTGTTTTATACACAAGAGGGGTTGGTGCTCTTGTAGGTTGGTGCTCACAAATAGTTATTGTGTTGGTGCTTGGAAAAGGGATTGGTGCTCCTGCATGTTGGTGCTTGCAAACTTTGTAATTTGAGTTGGTGCTTGCAAACTTTATAATTTGAGTTGGTGCTCATTCATATACTTGAGATTATTCTCTGTGGTTTTTCCCATTTTAGGTTTCCACATAAAAATCTAGTCTCTCTCTCTCTCTCTCTCTCTCTCTCTCTCTCTCTCTCTCTCTCTCTCTCTCTCTCTCTCTCTCTCTCTCTCTCTCTCGGGTGGTGCATATTATTGTTTCATTTTTATTGCATATCTTGAATGTGTGATTAAGTGGTTAAAAAAAAATTAGATTAAGTAAAAGATATATAATATACTGATTCACTCCCCCCCCTCTCGGTATATTTTATGCTTAACAATTGGTATCAAAGCAGGTTCCTTTTGAAAAAGTTTTAAAGCTTGAAGGTAGATCGGGAAAGCACAATGGTTGGATCACATGAAGGTTTTTTTACAAATAAGGCACCTTTGTTTGATGGGATAAATTATGATTTTTGGATCATAAGGTTAAAGACTTATTTGATGGCCCTTGGATTTGACATTTGAAAAGCAGTGGTGGAGGAATATGAAGAGCCACAGACACTTGTAACTACTCTGGCAGAAAAGAAGGTAAGTAAAAATAATGCTAAAACTTTAAATGCTATTTTATGTGGTTTATGTGAATCAAAATTTGTTAAAATTATGAAATGTAAATATACTCATAAAACTTGGGTAAAACATGAGAATATTTACAAAGGTGATGGAAAGGTTCAACAAGCTAAGCTTCAGACTTTCAGAAGATAGTTTGAGAATTTGAAGATGGAAGAAAAAGAAACTATAGCAAGTTATCTTTTGCGGGTTGATCAAATAGTTCATCAAATTCAAGGTCTTGGAGAAAAGTTATAAGAATCAATTATCGTTCAAAAAGTTTTGAGATCTCTACCATTGAGATATGATGCAAAAGTTTCAGTAATTGAAGAGATGAAGAATTTAGCCAAGCTAAAGATGGATGAGCTACATGGTATTCTTACGGCATATGAGATGCAGACCGAATAAGAGAAACCCTAAAAAAAAGAAGCTACTTTCAAGACATCAAAGAAAGAGAAGGCTAAGATTCAAAAATCAAGTGACAGTTCTAGCGATGATGAAGATGACAATGGAGCTCTATTTATTCGCAAGCCAAAAAAGGGTACAGGTAAATATCAAGGAAAATTACCTTTTAAATAATTTAATTGTGAAAAGATTGGACATTTTATAGCTAAGTGACCAGATAAAGGCAATGGTGAAAATGAATAAGGGAAGTCTACATACAAGAAGAATTTCAAAGGAAAATTCAAGAAAAGATTTGAGAATAAGAGTTTGTATTCTAAAGATCCTAGCTCAGTCGAAGATAGTGAAGTCAGTGATTCAGAAGAAGAGATTCTATTCATGGCCATACATGAAAATTCCCTTGCAAGCAAAAATATAGTTGATCAAGAAGAAGAATAGGATGAAGCTGTAGTAAATCTAGAAAGAGAACTCATTTGTGCCTTAGAAGAGTTAAAAGCTCTTGAAAAGAAGAATCGAAGATTAAAGCTCCAAATCAAGAAAAATGAAAAGGATTCAAAGGAAATAATTGAAGATCTACAAGCACACTTTGAAAAAGCCAAGAAGAATTGAGAAGATCTAACGACACAGTTACAAATCGTAAGTAAAGAATGTGAAAGGTATGTTATTGTAATTGAATTTTTAAAAATAGATATTGAAAAAACAAATAAAGCAATCAATGATAGAGTAGCCAATGATTCAAAATTTGAGAATAACACTAATATGTTGAACAAGATATTAGAAAGTCAAAGATCAATATCAGATAAGACAGGTATCAGATTTGAAAAAGAGAAAGGGGAGGCCACTACTTTCATAGACAAGAAAAAAAGAAAGAGCTATACTGAAGCTCTTACAAAAGAGGAAATAAAAAGGGAAGAAGTTAAGAATACAGAGGACATCTCAAACATAGAAGGCCGAAGGGAATAGAGCTACAAATGGCAATCAGTTTAGAGATACACAAACATGCCCTATTTTATGGTTACTATTTTTATTGTAATATATATAGTCATAAGAAAATATAATGTCAAAAAAAGGCTAATAATTTCAGAAATAAGAAGGAAATTAATGTAGAGTCAAGCAGAGGCCACAATTCTTTTGCTCCTCTATCAGGGTTTAATGAAGAGGCCATAATATGTTACAAATACAACAACTTCAGACACATAACCTGGTACTATAGAAGCATGTTCAAGTCAGTCAAGAAGGACTAGAGTTTCAAGGCTCCATTCATGAAGAAGAAAGTTCAAATAAGTTCATGGCAAAAAAAAAAACTTGAAATATTTATGTTGGTACAGACAGCTTTGCATGCAAGAAATGAAGAAAATCTATGGTTCATTAATAGTGGATGTTCGAAGCACATGATAGGAGACAAAAGTAAGTTCATAACCTTAAAGAATATCAATGGTGGCATACTGAATTTCAGAGATAATACTACTGCCAGAATTGCCAAAAAAGGTACACTAAGTTTGGATAATGGTAGAACTAAAACTAAAAATATTTTGTATGTAGAAGGTTTGAAGTACAATATTTTGAGTGTAAATCAAATGTGTGATCAGGGGTACATACTAAATTTTTATGCATAAAGTTTTGAAATTAGGAGAAAAGATTCAGATGTGTTGATTCAAGATGCTCAAAGAGTAGGCAATAATTTGTATATGTTATCAGACATCAAAGTTCAAAGATGTTGTTCAAGTCAGATTGAAAAAAGTTGGCTATGACACAGGTGAATAAGACACATAAATTTTGACAATCTTTTCAACATCAGTAAAAATCAAGCAGCCAAAAATCTTTCAAAGATTACAAAGCCATCTGACACGCTTTGTGGACCTTGTCAGCGTGGGAAGCAAGCCAGAAGGTGGTTCAAAATAAAAGAGTACTCGACCACTCAAGTGTTAGAGTTTGTTCACACTTATTTGTGTGGACCTATGAAAACTCAAAGTACTCAAGGTGAGAAATATTTTATGTTGCTTATTGATGATTTTTTACGTATGACTTGGGTAATGTTTTTAAAGAAAATATCAGAAGCTTTCAGATATTTCAAAGCATTCAAAACATTAGTTGAGAATGAAACCAATTTGAAGATTAAGTGTCTAAGATCAGATCGAGGAGTAGAATTCATGTCAAATTAGTTTATTGAGTTTTGTGAATACTTTGGAATAAAAAGACATTATTTAATAGCCAGAACTCCACAATAAAATGGAGTAGTTGAGCAGAGAAACAAAATAGTTCAAGAGATGGTGAGGACAATGCTAAATGAATCCAAGATACCAAATAAATATTGGAGAGAGATAGTTGATACAATAGTGCATATTCAGAATAAAGCATTATTGAGATTCAAAAGTGACAAAAATCCTTATGAGCTATGGAAAGACAAACCAGCAATAGTTGATTATTTTAGAGTTTTCAGCAACAGATGCTTCATAAAGAGGACCGACAAAAAACTTAAGAAGTTTGAATACAGAGCAAATGAAGGTAAATTTCTCAGTTATTCTTGCAAAAGTAAAGATTATAACTATTTAATAAAAGAGCCAAGAAAATTGTTGAAAGTGCAAGTGTTAGATAGAAGAAGATGGAACACAAAGAATTGGTGATCCAGTAGACATTCCTGAAATCATTGAAGAGGAATATTTTGAAAATCAGATGAAGATGAGAAGAAGGAAAAAAAGGAAACCAAAACTCCATCCAAATATGTTCAGAGAAATCAGAATGAAAGTGACATCATCAAGGACATAAATGAAGGAATTCCCACCAAAATAATGATGGTAAGTGAATCTGAGCAAGTTAATTTCTCTTTGTTATCCAAAATTTAGCATAATTTTTTTTCAGAAGCTAGACATGATAAGCATTGGGTTAAGGCTATAGATGAAGAATTAAATCAGATAGAAAAGAATGATACTTGGGAATTAGTGCATAGACCAAAAGATCACAATGTGATAGGAATAAAATGTGTTTATAGAAATAAGTTGAATGCAAATGGAGAAGTGACCAGGAATAAAGTAAGATTAGTATGTAAAGGATATGCTCAGATTGAGGGAATAGATTTTGAAGAAACTTTTGCACCAATGGCAAGGCTAGAGGCTATTAGAATATTTCTTGCTTATGCAGTGTTTAAAAATTTCAAAGTGTTTCAAATAGATGTCAAATTTGCCTTCCTAAACAAGAATCTAGAAGAAGATGTCTACATTGAGCAACATGAGGGATTGATTATCTCGAATATTAGTAGCCATGTATATAGATTGAAGAAAGCATTGTATGGATTGAAACAAGCTCCCAGATCTTGGTATGCAAGACTTGATAAGTACCTGTAGGATTAAGGTTTCAAGAGAGGATTTGTTGACAATAATCTCTACATCAAAATAGAAGGTGAGCATTAATTGATTGTTGTGGTATATGTTGATGACATCATTTTTAGAGGAAATATTGAAAAGATGATAAAATAATTTTATGATAATATGCAAAAAAAATTTGAGATTTCTATGCTTGGAGAATTGTCATTTTTCTCAGGATTGCAAATATTTCAGTCAGATAAAAGAATTTTCATATATCATAGTAAATATGCCAAGGAAATGTTAAAAAAAATTGATTTTGAGGATTTTGCACCAGTTGGCATACCAATATGTACTAGAAATAAGGTGAGTAAAGATGAAGATTCACTTGTTGCAGATCAATCTTTTTATAGATGTATGATTGGTAGTCTTTTATATTTGACAACATCGAGGCCAGACATCATGCATGCAGTAGGTATGGTTGCAAGATATCAATCAACTCCAAAAGATAGTCATGTTCAGTGGGTGAAGAGAATATTTAGATATATCAAGGGGACATTGGATTATGGATTGTGGTATCCCATAGCTAGAGATTTCACTTTCGTTGCTTATATAGATTCAGATTGGGTAGGTTGCTTAGATGACAAAAAGAGTACAAGTGAAGGAGCTTTCTTCCTTGGTGATAGCTTAGTATCATGGCTAAGCAAAAATCAGAATTCAGTACCACTTTCTACAACTGAAGTAGAATATGTTGCAGTGGTATTGTGTTGTACTCAAGTACTTTGGATGAAGCAAACTTTAGAAGATATAAAGGTAAAATATGATGAACCTATTTCTATTTTTTGTGACAACACAAGTGCTATTAATATTTCAAAGAATTCAGTGATGCATTCAAGAACAAAATATATTCCCATTAGATATCACTTCTTGAGAGAGCAGGTTGCAGATCAATAGGTTAAGATGGAATATATTAGTACTACAGAGTAAATTGTAGATATTTTCACAAAGGCACTACTAAAAGACACATTTGAATATCTACAAGAGAAGTTGGGAGTAATTTATTTTACTTCCTACCATTGAGGTTCAACATCAGTTAAGGGGTAGCTAAGTGTTACCTCTAAGTAGGCCCTTTGCCATTGATGTCAAAGGGGGAGAAGAATAGAAATAGGTATAGGTACAAGTGCAAAAATAAGTACAAAGAACATGTACAGGGAACAGGTACATGTTGCTACAGTAAGGGGGAGTTACTATATGTTTTTCAGATAGTAGTATGTGCAAGTTTTAGGATATGGGAGTTATTGTATGTTTTTCAGATGGTAGTATGTGCAAGTTTCAGGATATGGCAGTTTCAATTTGAGGTTTCCATCAATGACAAAGGGAGAGATTATTGGAAATATTTTTATTGGTGTCAAAGGTATAGCATTATTGGTGATAAAGGCCCCATTGCATTTAATAGTGTTTTTAATATTCATATCTTGGCTAATTTGTGTTAATATTCAATTAATATTAATGAATATATTTTTGGTTGCATATAAGTCAAAAGAGGGCCCATGGAGAAGTCAAAGAGTCACGAGGTAAAAGAAAAAAGAGGAATGGGATGCATTTTCTCATGAAGAGTCATCTTGAGGAATTTCAAGAGACCATGTGAAGACAAAAGAGGGTATCGCACATTTTTCCATGAAGGGACACTTTGAGGAATATAAAAAGTCATTAAGATAAAGACAAAAGAGGAAAGGACACATTTAATTATGAAGGGTCACCATATGACTTTTAAAATGCAAGGATACGAAGGGTCATGCAAGTTTGGCACCATTTTCCATGAGGATTGAAGGGTCACAAAGGGTGAATGCCAAAGGTTATTTAGAAAGCTATAAATAAAGGCTTGAGAAGCCATTTGTAATATGCAAGAGAGTGCATTATTTATATTTATTTTCGAAGAGAGAAAAGTTAGAGATATTATAGAGTTATATCATTTGTTGAGTTAGCAACATTGAGAGATAGTTGTGTTTTATACACAAGAGGGGTTGATGCTCCTGTGGGTTGGTGCTCACGAATCTTTACAAGGGGTTGGTGATCCTATGGGTTGGTGCTCATGAATATTTGTTGTGTTGGTGCTCGATAAAGGGGTTGGTGCTCCTGTAAATTGGTGCTTGTGAACTTTGTAATTTGAGTTGGTGCTCATTCATATACTTGAGATTGTTCTCCATGGTTTTTACCACTTTAGGTTTCCACATAAAAATTTGGTATCTCTCTCTCTCTCTCTTTTGTGTGGTGCATATTATTGTTTCAATTTTATTGCAAATCTTGAATGTGTGATTAAGTGGTTAAAGAAAAGAAATAATATTAAGTAAAAGATATATAATATACTGATTCACCCCCCCCTCTCAGTATATTTCATGCTTAACACTATTAGTGACATGAGAAATTACCCAATTGGGCTCATATATGTACAAATCAAGGTCTCACTTAATAAGGGATGTGGAACCTATCTAGAACACATCTATACACTATTACACATTGAGTGAATCTATCATATTCTTTCCTAACTATAAATCAATCAGTAGGAGTAGCCATAAGATGATTTTGAAGCACATTAAATCTAATTCAAAGTAATCATTATCAAGTATCAAATCCAAATAATGGATAAATATGTATAAAAAATGAACAAAATTACAAAATGACACTAGGTGGGAGAATTATGTGTGGTTTGATTTGCCTCCTCGAAGTATTAGATACATAAGCAATTGTCAATAATCAAATGGTGGTGATTGGGGTCAACTCAACCCATTACACTTTTCCAATTTTTACAAGTTTCTAGCCCTTAAAAACACACCTAAGGTTCCAAGGTGAAGGAGGATAATTTATAAAGTTATGTGTATCATCAAGTTAGGTATAACACATACAAAGTTTTTATAGATAGGTGAAGGTGATTGTATGGTCATTGACCCATCTTTTTGTATAGGTCATTACTGATCAACACAGGCCAATATATACAGTCGAAACGGATCTAAATCCGATGGAACTAATCGTGTATAAATAGAAACTAAGTTCTTCAATCAAAAAAATCACATGCATGTTCTAGTCTATTTTCCACTACCATAATACAGTCACAGTTAGACAATCAACCAAAAAAATAAAGTACTAATCCCTTTGTTATACTTACTGTATCTAGCATATGCCACTTGTTATATCATTGTAATCTATTTTTAAGATTTTACATTCATATTCAAACTTAAATGTCATATTTAGTAATTTGAATTATTTCTGGTAGTTTATATTCTATTAAGGTTTCTAAAACCAAATTAGGATAAAGCATATTGGTGAAATAGTGTATATATCTAACTGTGTCAAACATTAGATCTCCCTTAGAGTTTCATCAATTTAGTGTTTTAGATTCTAGCCTTAGGGGTTTTACTTTTAGACACGACTTATAATTATTCCTTAATAATACACATTACTTGTGGCTATAATTAATTAACAGAGTTTTAATTGGTTGATGGAAGTCATGAAGGTCTCTTTCCATATTATTATACTTGGATAGTATATCTTATTTGGATCAATAATGTAAACAAATGGATCAAATCTAAGAACATTAATAAGAAAAAAATTAACAATGAAATAATCATGACCCTTCCCCAAATCATATTTTTGAAACATCCAATCTGAGCTACCACTTATTTCACATTCAACTACTTCTGGGTAGTATATTATAGATAATCAAATTTGGTCATAAGTACTTAACATTATTAATTCTTGACATATCTTAAACCAATTATCTTACACTAAAATACTTGAATTTTATTCATCATTCCTCTAGTCATTTATCTATATGTGGGCTTGACCCATCACTACTACATAATAATTCCTAGGCCTTTGCTCAAACTTCCTTATATCACTCTGAGATTATTCCAGGCCTCAAGCTAGTTATCCCTAGTTTTATGGAATAAGTTTGCATTCTATAGACAAGTTTGTTGTCATGAAATTTTATATTATGTAAGCTTATCCCCACACCATTTAATGGATAGCTACTAAAATTAAAAATATTTATATGGGTCATCCTACATGTTTTATAAGTTATCTAAAGTAAATAATTTAAAAAGATCATTATATAAAAAAATAAAGGTCTCATTTAAAAGGGACTGGATATTTATTAGGCATCTATCTATTACACCATTACATATTAATAAAATTTGCCCTATTCTTCCCAAATTCAATATGAATAACTAAGAGTAGTCATAAATAAAGTTTAAAGCATCTTAAAATAAGTTAAGAGCTAGCATTGTCAAGTATCAAAGCCAAATTATTAGTTGTATGTATATAGTGAAGAAGCATAATTGCACACTCACAATAGGTGGGAGAAATATATGTGGTTATATTACCTCATCAAAGTATCTATATATGTAGATAATGTTCAATCATCAATGGGGTGATTGGGGTTACCTCAACGCATTACACTTCCCTTTTTTTTGTAGATTTCTAGACCTCACAAGTACACCCCTAGTTTCCAAGGAAAGGAGAAGGAAAAAAGTTATTGTGCAACATTAACATAATTTGAATATCTCAACCCTCTCAATAGACACATGTGTAGGTGGTAGAGAAATCACAGTTTCATCATTTTCACAGTGGACAAAACCATAGTCAATACATAAAGCCGTATAGTGTAGTTGTCCAAGGAGTGGACTGGTCTAGATATAGTCATAGATCCTATTTTTGGATCTAAGCTATCATAAATATATGTTATCTTATTTTACACAATCAAACACCTGTTATATTCAACCAAAAACTAAAAAATCTAAGTATATTGTTTTTTAAGATAAATACCAAAGTTGATGGGTCCCTTGCCCTATATTAAAATGAAAAGTTTTTATAATATCACCTAACCATCAAATATTTCAAAAAGAAATAGAGGTCCTAAGAGAAACAAAAGCTACCAAGTGGCAACATAAACACTGAGACAAAACACAAGATCTTCCCAATAGATCTTGATCAAACAACCGAAAAAGAACCATGTCAAAACCAAAAACATAACCATCCACCAACACACCAGAAAGTACCAAGACTTATTTACCCACCTCTTCTTCCAGCATTACTTTAGACACCAAAGCACGCTCCTCACCCAACGTAGCATGATGCTACCTATATTTCAGCCCACCTACTGATGCCACTCCATGGTTACTCTCCAAATGACCATGCATTGTCATTGTGACTGCATGTCAAGGAACTTGGGCAAACCTTTGTGGAGCTGCTCGATGGGGTTTGTCCACCAATTGACATAAAAAACCCACTATGTCCACCCTTTTTTTGCATTAACGAGATTTCTTCCATAATTCAAGATCTACAATGGGAGTTTGTATTTGTGCCTAGGGAGGATGGGATGTGACTTGACCACCCACCAATAGAGGATGATGAAGCTTGTCTTGTAGATCTTTTACATAACCCATTAAAGCAATAAATCGAGTTTGAAGAGCCCTAAAATTAGATAATGGGATGAACCCAAAACCATTTTTGCCTGAAAAATGGAGCTCCAAAAAAGGGCCTGAATTGAAATTATCCAAGCTTTCTAGCAATCCTTTCCTGTGCATCAGGGCCACAAAGAAATCGATCACCCTAGCAACCAAAGCCTTATCCTAGACCAAAACCATTATATTTGTTGTAAACAAAGCTATAATTTTTTAGAGTTCACTCTAAACAAATCACTTTCCATTATATAATCCTTTCCTAGGGTAAATAAAATAGCTTGCATTATTTCTTTTGATGGAGCCCAAAATATTTTCTTGATGCGCACTCTGGATGCACTACCACTAAACACCATCTCCCAAACTGCACTACCTCTATGCACTACTAGGATCCTAAGGGATGTGGCTATATTTCAATCCATCCTTGACTCCTTTGCAAATGTAAACCCCAGAGTAAAAATGCAACAAAAGAAAAGGAATGAAAGGCTTAAAAAGATGGAAAAGAAACCTATTGAGAAACTTGACATCAATGAGGATAATCATTCCTAATTACTCTACCTTTACCGTCACCTTCTTGCCACACGAGGGAAAGACTAAAATAAAGGGAGCTAAGAAATGTTTAATTAAGCCCTTAAAAAAAATTTAGAGATGCCATCAAACTCCTCCCATGCATTTCCAACAATGATTGAAGCACTTTGATCCACTCCAAAATTTGTGAGGAGATCCACTGTAGAATTAGCTACCCTGTAGCAATGAAAACCTTCCCAAGCTTCAAACTACTCAAGAATTTCTTAGAACTTATAAATAATATTTTCTAGGCTCCATGAAGAGGTTGATATCTTATTCAAATTAGAAATAACAATTTGTAAATCACCTTCCACCTAACACTTAATAATACCACACTAAGAAGCAAGATCCAAGCCAAGTACCAAGGCTTGAGCTTCTACTGCATTGTTAGTTCCATCCTTCAATTTATTGGATACATCCCTAATAAGGGATCCACTACAATCTATGATGATGTAACTAGCCTTAGAGGCTCTAAGATTTCCCCTATAAGCACTGCCAAAATTCAATTTGAACTAACTACGGGGGGAGGACACCACTCATCATTCTTCTTTAATTTTTCTCTTTTTGTAGCTACCATCGACCCATTAATGGGAGAATCTAAGTATATTATTATTGGTTATAATTAATATATCTAGCATGTGCCACTTGTTAATCAATTTCAATAAATTCAACGTTTACATTTAGATTTGTGCTTGAATGTCATATATTACAATATAACCAATATTTTAATATTTTATGCCTATTTAATAATATTAAATAAAAAATAAGGTAAAACATATTAGTGAACCCAGTTTTTACTTGAAGATCACATTTCTATTTTTTGTCCTAGGGTTTCATCTAAATTAATGATTCCCATACACTAAATACAAATTTGATCATCATTTTCAAGATATGATTTAACACTATGACCTACATGTTTTGAATTTAATTCCTAATTTCCATGTACAAAAATATTTTCTTCTATTTCTTTTCAATTTTATTTTATTTATTTTTTCTTGATTTATAGAACCATGTTCTAACAATTGTAAAACTTATAGGAGTTATCTCTATGGGCAAATTTGTGATTAGTTTAACTTGAGCCATGGTGTGAGGGGTACTACTCCAATACTCAATCCATTAGATAACACAATATATAGAATTCAACTTCCACATACCTAATTAGTATATAAGAAGCACATAGATTGTTATTTTTAGCCATAGGAAGCCTTTTGTCTATTGGGTTCTTAGTGCACCAGTAAACGATTAGCCCTAGAAAGTTACTATCAATGTACCTCAGAGATAGGATAGTGCAATTACGAGATATTGAAATTCTCTATAGTTAGTACCCCTTTGGGCCTTATTCACTATTTATGATTCACATCAATATAGCTAAGAGCCTACACATCAAACACACCCTACCTAGTTATACCCTTAATGCCATTTTCAAATTCAAAGTTTCAAAATCAAATCATAGTTATAATGAATGAATTATATTTCTATCTTTTGATCCAACTCATGAGTTTCATCGTCACATTTTATGTTACTTTTTGAGGTGTTTTTGGATTCACTATATATTTTCATGAGTCAAATTCAAATATAATAAAAGGGCTAAAATGAATAATGTAAAATTTCAAGCCTTTCTCGATTCATAGTTTTTCAATATCTAATCCAAGCTACTTCTTATCACCACCAAGTGTTAGATGGTGTGCATGACTCCTTTTGCTCCTCTTACTCTCTCTATGGGTTATAAATGCATATTGTGCACCCTATTGATGGAATTAACATGAATCTTAAGATTTATAAAGCTAATATAGATCAGTTTGATGAAATTAATGATAAATAATTCCTTGAATATATTAACGATAATCCACATAGGCTTGACGCATTACCATACATTGCAAGAGATGAATAAAAGAAATTGGTTCAAGATTCTACATCAAGAGAATAATATGATCCCTTTAATGATATTAATAAACAATTTTTTGGTGTCCTAGTTTATATTATCACTATTATTCCTACATCAACACCTCTAATTACATATGTGACATCATCCCTAGGTTGTTAGGTTGTGGAGCTAAAAGCTTCACTGATGCAGACATGGAAAGGAGGTTGTTGAGTGTCACAGTCGCCGACGTCGGTTAGGCCGATTGACGTAGGTCAGAGGTGGACAAGAAGCTACCGACATCGGTCACAGATTGGCCGATTTCGGTCGTCTATGGACAGACAGGGACCGACGTCGGTCACCTATGTGTGCGTGCATGAGTTTGCATGCGATTCGAGAATTAGACGTGGTCTAATTTAAGGAGGTCTGAGTGTTTGCATGTAAAGACTAATTTAAGTCTTGAAGCTGTATGTCTAATTATTATTTGTATGGGATTTATTTAAGAGACCCATGGGCTGTATTGTAAAGTTGTAGAATCGAAAGGCTTCTGTAGAACAGAAGGGTTCTATCCAAGGGAGAATCATAAGGACTTGGTGAGGCAAGGACAAGGGTTCTTCTGGGTGTGTATGATCTCAATCGATAGGTGTGCAAGGCTAGGTTAATCTGTGGTATAGCATGATCAAGTGAGATCTACATGGTAAGTAAGATCAATTGATTTGTAGGTGTGTGTGTGTGTGTGTGTGTGTGTGCGAGGTCTAGGTTTGCAGGTGTGCAGAACCAGGTTGATCTGCAGGTGGCAGCAGGATCAAGGTGATCAACAACACAATAGGGAGCAAGATCACAGGGATCTACTTGGAGTACGGTGTGTACTCAGACCTTGAGTATGTGGAGTACTCAGTTGGACTGGTAGTGATTGTCACTTACTGGTGCTACTGACAGTAGTGATACTGACTGGTTGGAGGTGAACACCAACTCTGTGTTTGAGTTGTGTGTTGGGACCGTAATTGATGAGAGTGAACTCTTGAAGGTGAATTACTGTACACTTGGTGTGGGAAGCGTGAAAGGTGTGGAAGAGTGTGGCATCTTTTCATTGTAATTCTTTTCTAGAAGAGTATTAATATAATTGGGTATTGTCTCTCATATTCTCTGTTATTTCTTATTTCTAGTTACTTGTGCAATTTTGGTTAAATTTCGTGTTTAGTTGCTTATACAAAGGTAATCATGTGTGCTCTTTTGAGAACTGGTAGATCCTATCATTTGGTATTAGAGCTTGGTTGGAGGCTCTCCATGTGATACCAGTTTGACAACTGGTATCAGAGCTAGGATCACTGACAAGCGATAGAGCTTGGTTCACTAACACCTTGGTTTCAGAGTGTGTTAAGTGGTTTTTGATTACAAGTCACTCACAGGGGTTTCTGTTGGAGTGGGAGTATAGCAATGGCAAAAGAAAGTAAGTTGAGAATGAAAGAGAATAGCAAGAATAATCAATTACAGATTTATGGAAAGAAAGGGCAGGTAAAGAAAGATTGCTGGTTGGTAGGAGATCAACATGAAGGAAATGAAGATGTAGAGGTTGCAGGTATTGATAAACGAGTTGCTCTTGTATGTTCCTTGGATAAAGTAGAATCTTGTTTTTTAGATTATGTTGCCTCTTTCCATGCAACGCCAAATAGAGTATTTTTCCATGGGGACTTTGGAAAGATTTATTTCGGGGTTGGTGTGCCTTGCCAAATTGTTGGCAAAGGCAAAGTGAAGCTAAAATTGCAGACATGCAACATATGGGTGTTGAATGGTGTCATGCAGGTCCCAGTTCTGAAGAGGAGGCTAATCTCTGTAGGAAAGTTGGGTGATGAGGGTTGCACAGTTACTCTCACAGCGGATTCTTGGATAGTCACCAAGGATGCACTTGAATTAGCAGGTGGTAAAAAAGTAGGTATCCTTTATTTATCTACTTATATTACTGATTCTCTTTATGTTGCAAAGACGTGGCTTTGTAGGCTTGGTCACATGAGTAAGAAGGAGATGCATGTTCTTAAGAGGAAGACTGATGTCTTTGACAAACTTAAGAATTGGAAAGCCTTAGTGTTCATGGAGTGGATGACGAACAGAAATCAGCTCAAGGGGCTGGACATTTCTGGGCAGAGCAAGGAAGATTTGGACATGGTTTTGATCCAAAGTGTGCTCGCGAGTGAAAGTCATCACTCACAGGGGAACACAATTACTGACATCAATCAGGTGAGAATCGGTGTCGATCAGACAGGTACCGACATCGGTCATGTGTAGACCGAGGTCGGTGGTGTCAGGCAGGTGGACACCGACGTCGGTCAGGGAATCAGTGTTGGTGACTAGGAGGACATTGGCATCGGTCAGGGAATCAACATCGACAATCAGGTCAGTTGCATGGAACCGACGTCGGTCAGGTGTAGAGTGAGGGGTGACTGACACAGGTCACTAGAATGGATTTTGGGCAAACAACAAGCTGTCAAGGAGTCTCAAACGCCCATGTGGAGGATTGAAAGGGTAAGTAAGCCTCAAATTCATTATTCCTCTTCTTTGATGTAGGTAGAGTCTAGGAAACAGTGGGAGCATGGCATGACTCAAGAATTTGATTCTTTGGAGAACCAAATGGTAGTTTTGGTAGGGTTGCCAGCTGGGAAAGCACTAAAAGGTGAATGGATTCCCAGGTTAAAGAATAGAGTGAATGGACAGGTGAGATAGAAGGCCAGGTCATATGGTCTTGAGGAAGCTCCAAGACAGTGGTACAGGTTTGACAGGTGGATGACAAAGCATGGCTTTAGTCAATGTTAGTGTAACCATTGTGTTTACTTTACCAGGTTGGGTGATGATTGCAACATCATCCTGTTACTGTATGTTGTGTGTATGTGCTTGTTATAGGGTCACACATGCAGGGTTTTTTGAGCTAAAGGTAAAGGTAGCTCAGATGTGTGCCAGGAAGGATTCAAGAGCAAAATTCTTTGGCATGGTTTTTTCTAGAGACATGGAAGATCACAAGTTGATTTTGTCTCCAGATGATTATGTGATTAAGGTAGTGGCGAGGTTCAGGATGTAGGATGTAGAATCGGTTAGCACACCTATGGATGGATAGTTCACAGAACGGTGTCCCCAATCACATGATGAGGTTAAGTACAAGTGTACTAGACCTGAGGTTTCTCATGTAGTTGGAGCTGTCAGCAAGTTTGGAGCCAATCTGGGAAAGAAGCACTCGAGGGCAATTCAGTGGATTCTTAGGTATCTGAGAGGGACCAGTAGTAGGTGCACATGCTATGTAGGGTCAAGTTCTTTTCTACATGGGTTTGTAGATGTGGATACGGTAGGTTACTTGGATGACAGGAGTATCACCACAGGACATGTGTTCACTGTTGGTGGATCGGTAGTTAGCTAGCTTTCAAAGATGCAGATGGTTGTTACAGTCACATTGACTAGCAAGGATGAGAACCCTACAGGTATGTTAACTCAGCCGAGAACAAAGGAGGAGTTGAATCTTCATTCAACTTCTGTTGGTCTTCAAGACTGAACTTGAAGATGGATACAAGCTAGGAAACAAAATTAGAGGATGTATTGTTACAGGTACAGATGCAGCTGTTTATCTCCAAGTGGGAGATTGTTAGGTTGTGCGGTTAAAAGCTTCACTGATGTAGACATGGAAAGGAGGTTGCTGAGTGTCACAATCACCGACGTCGGTCACCTGTGTGTGCATGCATGAGTTTGCATGCAGTTTGAGAATTAGACGTGGTCCAATTTAAGGAGGTCCGAGTGTTTGCATGTAAAGACTAATTTAAGTCTTGAAGCTGTATGTCTAATTATTGTTTGTATGGGATCTATTTAAGAGACGCATGGGTTGTATTGTAAAGTTTTAAAACTGAAAGGATTCTATAGAACAGAAGGGTTCTATCCAAGGGAGAATCATAAGGACTTGGTGAGGCAAGGACAAGGGTTCTTCTGGGTGTGTATGATCTCGGTCGACAGGTGTGCAAGGCCAGGTTGATCTATCGTCTAGCATGATCAGGTGAGATCTAATGGTAAGTAAGATCAGTTGATTTGCAGGTGTGTGTGTGTGTGTGTGCGAGGTCTAGGTTTGCAAGTGTGCAGAACCAGGTTGATCTACAGGTTGCAACAGGATCAAGGTGATCAACAACACAACAGGGAGTAAGATCATAGGGATCTACTTGGAGTACGATGTGTACTCAGACCTTGAGTACATGGAGTACTCGATTGTACTGGTAGTGATTGTCACTTACTGGTGGTACTGGCAGTAGTGACACTAATTGGTTGGAGGTGAACACCAACTCTGTGTTTGAGTTGTGTGTTGGGACCGTAATTGATGAGAGTGAACTCTTGAAGGTGAATTATTGTACACTTGGTGTGGGAAGCTTGAAAGGTGTGGAAGAGTGTGGCATCTCTTCATTGTAATTCTTTTCTGGAAGAGTATTAATACAATTGGGTATTGTCTCTCATATTCTGTGTTATTTCTTATTTCTAGTTACTTGTGCAATTCTGGTTAAATTCCGTGTTTAGTTGCTTATACAAAGGTAATCATGTGTGCTCTTTTGAGAGCTGGTAGATCCTGACATGGTATGGGGGCATCACAAGGCCTATAAGAGATTAATATTCATATTTTTACATGAGAAACATAACGCCTCCTTTGATTAATGTGGCATGGTACATCACCAACCTCTCTTGATGCATTTTCCCTTGAGAAGACTATTAAATTCATGCATTCTAATGTGTTATAATTGGAGAAGTGTGTCTCCATATCTAGTCATTCAATGGATTCCCATACCTTGCTTCATACTCCTTTGACACCTCATCATGACCATTTCCAATAAGATTTGCAGATCTCAAGATTCCACTCTATAAAGGTAATGGTGATCCCAAACAACATCTTCAATCATTTCATACAACATGTTTGGATTATGCATACATTGATAAATTATTAACCAAGTTATTTCCAGGAAGCCTCAAATATTATGTTTTGCAATGGTTCTATGATCTTCCACTCTAATAAACTAAAGTATTTAACCCTTTTGAAGATTAGTTTATAACACACTTCTCTATTAACATTGGTGAAAAATTATCTTATGCGTAAATTTATAAACTCAAGCAAGGGTCCAATAAGCCAATCCATAAATTTGTTCTTCGATACAAAACTATTTTAGCTAAGATGACCAATTCGATGATAGACAATGAATTACAATATATCTTCTCATAAATTTTTATCGCACTATTTCATGAGTCTATCATATTTGACAAATTTAAATATTTTTATGAATTATGCCATATATTTAAAGAGCGAGAAATCAAGATCATAGTTTTGAATAAATTTAAGTATGTACCAAATTATCCAACTACTTCAAATCTAAGTTTCAAAGTAAACCAAGATACAAGTTTAAATCTAATGAAATAAATAATTAAGCAAAGGTAACAGTCAATATAGTATCACAACCAAAGAATATGCTTCAATTGACAACTCCACCAAGGAGGCAATTTTCACAAATACCATCAGCTCCTCATATATTGTTACAAAATTTGCTTATGTGCAATTTCATATCTCTCCCTCCACCATTAGAGGTTGATATGACTAAACCTCAACATAAGGGATCTAACAATAATGCATACTGTGACTATCATATATATATATAAAACATTCTAGAAACAAGTGTTGCGATCTAAGACATAAGATACAAGATAGTATTGATGGCAATACTATTGTGTTAAGCGCACCCATAGAGAAGGATAGACCACAATAAAATGAAAATACAAAGTTGAAAATCTCCAATAATCCATTTCTAAATCATGGTAGAGTATAAACTAAAAATAATTTAGAGGCAAACCATACATGCATGCCACATTATCCCCCTATAACATATGAACACCCAATAAATGGTATTATTGGTACACTTGTAGGCACATTAACATCTCATCTTCTAATCACATTTGATGATAGTGACATTGTTAATGATGATTCAGATAAAAACCCACTCTTAATTCAAGATTATATTTAAAAAAACCCATACACAGTGTCACAGTCAACACTGGGTAAAGTGAAAATGCATGTACAATAACACTTTTTCACATTCTTGGGTACATAAAAAATAGTTAAAGTATTTGATGAGCATATACAAAATACTCTTGGACATATAGTTCTACCTCTTCAAGTTAGTTTAGTGACAATGGCTTCTCCATTTTTAGTATTATAAAGCACAAAGGCCTTTGACATGTTATTATGATGCCTTTGGATACAAAAATATCATGTAATGCCATCCATAGCACATCGATGTCTCAAATATTTACACTGTAGTTAGGTGGTCAAAATTTTAGGTATTCGATATGAGTATCCTCTATCATCAGTGGTATTTATTCTTAACGCCCCCCCCGCACCCCCCCCCCCCCCCCCCCCAACAACCCCCACCACCACTACAATCAGTTATTACACCTTTTTAAGATCATAATGAAGTTTCATTTGTTGCACTTATGAAGGATCATTATATACAGTCAGTTCAAATGAGAATAGTGCACCCTCTTAGAGAATGAGTTTCACATCAAAAATTTATTCATTGTTCAAATATATATTCATGTTTTATTGTGCATCCTAAGGTAATACCTCAAATGGTTCACAATGTTCCACAATGAACATAGGAAGTCAAACCTTCTCCTACTATAAATCATACCCCACCAAGTCCTTCCCCTTATATATTTACACATCCTACAAAGGATTCTATGAGCAATGATAAAAATCTTTACATTACAACATCTAATCTTGAAACAAGCAATGATAAAAATCTTTACATTACAACATCTAATTTTGAAACAACCCCTTTGGGGTTCAATTGAAAACTAGTTTTTTTATTTTCTTAATAATAAAATGAACTTTCATGAAGGTTTTATTAACTAATACCAATATAGAAAAGCATTCTAAGTTTCAAAGAGTGATAACTGATTATGACAATAAGTGATATCAAGTTAAAGTTTAACAATTTCTAATAATTTCTTGTGCATTTAAACTCAACTATGAACTAGGTAAAAGGTTTTACATCATTCAATGAACTCTTAATTGCATCCTATCAATAATATCTTATTGAATGTACCTCATTATTACTACATCCATTAATGAATATGAAAATGGAAAGTGAATGCAATTTGTTCAAGCTGCTCTTACTACTATCATTTGAGCTAGGCTACTGATAATTCAACAGCTACGTACTCACAAACCAATTAATCCTTCATTGATTATGACACTTATCTAAGTATATAATAATAAAACAACATTTCATAACTCCATTATTTTTCATTTAGTTAAAGTACAACATATGATGACGACTAATTTTACAATTACATTATTTACAACAATACAACAAATAAAAGGAAGTACTATGCATATAGAAAATTTGGGTGCATATAATAATCTCTAGTCTCTAAGATATGACACATAATCAAATTAAGTATCGAGCTAACCAACACCACAAAGAAAAACATTTTGAAGTAGTAAATTAGATTTTTGAACAATTACAACCAGATAAGCAAATGTCCTTAAAATAACTAAAGAAGGCTAATAAACTTTCACCTTATGGACATTATTAAGGCTTGTAAAAGATTGACAATCTAACATACAAATTGTAGTTACCTCATTCAACAAAAATACATCAAGTGTTTCAGTTTTCTACTTGAATAAGGTCATTAGACATAAATTTTCAGCTCAAACATAGTTACTAGAGCTTAATGAGGAGGGAATAATCATTTTAGAACCTGAGGAAATCATCTGAACATGAAAAAATAGGTTTTTAATGAGGGTGATTACAAAATATCTAATCAAGTGGAAAAATCTAGCCAGTGATCATGTGACATGGGATGCTGAAGCATTCCTAGAAAAACACCTATAGATAGAAAATTATTGAGTAAAATGTTGGTTTGAAGGGGTGGGGCATGTTACATCCTTAAATGTTAGCATGTATTAGGATATGTGTGGCCAACTTGTGGCTAGCATAACCATTTACTTAGTCATGTGATAATTTCTATATCTTCGTATTAGTAACAGTGTCTGTCTATGAACTATTTATAACCTTAGTAAAAAATATATAAGAGGTAGTGGTTAGTATTAGATCATCATATTATAAAATATGTTCTTTTTATAAGCTTGTGGAGGTTTCACCTTCCAAGTGGCTTAGTCACATATTCCTAGTATTCTACTTTGCCCTAAATCATCTTGTGTGGATTTACTTTATTATTATCTGATTATTTACCAACCCATTGAACCTAAGAAAAAAATTCATTAAAGTGTCACACATACTTAGCAAATTTGTGATAATTTTTGGATTCATTGGTGGATGGTTTTTGTTAAAAAAATTATCAACAATCTGGATGTGTCATTAAAATTCCTACATAAACTATAAACAAAGTTTGTGTTGGGGAGGCAATAAAATTAGTTGTATATGATGGATTTCTAAGGTGTGGGTCATGGTATGCCATAGCATAGAGTGGGGGCACAAAGAGTTATAAATGGTCCATTTGTTCCTCCACCTAATCTTTTTCTCATATCAAATTATACAATACGAGATACTGTCTTATTTGTAGTTTTTAATATCCTTAGAAATCACATATTTGATAGTGTTACATCATTTATGTACATTCTTTCCAATAAGTAGATATAATGTAGATAATAGCCAACAAGTGTTTCCTTTAGGCAAATTGATATAAGAGAACATATGAGGCTAGCAACATACTATGTAGATGTAGAAAGGGAGAGTATCATAGAGGGCTTT